>OY283143.1:0-1241725 GCA_958299785.1 Medicago lupulina | reverse complement strand
CACTTTCACTTCCACTTCCATTTCCTAATTCATTCATTTTCCTAATCTTTCTTTCAATTTGGATTCAATGCCTTTCAACAACGACAAATCCCCTCCTGTTTCAAATTCAACAAACCCTAATCCAAGAAATTCAGAAACCATTAACCCTATGAGAAGAAGTTTCTCTGGAAATCCATTCTCTAAACCTTCCCTCATCGCTGCTAACCCTAGATCCAGTTTCTCTCACTCTCACACCCCCGCCAATAGTCCTTCAGGTATCTTTTTCCTTCAATTTGCGATTAATGTCATGTATATCACTTCAATTTGAAGTTTAATCTGTTAATTTTGGTATTATTATTATTATTATTATGCAGATTTTTCAAGAAAAAGCTTTGTTGATGACAAAGAAAACGCAAAAGATCAGTTTATGAAACCGGCCAAGGTTAGATCGCCAGCTGCAACATCGAAATCAACAAAGAATTTCATGTCACCGACGATCTCTGCTTCGTTCAAGATGGCTGAGTCACCGAGAAAGAAAATACTTGCGGAGAGGAACGAGCCTACTCCTACTTCTGACAACAAAATTCATGTTCGGAAGGTAACTTTTTCTGATCCTTTAGAACAGAAAAGGGTTGATACTGGTTCATTAGATGGGAATAATAGAATCCTCTTTCCGAGTTTTGAGTCTGAAGATTTGAGTGATGAAACTTTGTCTGAGTTCAATGTTGTTCCTATAGACGATATGTTGTTTGATGCTATGCCTATGAGTATGAATGTTCCTTTGATTCCAAACAATGATTCAGATTTTTCATTTGAAAATGTGCACACTGAACCCTCATTTCAAAATGTTCCTTTGATTAGAAACAATGATTCAGATTTTGTTAACCTTGACCCTACTTTTAAGCTTAGTCCAGCCGCGGCTACTCCTCCAGTTTCATACACTGCTAATGCTGTAGACCCTCTTGTTGATAATGATCCTTCTGTGCCACCTTATGACCCTAAAACAAACTACCTATCCCCTAGGCCACAATTCCTTCATTACAAACCAAAACCGCGAATGGAATTAGACGACAGTTTCATTATGTCAGGAAACTTTTCAGACACAGATGTTACCGAGGATACTCAGTCTGATGAATCACAGAAGGAATCATCAGAGGATGTTTCTTCTGATGAAACTGTCAAGCAGGAAGATGATCAAATTTCTGAACAAAGTCCTGTTAGGACTCTCTTGCCAGAGAAAACAGTTGAAGCAAAGGAATTGCGAAAACCACGCTTCTCTTTGAGATCAAAGGCTGCTGTTCTAATTTTGCTTCTGTCAATTGCTTTTGTATCGATTTCAATCACAAATTCTCCAGGGTATCATGCTGTGTTGGAAGACTTTTATGAGGCTTATGAGTCTTCTGAATTTTCGGAGTTTGCACGGGCTAACTTTGATCAATTCTCCCAGTTTGCAAAAGCGAATTTTGTGGGTTTCACTCGGAATTCGCATATTTGGTATACTAGGTTGCTGTCTTCAATCTCTGAGTTGATTTCAAATGTTAGAGGAGTGCGTAATTTGTCCCAGGTGCAGTACTTTAATTTGACTGTGTTGCAAGACTATAGTGCAGCTAGTCAGAGTCCTATCTTTGGTCGCAGTGAAAATAAAATAGGTGACACTCGCCCTCCTGTTCAAGAAACGCACGTTGCCTCAGAGATTTCTATGGACGAGTATTTTGGCGATATTTCAGCAGTGCTTTATGAAGTATATGAAGAACAACTTCAGCATGATATGGGAAGGAACACTGGATTTGAAAATGCATTGGATGCTCAAGAATCTGAGGAAGTGCACAAGGGACAACCTGCTACTTATATAGAATCAGAAGAGCAGGCTGAACATGAACATTTAGATGCAAAGTTGGAAGAAGTTGATGCTAGCTTTGAAGTTGAAGATGCTTTAGAGTCTGAGGAAGCACTTACGGGCCAATCTACTACTTTGGTTGAACCAGAGCAGGCTTTGCCACTGGTTGAATCAGTAAACTCAGAAGGGATCCAAACACCAAGGGATGATGATAATGAAAATATGCCAAGTTCAAATTCGGAAATTCAAAATGAAGTGTGTGGTGAAGGCAATGCAGATACAAAGCTGGAACAAGAAAATGATGCTAAATTAATTGGCAAAGAAAGTGATGCAGATCTCAAGCATTCACCAGTTTCAGAAGTTGCTGAGATACACACGGATGACCAAGCAGTGGGAATATCAGCTGACACAGATGCTGCTGTTAGAGGGAATGAGCAGCTATTAGAAGCAACTCACATTCCTCAAAACATGGTGCTATACTTGCTGCTTTGTGCAGGTACGGTTTTTATTGCAGGTGCAACTTTTAACTGGTCAAGGAAAGTTAAAAGCAGAAGCAAAAAGGTTACTAGCTCTGTGGAGAAACCTAAGATTGGATCTGAGGACAAGAAGATTTCCCCAGATAAGCCATCTATGAGGAATGTGCCTGTAGAAATGGACGTGGTTGGAGAATCGTGCCCTTCAGAAATGAGCAGCTTTGAGAAGAGCTCATCTAACAGAGCGAATCATTTGAATGAAGCTATAAGCGTAGAGAAAAAGCGCCGGAATTACCACAGGAGAGAGTCTTTGGCCTCTTCTGACTACTCCATGGGTTCACCATCCTATGGAAGCCTAACAGTGTATGAGAAAATTCCAAAGGTGAGTATTGTTGATTGTTAATTGAATCATCATTTTATCTTTGTTAACTGTTAACATATTGAATTGTTTCTAATGTGTTTCATCATATTGTTTTTATAGGGACGCGGCGATGAGGAGATAGTTACTCCGGTTAGGCGTTCAAGTAGGATTAGGAGCATTGCTACTTCTCCTGTATAAGCTGTTTTTGCTGGCTCTCCTACATAACCTAACCTGCGCATAACTTTGCATGCCTGCAACGTGAATGTATCTGTTTCTATTTTCTATTAACAGAAGTGTCTTGTCTTCTGAATCTTCTAGCTTTTACCATTGACTTTGTAGCTTTAGAATTATTTTTTATTAATGAATGATGGTTGCTTATAAATTGTTGAATATCCACCCCACCTCCCATCCCCACCCCCAACATAATTCTGGATTTTTTATTTATTATTACTTCCTCACTTTCACTCTAATGCCAAATCAACATAAGCATCTTAATAAGCATAGTGTGGCAATTTTGCATGATGTGACATTGGTAGGGAACATGATGGAGTGTTTACAGTTGCGGGATCATTTGTATTTTGGTAAATATTATTATTGGTGCTGGTTCTGTAGTTGTAGAGGGGTGGTGCCACCAAGAAACCCAGTTTTCATTGTTATTCAAGAGAGACAATTCAAGCTCTCTTATTAACTACAACATGACTTTTATACCAGGGTATTTGTTGAAGAGTGCATGCTTAAAATTGGTAGTGGATAGTTTGACAGAATTTGGTGACACTAATTGCAAGTGCAAAGCTGTTTTTTCTTATTTTTATGAAAAATTTAGCGCTGATTTATTAGGAGGCAAACATATGAGGTTGTTTTATGCTCTTGCAAAGGCGCTTACATGTTTAACTAGTGTTTACCTACATAGTAGTGTTTAATTAATCGTTGATATATCATGTTGTATTGAACACATACCTACATATTTAACTAGCGTTTACGTACGTGGTAAAATAGTGTTCAATTAGCCGTTGATATATCATCTATCGAACACATTTTCATTAATATGTTATAAACAATTTTCAATAAAAAAATAATTTAAAAACTATCACACGACAAGCCAAACCTTTTAGAGTAAATTACACTCCCCTCCCCTCAAAGATGCTTGAATTACACTCCCCTCCCCTCTTATGTTAAAATATACATTCCCCTCCCCTCTTATTCAAAACATATTAGAGAAAAATACATTTCCCTCCCCTAAGAAAAGCTTGAATTACATTCCCCTCCCCTCTTATGTTAAAATCTACACTTTACTCCCTCAATATATATTTTTTTATTTTTAATAATCTAGCAAAAAAATAATAATCTAATACACTTCGAAATTAACAGTATTGCAGGTCTATTTTAACATAATAAAAAATTGAATACATATTTTTTTGCTATTTTTTATTCACAATTTCATTAACATGTAGTTTTAAACCCTATTATAAAATATGAAACAAGCCAAAATAAAATTAAAATATGTGAAAAATTACTAACGACAATAAACCATGGTTATTTAAAAGTTAATTTTAAACTCTAAATTATAAAATCAATAGCAAAATATTTAAATTTAATTATCATTAACATTTAAATTATAAAGAAATGAATTAATTTTTCTTAAAGGGTGGTTTAAAATTAATATATATCATAAAAATATTTATTTATGTTAAAATAGATTAAAGTGTAATGTATATTTAATTATCAAGGGAGGGGGTTGTAATTCAAGCATCTTATAAGGGAGGGGAGTGTAAATTTTATTTTTCAAGGGAGGAAATTGTATATTTTAACATAAGAGGGGAGGGGAGTGTATTTCAAGCATCTTTGAGGGGAGGGGAGTGTAATTTACTCAACCTTTTATAGACTTGACAACTTAATTTCTCTTCATGTAAACTTAAGTTCTACGGAAAGCCACAAAACTTTGATTTCTCATAAGTAAAGACGAGCAAAAATCCCAAAAGAAACGAATAGCAACAACTGAATAAACTAAGGTCATCCAATAATTTATGGGGCTTTTTTGTTTAGAATACGAAGATTTTTTTCTTGTAAACTCTAATAAAAAATAAGTTTTTGTTGGTGGTTTTAGCGGCCATACTCTTGAATCAGGCTGAAGTTCACATGATGACACATTTAGAATTCTTATCTAACATTAAATATGATAAAGTTAATTTAAATTTGAGATTAATTTGTATTGAGTAAAACTTTTTACACACATTTAATCAAATCAGATCTAATATGTATTTTAAGAATTAATGTATAAAATTGGCATCAGTGATTTGATTGAAAACATGTCTAAAAAAATTACACCATCTAGAAGAATTGGTATGATTCTTTAAATATATATATATATATTTGGTATGATTTTTTTAGGGAAAAGAATTGGTATGATTGAATGGTTGATTACATGGCTCATATTTCTGACTCACAAATATCAATTCTATTGATGATTGATTAATTTCTTGGTATTGTAATTAATTGGCTATTTGAATGCTTGATTTTTTTTTTTCTTACTCATATTTAGCTCACAAATACTCTCGGTTTCAATTTTTTTTTATTATAGAAATTCTCTCCGTTTTAAAATATATGTCGTGTTTTTGTAATGTGCATTATTCATATAACTTATTTTGATCCTACTTTTTAACTAATATATAAACACATATGTTAGTATGTAAGATGTTGTTTGATTTGTCTCGACAAATATTTTTAAATATTAAATTTTTATAATTTTTACATAATTAAAGATATTAACGATCAATGTTATGCATTGAAAAGTGGTTGACTGCGATATATTAATGATAGATTAAATGCTTAATTTAGTGGCTCATATTTAACTCACAAATATTAATTTAATTAATTTTATTAACGATAAATTGAATATTTGATTTTGTAATTATGAAATATCAAAGAGTGTCTATGGGACATTAGTCAAGATAAAAAATATAAAAATATATCCTTCAAAAAAAAATATAAAAGTATTATATTGAAAAATGGTAAAAAATGATATATTCAAGATTCAACCTTTTGAAAGTATTTGTCAAAACAAACCTTTTGAAAGTAAAAAAATTGTTGTTTTCAATTAAAAGTTTTTGTTTTTTTTTATTTTTTTAACTAATTGACACCGGTTAGCATGACGCTTATAATAAACTTGTTCCTTTTTTTTTTGAAAGAACTTGCTACTTTTTTTTATGAAATAAATAAATAAATATCAAAGACATACACGAATTTTAATGCGGTTGCTAAATTGTTTTTTTTTAGCAAAATGCGGTTGCTAATTGTTTTCTATTTATTTTGTCAAATAATAAAAATTGTTTTCTATTTATCTCAAGATTTTGCGGATAATCAAATCAAATACCGCAGCGACCAATTATAATGGGTGACTTTGCTCCAGAAAAAAAAATTATAATGTATGACTGAATGAAATCAGAGATTTCTATAAATAAATACAATATGCGAAATTTTACAATATCACTTTATTCCTTTTTGTTTTGAAGAAATATCACTTTATTCCTTAGTGTCTGATTCCTAATTAAAATTAATCATTGCGTAAAAAAATAAAATTCACAAACATAGCAACTATCCATGACGTATAATTCCAAGATCACCTATCGAACCGTTGGATTAATTCTGAGAGGTGAAATATCGACCATACCCTCTGATGCTCTATATAAACAAGCATATACCATTTCTCCTACCAACATAGCAAGCAGCAAACATTACACAAAATTTCTGTCTGTCCCTTTGTCCAAAAAACCCTAACAAGAAACCATGTCTCCTCCTCATATCATAACTGCTGCAACCACCGTCACCGACGATCAACCTAAGGCCGGCAAATGCGCCTTTGTGACCTTCCTTGCCGGAAATGGTGACTATGTCAAAGGTGTTGTTGGTTTAGCCAAAGGTCTTCGTAAGGTCAAAACCTTGTACCCTCTAGTGGTTGCAGTGTTGCCTGATGTTCCTGAGGAACATAGGAATATTCTCACCTCTCAAGGTTGCATTGTTAGAGAGATTGAACCTGTTTACCCTCCTAAGAATCAAACCCAGTTTGCTATGGCTTATTATGTCATCAACTACTCCAAACTGCGTATTTGGGCTGTAAGCAATCATTCTCCCTCTTTTTAATCTATATTCTTAAGTTTTCTAGGTAACTTTGCATGTGATCTTGTTAATCTTTTTTTAACAAAAAAAAGAAAGAGAAAGTGAGTAAAAAAAATTTGGGAAACTTTTTTTCTTTTAAAATATATACTTTCTATACATAGATCCTTACATAAATTACCACGTGTTGATTTATGATTTTAATTGTGGTGATAGGGAAACTATTTTCATTTTCAAATATATACTTTCTAAAAATAAACCCCATGCATATAATTGTAAAACGTAAAATTATCCCATATATTTTTACGTTTTGCATCAATTACCACTTGTAATTAAACTTGATTTGTGATTATGTTTTAATTGTAAAATTAATGTTGCAGTTTGAGGAATATGAGAAGATGATATACCTTGATGGTGACATACAAGTTTTTGAAAACATTGACCACTTGTTTGACTTGCCAAGTAACTATTTCTATGCTGTGATGGACTGTTATTGTGAGGACTCATGGCGTCACACTAAGCAGTATGAAATTGGTTACTGTCAGCAATGTCCTGACAAGGTTCAATGGCCCACTAACTTTGGACCCAAACCACCTTTGTATTTCAATGCTGGCATGTTTGTTTATGAACCTAACATGCCTACATACCATGATCTCCTTCAAAAACTGCAAGTCACTGAGCCAACTTCCTTTGCTGAACAGGTACCTAATATAGCTATAAATCGTCGCTAAATTAATTTGATTATCAAGTTATGACTAATATGGTTTTATATTTGTTTTGTAGGATTTTTTGAACACGTACTTCAATGACAAATATAAACCAATTCCTAATGTTTACAATCTTGTGTTGGCCATGCTATGGCGTCACCCTGAGAATGTTGAACTTGAAAAGGTCAAAGTTGTTCATTACTGTGCTGCTGTAAGTTTTCCATATTCTATTTAGAACTTTTTACTTTAATTTCCTTTAATTTTGTGAAACAATTAACGTACGTTGGTGCGGTAATATAGGGGTCTAAGCCATGGAGGTACACTGGGGAGGAACAAAACATGCAAAGAGAGGATATAAAGATGTTGGTGAAGAAGTGGTGGGATGTGTATGAGGACGAAAGCTTGGACTACAAGAAACTAGGGTTAACACCAGGAATTTCGGCGTCTCATGCTGCTTAATTAGCGTGCTTTGCTTAATTTAGCTGCATGATCTTGGTTGTTTAGTTAGGGGATCAAGCATGATCAAGTTTTATATATTTTTTTTAATGAATAATTAGGAGGGACTTATTTTTAGGAGCCCTTGTTGGTTTTTCCTTTTTAAGCTTTTTGGTTTTTAGGAATTAAGAGGACCTTAATTTTACGAGTCCTTATAGTTTTCTTAATTTCTTTTTTGAGAAACTTCGTTTTCTTTTAAATATACCATTCAAGATATCGAATTAATTAACTTTGATATTATGAATTAATATTTTTGTTTCTGAACGGGTTTTTATTTGTATTTATTTCCATTTTTTCTTCCCTTATCATATTCCCTTTCCTTTATATATATTCCTAAAAAGATCCATATATTTCGAAACACGTAACATTTGCAATAATTGTATAAAAATAATGACATTAATAATTTTGTGAAACGTTTAAAGACATGTAACACAAAAAAAAACCGTTTAAAAACATTAAATGAAAATTATCGGTATTATTTAATGTTTTTATTAAATATATTTTTTCATACTAAAAAAACCGTTAAATATTTCAATGCGCTCATTGCAAATTTTATTTTCTTATATATTAATAATCAATCAATATATATGTATAAACAAATTTTAATCAATCAATATGAAAAAGTGTATACAATAAAATTTTAAAAAATCATGACTAATTTCAAAATGATTTTTTTAATTAACATAAATGTATTGTTTCTATTAAATGATTTTTTTTATACTTTCATCTATCCTCTTTTTTTTTTTACCCTGCTAACACATGTAAATTATAAGCAATTTTTTTTATATAATTTGATTAAAATTGCATATAGATTTTAAACTTTTGAATAATAAAAAAATTAATATCAACTTTTTTATATAATATTTTTTAAAAAATATAACTATATTTCTTAATATGCGTTCAAATGTAAAAACGACTTAAGATAAAATAATGGAGAGATTATCATATTTTCTTTTACTAATTGTTAATACAATTTTATTTTATTTTAGAGAAATACAATGTCATTTATCAGTGTTTCGATATAAAATGTTTATTTTTCAGGATTTTTTTATAAAATATATAGATAGCTTTGTCAAAAGAAAAAATATAGATAGATAGACGCGCATTCGATAATAGACGTGCATTCGATAATTTTAGGCAATGGCTGTCTTAGGGGACTACACAGATAATGAAGACACTTCGACCCCTTAACTATTTAGATAGTATCGATTTGGTCCCCTAACTAAAATTTAATTTATTTTGGTCTCTTAACTTCTCTCTGTTACACATTTTGGTCTTTTCCGTTAGTTTTAATTCAAAAACGTTAAGTTTTCTTCATCTTCTTCTCCTCTTTTTCATCTTCATATCATCTCCATCAACATTCAACAACAAAAATCCAAGAAAAATTCCAGAAGAAAATGAAAAAAACCTAACGTTTTTGAATTAAAACTAACGGAAAGGACCAAAATATATAATCGAGAGAAGTTAAGGGACCAAAATAAATCAAATTTTAGTTAGGGGACCAAACCGATACTAATTAAATAGTTAAGGGACCAAAAAGATAATTTAGCCATTAATCATACAACCGTTCTAACATACAATGAGGGTGTTGACACATTTTCTGCTCGTAATTGACTCTTGACTCCAATTTCTTCTTATTCGACATCAATATTTTTAAGTCTTTTCCAAAAAAAAAATTAATCAATAGATGAATTAATGACAAGTACTCATTTATCCAAGAGTTGATAAATTCATAATACACCTCTAATTCATTCTCATGAAAATTGAATTTTGTGTTTTTACATAAACTCTGAATTGGATTTGGAGACCCTTTGTCAAAAGGAGTCTTCTTTACAAATATCCTTAGCTTTTTATTGGTAGTGTAATTGATTTAGATAGGGATTAGTTTTAATATTTGTTTTGATAGTTTGTTAAATAGCTTGCAAATAAAGTAACAAACTTAGGTTACTTGCATAGGAAGTAATGAGTTTGTTAGATTTGTTATGGTTTTGTTACATCACCTATATATAAATACTCCATATCAGTTGTAAATTTTAATATTCAATTCATTCAATAAAAACTCTACAGAAATTTACACATCAATCTCTCTCTCAAAATCTCTAAAACCCTAGAAACCCTAGGTCATAACTGTTTACTGTTATAACAGTTTTGTTTCAGTTTTGTTCAAGTACGTCACCATTGTTCCATCACTTTTTACACTGTGACTTTGATTTTGTAGTTGGAGCCATAACGGTTGAGATTGTGAGATTCGAAATGGTTCAAGGACCAATGGAGGACAAGGGTGTTGAAGGAGGCAATGCTACTGCACTTGGAAACGAGAATGGAAAGCTGGAAAAAGATCTGGGAGCTGGTGAGACCATCATATTTGGAGATGGATTTGCTGAAGGGGATGCCAACGATGTTGCGGATTCCAATACCCCAAAAAACGCTGCTGAAGAATTGCCTGCACCTATGCGGATTTATCCTTTTTACTTTGTCAGATGGAGACCTTATGATGATCCATCTATCAAAGCTAAGATTGATCAGCTTAATAAAGAGATCAACAAGAAAAATGAAGCTCGGTTTCAGATCACTGAAGCGCTGAATGCAAAGCGGTCGGAACGATCAGAGTTGATTTCTCAGATTAAGATTTTTAGAGGTGAGAACAAGCAGTTTCAGAGCATTATCGATGAGAAAATGGAAGAGATTCAGCCTCTGCAGCAGGCACTGGGAAAGCTGCGTAACTTGAATAATGCAGGTCGGGGCCGTATATGCTCATCCGAGGAGGAACTTAATGATACACTAAATAGATTGCAATACCGCATTCAGCACGAGAGCATTCCATTGAATGAGGAAAGGCAAATTGTCCGAGAAATCAAACAGCTTGAGGATACAAGGAAGACAGTCATTGCCAATTCTGCAATGAAGACCAAGTTAGAGGATACTATTGGGCCGAAAGATGCCATCCAAGATCAGGTTAAGATTATAGGTGGGGATTTGGATGGTTTGAAGAAGGAGAGACAAGCGATTTGGTCCAAAATCAAGCAAATTGAGGATGTACTGAAAACCATTTACACCGATATCCAGTCTCTACGGGAAGAACTGACAGATGTTAGTCAGAAGAGAGAACAAGCTTTTGAGAGCATTCAGAAGCTGAGGAAACAGCATAATGAGGGGAACTCCTATTTCTACCAAAATCGTACACTTCTGACCAAGGCACGTGATCTGGCTGCTAAGAAAGATGTTACAGCTATTGGTGAACTTTTACAGACAGAGGGTGAGAAATTCATGTCGCTTTGGAACAATGGCAAAACTTTTAGGGCTGATTATGAGAAAAGAATTATGTCATCGTTGGATATGCGGAAGCTGGGTAGGGACGGGCGTGTGAGGAACCCGGATGAAAAACCACTGTGGGAAGAACTGAAACCTGCTGCTGAACCTGAGGCATTACCAAAAGCTGTCGCAAAACAGCCAAAGGAGGAGCCTCAGCCTTCTCCAGTTGAAACTTTGCCAGCTCAGAAACAAACCAAAACCAAAGGTAAAGATTTGAAAACTAAATCGGGTAATAAGGATTTAGCAGAAATTGATGATGTTTATGAATTTGAAAATCCTCATAAGGACACCTCTGCTGCGAAAGAACCTGAAATCGATCCAGTGAAGTTGAAAGAGATGAAAAGAGAAGAGGAAATTGCAAAAGCAAAGCTTGCTGTGGAAAGGAAGAAGAAGTTGGCAGAGAAAGCTGTAGCCAGAGCAGCTCTCAAAGCACAAAAGGAAGCTGAGAAGAAACTTAAGGACCGCGAGAAGAAAGCAAAGAAGAAATCTGGAGTTGTTACCACTCTCCAGGAGGAACAGGAAGCTGCAGAAGTTGAGGCAACAGAACAAGGAAAGGGGAATGGTGTTGTCGAGGCCCCGGCTCCGGTGAAGGAAAAGGTTGCAAAAAAAAGTGATGTCAGGTCCCGAAGCCGGGCTAAAGGGCCAAAGTTGATTCCAAAAGCTATTCTGAAGCAGAAAAAGTCCAACAATTACTTTATATGGATTGTTGTTGCTGCTTTGTTAGCGTTGGTGCTTGGATACACCTATCTTATCTAAAGAAGTTTAGTTCTAGAAGGAGCTGTGAAACATATTTTACTAATGGGTGGCTAGGTTTGTCAGTTAGCTTATGTTATTTCTGTTCTTGTACATCCTCTTAGGGGAATTGAATTGACAAAAAACATATACTCTTGTTGTGCTTTTGCTCCTGTCTTTCGGAAGAAAAATACTTAACTTTCAAATTTTATTCAGATTTCATGTTACTGGAAGGTTTTGTTTTTAGTTTTTTTTTTTTTTTGGTGAATTGGAAGGTTTTTATTTGATATAGCTAAATTTGGTGGAGGGAATAGTAACCATGACATATACTGAAAACCTTATGGCTAGACAATTAAGAAAAAGTTCTTATAAAAATTATGAAAACCTTATAATTATTATACAAGTCCTAACACTTGAGGTGAGAAAGCTAAATTTGTTCTTTATTGAAGTTTATTATATTAAGCACGTTTAGGTGTGTGCGTTTGAACTATTTTATATCCTTTTATGTAACGTATGTTGTTTTTTTTATCATACCGTTTTAATACAAATGTCAAAAATTGAATTGTATTTCATATTACATGAATTTATTGGCTTGAGTTGAGTATATATATCTTACAAATGATTGTGTGTTGAATTACCACATTGAAATATGATCAACTCTATGTGTGATTTTGACCTGCGTGATTAACTTGCTGTAATTCTGCTGTGCTGTGTATAAAATATAAACTAATCCTCTCATCCTGTACAACAAAAGTAAGTGGCTTCATCGTAATTGAAAAGAAAGTGACACTAATAACTTTTTTACTAGAATACATCATAATAGGAAAACTCTACTATGGACACAAACATAAATAAATAGTGTTTAGGCACACACTCATTAAAATATTTTTTTTAATAAAAAAAACAAATTGATAATAAAGTGATTTAGTAGTTTGAGAAAAAAACTTGTGATGTGTGTGTGACTAAACACTATATATTTGTGTCTGTGCCTATGTAAGAGTACCTCCATCATAATATATGTTTCTGAACATTCACCCAAATAAAATACTGACTCGGTATAAATTACCAATAAAAACTACCCTTCAATAAAAGAAAGACTCGAAACTGCTTCAAAGAAAACCCCGTCCCATTGCCACGCGCCACGGTTCCTTACTGCTGCAACATACTTTCTCCCCGGCAAAATATATTTATGGTAAACTATACAATGGTCACATTCTGCTGAAATTGAATCCACCAGATGGGACTGGAAGGTCGCTACCTCTAAAGTTAAAACCAGGTTGAGAACCATTGCATTGAGGTAGAGTCTGATCTTCATCGTCAAACCAATATGTCTCGAGAATCTTGACAGCCTTCTCATAAATTTCATTGTCGCCATGACTCTGCAAGTTGTCAATCTTTTCCAATCCCTCGTCATCATCTATCATCTGAGCATACAAGTTGACAACTCCCCTGTTACCAAAGCTTTTCTCCGCTTCTCCAACCTTCAGAAAATTCTCAAGACCTGTAAACAGAGAGTAACAATTTTTGGATCATGGCAAACAAGCAAATCACAGAGAGGCTTAATGCAACCCTGGCTCGCCAAGTACCTTGTAATAACAACAACATTTGGTAAGTTAATACGTAGACTCTTAACGTGGCCAGCATGAAGCAGAGCCAGAAAAAAACAATTGAAAAAATAATAATGACGTACTTGATTTGCTTGTGAGTACCGCCAGATGTAGCATTAGAGAGTGCCCATGCTGCTTCTTTTATAATGTCAACGTCCTCATTTCGCAGAAGATTGACAAGGGGGGCAATCAGATCAGCTTCAATAACAGCCTGCATCATATACATAAAAGGTGGAGTTCAGATAGCTTTTTCAGAAAATAAGACAACTAATAGTCACATGCTTGGCAGTAAAAAGCAAAGAAAACTCGAGACCGAACCCAAAACAGAAAACGTGATGCCAATAGTGAAGCGTCACAATACACCCCCTTCGGTGATGTAATTACAGCAAAATGGAAACCAAGGGTTAACTGTCACCTAGCAGTTCAAACATTACTTTGACTGGAGTAACCGGAGAACTAAATATATTATCAACAAGACTGCAATAGTTATTATTGCACCACATCTCTATGCTAGACAACACATCGCTTCAATTTATATTCATGTGTTGTGTACCCAAACATCAAACTAAAATGCAAACAAAACTCAAGACTGTACCCAAAACAGAAAACATATTGTCAATATTCAAGCATCACAATGTGTACCCAAATATAAAACTCGAAGAAAAGCATAAGCAATAAAGAAATTAACATTGCACTTTACTAAACATGAAATTTAACATCATTTGAGTATAAAAAAGATGGGATTTATTATTAGATTACCTGTATCTGCTCTTTGTTTCAAGCTGTAATGTTTGATATAGCCCAGCAAGCTTCTTTCTTAATACTTTTCTCATGATTATGTATCAACAGGTTCAAAAGGCATGGGAGTGAACCATGATTGATAATGGCCTGGCAAAAAGAGTAAAACCAGATCAGTTAATTCTCAAAGGTGATACAAGGGGTGAGAAGAGACTAGATTGATGCTAATAAATAGTAGTGAATCACCAGCAATGACTAGACTTTTTGTTCTTCACAAGACAATCTCACTACCCCCTAAAAAAAAAAAAAAAAAATTATTCCTAAGCTAATATTTCTAATACTATCAACCATGCATCAACAACCAGGTACTACAGCATTTTGGGTGTTTTCTCTTGATCAAATTAGACTTACAAAACATACCTATCAATAATTTCAGGTTATAATAATTCAAATTTTAATTTGATTTCCAAAATAACTAAAACAACACTAATTCAATACTTTACCCAATAAAAGTTAAGTTTAATTAGAAATAATTAGGTAGCAACTAAATATAACAATTCACAATCCATTATGACATTACCTGAGTCTGCATATCGTCTCCATTTACAATATTTCCCACGATGCAAAGTGCAGGAATTATCACTGAAGGGGATGGGTGCCTTCAAAAGATGCACATACATTTAGAACCAAAACAATCAATAATTGCAAAAGAATATTGGTTGAACAGGGTAAGAAGAATTGGTACTTACAGAAGGAGCTCCACCAGTCTGCCACATACACCTGCGTCGATCAGTGCTTGTTTTTTGTCATTTGCTCCATCCGAAAGATATGCGAGTGCCCAGCATGCATCTGCCAGGACTTCTTCATCATCGGAAAAAATCAAACGCTGAAGAGAGGGAAGCGCTGGCCTCACCTGTCCATGAAAATTATAGTATTAATACAGAGATAAAGGTCTTATTGCAGGTTCAGTTTTTAAAATTTAACAAAAACAACAACTACCTGCTCAAAAGGGGGTTGTGGATTGCCCCTGCAAAAGTTTGACAGGGCCAAAGTTGCAATTTTCAGCATAGAAAGATCTGCTAGATCATTCAAGTGGGATAACAGCGGGATCATGGAACCATGACTGAGAACAATATCACGGCACCAAGGGGAATCACCGGAAATGTTTCTCAATGCCCACACAGCCTACAATTTCAGAGTTTTAGTGTTCAGCAGCAAAAAAATAAGTTCTACTAATATTAGATTTTAGTTAGTATAACAAATATACCTCCTTCCGAACATCAACACAAGGTGAACTCATTTGAGTGACAAAGTAATGGCACAGCAGCATGATCAATTACCACCTTAGTGTTCTCAGAAGTTCCACCTGCTATGTGTGCGAGTATCCAAGCAGCCAAAAGCTAAACAGAAACATACATCGAATCAAAACAACAAAAAGAGGAGTTTCACCACACTACATAACATAAATTTCCAATCGAAAAAATTCAAACAAACCTGGTATCGAGGAAAATCGTCCATGGCTAGAAATTCAACTAGACGAGGAACGGCGCCAGATTGAATAAGTTCATCAATGGAATGACTGGATCCTACACAACAAACAACAAAACCTTAATACGGCAACATATTAACGCATTAAAAACATGAAGAGAAAAACAATAAATCAACGGTTACCACTCGAAATAAGCTTCTGATAATCAAAATCATCCATCGTAGGAAAACTCTCGAACCGCAATTACAACAAATCGAAGAATGATGGTTCCTTTTACGATATGCAAAACCCTGATTTTTACGATTGAGTTTGAGAGGGAAGATAAATAGGTATATTGAGAATTAGGAATGCACACTATGTTGTCTCTGCACAATATATATGGCAAAAATCTTTTTAAAAAAATAGAGAAAATAAAATCTCAAGATATTGAGTTAGTTTTTAGGCTAAATTATTTTTTTTTCTCTTAAATGTTTAATTAATATCGGTTTGATCTTCTAACTAAAATTTGATTTATTTTGGTCTTTAACTTCTCTCCATTATATATTTTTGGTCTTTTTCGTTAATTTTAGGCTTAAATGTGTGTTTAGTCCCTGCACTTTTGCCCAATTTTGGTATTAGTCCCTGCACTTTTTTTCGTTTGGCATTGGTCCCTGCACTTTGGAAAACTTTTGGCATTAGTCCTTCTGTTAACTATCAGTTAAAAAAAAAATCAAAACTAACGGTGTGCCACGTGGGTCAATCATGACACGCCACATGGGTCAATCATGACACGCCACGTGGCACACTAAAAGACAAAAAAAAATCAACTTTTAAATTATTTTTATTCATTATTTTTTTACTTAAAAATATGATTAGTCCCTGTACTTTCAGTTTTTGATATTAGTCCCTGCACTTTCAGTTTTTGATATTAGTCCCTGCACTTTGTTATTGGTCCCTGAACTTTTTTTTAAAAAAAAAAACTTTTAATGAAATTATTATGTTTTAATTATTGTTTTGTTCATTATTTTTATTGAGAATAATCATAAAAAAAAATCAAAAAAATCTTCTTAAAAAAAAATTAAGCTTTAATTTAATCATATTTGCAGATGAAAATTGTATCGTATTAACACCGTGGCAATAGATAAAAATTAACAAAGTAGATGGAAATACATGGTATTTCAAAGTCAAGCAAAAGTTACTCGGCAACATAGACCTCTAATTCTCAAAATGCACCAAAAAGATAGTAATTTGGCAACATAGGCCTCTCTATTTCAAAATAAACGAAAATGCACAAAATAGATAGTAAATTGGCACCATAAGCCTCTAATTCTCAAAATGCACAAAAATTATAGTGAGTTAAACATAGGTCTCAATTTCACAAAATACATCAGTAGGTTCTAAAACCGCCGACAATCTTCATTTGGATTTTCATTGGGATCTCCATCATCTTCAATTACCTTTGAGAGGTTTATCTTCATCTTGCATTTTTTGAGATCACCCTTGATTGCCCGGTATGTTTTCGCTTCTTTCCCTACACATGAGTTGAAAAACTTATTGGTTTAGCATAGATTCAAGACCAAACTTTCAAATGAAAGAATAATGGTTCAACGTAAGCGGCAACATACCTTTTGTGGTGCAGTGCAACTTAATGGTTTGGCAATTTGCCTTTGAATTTTCAAAGATGGTGTGGGTTGGATTGCATGAACCATTTTAATGCCAAGTGCACGTTCTGCTTCCTCGACAACTGCTACAATTTCATCATCGTCGCCGTCATTTAACTGACTGTCAATTAGTGCATTAAGTTCAACAGCAACACCACTTTGATTACATTCAACAGCACGTACATTAGAATTGATATTAGAGGCAGATTTCTTTGTTTTATTGCCTTTACTCTGTCAAGTTAACAAAAGTGCAACATAAGAAAAAAATGGAATGCATAAGGCACTTAATAAGGCAAACAAGTACAAAATAACACCAATATATGCTACATTTACCTTTTTAATGGGTGCAGTAGTAACATGTGAAACTTGGGCACTGGATGCAATCAAAACAGGCACAACAGTAACATGTGAAACTTGAACACTGGATGCAGTCACAATAGGTGCATTTGAAGCAGTAGTGACAGATGTATTAGAAGGTGTTTCTGCATTTGAAGCAGCAGTTGCAGTTGCAGGTGCATTGGAGGTAGTCGCTGCATGAACATTTTTTTTTCGGTTTTCTCTATCAAAATAAACATGATTAGGCTTATAAAGACATAAGTACCAACAAAAAAAATTATACAAAATATTTAAATGATTCTATACCTTTCTTTGTTATGTAGACAAGTTTACTTCTGTGCTTTTGCAACCCCTAGCATTATGACCGGGCTGGCCACAATTTGTGCACCTATTAAGACCCCTAGTATTATGTTTTCCAGTCTTGGGTTTTCATCAGCTTCCCTTCTCCTCAGCTTTTTTGGTCTACCAGGACCTGTCTTGTATTGTGGGGGGAGCATGTCTTCAACTTCAACAGTAGGCCACATATCTTGACCATTAATAGGACTAACACTAAAACTATAACAACGTTCATATGCTTCCCTTGAATAATAGTGATCAACAAAATCCTCAGGATTTTGATTTCTAAAACCCATAGCTACTGCAACATGTCTACAAGGTATGCCTACTAACTCCCAAAAATTGCATGTGCAAGTCATTTTATCTAAGTTAACAATAAAACCACTACCATTAAGATGATGAGTAACTTGAAAAGATGTTGGTGTAGACCAGTGTGGTGACCATCCTCCACTAAGTTCAATCTCCTTATTTAATCTCTTCATAGGTGTAGGCATTATCCTACCTTCGTACCTACCTAGTTTATACCGTAAAATTGCCATCCTATTCATCAAATAAAGCCTAATCCATTCACACATAGTTAAAACTGGCTTGGCCCTAGCACCCAAGATAGTACTATTGAATGCCTCTGAAATATTATTCATTAATGCATCACACTTGAGATAAAAAGACAAAGCATGCTTACACCACAACTTTGTGGGAAAACCCATCAGCCATTCCCATGCCTTCGGATTGACCGCTTTTAACTCTGACATCTTCTTCTCCCAAGCTTGCAAGTAGGTTGCCTTAGCTGCCCCCATCATGATATCTCTTATTAGAGTGCCTCCACCAAACTTTTTCTTAAAGTTGGCATATAGATGTCTCAGACATAACCTATGTTATAATCTTTGAGGCATCTCCTCAAAAACAGAAATCAACCCCTACAATAAAAACACAAGTATATATAAGCATAAAAAATGAACTTTGGGTGTTCAGAATAATAAACACAACATAATTACAAGCAACAACAAAATTACCTTTTGTTGGTCAGATATGAAAACTCATCTTTTATCTTGTCCAATATCCTCTAATAACAATGTTAGAAACCATTTCCATGATTCTTTGGTTTCAGTCTCGACCACTCCAAATGCTAAAGGAAAATATTGATCATTTGGGTCTCTTCCAACTGCAATAAGAAGTTGTCCTCCATATCTAGTCTTTAGATGACAACCATCAACACCAATAAATGGTCTACATGCTGTCAAAAATCCTTTTTTGCAACCATCAAATGAAAAATAAAAGCTTCCAAACCTAGGCTGTAAAGTTGGATGTGGTCTCTCCATGTTGATCTTGCACGAGTTACCGGCACATACTCTCTCAAGCTCCGCAGAATACCTCCATAATAGACTATATTGTCGTGCAGCATTACCTTCTACAATTTCCTTAGCCATCTGTTTTGCTTTCCAAGCTCTCCAAAAGGTGATATTCACAGAGTAATTTTTCCCCACAAAATCCACAATGTCAGTTATCGTCACATGGTCACCCGTAAACATGTTGTTAGCTACTGACTTTGACACCCACTTGGCAGTAGCACTTTTATTTTTCATTTGCCAAGAACATTTGTGGTCTCCTTTCCATGTTTTCATCATGAACGTGTGCTTGCCTCCCACTTCACTTACAAGAGCCTCAAAACCACACTTCTTCTTGCACTCCACTCTAATCCTTGACAAGTCATTTTTCTTGAACTTTATATCCTTCCCATTTAGAACACTCCACTCTATAATAGCATCCTTGAACTCCTGCAATGATTTAAATTGCAACCCAACATGGAACTTATATTCCTTGGTCAATTCCTCCATCCTAAAAATGTCATCATTAGGTTCCTTCTCGTTGTCAGAGTCATCGGGATCACTACTTCCAAGTTCTTCATTGAGATACTCATGTTCAATTTCAAACTTGTCATTTAGTGATTCATTAGGTATATCACATATTCAGGTGCACTACTTGAACTACCTCCCCCCACTTTTTCATTTGAATGAGTTTTCAAATTGTAAGTATTTCCATCAATCATCATTCTTGAAGGTTGAAACTCGGGATCATCACCATCGCTTAAACCAAATCCATCATCCATTCCTAAAGCTCTCTCATCTTCACTATCATCCAAATGAATTCCTTTGGCTTCATCTTCACTGCTATAAGAATCAGTTTCATAATCACCTTCAATTTCTTCAAATCCACCAGCATCAACATTTTCCACAACGTCATTTAAAGCTTGTAATTCAAGACATACAGGAGCATCCACAGAAAACATATTATCAACACCATGTTCAAGATATATATGAGCATCAACATTGTTACTTAAGGCATAATCAACAATATCCTTAGCATCAACATCCAATCTTAACTTCTTGTAAGCAATTTCCTGCTCTACTTTCCACCACATTTTGAAACTATTCTTAGCATATTTTTTATCTGTCATTATACCCTCTGCTTCAAAATAACTCCATCTATCCTCATCTAGACCCTCAACAACAGTTACATCACCACCCCTATAATACACAATCCAATCTCTTACAAACTGACCCCCATGATGGAAAACAACATTGAAACTCATCTCTGCATATATAATAGATAAATAACTACATGAAATTTGAACCAAACATACAAAAAAGTAGCAAAAACGATAAAATAACATAACTTGTTGAAAAAAAAAACACAATAAAGCACATGTCCACACAAAAAGAGAGAGCAGAAACAATAAAATATTGACCCTACACATAGTAATCCAGATACCCACAGAGAATCTATACATATGGTCCCCCCACATGCCATTAAAGAAATGGAAAGTTACAAAAAAGAATATAAATTGACTTAGTTAACATATAATAATAGAAGAGTCTTGCTATTTCTTACTAAGATTGTGTATAAGAAAAGCATGAATCAAAACACGTTGCTTTTAAAACAAATCAACAACTTTTCAATTTCACTTTTACACAATACAAGGAGGGGTGAATTATAGTGCTATAAAAAACTGTTCTTGCTTATCGTAACAAGAAGAATAACATAAACAAACAAAATAGTATTATCCATAATAGAAACAAACAAAATTCATAACAAAAACAAACAAACAAACGTAACCAAAAAAAGCAAACTTCATAAATAAGAAGAATCAGAATAATAAAACAAACATTCAACTGAAAAAGGCAAACTCGAAGGTGGTGGTCGGAATCGTGAAGAGGGTGGTGGTCGGAATCGTGAACAAATAAACTTGAAGGTGGTGGTCGGAATCGTGAGCAAAATCGAAGAGAAAGAAGAGGATGGTGGTCGGAATCCGAACAGGATAGTGGCCGGAATTAAAATCAATCAGAAGGTTAGGGTTGAAGTTGAAACCCTAAACCCATTTCTTCCCTGATTCTCTTCTCCTTTCCCGTGTGTGTTTCTTCTGCTTTCTTTTCTCATCTTCTTATTTTAATAAATCAATTTATTTATTAAAATACTAACTAATATTAATTTATTTATTTCAATTAGAAATTTTGTCTTTTAGTGTGCCATGTGGCGTGTAATGAATGGCCCACGTGGCACACCCTTAGTTTTGATTTTTTTTTAACTGAGAGTTAATAGAAGGACTAATGCCAAAAAGTTTTCCAAAGTGCAGGGACCAATGCCAAACAAAAAAAAGCGCAGGGACCAATGCCAAAACTAGGCGAAAGTGCAGGGACTAAACACACATTTAAGCCTTAATTTTAATTCAAAAACGTTAGGTTTTCTTTATTTTCTTCTAGAATTTTTCTGGGATTCTTGTTGTTGAATGTTAATGGAGATGATATGAAGATGAAAAAGAGGAGAAAAAGATGAAGAAAACCTAACGTTTTTGAATTAAAACTAACGAAAATGACCAAAATGTGTAACAAAGAGAAGTCAAGGGACCAAAATAAATCAAATTTTAGTTAGAAGACCAAACCAATACTACCTAAATAGTTAAGGGACCAAAAATGCAATTTAGCCTAATTTTTATTTAAAAAAACAAAAATAAAAATATTACCTAGTTCTATAACTGAAAATCTCGCTAGCTCACGTAGATTATGAAAAATATTTTATTAGTAAATGTTTTGATTTTGATTAAAATATACATATGGATATTTATGATTTTTTTTAACGAAGATATTTATGACTTTTTTAATGAGACCATATATATATATATATATATATATATATATATATATATATATATATATATATATATATGAGACATGATGTGTTGATCGTAACTCTAATAACTTATACCAAATATCAACCTTTAAAATAAATTCATTCAATAGCTCTCATACGTTCAATTTAGACGCATCAGTTCCTTTTCTTTTGGGTTTTGCCAAAACCTAATTCATGAATGTGGGGAGATCTTGACAACCTCACCACCACCTATATGGACTTGCACACTTCTAACAAAACAAACTTCAATAAGAATATTGTTATATATTATTATTATGTTACATGAAAATTACATATCGAGATTACGGATTTTGTTGTTGCAAGGCTACGGATTTTCTCAAACTTGAGACTCACAATTGTCCAATTTCATCTCATTGATTAAAGGTTTAGGAAACCACAAATTGATAAGAATTCAATCTAATATATGCTTGAAATTGAAAACCCAAACTGTGTCTAATTATTGAAATCTCAAATGGTTCCAACAAGAAAAAAAATTATGATTACGAAGAAGAACGGAAATCCAAAATAGTCTTACGCAAATTTGAGAAGAGTCGTGTATTGATTGAATTATCTCACACAAGAACGGAAATCTAGAATAGTCTTTTCCAAAATCGTGTCACGATTGGATACCCTCCAAAACATGCTTATTGCCAAGGAAAATCGTGACACATTGATGAAATCGTGTCATGTTTTCCTCTGTTTCTCAAATCACAATTTTGAGTCACATTGCAACAACATGTGTTTTAGATGTCTTCTATTCCAAATTTTTTGACAAGTCATCAAAATTCTCTCTCTCTCTCTCTCTCTCTCTCTCTCTCTCATATCATGTCTAGTTTTAATATACTTATCCAACGCAACATTTACATCATCATCTTCCTTATGTTTACTTGATTCTCGTCGGTTCATAACCGCCCAACACTCTGTATCATATAAGATTGTCGGATATAATTTTTCTTCAATTTAAGCGGTACTTTCTTATCACATAAAACACTTTAGACATTTATATTATATCGACTATATTCATTTTAGTCCAACTAAAATATTTTAAAGAATAAGGTAAACGTAAATACTTTTCTAAGAGCGCTTTGAATAACCCTTAAAATCTACAACAATGTAAATGTAATTATATCAACCATATTAATTTTAATGACCTTTAAAAAAATCTACGATGTTACGGTGTCCGGAATAAAATATAAATTAACAGGAATATAACATAGCATGAAAAATAGTACTAGCAATCAGAAGTTTATTCAAGCATGTTTTTTGCAACAATTGGTATGTTGTCTTGGAGAATCAAATCACTGTCTACACCTTTTCTAGTTGGAAATATTTCTAAAATTATGCATATACATAGTTCTCGAAAGTGCTTCAAAGTTCAAACATAAAAACAAGAAGAAAAAAAGGATATTTTGTGCTAAGAACCTTTAAATAGAAGCAAAGTAAACATAAAAAAAAACACTTATATGTTGCCTGTTGATCCGTCCTCAGATGAATTAAGTCCCTACCACCTTCAAAAGGAAAGAAAAAGAAAGGTACAACAAATTAATGAATTAATTTCCTACCTACCGTACCAATTCATTTGTTGTGTGATCCCACACCTAGAGAATTTTTTTTTTTAATCATCTTGTGACAAGAAAAAAGACTAGTAAGATGGCTAGCTAGCTTGCTGGATGAAGATAAAATCTGCAGAAGAAAAGAAACAAATAAATGGTAATCAATCACATTCACATATAACTATTAAATTATAGAACTCACTCAAGAAAAACAAAACCTTTGCAATGCTGCAGATTGTTAAAGAGGAGAAAGAAGTTGTGCCCGATTAACACGTGATATTGGCACGGCTCAATCAAATAACACAGAGCTTTTTTGAATTATCAAAGCACTGCCTTCTGATTGAACCGCACCAATATCTCATCTTAACTATAAAAAAAACAAAGCTTCTTGCTGCTGTCCTCCACTTTTTTCTGAAGAAACAATAACAAACCTTTGTTAATCAATGTGAGACATCAATAATATGTCACTAGAATAGCTTAAATAATATGTCACCAAAAGAACATTTAGTACTCGGAAAGAACGATGAAAAGTGTAGCAAGAGTGGTGAAGGAGAGGGCATATATGTTTTGTTGGAGTAAGTAAGTGTGAGATTCTTAAAATTTAATATGTGGGAGGAGGGCGACAGAGAAATGCAGAGTCTTAAATTTGGTGGTAACGCATTTAATTTAATTTGCCAACGACCCTGCAAATAATAGGAGGACACATTAAATTTAGACAATTGGAGAAAGGCATATTTTTTGAATTACTTACACAACAAAGGAAGAAAGAAAGTTGAGCGTATACATATTTATTATGAGTTCAGATGGATGGGTAAGTTGGTCTGCTGCCACTGCCAACCTCACTTGAAATTCAAATAGGAAATGGCTTTTGTAAAGTAGTAAGTCAGTGGTTGGTTGGTAAGTAATTGTGAGTATGGTCATCATCTGATTGAGTCGGCCTCATGTCATGTTTTTTTAACGCTAATATTATCCACTTTAATTAGATCTTTCATTTTGAGTAGGGCATCCTAAGGTGCTCCACGAGTTAGGTCAATTAAATCTACTATGAGATTAATCATCAAATATTACGAACAACTTTAGACATTTTTCAAGTTCCTTTTGTAATAGGGAGAGTTATGTTATAACAACTCGCAATAATTAGGTTGGTCATTTCTAATGCTCATATTAATAAATGTCTTTAAAATAAGTGTCCTTGAGACATTTGTTCAAAAAATAAAAAATAGTAGTGTTGAATTGGAAAAAATAATTTTTAAACTTTAAAAAAATCGAATTCACCACTTTCCAACATAATAGTATAAACCAATTTAGCATTTCCTTTTTTTTTCCTAATAGTATAAACCAATTTAATTTTATTAGGTTCTTACTTAACATACATAATCATAAGAGTAAACCACTAAATTGGTCTAACTGTTTTTAAATCATTCTCAAATTAGTTTATGATTCTATTAATATTTTAAATTAGTAACAATCTTTGTCAAAAGTTTCTCATTTAAGTCCATTGTCATGTGACAAAAAGTAAAAACAGAGACCTAATTGAGAAACTTTTGATAAAGACAAAAACTAGTTTAAAATATAAATAGAGTTATAGAATAATTTGAGAATGATTGATAAAGACATGAACTAATTTATTGGTTTACTCTAATCATAATTACAAAAGGTTGAATTCATTCTTAACATCCAAAATGGAGAACTATATATTTAAGTATTTAAATGAGTTTGGCATGTAAACATTATTCATTTATAATTGTTAGTGATAATCCTTAAAAATCCCTTTATGCTTCCAATCCAATACCTCAAAATTTATTAAATAAGTCTCACTAATAACTCGATTTCAATATTTAAGTATTTAAAAGGCAAGGATCCATCGAAAGAGATTATCAATTAGTAAAACTATACTCAATAACCACTCATTCATTTTTCTCCCCAATGAGGTAGCTATACAATACAAGGCTTAAAAAGCTAAACCTACCCAATTGGTCTCCACTTTCAAACTGGAGATTAAATTTATGTAAAATTGTAAATAATTAAATGGAATTAACTGGTTAAAAAAAGAAGCACTATTTACTCTTTCAGTGTACATACTAGAATTTTAAAAATAGCCTTTATACTTGCTCATTTCACGACTGATTAACATTTGACAATATGCTTTCTTTTTGCATCCTAATTATTGCAATTAAGTAAAATTCGACTAACAATTATTTCAATATAGAAATGGAACTTTTAACATGATATTAGATATAGGTAAAGTGAAAAATTGTTACTTAAGAATTGAATTGAATATACATGCACTTTTGTAATACTCATTTTTATTTATTTTTTATAAAGTGCACGTTTATACTCAATTTGATATAGTTGTGTTGCTAGCAGAATATCCCTCCTTTCCATGACATGATAATAAAAGTAGAATAATAGGCGCATGCATGGATGGGACCCTATTCCGTGAGGAATGCCCATAACTAAGGGGGAGATTTGCTTCCACACGTTTTCGATGGAAAAGGGTTTTACTTTTATCAATCAACATAATTTATATTATGAAGCTTATTTTTGTTAAAGACTATGATACTCTTTTTCTTTTAACCGGAGTTTTCACAAATAAAGCTGCCTATCTAACTTTTCGACAACAAGTGCTTATTACTAATTAGGAATCTTCAATTGTATGTGTTGCCAAATGTTCAAATTTAGCAAAGTCATTAACTATTCTCATGATTGCAATGCTATCACTAAGTTTGGTTTGAATTTATTTGATTTGATTAGCTATCATAGACGTTATGTGCAAAGATCGAGTTCGAATTGTAGATTTTTCTATTTCTCCATATATAATGTTCATGATATTGTTTTTTTAGCCTTGTTTGTGGGTAGGAGTGATGTCCCTTTTTCTAGAGATTTTTAATTTTCTTTTTCTCTTTTATTTTAGGTTTTCCTTCCCATTGTTTGAGAAATGTAAATATTTTTTCCTTTATCTTATTACATCATTAAATGTATGAATAAAATAATTATGTCAATGTAACATATTTTTTACAAATTTATTTATACAAGTACCTGTTTTTTATATTCATGAAATTTAAGGAGGGCTTATATGATGAACCAGAGGAGTATTTGAATTTTTACATCCATTTTTAAGCTCTAATGTAACTGCACCGCTGAAAATAATGAATATGACAATTAATGCAAACACTAAAAGAACATACAAATAAGTGTACATTATCAAAGTCATTCGGAGTCAAGTCATTAAGAACTAAGATTAAGTGAATATTTTGATTCATCCATCATATTATTCAAATTTAAATTTATTTAGCTCATAACTTTTGTCACCTCTAATTTTAACCAACATTTTGCAATTTAAGAGAAATATTTTCATCTTATCTATGGGGTCAAACCTCTGGTATAGGTGTGTTAAAGTACAATGTTGATGCGATCAACTTGGCAATCTCATATGAATTCCACAATGTATGGTTTGAATCTAACAAGAAAACCCTCGCTCACACCATTACCTCTACATCTATCCATCACAACGATTTTACCGACCTTGAATAGCAATATATAAGGATATTTTGAATTGGCAATTTCAACTTTGTAGTGTTGTATATTTGAAGACAAGTTAATAGGATTGTTTATAGTATTAGTCTGAACATCTTTATATCTAATTTTAGGCCCCATGTTTTTTATAAGATACCAACTACTTTGTACTTTTTGATTACGAATGAAATGCATTAACTTTGGATTTGCTAAAAAAAGAGACAGAAGATATTATTTTCCAAATTCATCTAGTGCGTTGGATATTGGATTCTCTTTCTATGCTGAGAAACATCCAAATATTCTAAATATATGTCACTTATCTAAGTGGAGTGAGGGTCATATTTTGGTTGAAATTAGAAGATAATGTTTCAGTCAAACTGAGCTTATAAATAGACTTTCAATCATCACTTATATACTAATGAGCTTACTTAGATATGTAATATGTTGTCCAGTTTAATTTATTCTTATTGTTCTCTGCTGTGCCAGTGAATTACTTATTGTATCATGGAATGAATCAATCCTTAATGACACAAATGCCTTAGAATTACACTTACAACATCGAATACTACTTAATTAGACAACCGGTTGAACAAATGTCAGTTACGAATAAATTCCGAAAAAGAAGGCAGTGTGTTTGTCACGTCTTACACACTAGCTTCAGGTACTAGCTAGCTATGTCATGTGTAGATAGATAGATATTGCGCATATTTGAAGCTTCATTGAGCAATTGTTTTTCAAGATCTAATTTATAATATATGGAGCAGTTTTTTTTTTTCGAGGGAATATATGGAGTAGTTAATTTCATTTGATATTAGCATATGAAATGTTAGGGCTATATTTTGTTGAACAACCAAGAGCACATCCCCTAAGATGCTAAGAAAATAACCAAAAGCACATATCCTCTAAAAAAATAAAAATAAAAAAAATTATGTTTTGGGTCGAGAATTTCGTTTTTGTACCGTATATCCTTATTTATCCTTATTTATTAATTTTGTTAAGTCTAACCCTAATTTTTTCCCTCCATAATGCTTTTTAGGTTTGTAACAAATCTATCCTAAAATTTTGCCTCTTAAAATGCATCAAATATGTTTTTATTAATAGCAAAAATAAAAAAAAGCCTAAACAAATCCATTCATAAATAGCAAAAATTTAAAATAAAAAAAAAGGCTAACCATATCGATAGACTTCTACATATATTTTTTTTCTTTTCTTCTTATTAATTGTAGTTTTTTTTTCAACTAATTTTCTTATTTTGTGTTCTACACTTTTTTTTTGACAAAATACTTTGTACAATTATTTAATACTAAAAAAATGCATCGTTCCTATCCTCTTCTTTTTTTTTATACACTTCTTTGATACCAAAAAAATGCATCTTTTTTTTTGACAATATTTTGTAGACTTATATAATACCCTAATTTCCATCATAACTTGACTATATATACTAAACCTTAAACCATGTTTCTCTAAAAAAAACCTTAACCCCTAATTTTTTCCCTCCATAATGCTTTTTAGGTTTGCAACAAATCTATCCTAAAATTTTGCCTCTCAAAATGTATCAAATATGTTTTTATTAATAGCAAAAAAAAAAAAAAAACCTAAACAAATCCATTCGTAAATAGCAAAAAAAAAAAAAAAGCTAAACATATCGACTTCTACATATATATATTTTTTTCTTTTCTTCTTATTAATCTTAGTTTTTTTTTCAACTAATTTTCTTATTTTGTGTTCTACATTTTTTTTGGACAAAATATTTTGTACAATTATTTAATACTAAAAAAATGCATTGTTCCTATCCTTTTGCCTTTTTTTTTGTACACTTCTTTGATACTAAAAAAATGCATCTTTTTTTTTTTACAATATTTTGTAGACTTATATAATACCCTAATTTCCATGATAACTTGGCTAAATATACCAAACCCTAAACTGTTTCTCTAAAAAAAACCTTAACCCCTCATTTTCCCCCTCCATAATGCTTTTTAGGTTTGCAACAAATCTAACTTAAAATTTTGCCTCACAAAATGCATCAAATATGTTTTTATTAATAGCAAAAAAAAAAAAACCTAAACAAATCCATTCATAAATAGCAAAAATTAAAAAAAAAAAGCCTAAACATATCGATAGACTTCTACATATATTATTTTTTCTTTTCTTCTTATTAATCTTAGTTTTTTTTAACTAAATTTCTTATTTTGTGTTCTACACTTTTTTTTTGACAAAGTATTTTGTACAATTATTTAATACTAAATAAATGCATCGTTCCTATCCTCTTCCTTTTTTTTATACACTTCTTTGATACTAAAAAAATGCATCTTTTTTTTTGACAATATTTTGTAGACTTATATAATACCATAATTTCCATCATAACTTGGCTATATATATTAAACCCTAAACCGTGTTTCTCTAAAAAAAACCTTAACCCCTAAGTTTTTCCCTCCATAATGCTTTTTACGTTTGCAACAAATCTATCCTAAAATTTTGCCTCTCAAAATGCATCAAATATGTTTTTATTATTAGCAAAAAAAAAAAACTAAACAAATCCATTCATAAATAGCAAAATTTTTTTAAAAAAAGCTAAACATATCGACTTCTATATATAAAAAAAAATGCATCTTTTTTTTTTGACAATATTTTTTCGGCAGCGATACGGTCAAGACGGGAAATAGTTTTAACAGTTGCTTCGAGTGGCGATACGACAAAAAAAAAGATGAATAAGAAATCTTTTTTCTTGTCGGCAGCGATACGGTCAAGACGGGAAATAGTTTTAACAGTTGCTTCGAGTGACAATAAGAAATCTTTTTTTTTGTCGGCAGCGATACGGTCAAGACGGAAAATAGTTTTAACAGTTGCTTCGAGTGGTATAGCTGCATTATTAATACCAGGAGGTAGAACCGCACATTCGAGATTTGACCTTCCATTTATTATCGATGAATGCTTCACGTGTAATGTCAAACCTAATACCCTGTTGGCTCAGTTGGTAGAAGCAACATTAGTAATATGGGACGAGGCTCTGATGATGCACAAATTTTACTTTGAAGCACTTGATCGTTCTTTCAGAGACATTATGAAGGAGGTGGACAAGAGAAACAAATACATCCCTTTGTACCTGTAATTCCTAAAAGCACAAGACCAGAAATCGTTCATGCTATTATCAATTCTTCAAACTATGGAATTATTGTGAGGTTCTTACCTTGACTAAGAACATGAGGCTTTTGTCTGGTGTGTCAGTAGTAGACATGGAGGAAAAAAGACAATTTTCAGAATAGGTTTTAAGTATAGGCGATGGACGAATAGGGGAAGACAATGAAGTGGACAAGACCATTGCTATTCCGTCAGATTTGCTCATAGAAAGCGCAGGAGATCCTCTTGTTGCTATTGTTGAAAGCACGTATCCTAACATCTTGGAGAGCATGAGTGACATAGGTTACTTTCAAAATAGAGCTATGTTGACAACAAAAAATTCCATAGTCGAGAAGATCAACGACTATATGTTGGACATGGTTCCAGATGAGGAGAAAGTTTATTTGAGTTATGATTCACCTATTCATCGTAACTTAAACGATGATCATATTGACAATGTTCATACACCTGAATTCCTCAACACCATCACTGCTTCTGGACTTCCTAATCACAAATTAAGGTTAAAGGTTGGTGTGCTAGTTATGTTGTTGAGAAATATAGATACACGATATGGATTATGCAATGGAACCGGATTGGTTAACACTAGGATGGGAAGATACGTCATTGAGGGGAGGGTCATTTCCGGAAGTAATGTTGGTGAACAAGTTTTTGTATCCAGGTTATCTATATCGCCTTCAGATGTCAGGATTCCCTTTAAGTTTCAACGAAGACAATTCCCTTTGTCTGTATCATTTGCAATGACAATTAACAAAAGTCAAGGACAGTCGCTTAAACATGTTGGTGTATATCTACCAACACCTGTAATTTTTCACAGGCAGTTGTATGTTGCTGTTTCAAGAGTTACATCCAGAGAAGGACTAAAGATATTGATCACGGATGAAGATGGTGAAGATACCAATGTGACTTCTAACGTCGTATATGATGAAGTATTTCGCAATCTGCGATGAAACAACATGTCAATTTACTAAAAATTTCATATTCTCTTACCGAATTATTGATAGGATTGCCGAATTTTCTTTTATAATATTTTTCAGATTTTATACATTTTATGGAGCGTTTTATTTTGTCTACTCTGGATTATCATCTGTTATTTTTTCACCGTTACCAATTATATATTGCATTTTATTAACCGTATGTCATTTCTTTAGCAATAAACCCGTGCGGACACGGGTCCAGTTTCTAGTTATTATAATTGTCGTTGTTTAGTTGCTATCAAGTTTTCTTCGTATAAATATAAAACTAAATACATCATGTTTTTATTTAACAAAAAATATATAGTATGTGAATATAATATTCAATATAAATTATTGAAAATATAGTGGGGGCAAATGTCTCCCACAACTTTTCTGGTAAGTGTGTCTCTCATTTGAAATGGACAAAGAAATTGTAACAAGCTACCGCAATGTTAATGTAATATTCAATAGAAATTGTTGAAAATATAGGGGAGGCACATGCCACAACTCTTCAAACAAGTTCGTTTTTGAGTTGAATTGAGATGAAATTGTGACAATATATTGAGTTATCTTGAATTGGACAAAAGTTTTGAACTTGACAAATCAACTTTAGTTCAAACATACGCTTGGATTCGATTTTAGAGTTGGTGAAATTGATTTTAGAGGTATATATATTTGATTCTGGCATGTTTGATTGCTGATTTTATCTCTAGAATTGATTCTATTTGAATTTAAAACTATAAATTGAAGATTTTGATTATAAAATTAACTTTAACATTCAAATTTATTTTTCAACTCGTTTTTACATGTACTCAAACAGATTAACCATTTTACCTTCTACTCAATTTTAAATTTTAAAAGACCCGAATTATTTTATAGAAAGATATACAAACAAGCTAACTAGGTAGTTTGTACTTCTACTTGGCTATTGGCTACTACCTCTCATGATCATCTCATATGGCCAGTAGCCACAATAATAAAACTAAGACAGTATAAAATAGTACAAACATTGCCTGCAACAGAGAAATTAAACATAAAATTGGAGTCGAAAAGCCAAAGCATAAGATGATTGATGTCATAGCTGAAGGTGATATAAACAAGCAAGAGAAAAAGGTGAAGATTGAGATCAGATGAATTTATATAATTACTGGCAAATTAAAGTAAGCAGAAAAAAAGTAATGAAACCCTCGTTTCGTTTTTCTTGACCAAAGGACCAGTACTTGGTAGCCACGATATGTCCCTATCTTCATGTGAAACAGTGTCTTTTTCCTTACCTTCTTTTCCACTAGAAAACAATCTCAATTCAACAATGTCTGATTACACAATAACGTGAAAATCCTGCAAACTTATCATATACCATCTTCACCTCCCATTTGTCATTCAATTCATTCGCACTAACCTAGCTAGCTCATATCATCTTTAATTAATGTTCATACATTACATACCCTTTGAAATATTCAATTCAAAGGAATCTTCAGACAAGGTTCACAGGTGCAATAAAGTGCTCAACTTGGTCATTCAATATTGTCAAGTATGACTAGAGATGATGTTGGGAAATGTTAACCGGTACCTTCAGAGTAAAGGTTAAGGAAGCAAATATAGTAATTCAACATTGAAACTTGTGCATTCAACTTCTCAAAAGTCTAAAAAGTTATATTTTCAAATTAAAACTTTCTTTTTTTAGTTTCAATAATCATTGTTCTAAAGACACCCGTTAACATAACACATAATATTTTAATCTAGACCGTAGTATTTTTCATGCATTAATATTACAAAGGAACTGCATGTGCTTTGCCATCAAAGACTAAGGCAAAATTGACCAAACCACATTAACAAACTTCGTGTTTTCATGTGTTGTTTTTCTAACAAATATCTGCTATATAACACAACACCAATACCACAATAATATTGTAGTGACTAAAACAATAAACACTAGATAGAATTAATGTTACCTTAAAAATAATAGTGGGGTTTGTGTAGTAAATGAATGATATGATGAATTAATTAATATTGTTCGTACTTGTGCCAACATAGTAACATAATAATGCACCTCTTTAGTATGTAGAGCCTGGACCTCTCTTCTTTAGCTCTCTTGAGGAACCTCTTCTTCAAGCTTGAATTAGCCAACTCCTCACAATTACTAGGGTATGTTTTTGAATAAGAGTTATCCATGTAGTGTTATAGTATAATTAATGAGAGAGGATGGAAGTGAATGAATGTGATGAAAAGAAATGGGATGCAACATATGAATGAATGAATGAAGTAGTAATTGGGGTATGTATGGGCACCAGTGTCGAGTAGCTAGCATTGTGGTCCTTGGTACGATCTGACTCATACTCTGTGTCTGGGCTCTCTTGGTTTGGGACTCAATGGATAGATAAGCAGGCCCGTGAGAAACCAACCATCTAGTGGATGGATCCCAACTATTCGTTGCTTCTGTATAAATACAAAAATCTACTTATTTTATTTAAGGTTAAATATTGTTTTTAATCTCTATAATTTCATTTTTACTTTTAGTCTCCACAATATATACTTCATGTCAGAAATTTTAGTCTCCTTTGTTAAGTCGATGTATGTGTATCATTCAAACAATTTAATATTTTCAGACATGTTTATAATGTTTTAGTCTTGATACAACACAATAATGATGATTCTTTCAATTGAAGGACATTGAGAAGATGTTAATGTTTCAATTAGTTGTCATTTTGGTCTTAACAATGTGGTATCATAATGGAGTGAAGAAACGACAACTCTGATATATAAAACCAATTTGGTTCTCTAACTGTCACTCTTTTATGAAGAAAACTCATGTGAATCTCACCACTTTATGTGATAAAAGAGAGCGACGGAAATAGAGTATCCATATTTCTAAAAGTGAATGTTTACTCAATATTTTCTAAAAAAAAAATCTTCCTTTAATAGGTACATCCGAGACTTAACAGGTATTCTCCACTTTTTTTTTTTTAAAAAAAAAATCTCACATTATCATGTCTGATCGTAAGCAAAAATATCTGGTAGTAAACAATTTACGAGCATGAGCAAGCAACGATATATGGCACAAAAGGGGCATCACGACCTCATTACAAATAAAAATCAGCCAATCACAATGCACTATTTCGCAAGATACATAGAGGAATGACGAAAAATAAGGGGGTCAATAAATAATGTCAATTCTATCAGAAAATGTTTGTGTGCCGATCATTTGCGAGGGATAACATTTTTTTTTATTTTTTTTAAACAAGAAATAACATTTTTTATGAAACCAAAAGTTTATAAACTACCGTTCTCATTTTTTAAATTTATATATCATAGACGGTCACTTATGTTACCTGATTTGTATTTTTTCACTATCTATATATTAACTTTTTGTCAATAGTTTAGTGGTTAGAATTCACCTTTGAAGGGAATGAGTGGGATGTTCAGAGTTTAAATTTTGATCATACGTATTACAATTTATTGTCTATACCAACTGAGTTATGTTCACGGAATAAAAATGAACTATTTTTAATAAAATGGACTTAGTTACACTAAAGATTATCAAAATCAATAGGTATCGTAATAATCGCGTAAGAATTAAGGACAACAAATTGGAGAATGCTTAGTCGGCCATAGTTTTTTAGTGAGAGAAACTCCACCTTCTCTCTAAGTTCTCCTTCTCTTTCACTCGTTGAGGAAGGGGTTGTTTAAGGTCAGTTTTTGACCTAGAATCACCCATCTGCATCTTTTTTCCATTTTTTCTTTCAATCTAAATAAGTGATTTCCACATATATCAAGTTTTTTCAATTGTGATTTTGCGTCTTGTTGTGATGTTTGTTTGGTTTCTATTGAAAGATCAACTTTAATCCATCACATATTCAATCAATGATTTGGGCGTCAACATTGCAGATCTAGAAACATGGTATTCTGATGATTTAGATTTTATCTTATTATTTGTAGGCATTTCGTCATTGTATGTTATTAATTTTATCTTATTATTTGCAAATATTTTGTCATTGTATGCTATTAACTTGAGTGATGTGAGTTTTTTTGTATATTCACATATTACGTTTTTCGCGATGTTGGTTATGTTATTATATCTGATGTATTCTATCAATTTGAATAAATGATATTCTTTTATTTTTGTCAAAAAAATATAGCGTAAGAATTAAGAAAGAAGAGGGCGAAATGAAATAGAAAAAGGGAATTGAGAGGATGAAAGAAAGAAAAAAATTAAAAGGATAAATAAAAAAAATATGAAAATTTGGGTATTTTTATCGGGTGTGGGGTATACCTATCACAACTCTGGAAAATTCAACTAGTCCAAGTTAATTTCATGTTTGAACTGAGTTATTTTTAATTTTAATTAGATACTTTTGTGTATATTTATAAAGACTAATCCTTTAAATAAGCTTCTCTCAAAATAAATAAAAACTTTTTTTTTTTGAAAAAATCAAAATGATATATATTACCAGAAGGTGTTTCTACTCGCACAAGATGTGCAAAAGAAAATAAACACCACAAATACTTACACCGTTACATCAACCGGTGACAAAAAGCACCATCCAAAAAATAAAACAGTTAACAAAGAATACCCATGCAAAACAACGGGTTTTTCCCCCAATCTACGTAACTATAAATAAAAACTTATAATTAAATAAAAACTTATAATTTAGAAGTAAATTGACTTTGTTTTCTCATATCTAAAATTATTTTGGATTTGTATTCGATGTGTTGTTATATCATTTAATTTGTTTAAGAATACATGAATTGTTATATTTATTAATTGATGTGACAATATATCAATGGTTGGATGTGTAAAATAATTTTACACCGACAAATTATACTCCTAACCATATAAGAAAAGTTGATTCCAGTAATATACAATTAATTTTTCATATTTCTGAGTAGAATTGTTTTTTACTCCAAAAAGTGGTATTTGAAGTTTTTACATCCAAATAAATTAATTATCATCTTTCTTCAAACAACATTTTTTTTTTAAATAATCATCTTTGTTCAATTTACCTTCAACAAAAATTAATTATAAAAAATATCATTCAAAACAGTTGTTATTAATTAAGAAATGCACCAACTAAATAAAGCAGCTTTAATTCATCAAAATTGGATGAAAGACACAACTTATACATGCTACAATGCTGAATATCCTCCCATTAACCCAATTGCTTGGTTGTAGTCTTTCTCTTGCAAAGACTTTTTAACCACTTGACACAGTTTGAGGCAGTTGCTTTGGCTTTGCATAAAGCACCTGGATTCTTGCTCTTCTTGCTTGTATCATTTTGTGATCTAGTGTTGTCATCTTCCATTGCACCAAAACCTCCAGCACCCCATTGATCTGCCCAACTTGGTGCCTCCGTTGCCATGTGTCCTTGGACCTAGACCATAAAATAATATTAATTCAAGGATTTGTTAGATAATATACCATCTTAATCTTATCAGATCTAGGAAGTTGAAGCCATTAATTTCTTTGATAAATTATAAAAATATATTACAACATGTAATAATTTTTTTTACCACATATCAATTGGTCATGTGCCAATAAAACATCATATAAGTTGCAAGATGCATCTCATTAAATCTAGAGAATATTCCAAATTTATAAATATTTTTCAAGATTATTTGTTGAATATAAATAGATTGAAATGCTTAGATACATGAATATATATAGTACCTTCAACGATTGAATTGGAGTTGAATGAAGAAGAATTGAGAAGCTGGGACAGAAATAGTACTGAACCGAATTATAACTATATAGGGAGATATATATCTAACATGTTAGATAGCCTTTCAATGTTACATTGCTTTATCTTTTTCTATCTAATTTATCTTTTTCCTTTTTCATTATAGGACTTGACAACTCACCTTATGCTTTGAGTATTTCCATCCTGCTAAGCAAACTATGTGCGGCATCTTTCGTGCTTATTTAAATTTAAATAATCAACCTTATCATATAATAGTGGATTTGATACTTTAGTTAACAATGTGAGTTAGATGCCACCACTAAGATATCTTAGGTTGGTAATAGTTTAGCCTTGGTATGGTTGTGTGGCACTTTCATAGAAGGCCAAAGGTATTTGTCATCCAATTAACATTGTTGGCATCAGTTTATCAACTTTTATCAATGCATGGATTTGCATTTACGCCCGTTTTCATACTTTAATTGTTATATATTCTAATACGCAATTGCAATTACGGTTTTATCACCCATACTTTGTGAGCAAAAGATAATGGCATGTGCTCATCAAATTCAGGTTAAACATTACATTGATATGAGTGGAAGTTGACTCAAATTTTGAGTTATGTCTCAAATTTGAGTCTTGCATATGACAAAATTGTAATTGGGAGGGGAAGTTTCATTAAAGATGGTTAGTTAAATCCTCTAACAAATATTAATCTTTGAGAAAATTGATGAATATTTTACATCAATAATAAGGTTAAAAACAATTAAACTTAATAACGACCTTATATTTGAAGGTATTATATAACATAAAAAATAATATTTCTCTAGAAAAATAGCATCAAGAATTTTTCAAGACACATTTGGCAAGTTTTAATTGCATAATTTATTTGTTCACTTCCTATTTTTCAGCTACACCTCCTTAAATTGTGACAAATAGTGATTTGTGATTGACTGCTCTTTATATTATTTTTCTAGAGATATAATATTGCTCTTATAACATTTATAATCAAATATCACATTTATATGTTATTACTTTATAGATCATTATTGTCAATTTATTTAATGGATTTGCATTGCTATTAAGTTTTGAACCTACTTTTAACATTAACTAAGACTTTTTGTATGCGGAGGAAAAGACAAAACATTGAGCAGTAGTTATTGGACAAAATTCAAGCCTCGCAGTTTTATGAGTTCAATTCTTAGTAATGCCATTTTTGCACTATAAAAAGTACAAATTGAGAAGTTTAAAGGAAAAGTTTTAGTAATCTTTCTCCATTGGGTCGGCCTTATTTTTCATTCCAATTACAAGGTTTAATTGCCTGTTTAGTCATACTTAAACCTCTAAGTCTAACCCCTTCTCCCAAAATGTGTTAAGTTGAATTTGAACTTTGATTGCTTCTAGTTTATTTAGTAGTATGTACTATAAAAAATGGAAATGGTGATGAATGGCAGTTAAAAATATGATACAATATTCCAAAAAAAATTACCTTCTCCGTCTTAAAATATTGATATTGTTTTACTCTTTTTTTTTTTTTTTTGGTTACATTTTTTTCTTTACGTAGTGGGTTTTATACGTGGGTTGAACCCTTTAATCAGTTGGATCTAAAAATATAGTTATATGCTACAACCAGCATTCAGCATACTTTAAAAAGAAAAAGGAAGGCTTGCTCAAAGGTAGTTTGTGGGAAAAGGTATAAAGATTATGAAGAAATGTCGTTTGTTCTAAGGAGTCTGAATCATCCGGAGATGAAGTAAAGTTCTATGCAACCTGCTTCAAATTCAATGCCACTAAATTTTCCAAAAAATAAAATGAAAATCAAAGCCACTACACAGAGGTACTTTTTGTGCCAAAAAATAAAAAACAAAAAAAAAAGAGCTTTTTTTTTTTAAGGAAAAAAAGAGCTATTTTTATAGAGCTTGAAATTAGTCGAGTAGAATATGACTATAATAGATAACAAAAATCTCAATAAAAAAAAATTTAGTCTTAAATGTACTTTTAGTCTACCTATTTCCAAAAAAAAAATGAAGTTATGATCAAAACATTTGAAAAAATAGTTTTTTGGTCCCTCAATTTCACCTTTACTTAATTTTCATCTCTCATCTCAATTTTTGGGTCATATTCAATAGTTATGTGGCATATTCATTAATAACGTGACAATACTTATTAGATTTTTTTGCCAACATGAATATTCACTATTGAGTGTGGTTATATAAGCTCTCCATTAAGGAATAGACCACATCAATGAAAATTACCCCAAAATAGGATGAGGGGTGAAAAAGTTTAGAAAATAGTGAAATTGGGGGATAAAAAACTGAATTTTACAACAGAGGATGAAAACTTGGTGTTTTTTAAAATAGGAGAACCAAAGTGCATTTAAGACAAAGTTGCCAAGGGCGTATATAGAAAACTTCTTCAGCATGAAACAGTGTATAAATAAATACGATAAGGCTATCAAGCAAATATAAAAGTATAGTAAGATGAAGAGAAAAAAAGACACAATCTATCTAACAATACAAGATGGAAGACTTCCTTCTTGCTCAATGAGATTATCAATAATCTATTTTAAAAAATAAATTATTGATAATCTATTTGCGATGAACTGATTGTTTAGAAATAACAATTTCCATGGTAAAAACTCACGTTGAACCAAAAGCTCAAACTAGAAGCCTCCAAACAACCTCCTAACACCATGTCACCAAACATGTTAGAAATCCTTCTTAAATCAACGATTAGTTGAGCTGAAGAACGAGGAAACTTTGTTGCTACAAAATCAAGTACATGTAGCTTTTTTTCCTTTGTACTACAACAGTATGTTGTTAATGCTATACAAACGTGCAAAGTCATATTTCTTTGGCAATATCAAGGGATCTAATTATGATTCTTTAACTCCAAAATATTTCTACATAGACTAGTCAACTCTTCGGAGGAAAAGAACAACAAACAGTCAAGGCAAAAGAGGGGTTGAAGGATTTGGCTACTATGCGCGTCAAATTACATAGATCATTACCTTGATCGTGGCCAAAACAAGATGCAGCTATAGTTAAAACAAGGAATTCAAAAAAACAGGGTGAGAAAATCTTTGGATGGAACATGGTCTGGTATGTTTATAAGTGGAGACAGTCCTCACCTTACAATTCGATTTTGTAAGGTTGAGTCAGCTCAAGCCAAAATTCTAATATGGTATCAAAGTTTATTTTGGGCCACCTGCTATCAAGTTTGTCCAGTCCCAGTCATGATGGAGTTTACTAAAGAGTCTCACATTGGATGAGATATGCCGACATGTTATCGCAGTAGCTTGTGGTACTTGACCATTTGAATCTATGTAAGTATTGATCTTACAAGTAATCGCTACAATAACACTACCCTGGTTGATATTTCTATTGTGCATTATGCTCTTGACTTGTGTTGAGTGTAACATGGGCACTAATTTTGTTTTTCCCAAATCTCTGTCAAGGGCTGGCCCTGTAGCAATAACAGCTCGGCCCCTGGTTGCTTCATTGCCAGGGCCGTCTCTAGACTAATTTGAGTTTTTACTGTAATCATTTTTTCAATAAAAACAGTATATTTATTTTATCATCTCACTGAAAAATTCAAAATATCCAGCGACTCCTTTTAGATAAAGGGGTCTGCAATCTAAAATTCTAAATTCTGAAACAAAAGGGAAGTTTTGGAACAAAGTGACCAGGATTCTGCAGTTTTTTTGTTTCCAGAAAGAGTCTGCAAAGGTAACGAACTTTATTGGCGCTATATCCTATGCGCAAATGAATGATAATATATAATGACATAATATAAATAGCAAAATGATGATGCCTGGACTGCACCAGCATCCATCCCAGAGTGAACTATGACAAGACTCCTTAGGAGATCAAAATAATTTAGAAACAGGTGCATGGAGCAATGCTTTTCTCCCTTTGACTCTGGTAGTAGCCTAGCCGCTCATGCTGTCAGTAAAACAAACAACATCTACTGCTGCTCCTACCTACTTGTAAGACATTGAATTGAACTTCTATACATGAGTATCCATAGGATAACAACCAAGAACTCGAAGAAATCTCGCAAATTCCTGAAATGTAAATACCAACACACAAGATGTTACCAACAATTTGAGATAGCATCTGATCTGAAAGCAAAACATATGGTTGAAGTCACGAAAGAAATATAACACCTTTAGTAAAAATATGGTGAGGACTACAGAAGGGTTTTGTGATTATGTATGGATTCATTTATTGTAGCAAAAAGAAATTTAATAATGAATCATGCAACTGATATATGGAAGAAAATTAATTCACTAGAAAGCTGCTTAACAAGAAAAAGTTAAGCATGCAGCTTTCCTAGCAATGTTGTGGAATACGTTGGATTAATCAATTAGGAAAAAAATATTGAGAAGAGATAAGGTGACTGTGATAAAGAGGTCATAGGTTAGACTCTCTGCTAACAGAATAACAACTAACAACTAACAATGTCACTGTCTTTAAAAAAAAATAACAGGGAAAAAATATTAAACTGAGTTGATCATGAACGAACCTGCAACTGTCCTAAAGCATTTTGTGCTCGAGGTTCTGCCATTGAAGCTTCAAAGTCAATGTAGAAGAGGTAGTCAAAATACCTGCAACCACAAAACGTTTATTTCCGAATCATAGTTTTACATTTAACTTCCACGCAGAATATCAAAATCTTTAACAACAAATTAAAACTAAAACAATAGCTTTGAAAACTGAATCGACTAGCTTAACCGAAAACCGATCAGATATCAAGTCATTTTAAACCAAAAGTTAGGCAATGTTCAGAACCAGTTTGAACCCGCAGTTATTTTTATAATCCAGTAATGTGAAATTGTAAATGACAAAAGGATTTCAACATATCATGAACTATAAAATACATCCTCCCTTCTTGCCTATTAGTCTGTATACTCTATTCAGACACCCATTATCTTCATGAATTTTGACTGGATATAGTATGCAAGCACTTGTCATTGTTCAATTTGTGTTTAAACTAAAAAACTTACACACTAAATTAAACTATGGAAAACCTCAATAGGGAATAAATTTACTCACTTGGCACTCCCTTCATTTGAATCATCAACAACCCTTAACGGGCGCTGCTTCAGTGGGCGACTCTCTATCTGAATTAAAAGGTTAAAAAAAAAAAAAAAAGCAATGAATGAATGTGCGTTTTTAAATTCAAAAGTTCAACACCAAATTAATCAACTCACCTTTGACAAATTAATATTCCTCATAGAAAACACTGAAAGAGCTTTGAATAGCACACCTGGACCTTCTTCTATACTGAAAACAATGCTAGTCTGAAGAAAAATCACAAACTCATCAGCAATTCAATAAGTAAAATTATGTTTAAATTTAAATACAACTTGTATACCTTATAAGGCCGGTCAGTTCCTGGAATTATAGGCTCCCTTGCAAGGACCAAGAAACGAGTAACATTTGCATCATCATCCTATAAGGATAGCAGTGAAAAGGTCAACTTTAATCTTAACTTAAACCAGCAAAAACTACTATACAACTGATTTCGGTTTTTTTTTAAGAAGCCAAACTAGCCCACTGAAATTGGCACCGGGGAGCATCGAACCTGAGGCCTTGATAGGAGCACACTCCAATGTCCCAACCCAACACCACCAGGCTAACCCAAGTGGGTTGAAAACGATTAACTAGGTTAAATAAGAGCCCAAAGTCATACTCATTTGTAGATGGGAAATGAAAATCATGGTACATTTTTAAAGATTGGCTCATACATCGGGAAAATATTAAATAAACATTGTCCAATCCTAGCTCAGAAAGGAAAACAGTAATTTGGAAGAAGCATCAACTCATATTGCAATGCATGCAATAAAAACCATTTAGTGAAAAAACTGAAAACATAAGCTACGGCAAAGGTCTTTAGCAGCTCAATCTTCAAAAACGTGTAAATGAATTATTACCTGAATTCCTTCTGCAAGAATGTCCAGGCCATATATTTTTGCAGCTCGGGAACTTGCAATAGCTCCGTTGTGTCTTACACAATTTGTTGCCAGTCTCTGTCCACAAGATCCTATTAGTTAAAACATGTCACTTTAAAACCTAGTTGATACATACTTTTAGGCAAAAAATATTGATAATATACTTTAGCAGCAGCAGCAGTATCATGTGCACCAATTTTGTCAACACCTAACTCATTCAGCACCATCTCACACTGAGCAAGAGCCTGCATGTAAATATATTATAACATCATTTTAAAATTTCAGAGTATATTAAGGATTGGTATTTTGTTCTAAGAAGGTAATATTATTCTAGTGGTACAATTTGCAGTCTCGGGAGTCTGCAATCATTAACCAGGTTAAGACCTGAAAATTGGCATGTAGAGATAAGCCAGTAGATTCCAATGAGAAATAATCCCTATATAAATGATAGTAAAGAAGGTTGATGCAATCCAATAAATTGTAATAAAGTGAAGTCACTACAATTTCAAAGTATAATCACGCATATCTATGCAGTGTGTTTGAATAGGAAACATAATGCATCATCTTTGTTCACTCTTTACTAAAATGGCAAAGAAAGAAGAGAGTTATACAAAATACATGTTACATGGTAGCCAACCTGAGGATGACTCGCGACAGTTTTGAGCTCCTCTTTTGCCACGCCAGGCAATCCTAAGAGACAATGGTTAACACGCAACTGCACCTCCCCAACAATGTGCAACCTATGTCGAAGAAGTAAGTCATAATTGCGGTGAATGCTTCCATCTATAGAATTTTCAATTGGTAGAACCGCTTTATCCACCAACCACAATTCAACTGCCTACAGGAAGAATACAAATATGTCAATGCAACAGTTATAACTCATAAATTAAAGCATCAAGTGGGGAGAGGAGGAAGGTGAAGATATCGGAACCTTAAATGCAGCTTCAAACTCGTCACAAGGTACGGTCTCACATTTTGGATATGCTTTCAAAGCCGCATCCTCACTATATGCTCCTGGAAGTCCCTGTATCGAGCAATTGACTAGTTAGCAAAGGAAATAATGCCATGGATGTTTCAGCTGAATAGAGTTTAGAACTATTAAGCATGATACCTGATAAGCCACGCGCACCTTTGATCCATCGCTTTCAGAAGAAGAAACATCAATTGACGTTAATGGCTCTGCAATTACACAAGTTACATAATCATGCTAAACTGTGAGTAAAATAGGAAAGGGAATTAAATCGTATTAATACAAACACCACTTTCTTAGCACGCATACTGGCTATGGCAAGCACAGAATCATAAGTTGCATTCATTATATTACAAAATTGTGTCGATCTACATGCTGGCACATGTATGGTAGCACAGGGACACGGTTCAACATGTAGTTTATGGCAAGTAGGGTACAATCTTGCAGATTAAAACCATAACATTTAGACTTATTTACACTAATTTATAAAGCAAGATCAAGGTGATGCATTATAACTCTTAATTATACTATACATGCAACGAAAACTACAATATAATTAGCATAGTATCATTAGACGGTAACAATGATCATTCAATTACACATATAATGTTTTTTTTGTAAAACACGTATAATGTTCTGTATTGGATCATTCATAATATCTGAATTAAGACTAAGTAGCGCATGCTTGCACTCAAAAATCAAAGCCACTCTCAGTTAACGCCATCACACCGTGTCAACGTTTCAGGCTTTCTCACCCTTAGTCTACTACGTATCGTCAAAATGACATAGGATGAACATGGTTAACCTTATAGAGAATCTGGTTTTCTATAGCATTACTAGTCTATTACCTTTCTGCATATCTTACCTGAGAAGCAGACACTGGACATGACACTGACACATGGGCACCGGTAAAAATTATAAAAAATTAATTAATTAATTAAATGTAATCACATGTGTCGCCAACACGTGTCGAACACCAAATACGTTTTCCAATGTCAGTGCTACAGAATATCTTACTAACACAGATTGTCAGCAATTACATGACAAAATTATTTCCCCCAAATGCTAATTGGATATACATTAGTTGATATAATAATAATGATCATAACTCAATGGTGATAGAGCAATGAATCAATGATAAGAAGCACATCAAAAGAAGAATGGTCTAAATAATAGTTAAACATAATAAAAATTAAACTTGATATGATATTATAAAATAACTCACTGGGATGCATGTTGATATCCTTATGAAACCCTTTGTTGTGATATTGGAGAAGGGCATTATCATCAAGAGGAGAATGAAGCAATGGCTTCTCATCTTCAACAGGAATGGCAGCTTTCTGAGCTAAAACACTCAAACAGCTACATTTTTTAACAAGTTGATATCTGAGATTCTCAGTCAACCCAGAAGGATAATCCAATTGAGAATGAGGTTTGGAAGAACAACCCCAAATGAATGCACCCTTGTGAACAAGATCAAAAGCCATGAAAATCAAGCAAATGAATCAATCTACAACACTATAGTATCAATGGAAGACAAGTTCAGTGTTCAGAGTTCATAGGCATCCATGACCATGAGAATTGGTTGGTTGTTGAATGAATGAACAGTGTGAATGTGAATGTGATGACCCTGGTTTGAGCTGAAATAGACAAACACACACACGTATAAGAATTTTAAACAATGTTTGAGAATTTGAGAAGACCAACAAAACAATTCTTAAAGGTAGGTGAACTAAGGGTAAGGTAACTATACTACGTTTCTTAAGAGACACTGTAACCGACCCAACCAGTTTTGTTTCCTTTCTTTATATTGTAACGTGGGTGAATCAAACATAAACCACCAGCTTTGATTGGTTGTTGTTGTAAGAATAAAATACAATAAAATAAAGGAATTCTCAGGATAGTCTATATGGTAAAAGACTAGGACAAGAGTGAGTTCATGTATTTTGTCTAAATTTTGGATCAAATACATAAACATATCTTTAAAGAAAAAAATTCAAAGATGTGAAAATTGGATTTACCATTTTAACTTAAGAAATATGAAATGTGCATACATTGTACCTAACTGGATATTCACTTGGTCTCCTTTATTTCAAAAAAAAATAATGTCCTTATAAAAAATAAATAAAATTTAATTGTTCTCAATAGTTAATGAGTTTTATCAAATGATAAATTGTTTGAAATAACTTGAGTTTGATTTTTGATAGAGTAATTATTGATCAAATTTTATTTATTTTTCGATCAAACTTTAAATTATTAAGATCTCTTTTTCTTAAGAACCAAACGGTTATGTATAAAAAAAAAAAAAAAAAGAACCGGACGTTTAACGCAAAAAAGAGGGGAAAAAACTACATAGTTGGGTAGATTCAAAAAGTGCAATGTATCAAAAATTGCTAAAAACAAAATACAATGCATTTTGCAAAGTTAATGCAATTATTAAATATATTATTATATGCATTATGCATTATTATTTATCTTAAAATAGTGAACTTTTTATATATGAATTTTTACCTTTTAGTACATTATAAGTTTAAGACTTTATTTTAAGAAAAGAACAATTTATTATATAAGAATTTAATTAGTATATTTCGTTAGTGTAAATTTATTTTTCATTGAAGTTTAATGATATGTTGTCACGTCGATTAATAAATATGAAAACATGTTTTCATATTTATTAATTGACGCGACAATATATCATTAGATAAATGTGTAAAATAATTGTACAACAACAAGCATATTAATTAGACTCATTGTATAATTGTAATTAATTTAAGCTAATTTAATTAATTGAAATTATATATTTAATATAAAGAAGGTTTTTTAGGGGAATATAAAGAATGTATTTGTTTTCTTTGAGATGAAGTTATTTATTTTTTTATTTAATTAAATACTAAATTATATTCTATTTCTTTTTATTTATAAAAACATTTGGTCAAAATTTAGACCAAACATATCAAATTTTCTTAACACAAATATCTTTTATAAATAAAACAAGAGAGAGTCTTTAAATTAAAATTTTCCTTAAAGTATCATATTCACCATTGTATAAAATATTAAAATTTGTCCGTGAGCATAATTTATTTGGTATGAACATCACATATTATATGTAGTTGTCGAGGTTTAAACCTTAAATTTCTTACTTATTCAATCCACTTCGGGTTGACCTAGTAGTTGACTTGGGATTTTGGAGTGTACTCCTCTCAAGATCTCATGTTCGATTCCCTCTGATGTCAATTTCGGTGGGCATTAGTCGGTCCTTGGATCAGATACCGTGTTTTCATGAAATTTCTTACTTATTCATTTTATAGATGAGTTTCTAGCCGCTACACTATCTAACCAAATTAATTATATTTAATTAAATAATTCTTTAATTTAATTAACTTAACTTTATTTAATTGAATTAAATAAAATATAAACTACTAAAATGTGAATCCAATTTTAGAAAACCATTCGCCTTTAGTTTTTTTATTTGACTCAGAAAGTCATTTGCATTTCTTTCTTATTTTTTCTTTTTGAGACATACCATTTGCATTAAAACTATGGTAAACGTGAAATGTATTGAATTATTTGGATATAAAAATAAGGTCAAACACATACTGATGTTAAAAAAATGTTTACGATATCAAACATTATAACTTACGTACGTTTTTTTCTCCTTATTTATAAAATAAATTTGATCTACCAAAAAAAAAAATAATAATAAATTTGAAAAAAAATATACTTATGAATTCTGATTATAATACCTTATTTTCTCTTAATTCAAGTCAAATTTGATAATACCTTATTTGCTCTTAATAAAAAAAACTATGAATTTTTTCTCCGTTTATAATAAAAAAAATAATTCAAGTCAAATTTGATAATACCTTATTTGCTCGTAATAAAAAAATATACTTATGAATTTTTTTCTCCGTTTATAATGAAAAAAATAAGTCAGGTCAAATTTAATAATACCATTTTTTTTCGCCATTTAAAAAAATTATAATACCTTAATTGGTCTAAATTTGCTCTTAATTATAATAATAAGGAGAAAAATTCGTATAATAATAATAATAATAATAAGGTCAATTAATATTGATTATAATACCTTATTTGCTCTTAATTCAAGTCAAATTTGATTTTAAAAAATCCATCAATTATATTATAATCAATCAATTTTGTTCAAATTTTGTTTCACATTAAGAGCAATGAATTTAGACATACCACATCAACATAAACCCTAACGTGAGCACATTTTAATATAATTGGATGCAAAATATGTAGTGGTGCAGTCATTTTATGTTTTAAAGGACTAATTTAATAAAAAATAATGAAATGGTTATTTAATGGAAACCATGGGTGGTGGTTGTGTGATTCTTAATTTTCCTGGAAGCATCCTATATTCCTATGTGGTAATGGGTATCTCCCTTTTAATAACTGTAATTAAACAAAACTTTATGATTACAAGTTGCTTTAACTCTCTTCAACTGCTTTCATATGAAAGGTAAGTTACGCAGGTAGGAAGAATGCACAAATCACCTACCAGGTATCAACAACTACACCTTTTCTGGTCCAAATACAAATTAATAAATAACTATTAATTTTAGTCAAAACAAAACTAATAATATTAATTGTAGTTTGTAAAAAAAATTGTGACTAAGAAAGCCAAAAGCAAAACGATGTTTGTAATCTAAAATCACTTATTTGGGTCAAAAAAGTGACCATTTTCTTTACATAAAAAGTGGCCAATTTTAAAAAAAAATAAATTGAACCAATATGTTATGGCATGGTTGGCTAATAAGTCTCTTAAACATGTGATCATATATTTAGGTTAGGGATGTCAATTTATACTTGTAAATGAAGATTGTGATATGAGCATTGTCTTATTTGGAGTTCCAACGGGACAGGATCAAAGACGGGAGAAAGGCACCCCAATTTATATCATTTGTCCCTCCACAATTTACTAAAAATAACATTTGTATCTATATGTTCAAATATTTCATATTTGAATTTTATTTTTGTCACAAGATAACAATAATATCATAATGTTTTATTATGGTTAAATTTAAAAAAAAAAAATTACCACCAATTTATTTAAATATAAATGAAATTTGACCTTTTTGTTTTATGTTTATGGGATCCCCAGAAAGATTATGAATTGAGGATAGGGAAAAACTTTTTGCTGGGGAGATATTTTGAGGGGTGGGGACAGGGAGTAGAGAAGTGCCCCACCTTGGCATCCCCAGTTTAGGTGTTGTTTGGAATTTGCATAGTACCTCCAATGTTGTTTTTTCTCCGTTTAATTACTCACTTGGTGGTAGAGTTAAACATATAGGTTACAGTGATAGAGTTAAACTTCGAATTACTAAGATCTCCTTTTTCTAAAAACCGGAGGGATAACACTAAAAGAAAAAAAGTTTTTGATTGTACTTACACTAAATATTTATAAATTCACATATTTTCTTTGATTATTTTTAGTTAATTTCAAATATTTCCTTATAATTTATTCATTTCATCTCAAATACTCTCTACCTCACATGCACTTTTATGTGAATGCATATAAAATAGAAGTAATGGATTATGGATGCTTTCATCTCATTCCTTCAAATTGGGACGAGATGTGGTTCCATTGCTAAAAGAAACTCACTATGTGACAGATCATAAATCAAAAGATTAATGATAGTAGTAGATTAATATGCAAAAGGAGTGTGTTAAGTGTGCTTTAAAATAGATTATTACACAACAACATGAAAGGAAACACAATAACAAACATAATGATAGCCGATAAACATTGCGAGGCTATTTTATTTTGAACACAAAAGCACTACCCTAGTGTCGCTACCTAGGACTGCTACTTATTTCTTGTTAGCTCGCTCTTCACTCCAGTTCCTTCTGGAAATCTTCATTGTCAACCAACACCTACACAAAAAAAAAAATTAAACATGATGTTAGAAACCTATACACATTGATGCATTTGTAATGTGGTCATTCACGGACCGACCACTAAGGTTTTGTGGACAAATGTAGGTGACAGCATAATTGAGTTAAATAGATATAAATTGCAGTCATACTCCTCAATAGAAGCAAATGGAAAAATGAACTTACAGTTTTCCATCCATCTGGATCTAAAAAGGAAACGACTTTTGTGTTAAGGCCGGGAATTGGCCCTGGTTGCCGAGTGATCTTCCCTCCAAGCTCTTGTGTGATTATGTTGACTACATCAGCACTCTTGTAGACATCATCAGTACCAATAGCAATCTGTTATAGACACATGAAACATATATATTTTACCATTAATCGTACAGAGATGCGCAGAATGCTAGTTTAAGCTTCAAGGTCGTATAATTTAACTTATGAACTAACCTGTGCATAACCAGTTCCCTTAGAGTATTCGGTGACACCATAATTATATGTCAACTCCAACACAGTTGCCTCGTCCTCCTCCTTGTACCCAAGTACAGCAATAGTGTACTGTAGGAGATGCATCAAAAACATGTGTTTCTATGTTAATTTTAGACAATTTATGTGCGCTATTGTAGTTGTATAATCTATGCTTTCTGATTAGAATGGCTTTGACATAAAAGATGTCACTGCTAGTAACTACATTACAAAGAAAGAGGCATGAGGAAACATCACCTTGTTCTCAGGATTATCAACCTTCCTCACCACCTTCAAGCCCAAAGCCTATGTAAATATGATCCATAAGAGCATAGCCTTGGTTAATAAACCACATTTGGTTTAAATAATGCATAATTAAATCATAACTCATCAAATGCAATTCTCTGATTCTATTTTGTATATACAAGCAAAAGCTATCAAATTGTACAACTACTAATCTTCACTCTTCACACATCAAATGCACATAAAACAACATTAAATAATTGAGATCAAATCATATCATACATGTTCTTCCTTGAATGTCTTGGATTGTTACCTTTTCGTAAAACTTTATGGCGCGTTCTAAATCACCAACGCGAAGCATTATTTGACTGAATGGGTCATGAACTGTAGGTCTTTGGACAAGTGCAAAAGTGTAGCCATCAGGATCCTTCACAAAGGCAATGACAGTTGTCCCACCCTGAACTGGACCAGGCTCCCTTGTGATATTTCCACCTTTAGCACGAATGTGCTCAACCAATTTGTAAACCTAAAATAAAAATTGAAGCAATGTTACAATGTTCATTCTCTTCACAAATCACAAGCTTATGTGAAGTTAGAATACTCTTGTCTTACATCTTGAGTTGCAATTCCAAAATGTCCAAAGCCATCTCCAATATCATACGAAGTCACCCCATAATCTAACAATAAGATCATATAATTAAATAGTTTACAAGAATTCAAAGAAAATAAACCCATGTGGTAAGAAAAAATTTAGTAAAAATTAGGCTAGCAAAAATAAAAATAAGAGTTAAATATGTTTTTATTCCCTGTAAAATTCATCCATACAGAAAGTCCTTAGAAAATAGACAATTTTTCAAGTTTAGTCCTACCTAAAATTGTTTAATAATAGTCCTATTTTCTTGACTTAAAACACTCATTTTTTGTCTCATAAGTACGGTTCAAATGGTAAAAGGCTAGAGATATATTTGATCGGATGGAGAGCAAGTTCTAATCCGCGATTCTCCACTTTTCTGCACTTAGTGTGTGAGTTTCGTCACTAGGATCTTTTGAAACCAAAAGAAAAAACACTTACCTTTTGTAAGTGACTAAAAACAATCATTTTTTTGTTAAAAGAAAAACAAAAATTAAAAATAAAATAAAATTACATAGGAACTAAGCTTAAACAATCATAATTTTATAGGAACTAAAAAGTAAAAACATAATTAATCCAAAAACTAATGAAGAGAAATACATATAAAAAGGAAAATAAAGGGCAAGTAAAGTGAGTAACATACTATATGTCAATTCAACAACAAAATGGGAATGTTCATCGCCAAATCCAACAAAAGCATTGGCGTATTTCTCCTCAGGAACATCTCTCTGCCTCAAAAGTTTCATCCCAAGAGCCTCAGTATAAAACCTGAAAGAACCATATCCAAGAAATGAGGGTATGTATATTTTAAGCATGCAATGCAATCAATCATCTAACAAAAAAAGAAGCATACTTAATGGTACGTTCAAGGTCACCAACACGATAAACAACATGAAGCAAGCGACGGTTGTCTTTCTTTGGCCATTCCAAATCAATCTCAGCCATCTGCAACACAAGGCAAAAGTAATTAATTTAAGGCAATAAAACAGTGCAACACAAACACATTCCTATAACCAAACCATAAATAAGTATATGATCTCAGCTCAAAAACATGCAATCATCAAAGACAAAAGTGTTAACTAACCACTGAACAGAGGAGTCGAGTGAGTGAGTGGATGTCTGTCGGTAAGGATAAATATCTTATTGCTAGTTTTTGCTATATTTTATAATCAAAAAAGTTCACACCAAGTATAGAATGTTAATATTTTATAAGCCAGCGTGTCAAACGTGGCAACCACAATTATGTCAAAATACAATAATACTGTTCACAATATAAACGTTTGTCAAAAACAGTTGAGGTATTTTAAGACAGGTGTTTCTTATTTAAACAATCGTTTATGTGATAACTTTTATGTTAATTTTAAATTTATAAAAAAATATATATATATTAATACGAAAATCAAAACTATAGAAAAGAAAAAGTAAAATTTTAATGTAAATATAAGAAAAAAAGTTGTCATAAATTAATTGTACAGATATTATTTATTTTTAAAATAAAGTGATGATAGAGATAAATATGAACTAGACTCACGCAACACAACAAAATGTTTTAAGTTTCGGTTGGGACCGGTGTCGACATACTCTGGTCATCTGCTGGAGAAAACCTATGAAGATAATGGAGGTAAATTTACAACAATGTATTAGGAGAGTTCTTATTTACCAAAAGAAAAGGTTTTGTAGGGAGTTCTAAAAGCATTCATGTTCATGCCATTCATTAATATAAATGGACTTCATAAAATAGGTTTCATTAATTTTATAATATACTCTAATTGTCACCAACTTTTTAAATTATATTTTAATCAATTTAATTCATAAAGTATTGTTAAAAAAAGATAGAAGAGGGAATGGCACGATAGCCATTCATGGATACGTGGTAAAGAATTGCAACCCCAAAAACATTTCAATTAGTGGTGTGTATACTGACAAGTGACAATAGTAACTCCCAGTGAAAATAATATTGCCGATATTTATACTCTAAGGGTGGTAATATTAATGAATTGAATGATTTTGAATAGTAATTGATTGATTGAAACTATCCATTTAAAAAATTGAAGTTCCTTAAAAAAATCCACTCTAATCTATCCATATAAAACTATTCACTCCATTCACCGTCATACTTTTGAAAGATGTATATTCAAATTGATTTTTCATTATCTTTTAATTAAATAATTTTTACATATTTTTAATATTTTTTTGTGTGTTTTTATTTTTTCGTCTTTTTATGGTATTTTTTTATTTCTCAACGTAGCGTAGTGTTTATTTTACTCACATTGAAATAAATCTTTTAATTATTTGCAATAGTGGTTGTGAAGCAACCACCACCTGTGGTCCACGTCGGAACTCCGCACGGTCTGACAACAACATACGAAGGATCTCCGACAACGGTTATCTCGCAATAGCATTACATGGACCCGTGATGAAGATCCGATGGCAGTTGCTTCTTTTTTTTCTTCTATTTTTGATATTTAGCTTTAAAAATTGATTTTATAAATATTTTTGTTATAATTTACGCGTTAAATTTGTATTATCCCTCTTGTCATTTTTATAAGAAGTAATAAGGTTCAACAAAATTTGATGTATTTAATTAATAATATAAACTAAACACATTAAATTTTATTGGCTCCTATGTTCTAATAAAAATGGTCAACGAGAGTATTGGAGTAAATATTGGTAAAAGGTTGAATATTCTTTAATGAAAGTGAAAATATGAAGAAGATAAACGAAATTAGATATTGAAGAGTGAGATGGAAAAAATATTAGTGGAGTAAAAAAAGAGTGTGATATTAGATTATAAGAGGAAAAAATTGAAATGTGAAATTGAAAGAGAAGAGAAAAGTTTTTTTTTTTCACAATAAAAGAACTTCATTCTATCAATCAAGTGTTGAAATATGATAGTAGAATCTAGAGATCGGGAATGGGAGTATTCTCCATTCACATATAACTAAATACATACTAATATGAATGATTTTTGAACCCTCTTTTTTATCTTAATTTTTAGGTCTAGAAGTTAAACGTATGTTGGATCAAGTACCTCTTATACTTTTACTTATTCACTGTACTTTTCTCATTGTTATATAAAAATATTCTTTTTGATGTTAAAAAAACATGCATATACAAATTTCAAAAGGGTTCGATATTTTTTCTTTTCCTTTAGGGCTTGAATTTGAGTTTGCCTCAGAAGTATTAATTGACATTTGAGTTAACCGCATAAAATTTGACGTACATGAAATACTCTTTCCATTTTTAAATATAAGTAAAAATGATTTTTTAGGTTCATTTACTTAATAATGTATATGATCTATATTATAAACCACATACATCATTAAACAAATGAACATAAAAATTCAATTTTGCTTGTATTTAGAAACGGAGGTAGTAGTTTTGTAGGGGTGAAGTCAAATGGGTAAAATTGGAATTTTCTTATGATTTATAGGTACCGGTGATGGTGTGTGTAAGGGTACATAGTAAAATCTTCCTAATATCTTCGACAAATGGCCTAGGGTGAGTTATAATTCGAGGTCAGAAGACTTTGATTTCATCCAAGTATGAGAAAATATATTTACTTGTGTTCTTTTAAACATATTCACAGCTGTCTTTTAAATTTGGATGGGTAAAAAATCTGGAAAATAAATTTTTGTTAATGTTTTTCCTTTCAAAATGTAGACCTTCTCATAATTGTCTGGAGTGTATAATCCAGACAAATAGTGTATGGATCAAAATCTATATGAAGGTAAATTTGGAAGAAGAAAAAAATTTAAAAAGAATTGAAGGGGCTTAAGACAACCATGGCAGGAGGGAGAAAATCACAAATCTAAATTGGTGAAATTCTTGCTTAAGGTCCATATAGAAGAAATCTCATTCAACTTTTTTTTTTTTTTAATAAAAGAGGACGATGACCAAAATTCTCATTCATTTTTATCTATCCATCTTTAATTTTATTTTTTGACGTGAATATCTTATCGACAATGAATACATGCATTTTTTAAAATATATAGAGAGGCGATGATCCACCCATAAAAAAATAAAACAATGATCAAAGTGGATAGAGTCAAACTTCTGTTGAATTTTTCGTTTTTTTTCATTTCTTCCATCAAAGTTTTAAAAGGATTTTGTGATTTTCTTTTTTTCTAGTCCAAGGCACCGAGCTGCACAACTAATTATAGATGTTGTTTACATTTTATAGTTAATTAGCTCATTTGTGAAGAGGAGTGATATTTGAACATATTTTTCTAAACAACCTTTATGACAACCATTTTTTCTCTCTTCTCATTGGATAAAAACAATAGAGAGAAAGAAGAAGAGAGAGAATAAAACCATATGTGAGTATGAGAGCGAGGGTTGTTTCAAAAGTTGTCAAAAATTGGTTGTACAAATATTATTTCTCTTTGTGAAAGCATCCTAGTCAATCCATGATTTTAAGTTCTCTACGATTGTATCTTGTGTTAAATTTGTGTTTAGGTGTTTGTTGTGAGTCAAGTTTTGTTAAAATCAGATTTTGAGTCATTTGATACGACTAAACTATGGTCAAACGTACCATCAATTATTTATGTGTAATTTTAAACGTGTCATACCATCAATTATCGAGTACTACTTTACAATAATATTTGGTGGATCGAGTACTACTTTACATTTTTCAATTTGACGATCTAAGTACTAATTGTACCATTCTCGTTCTTATCAGTAATATTATTTTGCTATTAATGAAACACAACAATACATATAAAAAATTTATAAGGAAATAAGGCATTAACAAATCAAAATACTAATTTTTTTTTTTACAAAAATAAAATAATATTCATTCATTCAATCAAATTGACAGAGTACATCGTTCAACATTGCTAAAAACGTAAATGATGTAGTTGTGAACAAATTCACAACGTCCAAAAATAATAGCATGCCAGATCATTTACTGAATAACTGATCTTTCAATGTTAATTAGATAAAAACCACAGCGAGACGAAAAATCAAACAACGCCGCACAAGACGACAAACAACACAATGCCGCACTCAACCGACGAAATAACAGAGAGAAAAAACTTAAATCTATGTAAAAATCACTTATTAATTAAAGTACAAATTCTAACAATCAAACTAATGTATTCCACGTATGGTCAAATATAAGTTATAATTCCAAACCTAAATATTTGATTTCATCTCACAAGAGAAAAGATAGTTGCGTGTGTTCCTTCAAATTGCATATCGGTGATATCCAGGATGACTAATCTAACTTGACAAATCAGTTATGACTTATGAGATTGAGCAAAGAAAAAAGAAAAATTGAAAGTGAGAGAGACAGAGAGGCGAAAAGAGAACAGAATGATGAATAAACAGATAAAAAGTAAGTACAAGAGAGAAAATTAAAGGTAAAATCCCAATTAAAGTTGTCTTTAATGACGGGCTAAATTATATCACATGTTCTTTAAGTTTGAGGTTTGTAATAGATAATAAGTTTTTAAGTTATTTTAGTCACACATAAGCTCTTTAAATTCGAGGTTTGAAACATATTTATCCTTTAAGTTATTTTGGTCATAAATAAGTCATTTAAGTTTGCTAACGTTTTCGATTTAGTCCTTATACCATATCGTCATTTGGTTAATAGAATGATTAAATCGAAAACATTTACAAACTTAAATGACTTATTTGTGACTAAAATAACTTAAAGGACTAATTTGTTATAAATCTCAAAATTAAAAGATTTATGTTTGACCAAAATAACTTAAGAACCTATCTATTATAAACCTCAACTTAAAAGACCCTGATATAATTTACCTTTAATGATAATTAAGGTTTGGTTTTACCGCATTCATAGACTCAATTTTTGTCATAAACTATCGTTTGATTAACCTTGAAGTCGGCTCTTATCTTGTTGAATTGTGGGAGCCCTTAACCTAAACTTTCTTCCTGTCTCTAAAAAATTGATTCTAATTATGTGAGCTATTGGTAGATGTATAGCCATATAGTATGTTTTTTTTAGTTGAATGCTAAACAGTACCGGTATTGGTTAAGCAATTAAAACAAATAATTTTTTATAAAAAGTAATGTATTTATTATTTAATTAAAAGTCAAAACTTATATTTTTAAAACAAACTTTTTATTTATAGTTTTCTTAACTATTGCTCTTTAGATACCGGTTAACAAGACATTTTTTTTAGGGATATAGTAGTATACGTACACTCTCCGGTCACTAATATAAATAAAAATCTACTTTTTAGATACATTCAATTAATGATGTATGTGACATATAATAAAAACTATATACATCATTAATTGAATGTATCTAAAAAATAGATTTTTGCTTATATTAGTGACTGGAGGGTGTAGTTAAAGAACTTAAATAGACACATAGATACCTCTTAAATTAAAATTAAAATATCGGGAAAAAAAGTATCTTTGTAACATAAAGGGTAAATGAAGTAAGTGTGGCTTACTTTTATTAATTGTCCTTTAATGTGGACTTTAAGTTGAAGGGTACTTTAGAGAAAGCACGAGCAACGAATCTTCAAGACTCACAAGAAAGGTCCTCTTCCTAAAGACAGACCAGTGGGAAGTGAGTGAGTACAATCCCTTCCCACTCTTCACTTGCCAGATCTTCTTAACCCTTTCTCTAGATCTTCTCCTCTTCTGTTCTGTTCTGTTGAGCCACTCAAACCAAACATCATTAAATATTTTTTAGTGAAGAAGAAAAGAGAAATAAAATAATAAATTAAATATACATATTATTATTGATGAGAAATAATGCAAGGTTCTCTAGTTGAAGCAGAATCAGAGGATGAAGAACTGAACAACCACACACTCCTTTTCATCTTCAATGGCAAATTCTAACTATCTCATCCTTCTCTTTTCCATCCTCTCATTTTCCTTCCTCTCCATTTCCATCTCAGGTATAATCAAACAATCTTCTCTTCATTCATTCATTCAATTCAACTTTTTTTCCTTTTCTTGTTACAACAACTTTTTTATTTTTTGCAGGTGAAAGTTCACATTTCCAAATAAAGCAAGAAAATGAAGAACAAGAAAGAGGACCATTCATTGGTGTTAACATTGGAACAGATGTTGAAAACATGGCATCAACTTCAGACATAGTTTCATTTCTTCAGTTACAAAAAATAACACATGTTCGTATCTATGATGCAAATCCAGACATCCTTAAATCTTTGTCTGGTACTAAAATTCGTGTCATCATTAGTGTCCCAAACAATCAACTCTTAGCAATTGGTTCTTCAAACACAACAGCAGCTTCATGGATCCAAAGAAACGTTGTTGCTTATTACCCTCAAACATTAATCACCGGAATCTCCGTCGGTGACGAGGTTCTCACCACTGTTCCTTCTTCTGCTCCTCTTCTTCTTCCTGCTATGGAATCTCTTTACAATGCTCTTGTTTCTTCAAATCTTCATCAACAAATCAAAGTTTCAACTCCTCATGCTGCTTCTGTTATTCTTGATCCATTTCCACCTTCTCAAGCTTTTTTCAACCAAACCCTAGTGTCTGTTCTTCTTCCTATTCTTCAGTTTCTTTCAAAGACTGAATCTCCTTTGATGATGAATCTTTATCCTTATTATGTATTCATGCAGAACAAAGGTGTTGTTCCTTTGGATAATGCACTTTTTAGACCTGTTACTCCTAGTAAAGAAATGGTGGATCCTAATACTTTGCTTCATTATACTAATGTTCTTGATGCAATGATTGATTCTGCTTATTTTTCAATGAAGAATCTTAATGTTACTGATGTTGTTGTTCTTGTTACTGAAACTGGTTGGCCTAGTAAGGGTGATTCTAAAGAGCCTTATGCTACTAAAGATAATGCTGATACTTATAATTCTAATTTGATTAAGCATGTTTTTGATCGTAGTGGAACACCATTGAATCCTGAAACTACTTCTAGTGTTTTTATCTATGAGCTTTTTAATGAGGATTTGAGGTCTCCTCCGGTTTCGGAGGCTAATTGGGGGCTTTTTTATGGGAATACGACGGCGGTTTATTTGCTTCATGTGTCTGGGATTGGGACTTTTTTGGCGAATGATACGACAAATCAGACATACTGCATTGCGATGGATGGTTTTGATTCGAAGACATTGCAGGCTGCGTTGGATTGGGCGTGTGGACCGGGGAGGGCTAATTGTTCAGAGATTCAGCCCGGAGAGAGTTGCTACAAACCTAATAATGTTAAGAACCATGCTTCTTATGCTTTTGATAGCTATTACCAGAAAGAAGGGAAGGCTCCTGGGAGCTGTGATTTCAAAGGAGTTGCTATGATCACTACCACAGATCCCAGTAAGTGCTTAATATAATTTCTTTCTGCCATTTCATATTGACAAAATATGGAAGCTTGATGCATTATTAATTGAAATGTGTTGTTTCTAATTGGTACATTTTGGTAAATTTGGGATTTCAATTCAATGTGGCATCAAATTTGACTTGATTTTTGAAAGGGAAGACCAATGTTGCTGCTTTTTGTTTGATGTGGCTATTCTGGGCCTCAAATTCATGTTGTTTTGCCTAATTAGCTCACTTTATGGTCTTAAAGAAGAATTAACTCTTTTGAGAGTAATAAAAGGCTTGTGAGTACTGTAACAAACTTTACTGATAATTTGAAAAGGGTTAATAATTTAAAAGTAGAACTATGACAAGGTATTGCTATGTTATGTAATGATTCATGAAATGAAATGCATTTGTGTGTGGAACCCCACACACTGCAAAGGAACTTTTGATTTGGCTCTAGTCTTATTTTATGTGAAATTTGAAATGAAAAGAGGAAACTGTAGTAGTAGCACTGGCTCCCACTCTCCATGAGTTGGATGTTGGTTTGTCATAGAGCACCCTCTTTGTTTTTCTTGACAGAAGCAAAGATTCTGGACCATGTTTTTAGATTACCTTCACATGTAGTAAAAAAATTTGAAACTGGATTTTGTGCTGTCGCAACCCCGTTTGATTGGACGCAATTAAGTTAGCCACTGCTGGACCATCCGACTAAGATTGAACTGTTTAGATTTCAAGCTCGGTATTTTATAATTACAAAGAAAATCAAAATATGCATTTGAAATCTAGACCGTTCAATCTTGATTGAATAGTGGAGATGTGGAGTCAAGAAAGATGTACACAATCCAAATCCATAATTTTCTTGCTTTGCACTTTTTTTAGTTTAGTACATTGTTGCATAGGTGTAAAATGGGCTCCACAATTTTGTATGTTTTTATTCTTTTCCTTGTTGTGTCTATTTGAGGAATAAATAACCCTTGTGATTGATATAATATATAATATTTTTGTTTTTGTGGGGAATACCTTTGCAGGTCACGGGAGCTGTGAATTTCCTGGAAGGTAATAAATATTGATCTGCCAACTTACCCTCTTGTTTTATTATGCTTAAAATGTGAAGAATACTTGAATTTTATTTATTTAACAACTTGCATCTTTTATCTAAATGTGAGTCTCATTTGATGTGATGTTGCAGCAAGAACGTAAGCAACAAGACAAAGGAAGTGGTGAACTCTACTCACACAAGCCGTGCTGGGGAGAAGTTAAGGTTCAGAACCATCAAGATAAATACAGTTAACAACATTTTGCACATTTTCTTGACATGTCTCCCGGCATTGTTGTTGGTTCTTTTATGAGGTGCAAATAATTCAAATTTTTTCCATTATGGAATTTTGTGTTATAGTTGAGGTTAAGATTGCAAGAGAAAAGGAATGATGATCTGTAGGTCTAATCTTAGACTTAGTGCTTATGATAGATACTCCCCTTTTTAATAATATTAATAAAGTAGTGTGAATAAATTTTCACAGGGATCTTGTAATTAACGTATCATATGTATTTGTTGAAATCACATTTGTTAATTAATTTGTTTAGTGTATGTATCATAATGTGACCTTCATCATCATAATGTAATAATGTTGTAATAATGTATGTATGTATGACATAGTGTCCTCTGGGAAATGCAATTTTATGATGTTCTCTTCAAAAGTTCAGTCAATTGTCTAAGTGTACAAATAGAGATACACTTGCTTGATAGAGTAATTGTAGCACTTTAGGAAGCAATATTGTACACAAAAACATCTTCCAATATAAGTGAATGAATATCAAGTATCTTTGTTAGAGCTCTTTGTTAATAGTAACTAGAGAAATAAATCCGTTTTGAATAAAAAAAATCCAAAAGAAAAACAATAAAAAAAGAGAAATACCAACATGTATGGTAAGGGTGCAAGTTAAAAGAGAGGCTGTGTGCTGCAACAGCACCGCCAAGTGTCATGAATGGGATCTAACAGCACCGCCAAGTGTCATGAACAATGTCCTGCAAAACAATGTTGTGTCACTGGTTAAGCAACTAAAAATAGAAAGAAAAAACAAAATCTAACATCAAAAACAACACTTTTAAGTTTCAAAAAGTAAAATACATAATTTCCAAAAATACTTTTCCTTTTATAATTCTTTAACCAGTGCCCGGGGACACCGGTTAACATTTCGCATGTAATAATAGAGAACATTCCCTCACAGACTCCTCCTTCCACGCAAACAAACGCCGTCTCCACTCCCACGCCCCTCCATCAATTCCCCAACCACGACCCTCCATCCCCCCCCACCGTACAATCCTTTACAACTACCAATTCAAAGAGGCGAGGAAACTTCAACCTCAAGGGCATGTCACCAATCCACCTGTCATACCAAAACAGAGTATATCGCCCATGACCTATCACCCGCCTAATATTAACCTCAAACCGTTCCCCACTCCCTCATCAACCCCATTACGGATACGACACAACATCTTCCACCACACCAACGAGTCTCTCCCTCCCTCTCTAATCCGCCTCCAACCTCACCATAGCGGGCTTTCAACACACGATACCACATGCCCCCCTTCTCCGTCAACAACCTCCAAACCCAACATAGAAATATTAAAGGCACCTATCCTCCTACCCCAAACCCTCCGTCTTCCTTTGGTAAACAAATTGAATCTCATTTAATCCAAACTATTTTCCTATTAACCTCACAACCCCCAAAATAATTGAAATATGATTATTATTCCATTCCTTAAAAAAAAAAAAAGATTATTATTGCATATTATTATTACTAACACTTAACATAACAACAAGATTTTTTTTTGTCAGGTAGTCTAGTAGTTAGAATTCACCTAAGTCACCTAAGATGAATAAATTGGATGTCTGAGGTTCGAACCATGACCCCTACATGTAAGAATGCATTGTCTTACCAACTGAGCTATGCATAACAACAAGATTTAACTCGTTCTTAAACAAAAAAAAGATTTAACTTGTAAAAATAAAATAAAAACACCAGCAATATATTTATAACAAACTCAACACAGGTATTTTCCTGCTTAGACTTTTAAATTTACCTTGTGGCAATCTAATCTGGTTACAAGTTCAAGGACGAAAATAATATATATCCTTTAATTTTATTCTTTAAACAAAAAACCTCACTTTTTTTCCAATTCTTTTATGTAAAAACTCCTTCGTACTAATATTTAGCAAAGGTGCCATTGGATTTCAACGAATGTCTTTCGTATTGAAATGAGAAACACGAATGGTTTCGTACTTTACCCTTTCCCCTTCTTCACGCTCCACTCCTATAGTAAACCCTAGAATTTCAAATTCGAATTTCAAACGTTACCACCATTCCCAAAATTCAAACTTTCTTCAAATTCAATCATCTCCAATGTCTTGGTCATGCAAAAAATGCACTTTCGTCAATCCACCTTCTCAAATATCTGAATGCGAAATCTGTTTCTCATCACCTCCACACCCCTCTTCTTCTTTTGCTACTTCTTCGTCTTCGTCTTCTCCAAAATGGTCCTGCAAATCATGCACACTCTTCAACTCTTACAAAAACCCTACTTGCCATCTCTGCGGTACACGTAACACCGTTCTTTCCATTTCCAGTTTCAACGATATCAACGAAATCGATGATGATTCTTCCGTTGGTTCTGTTTTCTGGCCTCTTCGATCGTGCAAGAGGAAAGCAGTAGATTCGCTTGAAGATTCTGATCAACCATTAGTAGCCAAGGAATCCAAAAAGGCTATTGATTTCGTTGATTTCTCTGAAGATTTTGATCAACCATTAAAAGCCAAGGATTCCAAAAGCGCTGTTGATATTTTTGATTCCTATGAACATTTTGCGAAACCACTAGAGAGGGCTGATTCTGGGAAAGGTGTTAGTTCGTTGAAGATTTTGAGTTACAATGTTTGGTTCCGTGAGGATTTGGAGTTGGAGAAGAGGATGAAAGCTATTGGTGATCTTGTTCTGTTGCATTCCCCTGATTTTATCTGTTTTCAGGTTTCATCATCATTACATATTATATTTACAATCTTTTGCAGCATCGACACTTCTGATAAAAAACGTGTACAATGTCAATATAAGACACTAACACATGTGATTACATTTAATAATGTCATTTTTTCCAATAGTTATTGGCGTCGACGTGTCATTGTTAGTATGTGTTTGATGTCCGTGCTTCAAAGTTAAGGCGAAGCTATTTTTTTTTCTTTTTTTGCATTTTATATTTGTGTGGCTTTGTCTGATTTTGTTCACCTGGGTCGCAGGAGGTTACTCACGATATATATGACATTTTCAAGCGGTCTACCTGGTGGAATGTATATCATTGTTCAGTTTCTTCTGAGAAGGCTTATTCAAAAGCCTACTTTTGTATGCTGGTAAATTTCACAACCTTTTTATCATTTTGTAATGTAATCTGCCTGATATAATGGTATGTGCAACAATCTTTCTTTATAATCCAGTTTTACATTTGACCACAATGACGATTTGTTTTGATGATTATCATAGTTTTTGTATATTAAATTGAACTCTGTTGTCATTTCATATATGATTGGTACCACTGTTATATTGTCTACTAGCATGAAATCTGTTCAGAAGACTACCAAGCTTCGTGCTAAATAAGTGTATGCTAATGTTATGCTAATATCTATGATCATTGTGACAGTATTCTGGGTAAAAAGCGTATCCTGTTTTGCTTAGTATTTTTTAGACCTTTTTATTTTGGAAAGAGGGTGTTATTCATATGTACTGAAATATCTGTCAAATTAATTTCAGTTAAGCAAGCTGCCAGTGAAATCTTTCTCCGCCAAATCATTTAGCAACTCTATAATGGGAAGAGAACTTTGCATTGCTGAAGTGGAGGATGTGGGCGGCAAGTCGTTTGTTGTGGCCACTAGCCATCTTGAGAGTCCTTGTCCGGCACCTCCAAAATGGGATCAGATGTTCAGCAAGGAGCGAGTGGAGCAGGCTAATGAGGCTCTGAACATTCTCAAAAGGCACCCTAATGTTGTTTTTGGGGGTGATATGAACTGGGATGACAAAAAGGATGGTCAATATCCTTTACAAGATGGGTGGCTTGATGCCTGGTCTGTACTAAGACCAAATGAAGCTGGTTGGACATATGATACCAAGTCGAACCAAATGTTGACAGGCAATCGTACTCTCCAAAAGCGATTAGATCGTTTTGTTTGCCGTTTACGTGATTTTAAGATAAGCAATATTGACATGATTGGGATGGATGAAATACCTGGTGTTTCATACAACAAAGAGAAGAAAGTAAGAGGCGAGATCAAACAACTGGTATGCCCTGTTTTGCCCAGTGATCATTATGGTCTCCTTTTGACACTTTCTAGCAAGTAGTTGTCCTTTGGAAAATCCTAATGGTGAACCCCTTATTCACACTGTGCTATTGTTGGGTCTAAGGCATGCAGTGCAACTGCATGCAGTTTTGTACTATAGACCACATGAAATATGTGAAGTTTTTTTTTTTTTTTTTAAGATGTAAAGGGGTCATTGAAATTGACCGGTTGTACATGGGTACAAGACGCAAACATTTTATCTACCGTTTTGCATATTAATATTTGTCTTTTTGTTCAATTTATTGGATTAGCTTTGTCTTTATGTTCATTGGCTTTGTGCTGTTCTCTTTGACTCTTGCCTCTAATCTTATTGTATTTTTGGGTGTTGTTATCTGAATATTTTAACATAAAACCTGTTATCAGCAGTTTTAAGGCGACGCTAGTGTTAACAGTTGGTACTTGGTGAGGCCAATGTTCAGGGCTGATATATCCCTCTAATTCGTCACTGGAAATGTCACTTGTGTTTTCCAAGCATTTTTTCCACCCGAATCTGGTCATATGAAATGTCAGGTGTGTTTTCCAAGCATTTTTTCCACCCGAATCTGGTCATATATTAAAGCAGCAACGAGAATTTAGCTAACAAGGAAGGATCTATGGTTCATTGCGTGACTTGTTAACGTTTTAATCTTGCTTGGAAACTCATTTTTCTTCATTAGTTTTCCCCCTTTGTATTTGATTTTGCACTCGTATATGTTCAATGATTTTGAGACTTGCATGGATTGTGTATATTTGCCTCGAGATCCAGATATGTTGCTTCACATTTGATTTCAAATTTTTATAATAGCACTTTTAAATGATGTTTGTACAATATAGTTAAACATGTGTTTGGTTTCAATTCTTTTCCCCACCACAACATGTCTAGCGTCCCATTTGTCTTGAAAACAAGAAGCTAAGAATAGTAGCTTTAAAAGTGTGTGCCTGGCCTCCTGCCCTCATCCACCGTGGTTCCGAACACATTGTTAGTTGTGTTGGAAGTTCTCGAGCAATGCATTATTGGTTTTAGGACCAAGGCTTTTATGGTCACAAGTCTTGCTTTAGATTGAGATCAACTTATGAATTGTCATTGTAAAGTCGAAACATGAGATGACCATTGACCAAATAAGCTCGTTGAGTTCACTATTGAGATTTGAGGGTGATATTCAATTTGAAACTAAAACGACAATTCTGATTCTTGGGAGCAGGTATTAGGTTTGGGCTTAGTGTTCTAATGGTGACTACATATACTACCATGAATTAAGCCAGTAAGCCACTCTCTAGCACTGTAATGCACTCTTAAATTAATTATCATGCCAACAAATTAAAAATGATTAAGCCCATCTGAGGATAAGAAACTCAAATACTTAATTTGTGAGGAGTAAACTGTCAAGTTTGCCTTAAAAAAAAATGTCAAGTTGGCTCTTATAATTAAGAATTTACTACCAATATAATCTCTATATTTAACTATTTACTATCAAATTAGATCATAACATATGCCTTCACAAGAATTTATGAGTAAAATTTAACAAAGTTATAGGCGTCTTCAAAATATTCATAACTTAAAACTTATTTTAAAGGTGGAATTTGGTTGTTTACTTAATTTGTGAGACAGCAAGTAACCCAATACCAACCAAGAAAGTGTAAACTAGAATTGTATTTTGTCGGTGTTGTATTTTGTCGGTGTTGTATTTTGTTGGAGTTAAGCGTGTGGAATTATTCGAGCAAAATAGGAGGGCCATTGCCCTGTTGTTATTTTAAGGAGCACTCATTAGTATGTTTTATTTTGTAGGCCCTGTCCTGCAATCTATTGAATTGGAAAGAATGGTTTTTACTGCAATTATATTTTATTTACCGTTGTGCTCGCCGACGGTATCTGCTTGTCTTTTTACCTGTCTTGTAATGTTGTACATTCAATCTCTCAGTGCCAATAGGTTTCAGCAGCAGCAGAAAAACAATAATAGAAGAGTGATATTTGGTACCTTTGGTGAATGGAATAATTGTGTAGTTATTATCATGAGACAAACCAAACCAAGCTGTTTCTCAGAGGATTCTCTGGAATTTATTCAACCGTGATATTACATATATTTAATAAGAGTCTACTCTATATATCAGATATTATATCCACACCAATCCATCTTGCTAGCATCTATGCATTAAACAAAAGAAGGAAAAAAAAAATAGAACAGAAGAGTTCAAAAAATGAAGGAAAAAAGAGTAAAAACTAATGCGGTGAGCGTGGATCGAACACGCGACCTTCAGATCTTCAGTCTGACGCTCTCCCAACTGAGCTATCCCCGCAACTTGTTTATATTTAAATTGTTTATATATTTATTAGTATAATCTAATATTACATCTTCGGTAAGGCTTTTGCCGTGATAATAAATATTAAATACAGTACTACACAACACAGTGCCAGTCATGCAATTATTTTTTGAGCAAGTGATGTTTTCAAGCTTTAATAGATCTTCACTGATATTTTTTAAAAGGATTGACGTTAGTATTTTGTATGAAGGTTGCAGCAGCAATTATGGCGTGTGAATCATCAATCAATTCATCATCATCCCTCTGAATTCTCATGATATATTTATCACTTTCATATATTATGTTATCTTCACGTGAAGTCAATGAGTCCATAAATTTTTACAACAAAAATAAATCATAAATATAGCATGGAGGATGGTGGAGTTTAGCATGGGGGGAGACTTGTTTCTCACTATGGAAAATAAATATTAACCATTGGATCAAATGAGAAACACATTTTAATCATACTCTCTTAACACTAGATTTTTTCACACCATCTTCTACCATCATTTTCTCTCCTCCATGGTCACTCACCCACCACCTCCACCACTAGCATAAGGCCGTTGTTTCTCTTCAAGCTCTCATCATCAACACTCTTCAATTATTCTTGAATTGCAAAAGATGATTAAATCACAAACAATAATTAAATTTATTTATTCTTCACATCTAATGAACTAATGAAGTTGTAGACACTGCTAGTCTACAACTAACACATTTTAATATATATGAATACGGGATCCGCATTGTATAGAAGGAGTTTTCCAATGGAGATGAGATTTTTGGTTGAGTTCTTATGGAAGTGGAGAGGTTGAAGTGGCGGTGATTAAGTCCTCCATTACGTTAAATTCAAAGGAGTTGTGCTGAATTTGGTGAATGAAATGAAATGGGTATTGTTGTTCTTGGAATGAATCTCGTACTCATATTTAAGCAAAATTTTTTAAACATGATGAATTTAGTATTGTTGTTGTTGGAAATGATTTTTTTTTTTTTTATGTGCGTTTCCCATTTTCAGTGTCTTGATGAAGTTGCCGGTGATGAATTTTTTTGTGTGGTGAGATGGTGATGAATCTGATATCTTAGATGGTGGACAGAAAGTTATGCTGGTGGTGGAGGTGGTGGGTGATCATGGAGGAGAGAGAATGATGGTAGAAGATAGTGTGTAAAAATGTAATGTTGAGAGAGTATGATTAAAAGATGTTTTCTCATTTGATTCAGTTGTTAATATTTAATTTTTTATGGTGGAAAGCAAGTCTCTTCTCATGCTAAACCCCACCTAAATTAAAATGAAAATGTCAGAACTGAGAAACATGTGAATCTATTCATCAACTTCAATAATACAGTGTTAAATTAGTCACAAGCAGAAGAACTCTTAGGTTAAAAAATGAGACACAATTTGTGGGGCAGTGTAGTAGTGCGAACCCAAATACGAACTGAGAGCAGCAAAGAACTTTGATCCATTAGTGGGGACCACATCAAAGTTCAAAGCATGTGATGAAGACGGGTCAATTATTGGCCCATTGCATACAACTCATTCCATCTTTCATTGCTTTGGCATCCAAACAAAAATTCAGGACACTGGCCTTTTCACGAGAATAGTTAAGTACCAGTAATTTTTTCTTGTTGTTATAAGTTAAACATAGGTAATCAACGAGGAAGTGCCTTGTCCACCTCAATATCCAACACATGTTATCCGACACATATGTTCTTCAACTCGCTCACATTTTTAAGATTTTGAACACGCTTGTCCTTTGACCCGGGAGATCTAAACTCATTTATTAATTATGACTTCTTATATTGACAATTAGTGTGTGTTTGGAGGTTAGTTTTGGAGGAGAATACTTTAGAGAGCTCAATTTGTATTTTAGTAAAAAAAAATATTTTTTTGAGGGAGTAAAAAAAATAAAATTAATGAACAACATAATACCGATTTTTAAAAATATTAAGTATATACTTTCTTAAGGTATGGTTGGATTATAGTGTTAGTAAATTAAAGGTGAAATCCCTTATTATAAAAAAGTGTAGATTGGTTATTTAATTTGTTTAAATGGTATCACATTGGTCCTTTTCATACGAGTTCATGATTTTTAAGTACGAGATCTATGTGAATTTGTGTTGGATCTATCCTCAGTATCATTGTTCAACTATTTCATAAAGGAAGATGATAAGGAACCTCTAAACTTGACACATTCACTCACATGGAGAAGAAGATTGGTTGAAATCTCCAATTTGGGGTAAAGAATTTGGGGATATATGGGTTACAATGAACCTTAATTTTGATTTATAGGGGAATCAATACAATGGGAAGAATAAGATGTTAACTTGCATGTCATGTACATTGTAGTTAATGTCGTTAGCCTTTAATGGATGAAAAAGACTACCGTGGTACCAATTAAATAAATTAATGAATCAATCTGCACATTTTTTTTAAATAAAGAAGCAATATGAACCCCAAGTTAAAGATAAGAGATCAAAGAATGACATAATATCAAATATTTCTTCAAAATCCGACTTGCAAACACACCTTAAGGTATAATTGGATAATTTTTAAAAATAATTTAAAATTATCAAAATATTATATAATCATTTGTCATGTTTTTTTTTATTATATTTGTGTTTCATTATACTCTACTACCTCCTACCGTTATTTTAAACAAAAAATAATGTTTAAAATTTACTGCATAACCAATGTATTTAGTCTATAAATTAGTTATTGAGAAAAAAACAAATAATAGAAAATAAATACTTAGAAATCTTTAGACATAAATGCATATGAATTAAATCCATTATTAATTAATTAATTTATGAATTGATATAATGTAACCTCCGTACACTGTGATGGTGACAAATTCGATATACACCACCGCATTCACCTGTTGTAGTTTCAGCGTTCCATTAACGCAAAAATAATGGACGAAAGAATAAAAAAATAAAAAATAAAATAACATAAAAGGACGAAGGAGGACTAGAAAAGTGAAACATTGTTTAGTTGTCGTAGACTTGGTTGTGTTGTGGGTTCTGTCTTCTGAATCCAACAACAAACAAAGTATAGATAGATCTAATATCTATCTATCTAAATCTAATAGTACTATAAGCAAAAAATGAAACCATATTGCAATGTTGTTTCTTCTCTCTTTCTTGTCACAATATTGTTTTTTACATCTGTCAAATGTGAAGACCCTTATAGATTCTTCACTTGGAAAATCACATATGGTGACATCTATCCTCTTGGTGTTAAACAACAGGTAACTGCTGTTTTTCTTTCTTTCTTTCTTTGTTATAACTAATAAATAATAACTGTCATTGTTGAATTTCTTTCTTTCTTGGTTTCTTTTTGTAGGGAATCTTGATTAATGGTCAGTTTCCAGGGCCTCAAATTGATGCTGTTACCAATGAAAACTTGATTATCAGTGTCTATAATTACCTCACTGAACCATTCCTCATTTCTTGGTACGTACTGTACTACTGCTACTACTACTATTTCTTGGAACCATTTGCTATTATATTTTCAACATGTTTGAAAAAATGCCAGATTTACTAAGGAATCTATGTTTAAAAGTTTCTGCCTTTTTAGTTTTTTCTACCTAACAAATCTATTTTTTTTTTATTATTACTTTAGATCACATGACTTCATTCTTTCTTTTAAAGGTGCAATTTTTTCTTTCTTATTTAGGATATAAAGGTGTGTATAAGATTAAGAACTCACATAACATAAATTGACATATTGGATTTAGTTCTTTGGGTGGTTAGTGTGGTAATAATTAAACAAAATCTAATAAAAGGGAGATCTTGCAATAAATAGAAGTATGTAGACTTGCTTTTCTATGTTGTCTTTTTGGTCTCTTTTGTCTAATTGCTTTTTACTTTAATTATAGGTTAGATTCATTTTTAAATGGAGATGTATGGTCCATTCTCAGTTACACATTGATTAATATTTCTATTATGATGGGTTGGGATCATAAACAATGTTCTCTAATTGATCAACTTGCAATTATTCATTGACTGTACCAATCCATTACTATGCAGTGCTACAGAATTGCCAGCTAACAGACTGTATGTGTTTTAATTGCAACTGCAGTAAAATTTATTGCTGTGGTTGAGTATACTATACACTCCATAAATTATATATGAGCTGGTGAAAGTTAATAGTATTTTTTAATCAGCACAACATGGATTAATGTAATGTTTTTAACATCAAGAGTTTTTTTGTCCTAATTTCAATGCTATGTTTATTTAATTTGATTTGATATGTATCCTTTGATCATGTCCCTTTTTGTTATAAAGTGCCAAAAAGAGAAGTTTGTTAATGCTTTAGATTTACAAGCCCTACAGTGAATGGTCTAGTTTATTCATTTAGCATATGTAAATTATTTTAGTTTGTTGGAATTTTATGGTTTCAAACATATCTTCTGCAGGAATGGCATACAGCACAGGAGGAACTCATGGCAGGATGGAGTTTCTGGCACAAACTGTCCGATCCCGCCTGGGAAGAACTTCACTTACACTCTCCAGGTGAAGGACCAGATCGGTACCTACTTCTACTTCCCATCACTTGGAATGCATAAATCTGCTGGTGCATTTGGTGGCATCAGAATTTGGAGCCGTCCTCGCATTCCTGTTCCTTTTCCTCCTCCTGCTGGGGACTTTACCTTACTTGCTGGTGATTGGTCCAAGCTAGGCCACCGCGTAATCAAATTCTTTGCCTTCATTTCAATTTCTTCTTTTTTCTAATCAGTGTCTCCTAAATCCTTTCTTAATACTTATCACTTACCATCTGTTGTTTTAGAGACTGAGACGAGTCCTCGAGAATGGTCACAATCTTCCCTTCCCTGATGGCCTTCTTATCAATGGCCGTGGTTGGAATGGAAACACATTCACTGTCGATCAAGGTTGGTAAAAAAAATAACTTGTGATAGTAGTAGACTAGTAGTAGTACATTTTGATTTTAATGCATTGCTTAAATGTTGAATCTACTCATGTACTCATTACATTTACGCAATTGTTTAAATGTTGAATCTGCAGGTAAGACATATAGATTCAGGATATCAAATGTTGGGCTCGCAACATCCATCAACTTCAGAATCCAAGGACACTCATTGAAACTTGTGGAAGTAGAAGGATCTCATACCCTCCAAAACACTTATTCTTCACTTGACATCCACCTGGGGCAGTCCTATTCCGTGCTGGTCACGGCTAACCAGCCTGTCAAGGATTACTACATAGTTGTCTCTACGCGATTCACCAGACGAGTACTCACAACAACTTCCATTCTTCATTACAGCTATTCACGCATTGGGGTATCCGGTCCTGTTCCTCCGGGCCCTACTCTTGATGTTACCTCATCTGTCTTCCAAGCCAGAACTATTAGGTGCTCTTTTGTTTCCCCTATTGCCCCTTTTCTTGTTGAAGCTTAGTTTCATTATTATCGAGATTTTCATGTATATACATTGCTTTCGTATGACAAACTCTATTTAGTGTATTATGTTTTATAATGTTGAATCAAATTTTGAACTATCCAAGAAAGATCTGTTTCACAAAGTCCTCGAGTAAAAAGAAAGTGATTACTTTTTAAGTGCTTTTTTAGTTAATAATTTATGTGTTATTGCTCCTGAAACCAGGTGGAACCTGACAGCAAGTGGACCAAGACCAAACCCTCAAGGATCTTATCACTATGGATTGATCAAGCCGACTCGAACCATCATGCTTGCAAACTCTGCTCCTTACATAAATGGCAAGCAGAGGTATGCTGTCAACAGTGTATCGTATATTGCACCAGACACTCCATTGAAACTTGCTGACTACTTCAACATTCCCGGAGTTTTCTATGTTGGAGGCATCTCTACCTCGCCCACCGGAGGCAATGCCTACCTCCAAACTGCTGTGATGGGTGCTAATTTCCATGAGTATGTGGAGATTGTGTTCCAAAATTGGGAGAATTCTGTGCAATCATGGCATATTGATGGCTATTCCTTCTTTGTTGTAGGGTAAGCTTATAATACATAGAAATATATTGCTATTTAACCGACACTTTAATCTTGATACACCGACAAGTCTTAAACTTTTACACTGTCAGCAAATCATAATCAATATGATTAAAGAAATGTTTTTAATGATCTAATGTTTATGATTGACAGTGTAAATTATCATAGTTTGCATTGACAGTATATATGAATGAAATCATTTAATATATTATTTCAATTTTTAGCCTAACACAACTTTATGAAATGAATAGGTTTGGTAGTGGGCAGTGGACACCTAATAGTAGAGGACGCTACAATCTGAGAGACACCGTTGCTAGATGTACTACTCAGGTATAAAAAAGTATTGCAGTTATTATTTTAATGAATGCTTTTAATAGATTAGTAAGTTTTTGCATTCTAAATTCGTATTTGAATGCATGCAGGTTTATCCAAGGTCATGGACAGCAATATACATGGCTCTTGACAATGTTGGAATGTGGAATATAAGGTCTGAGAATTGGGAAAGGCAATACTTAGGACAACAATTCTATCTTAGGGTATACACACCTTCCAAATCATTGAGAGATGAATATCCAGTCCCAAAGAATGCTCTTCTTTGTGGTAGGGCAAGTGGTCGTGTCACAAGGCCTTTCTAGTTTAATTAGGATAGTTTATAGTATATATATATAACATGATGTCACGAGAGGGTGGCATAATGTTTATATTTATATCTATATGATATGATGAGAACTTTCTTCTTCTATTGAGTGAGTATACACGCGGGAAATTTATTATTCAAAGCTAGCTCACCTTGAGCTTCCACTGTTAGTCTCATTTTTTCTTCTTAACAGATGAATGATATCTGAATATGTATTAAGTATGAACTGTCGTCATTTTTTCAAGTATTAATAAGATTAGTTCATTCTGCACTCTTTACTAAGTATGTAACCCTTGCGTCTCCCACAGTGTCTTTGTGGTTGATTGTTACAAAATACATCTTTTTAAAGGATTGTTACAAAGCATGCTATGTTATATATTTTTTTGTTGTTGAAGGGATCGTTGGTTATAATTTTTTTTCTTTTTTTTTTTAATGTGTTATGTTGATTTCGTACGGCTTGCGAGATAAATACATGTAATGTTCACTTGTTAATAATTTATACGCAAAATTACTTTCACTGTCTCTTAACTTAATTTCAGATAAAAAGTTGAATTAAAAAAAATAAACCTGAAACACCTCCTCTCCTTTCTCTCTTGGTGTTAACGTTGTACCTTCCTTCTTCACTCTCAAATCTCAATCCAATTTTTTTTCTTTCCCTGATGTAGATTTGGTGGCGGTGGTGAGTTCAGCTCTCATGGCAGCACCACCGTCTCATCAATCAAACCCAGGGTTTGACTTTTGCATGTGGTATTCAAGTTTATTGCCGTTGTCTGTCGGTGATTCATTCAACATCGTTCTGTTAGTCGTTCAATTTGTGTTTGGTTGTGGGTCAAATCTTACTCGTTTGTGGGTCCACCTCATTTTGCCTTTTCGTGTGCCGTTGTTGGACATTAGGTGATCTACGTTGGAATTTTAGATGCTTCTACCCGACGTGCTCATCACTCAATATTTGACAGATAGTTACTAGCTCAACATGTTTGTTGCTTGAGACACGGTTTACAACAACTAAGATCTTTCTGGGTTGTTTTTGATTGGATTTGTCGTCGTTTGGTTAAATTTTGGTGTGGGAAGAGCAACAAAGGTGTTGGTATGGGGGAAAAGAGCAACAAAGGTGTTGGTATAGGGGTTCGTAATTTATCTCTCTTTTTTCCTATGTATTTGACATATTTGAACAAATATATATTCAATCTTTATTCCATTCACACAAATAAGAACAAGCAAGAACTGTTCTTGTTATTCTTAAGATTGGAGAACAGTGACGTGTTAGCTTGGCTGGAGAACGGTTCTGCAGGAAGAACACGTTCTAGGGACTGCAAAAGCTGTACCACAGCAGAAGCAAAGCAAGCCTTATGAATTGCATTAAGAACACTTATATTGTTCTTTACATTGGAGTAAAACTCAATTAGTGTTCTTAAATCCTACTTGGCATCTTTGGTCCCACAAAAATATCTCAAGAACACAAATCTTGTTCTAGGGCTGGAGATGCTCTTAGGCTCCTCATCTGGTAGTGCTCCTAAGTGTATTGTAGTAGTACACATTGTTCATAACATTGGACACACCCACCTGTGAGGTCACTTCCATGCCATTCTTACGACCCCGTTCACTTTTAGTAATAAGATTCGCATCCACTCTCTCCCTGCGGGGACTAAAAGTCATGGTGTCTGTGCCCAGTCGGCGCCTACGTGGGTTTGTGTTGTTAGACATATCTACACAGCAAAAAACAATGAAAAACTCGTTCAGACATTTCATCAAACACTCGAGGTGCAAAATACAACACATTGATTCATTGTGTGATTTCAATTTTAAAGTACCACATTGAATATAAACCTAGTCTAAACTACATTCACATCGAAAACAAACAATCATTTAATCATTTACTACAAAGAAAAAAATCAACATTTACATAAACCTTAAACACTAACATTTTATCAATTTAAACTAAAAAAATCTAACATATAAAACAAATAAAAACTCAATACAAAAGGTTCGTGAACACTTACTTGTAGTTGAAGTTGATTTGATTGATGTTGAAGAAATTGGTTTGTTGGAGTATGGAGGGAGAAATGTTGCTCTTTTGTGTAATGAACTCGATCTTGGTTCCACAACCAATATCAGGGGATCCCACGTAACAATTATGCAAATCAAGCATATTTTGCTCCGATAATAAAAAAAAGATTAAAATGCACTTTTGATCCCTCAAGTTTCACAAACTTGCGATTTTGGTTCCCTAAGTCTAAAAATAGCACTTCCGGTCCCATAAGTTTTGCCCCCCTTGCAAATTCATGGTCCCCCTTGATTTTGACTCAGTCAAAGCTGACATTATACTATTTTTTAATGTTTTTTTTGTTGATGTGGATATTATTAAAAATAAATTAAATCAAGCTATGATAACTGCAATTTATAATAAAAGAAAAAAACATAAAGCAATGAGAATTCCAAAGAAAAAAAACGTAGAGAACTCAAAATTCCATTTAATTGTAATTTATATTAAAAACTAAGTGTTTAAAGGTCACGTGAGCTCTGATAATTCCATTTCCAAATTAGAACTCAAAATCAAACTTGCGATTTGGGACTTATTTCTCATTTTCATCTCAATCAAAATCAAGGGGGACCATGAATTTGCAAAGCGGGTAAAACTTAAGGGACCAAAAATGCTATTTTTAAACTTGGGGGACCAAAATCGCAAGTTTGTGAAACTTAGGAGACCAAAAATATATTTTAGCCTAAAAAAATTAAGCAACTTTTATGAAATCACACTTTTAATTGTTTTTTTTATTTGAATTCAATTTTATGTAACTCACTTTTAATAATTTTTCTTATGCAACTTTGATAAACCAGTTCTTTGCTACCCACACTGTCACAATTACTCCAATGAGGAGAAAAAATAAGGAACACTTTATCATTCTATGAAATAAGTAGATACCTTCATTGGATATATTTTAATAGATGAATTTTATGTTAAATACATGAATTCAATTTATTATTTAAAACAACTTTAATGAATTATTAATGAACTAGAAACTCGACCCGTGCCCGCACGAGTTTATTGCTAAAGAAATGACATACGGATAATAAAATGCAATATATAATTGGTAACGGTGAAAAAATAACAGATGATAATCCAGAGTAGACAAAATAAAACGCTCCATAAAATGTATAAAATCTGAAAAATATTATAAAAGAAAATTCGGTAATCCTATCAATAATTCGGTAAGAGAATATGAAATTTTTAGTAAATTGGCATGTTGTTTCATCGTAGATTGCGAAATACTTCATCATATACGACGTTAGAAGTCACATTGGTATCTTCACCATCTTCATCCGTGATCAATATCTTTAGTCCTTCTCTGGATGTAACTCTTGAAACAGCAACATACATCTGTCTGTGAAAAATTACAGGTGTTGGTAGATATACACCAACATGTTTAAGCGACTGTCCTTGACTTTTGTTAATTGTCATTGCAAATGATACAAACAAAGGGAATTGTCTTCGTTGAAACTTAAAGGGAATCCTGACATCTGAAGGCGATATAGATAACCTGGATACAAAAACCTGTTCACCAACATTACTTTCGGAAATGACCCTCCCCTCAATGACGTATCTTCCCATCCTAGTGATAACCAATTTGGTTCCATTGCATAATCCATATCGTGTATCTATATTTCTCAACAACATAACTGGCACACCAACCTTTAACCTTAATTTGTGATTAGGAAGTCCAGAAGCAGTGATGGTGTTGAGGAATTCAGGTGTATGAACATTGTCAATATGATCATCGTTTAAGTTACGATGAATAGGTGAATCATAACTCAAATAAACCTTCTCCTCATCTGGAACCATGTCCAACATATAGTCGTTGATCTTCTCGACTATGGAATTTTTTGTTGTCAATATAGCTCTATTTTGAAAGTAACCTATGTCACTCATGCTCTCCAAGATGTTAGGATACGTGCTTTCAACAATAGCAGCAAGAGGATCTCCTGCGCTTTCTATGAGCAAATCTGACGAAATAGCAATGGTCTTGTCCACTTCATTGTCTTCCCCTATTCGTCCATCGCCTATACTTAAAACTCATTCTGAAAATTGTCTTTTTTCCTCCATGTCTACTACTGACGCACCAAACAAAAGCCTCATGTTCTTAGTCAAGGTAAGAACCTCACAATAATTCCATAGTTTTGAAGAATTGATAATAGCCTCATGTTCTTAGTCAAGGTAAGAATCTCACGTTGCTATTTATGAATGAATTTGTTTAGGCTTTTTTCTTTTTTTGCTATTAATAAAAACATATTTGATGCATTTTGAGAGGCAAAATTTTAAGATAGATTTGTTGCAAACCTAAAAAGCATTATGGAGGGAAAAAATTAGGGGTTAAGGTTTTTTTTAGAGAAACAATTTAGGATTTGGTATATTTAGCCAAGTTATCATGGAAATTAGGGTATTATATAAGTCTACAAAATATTATAAAAATAAAAGATGCATTTTTTTAGTATCAAAGAAGTGTACAAAGAAAAAGGCAAGAGGATAGGAACAATGTATTTTTTTTAGTATTAAATAATTGTACAAAATATTTTGTCAAAAAAATGTAGAACACAGAATAAGAAAATTAGTTGAAAAAAAAAAACTAAGATTAATAAGAAGAAAAGAAAAAAAAAATATATACGTAGAAGTCGATATGTTTAGCCTTTTTTTTTTTTAATTTTTGCTATTTATGAATGAATTTGTTTAGTTTTTTTTTTGCTATTAATAAAAACATATTTGATGCATTTTGAGAGGCAAAATTTTAGGATAGATTTGTTTGCAAACCTAAAAAGCATTATGGAGGGAAAAAATTAGGGGTTAAGGTTTTTTTTAGAGAAACACGGTTTATGGTTTAGTATATATAGCCAAGTTATGATGGAAATTAGGGTATTATATAAGTCTACAAAATATTGTCAAAAAAATGCATTTTTTTGGTATCAAAGAAGTGTATAAAAAAAAAAGGAAAATGATAGGAACGATGTATTTTTTTAGTATTAAATAATTGTACAAAGTATTTTGTCAAAAAAAAGTGTAGAACACAAAATAAGAAAATTAGTTGAAAAAAAAACTAAAATTAATAAGAAGAAAAAAAAAATATATGTAGAAGTCTATCGATATGGTTAGCCTTTTTTTTTTTTTTGCTATTTATGAATGGATTTGTTTAGGCTTTTTTTTATTTTTGCTATTAATAAAAACATATTTGATGCATTTTGAGATGCAAAATTTTAGGATAGATTTATTACAAACCTAAAAAGCATTGTGGAGGGAAAAAATTAGGGTTAGACTTAACAAAATTAATAAATAAGGTATTTGATGCATTTTGAGATGCAAAATTTTAGGATAGATTTGTTACAAACCTAAAAAGCATTATGGAGGGAAAAAATTAAGGTTAGACTTAACAAAATTAATAAATAAGGATTAATGGATGGTATCGATGCATTTATTACCGTCTAAATCCAAATCTATCTATTTTTAGCAAATAAAACACATAGACACATGGAAATTTCTCGACATGCACTCTCAAATTGCTCACAGGCAGCTAATGTTGCGTAAAAATACCAATGTTTTACTCCCTCCGTCCCTTAATATAACCCCCCTTTTGTTTTTTTTTTGTCCCTAAATATAACCCCCTTTTCAAATTACAACACACATTAATTATTTTTTTCCATAGATACCCTTATTTAATACTACTACTAATTCTAAAAGTACAATAAATTGACTTTTCACTTTATCTCTTTAATGAGGTTAATTTTGTAAAATTGTACTATAAAACAGACACATTAACTACACCAACAACATTTCTTAAGAAATGTGAAAAAAGCAATAGGTGGTTATATTAAGGGACGGAGGGAGTATATCATAAGGAGCTATGAATTGATCCACTCAAGAGCTACAATCCGATCCTCTTGGTAGACATAGTTTGTTCCATGCTCGAAAGATAGAGTTTGATGTGCCTGAACACAAAGATGAGAATGACGTAATTGGCGGTTCTAGTAGAATCTGTCTTACACATATATATTTGTGTTCAAAATGCTCCATAGTAAGACATGGAAATGATCCATATCAAAACAATTTGTTAAACAATTAAACTAAAATAATCATGATAAACCAACAATTTATGTTGATTAACAAAACATTCAAATATTCCAATAAACAATATAATTGAAAAAACATACAACATAGTATTTAAATACCAATATACAACGTCACATGAAAACATCAAAATATGTAAATAATATGAAAACATCAATATATTAAAGGCAATTTGAGAATTTTGAGGGGCGTATGAGCAATGAAAGGGCTTATAGAGTAATTTTGAAGACACATTCCATAAAGCCCAAGTTGATAAACGAGACGGGCCTATTAATATAAATCAAAAACCCTTCTTCAACCTCAACTATAGAACTCGATTTGTTCGGCGCAGCCTCCGTCGACGGTGGCCGTAACCCTAAACTGTAAACTATGGCTGACATAGTGCAATACAAGCTGGAGCGCATGTTCGACGAGTTCGAAGATCTCGAGCAACGTGAACTATTCAACAAGCGAGAGATCACCGAGATTGTTAAACAGAGGCGGAAATTCGAGTACAGGCTGAAAAGGCCGTGTCCGTTGAAGGAGGATTTTGTAGCCTACATAGATTATGAGACGCAGCTCGATGCACTACGTAGGTTACGGAAGAAGTCGGTGGCAAGAGAATTGAAGAAACAAGGGAATAAGAATTTGAAGAAATCGAAATCTGATTTTGCTGGATTGATTAGGATTATTGATATTTATGAACTTGCTTTGAAGCGTTATAAGGGTGATATTCAACTTTGGTTTCGGTATCTTGAGTTTTGTAGGGTTAGAAAAAATGGCAGAATGAAGAAGGTAACTTTTTTTTCTTCATTGCATTGTTGTTTTTGTTATATTATTTGTGAAACAAAGAGAATGTGATTTTGAAAAGAACGGGCATTAGGGCCCTGTTTGGATAAATACCTTATTTGTAGCTTATAGCAGCTTAAACCAGCTTAAACCGGTAAGCACTTATGTATAATATTACTTATTGGATTTTTTGAACATTTGTTTTTGAATTTTTACAGGCACTTGCAAAACTTGTTAGGTTGCACCCAAAGGTTCCAGGAGTTTGGATTTATGCTGCAGCTTGGGAGTTTGATCGTAACTTGAATGTTGTGGCTGCCCGTGCTTTAATGCAGGGAGGTCTTAGAGTTTGCCCTACATCAGAAGACCTTTGGGTGGAGTATCTTCGAATGGAACTCACATATGTTAACAAGTTGAAGGCCAGGAAGGTTGCCTTGGGTGAGGATGAGGGAACTCTGACTCGTGATCCTAGAACTGCGGAAGAAAAACAATGGAGAGATGAAAACAAAGAGTTGTTTATGACCCTTGATGAAAAAGAGGAAAACGACGTTGCAAATGTTGAACCAGATGAATCAAAGAAGAACAAAGAATTATTTGCTGAGCATGGTATGAACCTTTTTCGAACTGTCTATGCTGGAGCGATTGAGGCCGTCCCTTTGAGTCTCAATCTTAGAAAGAGATTTTTTGAAATATTGGAGGGAACAGAACTATCACATTATGAAGATATGTGCGAGGAGATACTGAACGACATGAAGAGGGATTTTTCAACTGAACCAGAATTTTGGGACTGGCATGCAAGACAAGAATGCAATGTTGAAGCTGTTCATGAGATTAACCAAGAAATTATAACTCCTCAGGTGCAAAAGGCAATTCAGGTATGAATATGTAGGAACTACTGAACCCATTGGGCTCATTATCTTTTCCTTGATATGTTTTACGGTGGCTGAGATTCATGAATGCTTTAATATGAAACTAGGAAAATTCATCATGTTATGGTTTTGTAGTTTACTATGGTAACCCATTTTCTGCCACAGCATTTTTCATGTCTTTTTTTTTCTCGATATTGATCTAACAAATCATTGGGTTCTGGCTTTGATCTGTTGCAGGTTTATGAGGAGGCTTTGAAAAGCGTTCCTTCAGGAACTATGTTTAGTTTGTATGCAAATTTTCTAATGGGTATTGTAGCTCCTAAAGATGAAGAACCCAATATAGATGGGCCATACATATCACATCTCCTGTCAATATATGAAAGGGCTGAAAGCATGGGTATCATCACTGATGACCTTGCTTGCCAGCATGTCTCCTTACATTTGCAGTTGAGACAATTGGATGAGGCCAGGAAACTGGTAGCAAAGCTTTGCAGTGGAAAACTTGCAGAATCAGTGCAGTTATCTGAATTAAGGGTTTCTATAGAAATTACATGCATCACACAAAGTTCTTTGTTGCCCAGTGATACTGATTTGTTATCCCTCTTCGAACTCCTTAGACAAATTTTGACCAAATTTCATGTTTCAAAATCAGAGAACTTGTGGCTAAAGGTATGTTGTCACCACTTATCTCTTATTTTTGTTGCCATGTCTTGTATAAAATGTGCTCCAATCAAAAGTATAAACAAATATTTTATAAATTAAACACTAGTGTCAATCAACCTCTTGCAAATGCAAGATGTGACTGCTTATAATAGATCTGTGATGGGTTTAGAACACCAGGTTGTCTTTTATCCCTTGATCATTGGATTTTTGAGCAATTTCCTGCATAGAATTACCTTACTTTTAAACATACTGTGTCCGAATGCTTGCTTAGTTGAAGACTAAATGTATTGTTCTATATTTTTTAGCTTAATTGCACTTTTAACCCCTAGTTTCTCAATTGTGTGTTTTGGCCCCCCTAGTTTCTTAATTGAGCGATTTTAGCCCTCCACATTTACCCTATTTCTGATTTTAGCTCAGAGTGGACATTTTAACAAATTATATAAAAAGAAGTTTTAATAATTAAATACCTCACGTGACTTGTTTTTTGCAAAACAACAAAAAACCAAGAAATTAAACATGTTCAACATTGGAAAGTAGTCCTTTGATAACCAGCTGAAGATTCAAGTTGAAGGATATGTCGTGAATAAAAGGATAAGGAAGTTCATTCCAAATAGTTCATTGTCTATCAATGAGGTTATGAAAGAGCGAATTGCTTATCCAGTGAAATATATCTATCAATGAGGCTGATGGAAGAGCGGATTGCTCATAGAGAAATATATTGATGAGGGGAAGCCTACTCCTCCTGAAGTTAATATTTACCACTCTGTATTTTCTCTGACGATGTTGTAGCTGCGTCAGTTGTGGTTAACTTGACAACAAAAAATACAAAGGAACCATAGAAGCATGTACGCGTTTCATGTTGTCATACATCGAGGTTAATGGTGCACACACTGTGCACTATTATAATCCTTCAACTTGAACATCCCGTGCATTGCTCCAAGATTCATCTTGCCGGTCACAACATGAAACACACACATGGTTCCACGGTTCCTTTGCATTCTTTGTTGCCGAGTTAACCACAACAAATGCAGCTACAACATTGTTCGAGAACAACACATAGTGGTAAATATTAACTTCAGGAGGAGTAGGCTTTCCCTCATCTATATACTTCTCTGGATGAGCAGTCCGCTCTTCCATTAGTGATTAGCCTCATTGATAGACAATGCAAGCTCTTAGTAATGGACTTGGCGGCAATCAAACTTGAGACAGCACCCTACTTCTTTGCCTTCGTTAACTGCTCATTCACATCTCATCCTTCAACTTCTGAATCTTTAGCTGGTTATCCCAAGACTCTTTTCCATTGTTGAACATTTTTTGGTTTTTTGTTGTTCTGTAAAAAAACAAATCACGTAAAATTAATACTTATTTTTTATAATATATTTTTGGGTTATGCCCTTAGGGCACTTGTTAAGAAAACCAAAAGTAGTATATTTTCATTGAATTCAACAATATTTTGACTTTTAAAAAGTAAAATTCATCACTTTTCACTATTTTCCAATGCAATATTTCTATTTTTATCTTTTTAACCAATGCCCCAAGGGCACTCTTTAGCATTTCCCTATATTTTTTTCAAATATCCACTCTGGCCAATAAGCACAAAAAATGTTGCATTTAAATGACACATCAGCTAATCCAAAGTCAAAATCTGAATAGGCGATAAAAAATCAGAAAGAAGTCAAATGCGGGGGGCCAAAATCGCACAATTGAGTGTAATTAAGCCATTTTTTTTTTATTTTTAAGTTGGATTTTGATTAATTTTTCTTGCATTAACAAAGTATTTGCCATTTGAAACCAAAGTTGGTGTTTGTTTCTCCATGTCTTATTTTTTATAAAACAATAAATTTATTTCTGCTTTGACTTGTATGTGTTTAAAGATGATGCATCTTCGCTATGTTGTAAATATTTCTATTTACTTATTAATTATGCATGCATTTTGAATTTATTCACTTCAGCCTGAATTTAGTTTTCCTTCACTTGAATTATTTTGTATATTGTTAAAAGTTCGAAATTCCTAAATTGTCCATCTTTCTAACTGTAACTCCATACAGGCCCTTAAATTTTATGCAAGTCATAGGCGATACTTTAACAAGCTGGTGGAGATTTCTGTTCTTTCTTTGGCCAGAGATGGTGGTAGTGAAAGTGGATTTTCTCTTTCATCTGCCATTGTTAGTTTTATACTTCAAAAAGATGGAATTCACAAGGCCAGAGATATGTATAAAAGGTATGTGCAATCGAATCAGTGTGGGGTATTATTTGCCAAAGTATGCTGTATGGGATTTCTATCTTGTATCTGTAATAATTCCTAAACTATTTTATATTGCAGATATCTAGCTTTACCGCATCCCGGCCTTGCATTATATAGGAAGTGCATTGAGCTGGAAGCAAACCTTGCATCAACAGGAGATAAAAATAGTCTTGCAAATGCCAGGAAATTATATGAATCTGCACTAGCAACTTATGACCAAAATGTTGACTTTTGGCAAGACTACTATTGCATGGAGGTCAAGGTATTAAAATACATGTATTTAATTGGTCATCTATTTAGTTTTCAATTATTTGTTAGATTTCTTTTGGACCTGTATAGTTTATCAATCAAATCAAATAATGCATATATACCTTTGTTTTTTTGGGTTTTGGTCATGCAGATGGGAACATCGCAACAAGCTACCGCTGTCTATTGGCGTGCTAGGAAAATACTTAAAGATGCCAGTGAATTTATTGCTTCTCCAGATTTGTGATAATTTTTAAATTAAGAGCATGGCTATCCTAGTTCAGTTTTGACCACTCATTAAGTTCACTTTGCTTTTTCTTTTTGATAAGTCTAGCTACTAAAATGTGTTTCTCCTTCTTGAGTGAGGATGAAACTTCCCCTGTATTTTTACTTAAGGTATTGGTAATGAGAAATGTTAAATGTATCATGTGTATTTTTATACACTGGAGCCAGATAATTGAGAGTTTTTTGAATGTGACCGTGTCATGTTGCGTTTGTAGGCATCATCATTCGCACGAGGAAAAAAAAATGTACAATTGAATCGTTTAATAAAATAGAAAAATGTTAGGGTAATGATTTTGAAGATAAAATGAAACAATTATTTTTGTTGCTTGGATCAACTGATAATTTTTTTTTTTGAGGGATGGATCAACTGATAATTATTTTCTATTCTAATAAGGCCTGGACATTACTGCTTAACAAATGCACTAAATAAACATTGATATACGAAGAATACATGGTTTCTTTTCATTTGTATGGAAAAAAAAATACGAAATTACATGACTACTGTTTTTTCTTTGTTTTCCTTTATATTAATCCCATTTAATACGGTATTGTTACTCTAGCCAGCCAATTTGAAACAAAGCTCAACATGGATTGTTGAGAAAAGGTAAGCATGATCTGATCCCAATCTCTATACTCTTGGCCACTGTGGACTCACTACCTGTATCAGAAAATTCACGTTTATTTGTAAACGTTTAGACATATCGTAGTTGTTGTTGTTATGCCAATAAATTTTCCAGATACTATAGTGACTTCAAAATGTAAATAACTGACCTCAAGTGTGCTGAAGACTAATCGCATTCGGCTAGCAACAACTGACGGTTTCTCAGCTTCACCCATCACTGCTGTTTGCTCTAATTGAAGAGTCTTTACAGGAAGCCTTCAGTAAACACATAGTAGCCAGGTAAAGAACAATTCACCCACTAAGTGTGAAAAAAACATGAAATTCAAGCACTGTATCTTACCAAGCCATTCCCTTCATAAAATATGCATTTGCTATGAGAGCACAAAATCCTTTCCACTGAAGTCTCACTTCATCTGACACAGGAGTTGTTGATGACCATCTAAAGATAGTTGGTGGGGGTGTACACAAGATTGTGATGAATATAATGCTTAACCACAGAATGCACTCATCAATCTGCAACACACAAAATATGCTTTAGAATTCATGACTTTAGGAAATCATCTGTAGCAACAAAGTAAGAAGTGATTAGAATCATAGACCTCATTAGATATGATTTTAGATTTCAAGCTTGTGCTCCCACCGTAACTTTTCATTGCTTCAATTTCAAAGCCAGAGTCCTTCATGTCAGTAAGCTCTTTCCTTAATCCCTCATCAGTACACCCAAGTTCATATGCATTCACCCCAGCAGTGATGAACTCCTGAAAATGAAAACGTAATAGCCTCTTATTGGAATATAGGGAAAGAACCAACCAGCAAAAGGTGTAAAGGAAGCGTGTGAAGTGAACATGTTGAGTTATATAGGAAAGGAATAACTAAGCTAAATCAGTTTGTTCTGTAAACTATTGTTAAGATAGAAACAAGAGTAAATAGAAACTACAGAAGAACACAGACGAAGAATGCACACAGGGATTTTATGCGGTTCATCAAATATAAGTGCATGTTTAGATTGACAGCGAATGTGGCATATACATATTGCCACCGTGATTTTCGCGAAAGTTGCCATTTGAAGATAACAAGATCAAAGTGTTGTTGGATTTTGCCAAAATCACCACAAATCCAAACAGAGTTTCCTATTGCTGCCAGAGAACTAATTAGAGAGTTCAAATTCGGCATGATACAATGTGCAATCCTATTACACTTAATTAAACCAGCTCAAAACTATAAGGAATGCATAAAAATGGGGTTGAACTGCAAAATATCAAGTCGGTCCGCCTATTATAACAATGTAAAATTTTGTTAATTTTCTGTTGTTGTAGTTAGTTACTTGGTGTACAATTCATTTGAAAATAAGAAATAATTTCTCAAACTCTTAAAATTTGATGGTTGTATATTTTCAATTATGATGCTAGAGGCAGTGGACATACTTTTAGATTGTCACCTCCACCACGATCAGTGAAATTCCTATATCTCCTGAACAAGGTGATGGCTATGTTGCGTGAAGAACGGTACTCATCATTAGATGACATTGAGTCATGTGATCCACACTGCTGCAATATATATCATGCCAAAAGCATATCAATCACCAAAAGAAAAGACTAACAAATAAATTAAATGAACCAAAGTAGATGAAGAATTGAGGTAACATAGCATGCTTAATTACCAGGCATTTATGATGGAATATATGATGATGGCTTTTGTGTCGCTTTTCACAATTCCAAGAGAAGGATGAACTAAGAAATATGTTACTACAAGGACTTCCATAAGGTTTAGGAAAAGCAGGATTGAAATTTATGAAATTAACATTATTGATCTTGTATGAATAATATGTTTGTTGTGTTGAAGGTGAGTCTTGGTATAAACGGAAGTTTAGAATAGCTCTTGGAGCATAAACCGTTAACATGTTTGAACCATGATATAATATGATATTGCTCCCTTCAAAATAACAAAGAAATGAATTAATAGAAAGAAGTGGTTTATTATTAAGAGAAATATAACATAGATATAAAAACATAAGGAAGAAAGTAAATGAAATATGGCTTGGACAGGGAGAGTGATATACCTGTTTGAGGGTAAGTATAGGCTTGAGCTGAAATAAGGAAAAAATGAAAAGTTGGATGGGAAAAAAAGAGAGAAATATGAATGAAACGGGGAATAAACAGAACCACAAATTGTATGCTTATAAAGAAGAGAAAAAAACCACGAATTGTATGAATGGTTTCTGGCCGCCAAGGATCGTTTTCATCTCCCTTGATAGATATTATTTCCATTTTAAGTTTCTTGCTCTTTTCAATTTAAGTTTCTAAACTATAATGAATATTAAGTATATGAAATTTTCACTCTTTAATATGAATAATTAAATTTTTTTGAATTTAAACTCCAACTTCTAAGTATTACAACGTTTCTACCAATTAAATTATGTTTACACGACTAATTCTTGCATTTTAATAACAAAGACTAAATTGTATTTTATATACTTTATTGATTACATATTATCTTTATATGGTTTATAAGCCGTTAGTTTTATTTTTTTAGAACGGAAAAATAAAATAAAAATATTTATATGGTTTAATGAAGAAAAGTGATAAGGGTTTATTTATTTTATTATTTCTTGCAGCTTTTATCTCCATACCGCTCCTATAGACAATAGTTACGTGTACTGTACCTAAACAAATCAATATTTCATTTTTAACTTCTCTTCTGCCATGATTAAGATTTAAGAGGACTTGACAAAGTGTTCTTTTCAACCAATTTTTATTCTTTTTAAATAACATAATAATAGTAAGAGAGTACGCAATATGTTATATCTAGTTTCTATTACATACTCTACGTTTTTTTCATTGAAAAATAACACTTTTTTTTATAAGAGAGAAATATCATTCTCTATGTTTTTTCTTTGAAAGAATCATTCTCAATGTTAATGACCAGTATTTGTTTATATTTTCGTAAGGGGTTGCATAACTTAACTAATTTGAACTAAGAGATTTAAAATACTGGTTTCAAAAAATAAAACTAATTTTTGTCAAAAATAAAATAAAATAAAACTAATTAAAATACTTAATATCTTTGAAATTTTATAGATATTTCTCTAGGTATATATCAACCATGAATTTTTTTCCATCTTAACCTTCGGATTCCTGAGAGAAGTGAACCTTGATAATCTGAAGGATTATTCATGATTAACTGTAAATAAAAATGCATGTTCTCAATGTGTAACAAAAATATGTTTTTTTTTCCTTCAAAAAAAAAAGTTACTATTAGATATTTGTATTATTATTCTAAAAAATAAATATAATATTACAATGAAGTTGTTATACATGATAGAATGTCGCTAAAGTTATTTACTTGTTGGTGCATGATTATTAATTCAAGAAAAAAGTATAATTTTTTTTCCACTTATTTTATCGTGTGACATTTCAATTTCAAGTAACAAAGTTCATTTGTGTTTTGCTACGTCAAGATGGCAATTTTTTTTTTTTTTTTTTGTTTTTTATGGTTTCTTTCTCGACACTACTGGTTCTCATGCATCATACAAATTTCAAATTATATAATCAAGAAAATATAAAATCACGTTAAAAATACCCTCCAACTTTTTAGATTTCAGACGCAAGTGTGGAGGAGGGTGGAAAAAACAACCCTCTTTTCAGTCTTTTGTTTTACCCGTCCATGCTTACCCAAAAAGATTCGTACCCAAATAGATTCACAGGCCCGTTTTCATATATTAAGTGCTTGAAAAATCTTACTCTTACCCCCACATCTAGTCCCTATATCTCACAAATTTTATAAAATTCTAGAAAACTCCCTTTTGAAGTTATAATGTTATAGATATAAAAAAGTTTCTACTGTCGTTATATCTAATCTCTGTTCGGGGATAATCCTATGAGGTAAAATTTTAAAAATTAAATGACTAAAATTCCAAAACTAAAAATAAGAGGACCATAATCCTAAGAGATAAATGCATGTTTAATATCACAACGAGTGTACAAAATTCATAATTCAATTAGTCAGTGTAATATTGCAAAAACTACAAAGTGCATGTTTGATATTATGGTGGGTTAAACAAATTCACAACAACACAATGATTTTGACAAACTTGCCGTAATACTAATTGTGATTTTGATTCGCTCAAAAAAAAAACCGTGATTTTGACAAACCTACAACGAAATATCGATGGAGTAATTGCATAATACAATTATTCACTTTAGTCTAGTCGTCCAAAGTAAATGTGGATTTAATGGATCTTTAACTTGAATGGTTTGATCACAAATAAATAGTCGAGATTAATTACAATGTGAAACTGTGGTTTGTCAATGTCAATGGGTCCCTCCCCCATATATCATACTAGTAATCAAACAAACATGAGACAGGGATGGCAAAAAACAAGAGGTGAACCGTTGGATCGGATACATACATCAAAGTGCATTGCAAAGCATTAGAGAGAAAGCAAAGCATGGATGGAGAAAAGAAATGAAAGGGTAAGGTAATGGTTATGATGTTGGCACACCACTCACTAAGGATTAGGTATCCCTTGATTTGGGACACTCACTCAACTCAATCAAGATAGGTGAGGTCAAGTGAATTTCTCAATCTCATCTCGTCTCACATCCACCAACTCCCTCTTTATTTTATTTATTTAATAATTAAATATATATTATCGTATTTTTTATATCCAAAACCAACATATTATTGAGCCTCTCTTCATTTCATATTTGAAACAAACAAATTATACACAACAGAACAGAGGATTCTTCTCCATTGATTCCGAACACAACCAAATTCAATCTCTGTCAGTGCTTTTTTTCCTTAATTACTTAACTCCCATTTTACTATCTTCTATGATGCTTGCTTCGCATATCATATCATATCATATTTCGTTACTAACTAACTTCTGCAATATTTATATTTATATTTATATTTAGATCTACACAACCTCGTATCATTCCTTTTTATTGTGACATGACATATCATTTATTATTCTCCAAATAGTTTTATTGCTGCATTACATTATGCAAAATGTCGTCGGTTCTAATTTTCTGTTTGAGACCAATCGCATTTTACCACGGCTTCATATGAGATTTGAACTCCGTCTTCAAATTTCAAACTCTTACCACTCAGCTGACACCGAATTTAATTGGTTACAATTAGGCGCAATTTTTACATTGAAATTGTTAAGTGAATGTCTTTTGTCATGATTATTATACTTGCTAATGTAATTTCATTATCCCTCAGTTCAGTGTGAAACTACTTGACATATTTTGCTTAAGAAAATGAGAGGGGGCTTGTGGCAACTTGGCCAATCAATCACTCGCCGTCTCGCCAAAGGAGATAAGAAGGCTGTTGCTCGCAGATGTTTCGCTACCGATTCTGAGCTGAAAAAGACTGTTCTTTATGACTTCCATGTTGCTCATGGCGGTAAGATGGTTCCATTTGCTGGATGGAGCATGCCTATTCAGTACAAGGACTCAATCATGGATTCAACCTTAAACTGTAGACAGAATGGTAGTCTTTTTGATGTTGCCCATATGTGTGGTTTAAGCCTCAAGGGAAAAGATGCTGTTTCTTTCCTTGAGAAGCTAGTCATTGCCGATGTAGCTGCACTTGCGCCTGGAACTGGGACATTGACTGTTTTCACTAATGAAAAGGGAGGGGCTATCGATGATTCCGTCATTACTAAGGTGACGGATGATCACATTTACTTGGTTGTCAATGCTGGGTGCAGAGATAAAGATTTGGCTCATATTGAGGAGCATATGAAGGCATTCAAGGCCAAAGGTGGGGATGTGTCGTGGCACATTCACGACGAGAGAACTCTACTTGCTCTACAGGTCATTTATTACTCTATTGTACATTACCATCATGCAAGCAAAACACACACTTTTAACTTTTTTTTGTTTGTTTTTGTTTTGTTTGATATATAGTACCTATCTCTTGCTGCTTTTAAGTTTTCTCATCATTTCCCTATTTGCACCTCTTCATTTCAATTTTTAAGATCTACAGCATAGTGGAGATATTCTTTCAAGGGTATTATCCTTTTTAGGACAGAAAGTGTTTCAACTTTTTCTTCAATCTTTTTTCTTGTAAACTTTCCTCCATCTGTTTCACTCAAAATGGCTGTAATGTGCTCTAGAGTCTAGACACTAAAGCAATGATTATTAGGAGTTGATCCAGTACATTCTAAGGCGACCTGCTCCCTAACTTGTGTCTCTTTTGGTGCAGTCAGTGTTGTCAAATAGTGACTATAGCATAGTGAAATTTGAACTAATTGCTATTGTTCTGCAATATGCTAATCAGTACGAAGTGTTATCAAATGGCAGTGCTATTGCACTGTTGTCTAGCAGATTTGAACATACTTTTGTAATTCCGCGATTGACAGCATTGAGTGTAGTATGATATATACTTTGTTTAGTCAGGTCATTGAATGATTCCAATTTACTTCAGGTGGTTTGTACCATTTTAATGTTGAAAATAAATTGAGGGAGTTTTAAACTAATGACTTGTACCTCACTCTAACAAACGTCAATGAAGTTTTTCCTATTGTCTTTGGAAGCAGGGTCCCCTTGCTGCCCCTGTTCTTCAACATCTGACAAAAGATGATTTGAGCAAGCTATACTTTGGGGAGTTCCGTGTGTTGGACATCAATGGCTCGCAGTGCTTTCTCACACGAACAGGGTATGCTTCCCTTTTTTTGTGTGTGTGGTTTTCTTCTACCAAAGTTAGCAGTTTATTCTTAGAAGTTCATCTGAGTTACAATTATGTTTCCTTAAATTCCTTCTTGTCTCACTTTGACTATCTTGTCTTTCATATCACAGTAATCTTCTTTTGTTGATTAAATGATTTTAATTAGAGGTGTTCATGAATTGACCCAATCTGATTTAAATCATTAAACGTGACCTGACAAATCGAAAACCAAAAACGTATTTATTTGATTTGATTTTTTGGGTTACATTTTGAAGTCTGATTTGCTCCAAATCAAACTGAACTTATTAAACTCATACATGATTTGTTTTAACTTAGATTGTTGTGATTTAAAACACTAAGTAACAATAAACGGATTTTATTTATATTTTAAATCCAAATCTAAATTATAAAATGTGTATAAGTTTATACACACACATGAAATCACAACACCCTGGTATACTGTGCATCTCAATGTTTTTATTTATCATCTGTTGTAAAACAAATAAAGTTAAATAAAAAAAGTTTATTCAGTCCAAATCACTTTATATTACCTATTGATTGGATCGTAAATAAGAAAACTGATTGATGATTTTTTTTCTCTCTCTCAAAGGAAGACATAATCCAACTCTCCAATACCTCTGTTAGATATAGTTGGATATTTGTCAGGGAAAGTTGGTTACAATGGTTAGTTAGTTGCAAGTTAGTTTAGTTTGGATCACTATGCTTATATTTTTTTGTATGTTTGTGTTATTGACTTATAAGAACACTTAATGTCTTAACCCATTGTTTGTACAATGCATACATAATAACACACTATAACGGGACTTTCAGGTACACTGGAGAAGATGGATTTGAGATCTCAGTTCCTTCAGAGCATGGAGTAGATCTTGCCAAGGCAATACTTGAAAAATCTGAAGGGAAAGTAAGACTGACAGGACTTGGTGCTAGAGATAGTTTACGCCTTGAAGCTGGATTGTGCCTGTATGGCAATGACATGGAACAGCACATTACACCAGTTGAGGCTGGACTGACATGGGCTATAGGTAAGAGGAGAAGAGCAGAGGGTGGTTTTCTAGGAGCTGATGTTATCTTGAAACAGCTCGCAGATGGTCCTTCCATAAGGCGTGTAGGTTTCATTTCTTCTGGTCCACCTGCTAGAAGCCACAGTGAGATTCAAGATGAAGGAGGCAACAACATTGGTGAAGTCACCAGTGGTGGATTCAGTCCTTGTCTCAAGAAGAACATAGCTATGGGATATGTGAAATCTGGATTGCACAAAGCAGGTACCAAAGTAAAGATCATTATTCGAGGAAAAGCGAATGAAGGAGTTGTCACAAAGATGCCATTTGTACCCACAAAATACTACAAGCCTACATAATTCCCTTCAACATTTCTCCTTTGTTGACTAATTTTCCTACAGAGTGTTACATTACATAAATGTTAATGTCATTATTATGTTTCTCACATCAAGTACAAGGCTTCATCTTGGTTAATAATTCAATTTCATATTAAACATTGTACTGCTTGAACTAGATGTTATCATGAAATTTTCTCATATTTTTCATCATGCGTACTGTAACACCCACAGCTGACGAGGACAGGGGAGTGGTCGCCGGTGCACAAGGCACGACAATGAGCGGCTCCCGACAGTTTCTAGAGGAACTAAATCACATCGGAATGAGAGGGATCCTGAGGCCGTGTAGGTATGGGACTACATGGTTGAAGGAAGACTTATAAGAATTGTTTGGTACTACCTATAACAACAAGATGCATCTTCTTTTTGGTAGCCTATTTCATAAGAACTCTACAGTTAAGCGTGCTTGACTTGGAGTAGTCTTTGGATGAGTGACCTACCGGGAAGTTTTCCGGTAAGCGTGTGAGTGAGGACAGAACACACTGAAAAGTCGGCAATGCTTAAAGTCGTTTGAGATGTTACACGTACTGTGCTATAGTTAGTAGAACGATACATACTATAGATTTATGAAGATCACTGCAATGTGTCACATGTGCTAGTTCCTCTAAAAACAAAAACCATCAACTGCACGTTATATAAGAAACTGCTTGTGTTGAAACTAGAGAGTTCTAATGTCAGCTCAACATTCACATTATCTCTGGGGCACCATGTTCTAAAGTTTGACACTTAACTATTATTAGATCACAAAGCTCCCAAGCCATGATTTATTGCATTCTATAACAATCCCACCGTTGGGAATTTATGGCCTTTGGACTGCATTAATTTCAGGCATTTCCTACTTACATGAATACTATATTTTTCTACAGTCCAAATCTACTGCCTTCTTATATAGTTCAATGAAGCTAATTCATGATAGCAAGTCAAAATCCTAGTTGTCGGGTAAGAGTTTTTTGGAACCAGTTTTTCATGATTGAAAATTATTTATAAACTTCCCATTTGTATGTTTCGTGATTGAGAATCCAACTGAATTTCCTATCTTTCCCACATATGAATAAATTCTATTTCACTTGATGAGATAATGACTCAATCACTTATATGAGTATAGCCTACTGAAAAAGGTTGCAAAATATGTTTTATACCTCAATGTCAAGCTATTGGTTTCCCCTAAGGCCGCACGCTACATGTAGGCAATTTTGTCAATGTAGTCGTGTTTCCACCGGTGCTAATTTGCAGGGTCAGACACTTCGTTTCCTTTACAGAGGATGAGTTAATGAACATGGCTTTGAAAAAAGTCATTCAGCTATGCTCTTTTGATCAATTTTTGTATAATTCTTGAATTTTTAATAAGGTTTACCACTTTAATTAATCAGTGTGTTATTGTAGGATAGGAGAGAACAACGAAACCGTCCACCACTTTTGAACCAACCTAATGCAGGGTCAGAGAGACATTTCATTTTTTTTTTTCTTTTTCTTTCTGCTATTCTCATGTGCATTATCATGATAACAGATGTGGAAGTGTATGTCATATGAATTGTCGTGATTAAATGGATTACGATTCAATTATGTTTTACTATAACCAACCACTTTTCTCATTAAATTAAACTTTTAAACCAACTTTTTGACAAAATTTAATTAAAATATGATGTATTAATACTAACTAAATATTATAGAACATTTTAATCAAACATAATTCATTAATATAGTCCAACTTTCATATATCATCGTGTAAGGGTCGTTGCTACTTAGATTTTCCTAAAGGTTAACATAATTAAAGGAAGGGTTAACATAACTAAGGGAAGGGTTGTTGCTACTACTTAATTTTCCTAATATTAGGGGGGGTAATATAGGTAAGGGGATAGTAATATAGTGAAGGTTAACATAATTAAGGGGAATTGGGAAGGGCAGGGCCGGCCCTAGGCATAGGCCGGGAGTGCGACGGCCTAGGGCCCATGCCGTTAGGGGGCCCTAACTTTTTTTTTATGGACGGGGTGTATTTAGAAATACTGGGTTTTTGGAGGGTTTATATTGTAAAGTTCACTAAAAGGCCTGAATTGTTAACAAGATGAAGAGCTGGGCTTGTTAATGTTTTAGGTTCTTTGGCAAGATTTGCTATATATACCCTTGTATGACACATATTTCTTTATACACCCTCCCTATAAAAAAATTGGTTTTTCTTAATAATTTGCCAAAAAATTTATTATCGAAGAAATTAAAAATATTATTTTGGGCCCTTTGTTCCTAATAACGTGTCTCACTAATATTAAAAATATAGGTGATATTTATTATCCAAGAAATTGAGATAATTTTCATAACAAAACAAATTATATTTTAGTTCAAAATGAGCCTACGAAATGAATCTTAATCTTGACTTTCTAATGTTCCCAAAAAAAATAAATTATATCAATATTGTAATGTCAAATTTCTTGAATTGATTGAAAGGATTGCAAAATTAAATTTGATACTGTAAGAACATGCGAGAGCATTCATGGTCATGAAACTGATTTGAGACGCATTCATTATCATTTTGCAGGAGCTATTGTTATCTTCTACAGTATTTTATTTTGTTTTGGTGTCTATAAATATTCGATTTATTTTCAGATGTTGCCTAAAAAAAATTATTTGGTAGTGAAAAGGGGGAAAAAAACAAAATGAAGATCTAATAAAATCATAACAATGAGCTAAAAAAAAAATTATGACGTATTATATAAGGGGCCCTTTTCTTATATTATGTCTAAGACCCGTAAAACTCTAGGAACGGCCCTGGAGAAGGGTTGTCCTACTACTTAATTTTCCTAATAATAAAGAAGGGTAATATACTAAGGGATAGTAGTAAAGGGAAGAGCATGCAGGCGCGGTCAACATAACTAAGGGGAGTGATTGTTATTATCATCCTCATCCTCACTCTCATTCTCATCACCGCCACTCTTCTCATCACCATCACTCTTCTCATCTTCATCATCATCTTCATTTTCATCTTCATCTTCATCTTCATCTTTTTCATCATCATCATCTTCATCGTCATCCTCATTTTCCCCTTTGATGTAATGAAATTGCACTTGTTTATTATTAATGAATTTGTTTGTTGAATTGACTTTTTCCAGTTTAGTAACAATTGTGTGATCAAGCGGTATTCCAAAAGTTCATATGGAGGAGTGACTTATGATTCAAGGCGAAGTGTACGACAGTGCTAGGTAGTCACAAACTCCCAGATATCCTAATTGCAAGGTTCATGGCCAAAATTTTTTATTTTTCAATTTACTTATATAGAGTGTTCCATGCTGCTACATTTCTAGAACTTGCATTGTTTCTTTTCTATTGATTGATCATTGTCAAATATACACTGAGGCGAAAGTGCTTGGTCCTGTGAGCCTTTGAAGCCTACCCTGATTATTATTGAAAATATCCTTTCTTAGCCAAGTTGAGCCGGTAGGTTTAGAATTTTTTTGTTCGGTGACAAACCGCATTACAAGCTTAGAGACTTTTAAGATTTATCTCATATTGTTTTTCTGAGTTAGACATGTTAGAATGTTGCTAAAAATTAAGTTTGGGGTTGCTTTTGGAATTTGCAACCAATTAAGTTTGGGGTGGGGTAACTTGAGAACAAAGAACTTGAAAAATAAAAAAATGAAAATACATACACTAAAAATGGTGTATAAAAAAAAAAGATGAGAAAAATAGAATGAAAAAGGGACAAAACATTGAAAATCCGAGTAAACTCAAAAACTCGAATGTCCCAATAGTTAGAAATGTTCTCTAGCCCCGTCTTGAAAGGAATTGTGTTCATAGGTGAAAGATGACTGAATTGTGTTTTAACTTGTGTAGGAGTGCCTAACTTGAATTTTGTGTAGCCTACTTATCCAAATATCATCTCATCTTCACCTAAGCCCCGTTATAACCCTAAAAGACCTCAAAGTGTATATTGACAATTGATTTTGATTGATGATTAGAAACTTTTCAAGCCTATGGTAATGTGTAGATTTGCATGTCGACTGTGTGTGAACCCTTTTCATATTTTTGAGTGGAGTTGTGTATGGTGGATGCGAACAAGTCAAACTAGCTCACTTTTAGCTAGTAAGGTGATGAACTTTTTGGTTACTGCTGCTTGATCAGGTAATTGTTATTTTACTGTCGATTGTCAAAGCTTCAAATAAATTCCTTGAGGACAAGGAATGGTTTAAGTTTGGGGTTGTGATGACATGTTGTCATTACGTAATTTTCTGGACTTATTTTGGCATTTTGATAGAGTTTACAAGCAATATGAAGTGCCCAGGGGTGTTAAAAGCAAGAAATATTGAAGAGCTGAAAGAAGAAAATCGCGGCACGATTTCTGAGTTCCATAACACGATTTTCTTGGCAGAGAGGCATGTTGTTGACAATGCAAAATCGTGGTACGATTTCCTGGATCGTGGCGCGATTTTGAGAAGGATCTGGAACACAATTTAGGGTTTAAGGCAAATCGTGGCGCGATTCTAAAAAACGTGGCGCGGTTTTTACTTTAGAAAATATTTCCTATTTAAACAGAAGTTGGTTTCAGAAACAGGGGTTACGATTTTGGAGAGCAAAAGTGCAATTTTAACACCCAAAAGACTGCAGAGGGACGATTTCCATCATCTCTAAGTCAGTTTATGTATGTTTTAATTCTTCCATTGATTATGCTATTTGTAAACATTATTATGAGTAGCTAAATCTCTTAGAGATTGGATCCGAGATGAATCTATGTAAACCCTATTGATTTCATGTTGCTGTGACAAAACTCTATTTTATATTAATGATAATCTAGTCTTTATTCAATTTAATTGTTCTTAATGCTTTTTATATCTTGATCACATATGAATATGATTTCGTGAGAATGAATGACTACTGACCCTAGTTTTCAACTTAGACCTAATTAAATTGTTCTAATAAACATGGTTAGTCTAGGAATGGATAATCGTTTATTAGTGATATTAGGTTAACATGCTTAAACCCTCAAGAATTATTAGACCACCTAAGGAATTAGAAGTTGTAGTTTAAGAGGAGGGTCCTAACTCAAGGGATTGATTAGGGCTATTTTGTTAACTATCGTGGGGCTAGAAAATCATTAATAGGAATAGAGTACAGTAACCAATTAGAGAAAACATAGATGATTCCACGATCCGATCTCATCTCTCTCCATATTTTCTTAACAAACTTTATCTTTTTGTTATTTATTTTGAAAACAAACCAAATCTTCTGCCTAGTGGCAAAACAAATATAACTTTTATACATCATATTGCATAACATAATTAACTTATTGCGATTAAAAACAATCCTCGTGGGAACGATATTTTTACTACTTCGATAGTATTTGGTGCACTTGCCAAACTTCTATCAACAATCTGGAAGGAGAGAAATAATTGCGTGTTAAAAAATGTGGTTCTTGATCCTATCAGTATTGTTGAAAAAGTTAAGCTGAATTCTTTTCTATGGCTATCGTCTAATGTTGTTCCTCTTCCGTTCGATTTGCATGACTGGTGGAGATATCCACTATCTTGTATGGGAATCATGTAATTGTTTAATTTTTTTATCCTTTTGGTGCGGGCAGCCTGGGTAGGTGCATGTTGACTTGTATTAAATTTTGGTGGATTCATCATTCTAGTACACCTTGTGCGGGGTAAATCTCATCTCCTTTGAACAATATATTTCATTTTAATTTGTTAAAAAAATAAAATAATTTATTTCATATAATTTATTTGAACTTATGGTTCACAATTGAATATATTTTTCCAATATTCTTTTATGACTCATCTACAAGCAATGTATTGGAGCAATTGAATCATACACAACACATCTAAAAACTGCTTATGTGGAAAGTAATAACTATTATATTGTGAGACATTCATTCCCAACATATTATAAAATAAAGGTGATCTCCTAATTTACAATTTGATTTTTGGTTTACAGAGCCACTAAGTGAAACATAAAAACATTAACAACACCATATGCATATTGACACGATAAACATGAGCTAATTTTGTATATGTATTAAGGCAATTACTTAGTAGGATTAACACAAATGTCGCAACGCTTCATTCCAAAAATATAAGAGCTAATTTTGATTTTTGGATGGTCATAATTATCATTACAAGTTTAGAATTGTCGATGAGTCTACATAAAAATTGGTTAGTATTCACTTTTTTTGTCAAGTAGTTTAACGGTCGAAACTCACACATTTTAAATGTGGAGAATTGAGGTGTCTGAAGGTTAAACCCTTGTCCTTATATATATTATGTATTGTTCTTACCAATTGTGCTAAATTCAAAGAGACCAATATTCCTTTACTAAGATCCAAAATCAGTTTTTTTCATTTTATTATTATTATTGGCCTAATGGACAATAAACTCAAACGGATACAAATGGGGAGGTGAATTGTGGTGAGTGGAGGCTTAGATTTGAATATGTAATTCACATAAAATGTTATCACAGTAAAACCAGTATGTTTAGTTAATACAAACTATTCAAAATGTAGCCATGTAGGTCCATGAGACCAAATGGTTATTGGTGCTCACGGTACGTATACATCTAAGAGTACGGTGACCCAAATTAAGTTTGAGAAATATTAACGAGTGTTTTTGGGTATTTTTTAAGACTTTTAAAAGTTACTCCTTCCATTTTGCAATAGTTGACACATTATAAAATTTAGAATTTTGACCTAACTTACTTTGACCATATTTTTTACTAATATATAAAGATAAATAATATCATATAAAATGTTGTTAGATTCGTCTCGATAAGTATTTTCAAAATATGAAATTTTCATAATTTTTTCTGATATATTATTCAAGATATTTAAACTCAAAACTATGCATTGATATGTGTAATAGGGTCAATTGTGTCAAATATTATGGAACGGAGGAAATAATTTTTTTTAAGACTATTGTAATTAATGCATTAAAAATTGAAACGTTTGACTTTTTTTATGAAATGATTTCTATTTTTGGATGCTTAAAAAGTGCCTCCAAAGACACTCATTATGCTAGGGCTCTTCAAAAACATACGATATTTCCTCTGTATAACAATGAACATCATAACGTCAAAACAAAAAAATAATGAACACTGCTACGAAAAATAAAGAGCACTATTTAAGTCGGTGTCAAACTTCAAATTTCCTTCACTAAATAATTCTCAATATCTTTTAAAAAGAGTTATTTATATACAAGATATAAAACTAAATTTTCAATTATTAATAGATAGTAATAATTTTACTAATCTTATTATTAATGGATAGTAACGTAATCCTTTCACTTTAATATTATCATGATAAAATTATAGATCCTTTCACTTTAATATTATCTTGATAAAATCATAGATCTGGTATTTAACAACGCCTCCTCTTGACCAAAGTATCACTGCTCTACTCTTCAAAATTGACCTTGTAAATATTATAAAGATGGTCAAAATCAAATTAGTTTAATCGTTTCAGTTGATCAGATAAATTGCAAAACCGATATTCATCTGTTTTATTTAGTAGCCAACACAGAATGTAAAATTGATTAAAATTTAAGGGAGAACAATAAAAATACACTTGACGGGTCACAAAGTGCGAATCTAATGCCAGCAGAACCATGCAAGTACTAATAGAGAATGTGTGAAAGCCTCAAAAAAATGAAGGTAATGCTAGTAAAAAGCTGTCAGCATTCTAAAGGCTAATAAGAAGACACTTTTTTTCGACAAATTCTAAAAAGACACTTGGTATTTCCTAGGATGTATTCATGAATTGAGTTCTTAATAAAAACTCACATAGCCACTTACCCAATGCCAATTTTTGTGTGTTAATCCATACATATCTTTGGTCTAGTTTTATATATAGTCCATACAAATTAGAATGTCAACCCGAGTGAACCGAACTAAAGCAACATGTTCTTCATCGGTTTGCTTTGGTTTAGGTTTCCCAATAAAAGAATGTAAAAGTTTTACCAAATAGACTTATTACAACTACCAATGATATTTGCGGATACATATCCAACATGTATCAATTATTTTATATATATTGCCAGATATGTTTGAAATAATTCATGAAAACTCCAACAATACTTTTGAACAATTCTTGGTAAGATTATATTTTATTTCACGGTCAAACTCCAGATTACCAAAATCCCTTTTCCTCTTTAGAATTCAGAGAGTTAACAAAAAAAGTTTTTATCGAATACGTTTTAGATACTTCATGTCAACGTTGAGGGTCAATAAAAATATGAAATTGTGGCAGCATTACATTTTAAAAAAATGCATATTTTTTTACAGGCAGGGGCAGATCTTCTTAGGGACAGGCAGGGGTCATGACATCCCCCAAGTTTTCGTTATATACTATACTAGGTGTATTATATTAGTAGGATTTCAAGTGTTGTAGTGGATGGGGGGTACTGGAAATTGCTAAAGGTCATTGGTTCAACGCTTCCATATCTTCTTTTTACATATTTTATTAAAAAAAATGTTTTGGTTCAACGCTTCCATATCTTCTTTTTACATATTTATCTTATACTTTTACATATTTGATTAAAAAAAATGTTTTGGTTCAACGCTTCCATATCTTCGTTCAACGCTTCCATATCTTCTTTTTACATATTTTATTAAAAAAAATGTTTTGGTTCAACGCTTCCATATCTTCTTTTTACATATTTATCTTCTACTTTTACATATTTTGTTAAAAAAAATGTTTTGGTTCAACGCTTCCATATCTTCTTTTTACATATTTATCTTCTACTTTTACATATTTTATTAAAAAAAATGTTTTTGATTATCTTCTACTTTTACATATTTTATTAAAAAAAATGTTTTTGAGGGGATTTGAACTCAAATCCTTACACTCCTTTCAAACAAGGATTTGAACTCCTTACACTCCTTTCAAACAATGTATACCACTAAAATAATTATTAATTATTCTTAATTCTTGAAACCGTTTAATATATATTTTATAGTGGTTTGACACCCCCACCAAAGTAACTCAAGATCCGTCACTGTTTACATGTTTGTTTATAGATTATATATATATATATATATATATATATATATATATATATATATATTTGGGTTAATATATGTTTACCCTTCTGTAATATTAGCGATTGTTGGTTTATACCTTGTAAAAAAAATTGTTTAGATTTCAACCTTGTAATTTGAAGATTATTTGATTTTGGACCTTCATAGCATAAAATTATAAAATTAAAGATATTTTCGCCCCTTGTAATTTGAGAGAATTTCGGTTTACCCCAGCCATATCAACGATATTTCAGTTTACTCCTGTCATATCATCGAGTATGTACTGTCAAAATTCATGAAGGTCCAAAACCAAAAAATTTCAAATTACAGGGTTAAAATCTAAACAATTTTTTTTTTATAGAAGGGTAAACTGAAAATCGCTAATATTACAGGGGAGTAAATATATATTAACCCTATTTTTTTAAAGTAGATTAAATATATTTTTAGAACATTTAATTTTTACATATCGAAAAAGAAGAGGAAAATACTCCTCTACCTCACGCAGGTATTACTTTTTATGTTCATTTGGTTTAAGTTTTTTTTTTTTTGGCTACTATGATTTTTTAGCGGAATTATCATATTTTCTATTTGTAGTATATTTTACGTCACAAATTCCTTGCACTAGATGATCCTCTTGCCTCCCTAGGTGAATTAGGCTCTCTTGCATAAATAGTTTCTCATATGGAGTTGAATGGAAAAAAGTTAAAACAAAAAGCCTAGGCTAGAATGAAATTAGAGAGTGGAAGATTGAAATTTTAGACCGCATGTCACGTTACCAAAAAAATTTAGAAACCTTTGAAAACACAACAATGTATCATGTTTATGTTTTTTTTTTTTTTTTTAAGAATAGTATCATGTTTATGTTTATATCTTGCAAGATGGAAAATAAATATCGACAATTGACAACCACCACAGCTTATATCTTTAGTGACCAATCCAATTTTCAATAACAAGGAATTCAACATAATAAGTAAATTAAGATCATTTTGGAAAGCCAAGTTCCACACATCATGCCACCAGTGCAGTAATCTGTAGTCTTGACATTTTTTTTCTTCAGTAAATCTGTAGTCTGGCCTAATTAGTAAATACAACAGTATATAGACAAATTATTACCAGATCATAAACTGGCCTAATTATTAAATTTAACAATATAGACAAATTTACCCTAACTCTTTGATCTATTGGCATGTCTAAAACAATAAAACAAATCTACCAGTACCCACTACTCTTAAAAAAAACATTTTGTTTGTTTTAGTAGCAGCACAAATTTACCATAAGGGATTAGGTGGTTAAAAGAGCACAATGCACTATCTTTCAGCCTCAAAGAAAATATGGATAAGGCTTATAATACGACCCAATTCGAGTAGAGATCACACTCCAAAATTTAGAAGGAGAAGCTAGAGATAAAAGAAAGGACAGTATGGAGTTGCTTCTCCTTTAGAATTTATCTCTAGCTGAAGTTAGAGATAAGACCGAGTCCCGAGATGAATTTCAAAAAGTGAAGCAATCAGCAACATTCAATTCAATCTAATGCCAACTACATTGTATGCTAACTCACTGAGAGCTGATGGACCAACACAAAATTTAGAAATTCCACTTCTTATTGCAACCTTAGTGACTACATGAAGAAAAGTAGAAGGAATTATTATTGCATAAGAATGAAATGCTGCCACAACACCTTGAGTGGATGCACGAATCCCATTTTCCTCGATGTCACTAGTTTGAGTTCATGCTAATTGGAATCTTATAATTTGCAACAATTACACCCTTGACAAAATATTTAGCCTTAACCAATTCAAAGTTATACACGGAGCCAATGGATGTTTGGTCATACCCATAAGTTCCTTCCCTCCAGTTTGGTATTTTCTCTGGCATGTTATTGTCTTTAAAGCCATCACTCTTGGGCCAAATACCAAATTCAAAACTATCATCAACAATAATATCATTCCCAAAATTGGAAGCATGATGTGGGAAGTAAATGCCTCTAGGATTGTAATAACTCACATGTAGATATGGGTATACACCACAAGAATTACCGGTGTAAATAACAAACGGAACATATGAAAAAACAGTATTCCAACAGTGGCAAGAAAAATGAGCTCAAGACAGAGTCCACTAACAAGAAGACACTCCAAATATCACCATAAGGAATCAAAATAACACTTGCAATATCCATCTGAATAAGAATTACCTGCTCCTCTTCTTTTTCCATTCAATGTGGAACATACAATTTCGACCGAGACAACACAAATGACGGCAGTGTTTGAAGGACAACGCAGACCGATGATTCCAACAGATGATTCAAGCTATCAAGACTCATGACAATATCCAAAGATAGTTCAATGATGACAACCAGAAAGCTAATAACATCAATATCAAAAGTCGGGTCGGGAACTTTCATGCTTGTTGGTAGAGCCATGATTCTTACACCAATTAAGGTAGTTTGAAAATGTCTATTGCTCAAACCATCAAAATTGACATCAATTGATACAACATTATCCAAGGAGAGTAGATATGACTCTAAAGATGATCTCCCAAACAGAGTAACAAATATTTGCAAGATTTGAAAGAGTTTGTTTTCCAAAAGAAAGTGGGTCTGATTGGCATTACAGCGAACGTGTAAAAGGTGTTTGGTGAGGACTCAATTTTCACATATGCATTTGATTCCCTATTTTCAAAAACATAAAATTCACCATCACAAAATCTAGATACCATATCAATACAACTACCAGAAAACAATGTAGGAGACAGATGTTTAATACGGTGGGCAGTGGTGGTGGAATAGCAGCACTGTCAGGTGGCTCCGGTGGGGGAATCTCAGCCGAAATGATGCGACCCAATTCGAGTAGGGATCACACTCCATAATTTAGAAGGAGAAGCTAGAGATAAAAGAAAGGAAATTCATTATTATTTTTCATCCATCCTAATAATGAGGCATACAATACTTATATAGACTTGTGCATACCTGGAATAAGTTAACTACAATAGCTACACAATAGCACTGCGTAATAACTTAACTAATAGAATATGCCTAAAAGATCCCATCTAGATTAAGATGAGTCATACTACCTTCTAGAACTAGCTCGGTCACCTCATTTATATTCATTATTCTAGATATCCCATCAGCTTATGCATCAAAGATGAAGGTGGATTAGTAGTAGCAAATGGGATCCTTTCACAAAGGAAGCTGAAGGAATAGGTTTATGGAGTGAGCGGACAGTATGGTTATTGATGCAATGACTAGTAGTTTTTCAGCTATAATTGAGTTCAGGAGTTCAGACCCATGATTTCAAGACACTATATTAATGTAAGACCGATCCGGAAGGTTAATTTTATAAGGAGACAAATCAATCAAGTTGCTCATTCATTAGAAAAGGTATCTAAGTTTTATGCTAATCACCATGATTTTTATTAGGGTAGTGTTAACCGTTAAGAAACCCCAAAGAAGAAATATTTTTTTAAATTTTGTGCATTCAATTCATTAAAAAGTAAAAGATTAAATGTAATGCACAAATTCCAATAAATTATTTCTATATTTGATTCATTAACTTTTGCCTTAAGGGCACAAGTTAGCATTCCGTGTATTGAAACTTCGATTATCAAAGAAATTACGAGTTTGTTATTACTTCTTTTATAATAAGGAAAAGGGGATTTTTACTTCTTTTATTATTACAATCTTACGGTATTCCCTCTTCTCTGCAAAATTTACATCTATAGCTAATTAAGCAGGGAAACCGTGGTTCCCCTTAGTGATCAATCAAAGATAAAAAACTAATTAACCTTTCCATCACAAATCTTTGAATCCTTCAAAATTGTGATTAATAAAAACAACAAAACACACACCACACACCTACCTAAGCACTACAAATGAATGTTGCACATTGATCGGGTCCTAATATGCAAATGCAGCAGAGCAAACACAGCGGCAACACATCGTCAATGGGTACTAAAGTGATAAAATTAGCCACAACAGATGTTAAACAGAAACTCAATCAGTTCTGCTCCCATCTTCGTTACTAAAGAAAGTAGAAAAATAAAAACTAATAAGCTTAGGTTCCAAAGACACTAAATTGAGAGATTAAAAAACCTGTTCACATGTAAACGAAAGCCAAGCAGACCCCATGAAGCAACCACTCCACCTCTAAAAAGTGAACCTAGCCACATACAACCAAAGAACACCGACGACCAAACACAGCAGGAGCAGAAAACACAGCAAACCCATAAACACATTTGTTCCAAACACGACAGGTAAAGCGCCAGTTTTTGCAATGTTGAAGAAAATTAGTCCCTGCACCAAACTCCTACTCACCGCATAAACAATCCAAAATGATTCACAGGCCATTGACTATTGCATAATTAAAACCTTTTGATTTGGTTTTAAGTGGCCAAGTACAAATAGAAATATCAGATGATATGCACAATATAAACAGCCGAACATTGCACGATTCACAACACCAAGCTGAAAAAAGACACCAAAAACTAGCTGCAACATTATGCATGAACTTAAACCAATATGAAACCTCACAAGATGATACCTAGCTGCACCAAAAAGAGAGGGAGCTGGCCTAACCTGCAAATTTATGCCATATACAGGTAGTAAAAAATACCTAATAAGGTTTGAAGTCCTTATCACGTGTGAAGAGAAGTCATTTTTGTCAAGTTTCTTGGAAGGGGGAAGAGACAAACACTGTACTCACTGTCTCAATGCTCATGGTTACAGGGGTGCCAATCAATCATAAGATGAAAAAATATAGAATACAACCACAATTACGATTCAAAATAGCAATTTTTGTCGTCAACAAACCTGCACTGTTGATTAAATTGAAAGAGAGAGGGAGCTGGCCTAACCTGGTTGAGTGGGAGTGGAGTAAACCCCTCTGTAACCCAGGTGATAACTAAATGACAGACCCTATAGAGGTCCCAAGACGGAAACTATGGAAATGTGAATCAGGACACATTTTGAGATAGTGTATCAATATCATCAATACTACAATTTTCATAGAAAAATTAAAGGGATTGAGCCATAATATTCAAATTTGAAGGGATTGAGCAGATTTTTAGTTAGGTTCATGAATTGTATCATAAATTAAAATTATTACATCCACTGGAATATAAGTAGTATTCCAATCCATTAATTATAAGAAGTTATTTATCTATCAATCTACATCTTAGTGATTCCATCACAGATGTCTTCTACATTCATTCTGATTACAGATTTGAAAGCAGATAAGAGGGCAAGGCCGGCCATATCTTCAGGAAAGACTTCCCTAACCGCAGCCGAGATGTCCGGCTCTACCAGTGGTGAATTCTTGTGACGTATTTTGTTATGCTTGGAAGCTTTCTCAGCAAGCTTCAACATCATGTCTGTTATAAGACCGTTCATCAATTCCACAGCCCCGGCAGATATAGCAATGTCAGGGTGAACCTTCTTCAGAACTTTGTAGATCAATTTGTTGAACTTTAACATCTCCGACTTTTTTCCTTTCATTTTCTTCTCTTTTTTGACGGTATCTACATCCATCATCGCCGTCGAATTGTTCTGTGCCATCGCGAATCGATAATTCTGAGAGAGAAAGGGTTTCAATCTGGATACGGATTCAATTTTGCTTGGTGATCTCTATTTATAGGGAAACGCTTATTATGTGTGTGGGTTAGTTGGTCACTATCCAAGATATTTCTCTTATTTACTTAAAAAAAGTATATATTATTTCTCTTATATTTTTTTACATAGAATAAAATTATAAGTATAAATATTTATGAATTTCAAATGTAATCAACTTAGTTTATTCAAAAAAATAATAATAAACTCAACAAAACATATTTATCTTTTTCAATAATAAAAATAATATAACAAAAATTCTTATCTTTTTAAATAACTACAACAATATAATGTTATTAAGTATTATTGAAATAAAAAAGAAATCCTAAAGTCCTCCCCCTTAAAATTCATATAGTATATAGATATTTTTTTTTAAGGAGGATATATAAATATTTATTGGGTCTTGTTAACGAGTGTCTTCATGGCACTCTTTAAGCATTTTAAAATAATCAGATATTTTTTTTAAAAAATCAAATATTTTGATTTTCAATACATTGATTACACACATTGTCATAAATACTTACTACTTATGGTCCTTAAAGAATGCCCCGAAGACACTCGTAAACATTTCTCATATTTTTTTTTTATATATAACGCAAGAGTACGTTGATTACGATTTGGTAGACGGACGAAACATACCATGTTTTGGGCCTGTGAACGAATACGTTGTTCAAAGATCGATGAATCCTGCTCTTTACCCAAACCGTTTTGCTCATTCCTAAAGTAAATGTTGAAAATGCCCCGGCGCGAGTTAACTTGCGCGACGCTAGTTAACTCACGCTGAGTACTATTTTTGTTCAAAACCCATCAGGCAACCACAAATCTCCATTTTTTCTGTCCCTCCACTCCACCCCTAAAAACCCAAAAAGTGCGAATTTTTGGGTCAAAATCTTCATTCCAAATCATTCCAAATCGTCAGGAAGCAAGTTTCTACGCTCATCAAGCATCATAGAACAGGTAATGTATTCCCAAAACTTATCCGATTTTGCTGGTTTTTATGCTAGTTACGTCATTTTTTGTCAGTAGGTGATAGGGCTCAGCGTGAGTTAACTCACGCTAGTTGTATGAAAAGCGTGAGTTAACTTACGCAAGAAGATAACACTAGTGTGGGTTAACTCACGCTACTGTGTTGCCCAAATTTTGAATTTTTGCGCCACTTTTTTTACTTGTTTTGCTTGCGGCACAAGTTATTTATTTATTTAATCTTTGTTATTTTTTTATTGAGTAGGCATTGAGTGACATAGTTGAAAATATGGTGGAGGATGCCGTTGAACCGAAACCGGGCAAAAACAAAGCTTCCAACGAAGCTTCCGACGTAGGTGTAGGTTCCGGTGTAGCATCCGGCGATGTAAAACCAACCAAACAAGTGGAGTTTCACAAAACTTGTTCAGTAACTACACTGCATTTCATGTTGTTACTGCTTTCTGCTATGAACGTGAGTTAACTCACGGTAGTACAAATGGCAACGTGAGTTAACTCACGCTTTAGTGTTTCCGCGCGTTCTCTCTCTTTCTCCTTTGTTGTTCTATCTTTTTCTTGTGTTTATAATTGTCATCCACATCGATATTGATAGCTTGATTAATATGCTCCACACATCAAATATTTTATTGGTGTGATTTTTAACGAATTCATAACAATGAGAAAATATTATTGATGCTATATGATGTTGGATGCTTCACATGCTTCTCCAGGAGTGGATAAAGAACAAATTTAGCTGATTAATCATAACTATGAGTTGATAACGATATTTATCACATATTTTCATTATTAATATTATTGATATTTTGATAATTTTCTATGCTAAAGTGTTTATAAAAATGGGGAACACGCCATTTGAACATTTTTATTCTCATTGATATTTGTGTTTAAAGTCATCGATATTATTATGGTTTCTATTGATCTATGACTTATTGAGCAAAGGTTTTGAAATTGAGATTTGGCTGCATATACTATGACGCGTTTTGAGATATGGGAAAATACGGTTTTGAGATATATATATTTTGGGAATTTTCGATATTAATATGCGCTCCATTTGAATTTGAATTTTACTTGTGATTTATAAAGGAGAAAATGGTATTATTGTACGTTTCAACAACCAATAAGATGTATTATCGTATGAGGGAGGATGTTTATCTAGTAGGCAAGTTTTTTAAACAGAAATGAACTATTTTACATGGAGTTTGATTCTACTATTTATAGAAAAAGAAATAAACAAACTCCTAAAAGTATGGATGTTATGTGTCTTCTAACTTCTTTAAAACCTTCTTCTGCAAGTTACTCTTTTCTTTAAAACCTAAAGTAGTGACTGGAACAAACCCAATAGAGTGCATCTACAAAATTTAGATTCTCAATAAAATACAGAAAAACAGTCCCCGCAATCATGAGCACAAAAAATATGGCTGCTGAAAGCACAAACTTGTATTTGCTTTTCTTTGTTCCAACTTCCAAGTTCTTTAGCAACCTCTTGTAGACCAAATTTTTCAGTTGGACCCAACAAGAATAATTTCCTGTTTCTCAACAATGTAATATGCTGCTTTGCTGAGAACTAAGCCACCAAGAACCATGCCAGTGAAGACATAAATGCATGCAAGGAGTTTTGCTACAGTACTATTTGGAACAAGATCATATCCAACAATAGTCATTGTCATTTGTCACAACACAGAAATAAAGGGCATCAAGAAATCCATTGGTTTTTTTATACCCTCAATTTTCTAACTTGTGAGAAAGAAACATAAGGTACCTATACACAAGTAGGCTGCTAAACACAAGAACACTGGTTTGAAATTGAACTCTGCTTTTAGTTTTTTGGTTATACCTTGAGGATGTAATGGGGTTTGGAGGACACCATTCTGTTCTTGCTGCAGATTAATCTCTGACTCCAAACTGCCGCCACGCTGTGTTCTTCTCTGTAGAAGGTCACTCTTCTCATTAATATGAGAATGATCTCGTCTCTGAAGGCATTCACTGTTGAGCCTCATCACTGCCCATCAACTTACTAATGCTTCATTCGTTACCTGAAAAAGTTGAAGTTGTAAGGTACTTTGGCCCTGTTTGATTAAGCGTTTATAGCATAAGGATTTATTATATAAGTGCTTATATAGAACTTCTATAATAAAAGATAAAATAAAGTCAAGTCATCTTCATATAACTTATAAATTGTTTTCAAATGCTATCATGAAAAGTTTATGAACATGTCATATGTTGTTTTCATAAGTTCTCTCAAACAAATAAACTCAAATAAACTAATCCAACAAAAACCTTAATTTTCTTCAGCCAAGTTGTGAAGTGTTGTGGTATCGATCTCTAATCACGGTAAGAGCTTAGATGTGTGGAGCAAATAACAATAGCAACCAACAACCAAACAGTCTCAAGGAACAACAAACAATCATGTGTAAAGCAAATCCACAATCAAACCAAAGAACAAAGATAAGAGAGTAGACAAACAAACACATCAATATTGTTTATCCATTTCAGCCCAATTTGACCTACATTTGGGTGAGAGAAACTCTTCAATTCACCATGAATGAGTCTTTACAAGAGATACAAAAAAGTTACAAAAAATTAGCTTCAAGAGCAAACCCACAAGTCTCTCACAACCCACAAGAAGATTTTAAGAGAAATCAGGAGAGAAAGCTTTGATCCTCCCTCTAATGAAATCTCACTATCCAATGTTTATGAATACATGTTTCCTAATCCAAAAATCTCTCCCAAAAGTACTCAAGTACCCCTAACCTTAAACTTTCCTCTTTTGGTCTCTCAAGATTACACAATAAAAAACAGCTGAAAGAATGCTTAAATATGACTAAGAAAACGAGACAGCCTGCCTCGGACCCGTTGCACAGGGCCGCCTCGCAGACAGGACAGTGAGGAAATGCCATGAATCGAAAAAGACTACCTGCCTTGCGGCCCCTGCTGAGCACCTAGCGGGCAGATCAGTGGTGAGTCAACTCCAAATTTTGCATTTGAAGAGATTTTAAGGCACACACAAGTAGGGGCGGAGGCACGTATAACATAGTGGGAGCACATGCCTGCACTATGTTTTGTAAAATTACTTGGTACTATATGTCTATATGTTGAAATTATTATGACCAAGCAGCCTACACTCGTCATTCAACCAATTGAAATCTTAAAAGCTTCTCTATTTCACTCACATAGAATACAGTACATACACTTTCAAAAAATTTCAATCAAATATTTGTTATTGTCTCATTTGTAGTTGTCTCACATCCATAATAATATTTCATAAAGAGAAACAGAAACACTACATACAATACAAACAACAAACCTCACTCACTTATAATTTTCTCCATTATTAATCTTTAAAGGTTAAACCCCCTATGTAAATTTTAATTTTATATTTTCAATCTTATACATTTATAATTTGTAATTAATATGTTTTTAGTCCCTATAAATATATCAAATTTTTGTTTTAGTCCCTCTAAAATATTTCCTTCGACTTTTAGTCAATGTAAAATTTTCAACCACCACTTTTGGACCCTATTTTTAAGTTAACTCGTGTATTTTTTTAATGAAATTGTGCAAAAAAGTGTAGAATATTAATATTGTAAAAATCTCTCAAAAAATAGAAATTTTTAACATAACATGAATTAAATATGAATTTTTAACCTCTAAATATATAAAAATTCATATTTAATTCATGTTTTGTTAAAAAATTCTAAACTATTTTTCGGAAGAGATTCTTATAATATTATATATTTTTCTGCAAAATTATATTCAAAAATATGAATTTTACAAATGAGTTTACTTAAAAGAATGCAGCAAAAGTGCAAATGGAAAACTTTTGGAGAACTAAAAATCGAAGAAAATTTTAGAAGGACTAAAATAAAATTGGTATATTTATAGGAACTAAAACAAAAGTTTTAGTTAATGGTAAAACTCAAGATACTCACTTCGTTCGGCATGCCTGAAAACCAGACTCTGCTGATAGAAAATGTTACGCACAGAGCTGAAGTGTCAGAAACTGCAACTACATTTTCTTATAAATTCTTTACTTTAGTGTGATGCACACACATATGGTGGTGCCTCCACTATTCAAAATTTCTGGCTCCGCCACTGCACACAAGTGACACAACATGAAGCTAAAGCTCCTCATGAAAATAGTAGTATAAATCAAAGAACTAACAAGTAGTAGTAGTAGAGTTTCTTTAAAAAAAAAAAAAAAAAAAGTAGTAGTAGAAGAGTTTCTTTCAATGACAATTGACAACATAAATGAATGTTTTTCCTACAAAAAGTTAATCTTTCAACATTCTTAGATATATGCATACATGGTCATTCATGTTCTCAGTTATCTGCGACAAACTGTTATATTATATAATCTTGATTCTTGGCATATTTGTGCTTTTCATTAGTGTTGGTAGCGAAGCATTAGAAATTTCCACCATGGAATTAGTATATCAGATTTACCAACTAAAATTACAATTATCATTTAATTCAATTCATTATATAAACCAATATGTTTAAAGACTAACGTGAAACAAAAAGTGAAACATGTTTTTAGTACACATTTTAATTCTCTATAATATTGAAGTTTTTAAGAATAGTCCATATTTTGAAAACTTTTTATAAATATTGGATATTTTTATTCCTCAACGTAGTCTCTATAAAATGCAAATTGAAATTAAAAGTGAACAATTCGTTTTAAGAGGCTAAACTTAAAAGCTCGTAATTTTGTATGGACTAAAAACATATTTAACTCAAACAACAAAAAAAAACTTAAAATGTTATAATGCAATATATAATATAAAGAGTGTGATTGGATGAGAGAATATTTTGAGGTAATGTAATGTTTTGAAAGAATTCAAATATTTTAAGTAAATTTCATTTTTTGAATAATAATTTGAAATTTTTTTAAAAGGTGAAAATTTACGAAGTGTTTTGTTAAATCTATATCTATACTATATATATAAAGAAAAGTACCCCTTTCAACACTTTTGGTTTGATTTTTTCTTCCAAAAATACCCTCAATTTTTAATATAAATAACACATGTAACTAATACATAAGAATAAATTTAAATATTAAAACAAATGTAACAAACACAATATGAATATTTATATGTTTGATTTTTTTCCTTTATCACTTAAAAAATGTAACAAACTAGAAGAATATTTTTATACTTACTTTTTCATTATTCCAATCATACTCTTAAACAATTTTTTCTATAATAAATATTGTTGTTCGTGTCATTAAAACAAAACAACAAACATTTATATTTTTACTTTTAATCAAAATTAAAATTTCATAAAAAAATACCGTTCATATGTGTCCGTCTTTTCGCTAGTTATTATAGAGAAGAGAAAGTCTATTATGGTCACAAACACAAATGAATAGTGTTTGGACACACACATCAAAATACTTTTTTTTAATAATAAAACAAAATGATAATAAAATGATTTAGTAAATATGGAAAGGTTCTCTATTCTATAATAATACCTGAGAAGGTTGTTTCCACTAGATCAACTTGTTTCGTAAAGAAATTGATCATCACACTTGTTCAAACTTCAAATTTCGCTTAATCAACCTGGAGATGGAAGAACGAATATTTCTTAAAATGATTTCTCTATTGAGGAAGTTCATAAATCATCATGGAAAACAGGCAATAATATCTCCAATGCTTCCAAATGGACATCTTAAGAACCTACAGATCCACTACCATGTTAAATGCCACTGAATATTAAGATTTCTTACGTTATTTTTTTTTTTAAGATTAAGAAATAAGATATGAAGTATATTTTTTTCGGTTAAAGATAAATATTTATGATGACCACTTTCATTAAGTGATAAGAGATATGAACTATTTCCTTGAAAAATAAAAGATATGGACCACTTCCACGAGTGGTCATTGTTTGATTATTTAACTCCTTTGAGAAGATAAAAATGATTTGATTTTAGCCATTTCGTATGAAAAAATATATATTAATTGGAAGGGTAGAAACCATCGTATATGCAACCTCAAACATTTATCCTTAGCCACTAAACTAGAGAGTTAGACATGAAAATAAATGGTACCAAATAACATATATTCGTAATTAGTGAAATATACAAGATATTTTATCATGTTTTCTCTCTATCTTTAAAGATTATGTCTATGATCAATATGTATCTATTATTGATAATATCACTCATTCAAATTTTAAGTGGTAAATATGAATAAGTGAAATAATTTGTACCAAAAGAAGAATAAGTTTAATTTGTAAAATTGGCATAAATAAATCATTTATGTAAACAAATGATGACAAACATGTGTAAACTTTTCTACGAGAATAAAAAAATATCAAAATTTTATAAGACAAAAATGTGTGTACCTCCTGATCAGGATCCTGGATCCGTCACTAACAGGTTCAACACCGTTGAAATTGTGCAAAATGCCCTCCCCCGAAACCCAAACACCAAACAAATGCCATTGCGATATTTAGTCATATCTTTATCAAGTCCTTTGATAACAACTTTAAATACGAGATGCCTCCAAATATTACCTACTACAATAGGCGTATTCCACCATCGGACTTTAACAATTATTGATCTAATTTTTCTGTGATAAACATTGATTGCACGTTATGTAAGAATGATGTTCATGCTCTAAAGTTTGACCCTTGACTATTAATTAGATCACAAATCACAAAGCTCCCGAGCCATGATTTACTGCATTCTATGACAATCCCACGGTTGGGAATTTATGGCTTTTGGATTGCATTAATTTCAGGCATTTCCTACTTACTTCAATACTGTGTTTTTTCTCCAAATCTACTGCCTTCTCATATAGTTCAATGAAGCTAATTCATGATAGCTAGTCAAAATCCTAGTTGTCGGGCAAGAGAATTTTGGAACCAGTTTTTCATTCATTAAATAGAAGCTAGTGATAAAAGAGTAAATCAAAACAATTTAATATTTATGGAAATTAGAATTTTAATGAATTTATCTGTATAATTTGCTTGACGGAATTTATAGAAAACAATGTAATATCATTTTTTATTAAAAAAAAAAATACCATTCTTATTAAATCTATCTGAATTTTATTAAGATTTGAAAAAGAAAATGTTTTTAATTTTTAGACTTAATAAAAAACATAACGTTTGTTTCTCTAAAAAAAAAAAAAACTAACGTTTGTACAAAAAAAACCATGCGGACCATAAAAAGACAAAAACAAAAAACTAGCGTCTTGTTTTCACGATTTCATGTTTTTAAATTGTTGTATAGCAAATTTTAGACAAACATTTAATATCAGTTGCTAGTTGCTAGTTATGCTAATATTTTCTCTGTTATTAAAGTTTAAACCTCGATCATTTAACTTATCTTGGTTCAAACTTCTTGAGATATTCATCCCTCTATTCCCTCTAAAAAAAATCCAACCCTCTATTTGTATAGAGAATTTTTTGAACTAATCACATGAACCCTCAATTTTCACTATGCTACTCAACAATAACTTATAAGCTAAGCTATATCCTCACAAGTCTATCATTGAAAAATGGGTCAGATAATCTTAGGTACAAGTTTTTTAGTTTCTTCACATGAGTTTCTTCACATTATTATAATATTTACCTTAGACATTTTTATTATTCTTAGTTCTGACTTCGCAACAAAAGGAAATAGGATTGTGGACTTGAGATGGATAATAATAGTTATGAAAATCTAATTCTTGAACCTACTTGGTCTAGTCTAATTTATTACATATGGCTGTATCATTGAATAAATGATTCGATAATGATCGACTCAATACTCAATTTTCATAAAAGAATGAAAAACACGGTGTTGAATAGTTGAGTTGCATACTAGTATTAAATAAATACTCACACTAAGGTCCTTTCTCAATCACGACCACATAATTATTCATTAATTAGTGTTCACCCATGAATGGCTGCTGCCTCGTAAGAGAATTGTATGGTCAAGGCTGAGCATTGGAAGGTATGAGTGTAATATTGATTTCTTTTTTATCCCTTCAAAACCCTGAGATCCAATAGAAATTCAGTATATTGACTTTATTTACAAGTTATTGTTGCAAAATGGACTTTTTTAGAATTTGTGGTTGATCTAACACAACCTCACAAAACCAGTTTGTGAAGTGACTATAACTCGCACTTATAAATATTTGTTCATGTCATCCGAACCAATACATGACTCTTTGACACAACAACTCACTCCCAACACGATTGAGTTTTGTGCGTGGATATAAATGATTGGATAGTCTGATAACAGATGACTCAACGATAAATGTGATACTACGATATAATTTGTGGTTGGACCTAACACAATCTCACATGCTATCTTTCAATCAATGCGAGACTCTTTACCATCGAGATTTTCACGAATCCTATTAGATATTGTTCCAAAATTTTCATTTTTCGACAATACATCTCCACTAAACTCACGATTTTGTTACATAAATTAAAAAAATATAATTAATTTATTTTGAAGGAAAAAAAGTATAATTAATATGATTTGTTTTACATAATATAATTAGTATAATAGATTTTATAAAAAGTATTATATAATTTTTTAAATGATCTTTTAGTCTCATTTCTTTTGAAAGGGTCTTTTAGTCTCTCATATTAATTAAAAAAAATTGAAAAATGATATATTAGTAACAATTAGTGTCTAATAGGACAAAAGTATGATATTCGTCCGATTCCTATCGAAAGATAGACTTTACTTGATTACATATTTAATCAAGGACTTGGACATCCCATTAACCATATTAACCATAAAGGAAGTATACACTCATTAATGTAAAACTAAACTTTAATTTCTATATATAAATATCTGTACACAATGAATAGGAAAACATGTTTTCACATATAGTTAAAAAATGAATTTAATGAATCAATGTTATGTGCAATTGAAACAACTTGCTCAATAATCCAGCTACATTAGTTTCCTTGTGTCATACGCAATTAGAACAACTTGTTAGCAAATTCATCAACATCAATTCCTTTCATTCGACAAGAACTTGATTTTGAAGCAAGTTCTCTCATTTCAGAAACACTTCTTCCCAACATCAAAGCCATTTTCATTTCAAATAACTCTCCATTTTCTCTCATCTCAAAATCTTTCTCTTCCAACGTTTCATCAACAGTCTCTTCCAACAGCTTAAAGAATCCACCACAATTTCTATACATTTCAAATACCATACCAATTTGTCCACCATGCTCAAAAGCATTCACTACAGCACCTAATGAACCAGCCATTAAAGCAACTATAGCTGCAACAGAATTGTTTCCTACAAATGCAGAACCTATAGCTGCAATTCCAGTGAGTAATGGACCTGCTATTGCTAAACTCTTGTTAGCCTTTAATGCTATACTTCCAAGTCTTTCATAATCTTCAATATCTTTCTTCTTCACAACTTCAATAACTTCTCTCAATTCCATTTCCAATTCCTCACTCCATCCATTAATACTATTTTTCTTCTTCATCTTTCTTTCTACAACATTTCCTTCTTTTGTTTTTGCAGGCCACCAAACAGCAGGTTTATATTTTGCAGGAAATTTTTCAAGCATAACACCTAATAAAGGAAGTGGATAAGCTTTGTCAAGTGCCAAAACTTTCTCCATGAAACACTTCACATCTTGTTCTGTTTGATTTCCAAGAGCAATTCTATTTTCGATTTGGCTTTGAAGCTGTTTGAACAATCTTGTAGCGTTTCTTTGTTCCTCCGCGAGTTGCGAAGGCTGAATTTTATTCATGATAAGAAGCATACTTGTAGCTGCAGAAAACAAAAGTGTGGATGATAGTTTAAGAGCTAAAAGTGGTGCTCCAATAGCACTACTTGCTGCGGCGACACCGGTTAATGTTGTAGCAGTAAGTGTGATCATGTTGATGTTGTTTAGAAGTAGGTTGTTCCAATTTTGTCGCTGTTGGCTGAGGTTGTTGTGCATTTCAATTCTGTCGGATACAGAATCTAAAATAGCATAGAGTTGCATGGTGATGGTGGAGTTGTTTGAGTTTGAGATTTTTGAATTGGAAACATTGTTTGGATCATGTAATGGGACTGATTCTGTAAATGTTAATCCCTCAACATGTTTTCTAGTAGGAATCTTAGGCGTAGAGAAATAATTATTGGTTTTTGGGACATGGATTGTAGCATTAATAATTGATCTTCTTAACGAAATAGAAGAAGAAAGTAATAATGTTGTTGAGGTATGTATGGAGGCCAAAGCCATGAAATGAAAAATATTAAATTTGAAGTGTATAGTTTATTTTTGTGTATATTGTGTTTTGGTATTGATTTATAGATTGATATAATGGAGGATGTGTAGGTGGTGGGTATTTATAATATTGATATAAGTAACCAAAACAAAGGGGAAAAGTCAGAATCAAAATAAAGACATAGGAGACTGACCAATATTAATTGACCTGGTCCTGTTCAAATTTTTCAGCCAGGTGCTTGGCTTAGGTCTCAACATGCGACATAGTAAAATTAAAACCAACTTCATAACTTTTTCTTTTTTTTAATGAATAATAGTTTACATTAATACAGTCTCAAAACTCATCAGAAATGCATTTGTAAAGGTACTTAAAACTCATCTACTAAAAAAAATTTCACGTCAACGAGAGTAAAACTCACTTTAGACATGGACAAACTTCTTACCAACTTAACCCAACCTTCATAACTTTTTTTTAACAGCTTTATTTGTGTGTATATATATTAATTAATCAAAAATATATATTAGTCTTTTTCTAATAAAGTAAGCGAATTATATTAAAAGAATAACAAATAGCCCCTCAAGCACAAAGCGTGCTAGAGGTAACTGTTACAAGTTTACATACAAAACAGTCACGTTGCCAACAACCAAAGAAACAAAAAACAAAATTACATAAAAGATTTTACCTCCAAAAAGGTAATCAAAATCGAACGTAATGTAGTTCACTTTCAACCACCAATAAGTTTGAAGTTTAACCTTTTCAAGAAGTCTTGTAAGCTGATCAAATAAATAACTTTTTATTTAAAATCCAATAACTTTTCTAAAAATAAATAAATAAACTAAGAACTTTTACTTTTTCAATCTTATTAAACACATAGGCGGATGATTTTCACGCATAAAAAAGTTATCACATAATTTTAAATGCAAAGACAAAAACTACATAAATGGCTTAATCTAAATTATGTCTTGCAATTGCAATTATTGAATGATACATTTCTCTCATTTTTTGGACAAACAATGACACTGGTTTTTTTTTTTTAATGGTCAAATGCATCTAAAAGTCCTTTAAGTTTTTCGTTTTTCCCAAAGTGGTCCTTTAAGTTTCAAAAGTCCCAAACAAGTCCTTTAAGTTTCAAAAGTTCCAAACAAGTCATTTTAGTTTTTGAATCGTTTCAAACAAGTCCTTTTAGAGAATGATGGTGATGATTCAGATGATAGCAACAAAGAACATTATCCATCATTTGTCATGCCTAAAAAGATGACTAATTTTAAGTGGGTGTTAGGAGCCAGATTTGGTACCAAAGATGAGTTCAAGGAAGCAATTACCAACTATGTTATCTACAATAAGACTTGTTTGAAACGATTCAAAAACTAAAAAGACTTGTTTGGGACTTTTGAAACTTAAAGGACCACTTCGGAAAAAATGAAAAAACTTAAAGGACCTTTAGATATATTTGAACTTTTTTAATCCAAACAATGACACTAATCGTAAATAATGATACATGTGTTTTGAAGCGTATTTTTATTTTGGTACAATGTTTTAAAGCGTATTTAATAAATGAAAAAGTTGATTTATCAGCATATAAATAAGAGTAAATTACACTCCCCTCCCTTCAAAGATACTTGAATTACACCCACCTCCCCTCTTATGTTGAAATATACACTTCCCTCCCCTCTTATTCAAAATATATTATAAAATATTTCACTCCCCTCCCCTAAGAGAAGCTTGAATTACATTCCCCTCCCCTTTTATGTGAAAACCTACAATTTAATCCCTCAATGTTTTATTTATTTCTAATAATCTAGCAAAAAAATAATATAATCTAACATACTTTGAAAGAAAAAAAATTGCGATTCTATTTTAATATAATTAAAATTTAAATACATATTTTTTGCTATTTTTTATTGACAATTTCATTAACATATAGTTTTAAACCCTAATATAAAATATGAAACAACCCAAATTAAAATATGTAAAAAATTACTAAAGACAATAAAATATGGTTATTTAAAACTTAATTTTATACTCTAAAACATATAATTAATAGCAAAATATTTAAATTTAATTATCATTGACATTTAAATTATAGAGAAATGAATTTATTTTTCCTAAATGGTGGTTCAAAATTAGTTTATATGATAAACATATTTGAGAAATGCTAGCAACACACCTTCTAACACACACTTTTCAACACACTCTATTTGATTGGTTAAAATTCACATGTGACCCACCAAATATAAATGGGACCCACATGATTTGGTGGGACCCATGTGGATTTTAACTAATCAAAGAGAGTGTGTTAGAAAATATATGTTAGAAGGTGTGTTGCTAGCATTCCTCAACATATTTATTTAAGTTAAAATAGATTAAAGTGTAGTGCATATTTAATTATTAAGAGACGGGGTTGTAATTCAAACATCTTATAGGGGAGGAGAGTATAAATTTTTATTTTCAAGGGAGAAGAATGTATATTTTAACACAAAAGGGGAGGGATGTGTAATTCAAACATCTTTGAGAGGAGGGAAATGTGATTTACTCTATAAATAATCATACATGTGTTTTGAAGTGGTGTCTTTATAAAAAAAAAGGTGTATTTATAATAAAAAATCATTTGATAACGTAGATCATATTTTATAAAAGTCATTTCTTGTCTGGTAAGATAGGACAATGTCATATAATTATATATAAATCATATTTTAAGAGAAGTCAATCTATTTGCAAATGTTCTAGACACCTCTTCTCTTGAGGAACCTCTTAATGTTATCTTTTCTTTTATTAATTTGATTAATTATTAGTTTTAATTTCATTCCAGTCCTAGTCCAAGTATAAAAAAAATGAGCTTTGGTAAGTTGAGCGAAATTTAATACTTGCACGTCACGTGAAAGGCATATTACAAATAAACAAAACATTCTAATTAATTAATTGATTAAAATCCAGTCAACAGAAATTTACAATCAATTAAAATTAAAATAAGCGAGTGACATGACCTTTCTAAGTGACATGGACTTTTGTGTCAAAAAATTAAAAAAGTGACATGGACTTTGTTGCACAAAATATAATTTTATTGAATGGAGGGTATTATTTATTAAGGGATATAAAAAAAATGATGGATCTTATAATTAAATTGTCGCATCACCATTAATTAATTTATATTTTGAATACCTTTTTCTCTTTAAATAGAAAAAATTGAAAAAATCTCAAATGAAAAGGATCTTAACTCAAATATGAGACTAACATGAAAAAAAACTAAATAAATATATTAATCCAATATTTTATCCAAGCAAAATAATACATCTATAATGCTTATATGCAAAGTCAAACATTATTTCACGAGACAGAGTGTGTATATATAGTGTATATATATGATAGACTTAATTGCACTTTTTGACCCCTATCTTTCCAAAAGTTGCGGTTATGGACCCCTAACTAATTTAAATACAAAACAGCCACCTATGTTTTGATTCTTTAGCAGTTTTGGACCCCCAAGACAAAAGAAAAAAAAATTGACACGTGGCACCTCACTTAAGGTGCCACGTCAGCGTTGACCGTGTCAACAATGGACTGGGGGTCCAAAACTGCCAAAGAATCAAAACATAGGGGGCTGTTTTGTATTTAAATTAGTTAGGGGTCCATAACCGCAACTTTTAGAAAGATAGGGGTCCAAAAGTGTAATTAAGCCTATATGATATTTGATATTTGTTTTCTCCAAAACAGTAAAATAAAAACTTTTAGTTAAGAGTTTTTTTATCAATGAAAAAAAAAACAGAAAAGAAAACTAAGGTCTAATGAATACAAGGAGCACAAAAATTAAAATGTCTATTCTCATTATCAAAAGCAGCTTTAAATTTGACCAACCAATCGACCTAAGATTTTCCTTCTCATATAGTGTGCACAAGAACAATGTAGCAGCCACTCTAGTCAGCAGAGATCTAATGTAAACAACAATCACAACATATGAGTGGGTATGCAGAACTTCCTCTTTGATAAGTTTTATTGCAGAAAGAGAATAGAGATCATGATTGAACTAAACGTCCATAATATAACACATTTTAACCTTACACACTTAAAAGAGATTTTGGCGCTACATCTTTACTTATCATACTATAGGACCAACATTCACACTTAAATTCCAACACTTTATTTCACACTTCTTGGTCTGTCGCATAATGTGTCTTGCCAAAGACCACGTCTATATATTGGTTATTTACCAGAACCCATCGCAATTGGACAGTTTCAATTCCAAAGAGGCTAACTAAGTCAAGTACTGAACTTTTCTTGCTTCAAGCTTATAATTATTGACATGTAACATCATAAAAAAATTGAATAATTAGATATGTTCAACTTCAAATAAGTTTCTAGCTTAATTGCTATAAAATTATAATAGTTTTTGACTAGTTTTATCGTTTATCACGGGTTTTGTTATTAAATTGTTTCTTCAGTTGAGTACTGAAACCAAAAACGTGTGATCACTTAGATTGTTTGGCAAGAAATCAAAATAAACTAAGTGCGGTGATAAAAGATAAACTTATAATGTAATAAAAAAAAAACTTATAACTTCTCACGTGATATATACACATTGTGAGGTGATGATTGCCCTCACTTATAAACACATTGTCAGGCCATCATCTATCTGATGTGGGACTCTTAACACACACCCTCACGACCAGTACTATTGAGATTGGTTCGTGGACATAAATGGTAGGTGGCCCGATAGCGGAAACCTGATAATAGGTGGTCCAATGGATCTTGAAGAAACTCTGATACCATCTTAAAAATCGTGGTTGGGCCTAACACAACCCCACAAAATCGGTTTGTGAGATGAGGATTGCCTCCACTTATAAACACATTGTCAGACCATCACATATCCGATGTGAGACTCTTAACAAGAAATGACATTTGTGTTCTTAATCTCTCTTGCTCTGCCTCTTTCTCTCTATTGTTTTTATCAATAAGAAATGAAAAGAACAAAATTGTCCTAAAATGTATTTACATATATCATTTCTCATTGATTAAATAAACTTTCTTGTAATAAAATAAAAAAAAAACCTTTAATTTCTATCAAAACCTTGTCTATTTAAAGAGTAAAGGGAGAAAAATTCAAACTATTATGATAACACTATTTCTCAATTATAATCAAAATCTAGTAGCGGATCTTACATAGAGCATTCATTTATTCAAAGTTTTTTTTTTTTTTTAAATTAGATTAATATTTACTCATTCATTCGGATTTAAACTCGGAACCACAAAGTTTATAATAACATTTATATTTGAACACCTTTAATTTTCACATGCAAGAAGTTTATGTTACAAATATTAGTTAATATAATGTGCGAAATAAACTTGTCACAAGTAATGAGTAGATAAATATTATTGAACAAATATCTAGCCACAGAGGACCGTTCCATAAAATAAAGAATGTTGATCACCAAAAAAAAACATAAGAATGTAATGTCATGAATGAAATGTTATCTAAAAAAGTTTGCTGGCAAATTCATCTATAGCAATTCCTTCCATGCAACATGCAGCAGATTTTGAAGCAAGTTGTCTTAGCTCAGAAACACTTCTTCCTAACATCAATGCCATTTTCATTTCAAATATCTCACCATTTTCTCTTTTTTCCAAATCTTTCTCATCAAGCGTGCTTTCAATACTCTCTCCCATCATCCTAAAGAATCCACCACAGTTTCTATACATTTCAAACACCATACCAACTTGTCCACCATGCTCAAAACCATTAATTGCACAAGCCATTGACCCTGCCATCACAGGAACCATAGCTGAACAAAACCCATTATCATTTCCTACAAATGCAGAACCTATAGCTGCAATTCCAGTGAGTAATGGACCTGCTATTGCCATACTCTTGTTAATCTTCAAAGCTATATTTCCAAGTCTCTCATAATCTTCAATGTCTTTATTCTTTACAACTTCAATAACTTCCCTCATTTCCATTTCTAATTCTTCACTCCATCCATTATTACTATTTTTCCTCTTCTTCTTGTTCTCTTCAGCATTTCCTTCTTTTCTTTTTGCAGGCCACCAAACAGAAGGTTCATATTTTGCAGGAAACTTTTCAAGCATAGCTCCTAACAGAGGAAGTGGATAAGCTTTGTCAAGTGCCAACACTTTCTCCAATGACGATTCCACATCTTCCTCGGTAATAACATTACCAACATTGATTTTGGTTTGGATTTGAGTCCAAAGCTGTTTGAACAATCTTGTAGCATTGCGCTGTTCCTCAGCGAGCTGCGAAGGCTGAATCTTGTTCATGATAAGCAACATACTAGTTGCTGCTGAAAACAGAAGACTGGATGATAGTTTCAGAGCCAAAAGTTGTGCACCATCAACACCAGTTGCGGCTGCAATACCAGTTAATGTTGTAGCAGTGAGTGTAATCATGTTAATGTTGTTTAAAAGTAGGGTATTCCAATTCTGACGCTGCTCGCCGATGTTTTTGTGCATTTCAATTCTGTCAGATACAGAATCTAAGATAGCATAGAGTTGCATGGTGTTGGAGTTTGTGATTGTAGAATTGGATAAATCATGGTGTAAATGTGTCCTATCGGTGACATTTTTTTCAAGCAATAATGAAGGAACTGAGTCTGTGAAGGTTAACCCTTCAACCAGCTTTACAGTGGGTATCCTATTCTTAGGAAGTGAAGAATTGGGTCTTGGGACATGGATTGAGGCATTCACATTTATTCTCTTTGAAGAAAATAAAGGTAAAGAAGCAGAAAGAAATGTTGAGGTGTGCATGGAAGCCATGAAAATGAAATGATTTTACGTATGTTATGTTTTGCTTTGTGTTTAGTGTAGTGAGGAAAGGTTTATATATATACTATGGATTAAATATTGTGACAGGGAGGATGGGTGCAACTTGTAATGTTATAGTTTTATTCTATTTTTAGTAGAAGAGTTATGGGAGTATTAAACAAATAGTTTCTTAGATTCCTAAGGACTAAATGTTGGATATCCTGTGTTTCACTTTCATTTTTCTATATTAAATATGTGAAAAAAAATAAAATAACATTTTCTTAGTATTAAAAAATGAAGCTAATGAGTTAATGTCATGTGAAATTAGAACAACTTGCTAGGAAATTAATGGACAACAATTGATGATGTTGTAGGCAATATGAACATGTTGTAGGAAAATTAATGGACAATAATTCATGATGTTATACGAAATTAAAACAATTTTCCCAGGTTATAAAACTTGTTCACAATTGCAAAGACATTTATTTTCTGTCTCAAATTAAAAAATGTTTTTGTTCCAGCTTAGATGTCTAGTTAGTTGTCTGTTCCATCTGTTGGAAGAAGACTCTGCATGCCACATAAAATTTGAATCTGTGGAATTCAAATAGCACGCACTTCCACTTGCTCAAAATCAAAAGCGAAGGTATTGAATTGACTGCAACAGCCAGCCATTGACTCAGTCATGACAGGAATGATCATAATGTTGATTAAGCATATGAACTCTTCACATCTTCAAAAACCTTCCCAACAATGGATACAATGCAACACTAGACAAGGCCATGGTAGTTATAATATATGTTGATTAAGCATAATGTCTATTTCTTTTGTTTGCTAAATTTATTTTTGTTGTGCATTTCAATTCTAGCTATCAGTTATTGAATCTTGAATGGCTGAGTTGAATGTATATTAATGGCATTGGATAAACAGATGAAAACCATCATGTACATTTTAATTACTAATAGTTAATTAAATTCAGTTGTTAGTTTAAATTTCTGTTATTTTTGTTAAGCACTATTTATTAATTAAGGCTTAGATAAAGGTGGTGGCTAGAAGAGATTTGAATAGTGTGGATTGGAATTAAGGCTTAGGTGAGAGTCAATTCATGATGAAAGCATACCAAACCAAAACGGACATGAAGAAAATTTTGACAAATTCATAAAACAGGACTTGGCACTTGTGTTTGGCTGACCCTTTCCAGCTATAATTAAGACTTGTATGTATCTTTCAAGTTCTAGATTCAACCCCTCAGGTTTTCCACTTTCAACATGAGACGCAGTAAAGTTAAAGCTACCAAATTGGGTTACTCCAAAAATGCATTTTGTCAAGACTATAAATACAAATATTCAAGCACTAATATAGAGATAATGTAACCTGCAAAAGAAATCTTAATAGTTTGCCAATTGTGCTTAATTTTGTAGTCTTTTATAACTTCTTTGAATTCACAGTCAAATATCATATATCCTCTGCATCTTTTATAAAGATGTTGTTTTTATGTTATTCATCAAGTTTAGGTTGTTAAATTTAAATCACGCTATTAGATAATTAACGATTTTATATACCGACTTCATTTTATTTATTTTTTGACAAAATTATATACCAACTTCATGTAAATTACATACATGACAAATATTTGTAACGAAATCTATCATTTTTTCTACCATGTTTCAACACAACTTTACACACTACTCAGTATAAGGGACTTCGGCAAAATAAAGTCCGTATTTTTTATGGATGCACTAAATGATTTGAGAATTTGAGCAGTCTATGGAAGAAATCAAATTATGAAAAACAAAAAAAAATTAAATGATTTCTGCTCTTCTCCCAACACATTAAATACTAGAAATATCCCTGCGTTAGTTAAGTAATGCAGGTGTTAAAATCCACACATCTTAACATGCGCTGCGCAACTTAATTCACGCTGAAATTAACACTTGCCTGAGTTAACTCATGTTAAAAATTAACATTTGCCTGAGTTAACTCACGCTGGAATTAATACTTGCGTGAGTTAACTCACGCAGGGGTATGTTGAAAATTTCAGTTGGGAGCGAGCAATAACCGTTTGGTAAGGAGCAGAATTCAGTTTAAAAACCCCTAGTATAGGTCATTTAGGATGAGCAAAGACCAATATGAGACATTTTTTATTGTGAAATCAAAGGGATTAAGATGTGTCATTTTATTGATGCAACACTTATTTGTGTTTTTTCTTTTTAAAGAAAACTAGGAGCCAAAGCGGGCCAAATAGGGCCAAAGAAAGAAAAAAGAAGTTTGTTCATTTCTATCCACACCACACCTCCTCTTCTAGGGTGTGAATACTAGAAGTAATGTAATGGAATCAAAACCCACACTCACTTCAAAAAGTAACGAATCAGTGGGAAAAAAAAAACTCATTGACTTCTTCTTCAAGAAACAACGGTGACACCTTAGATTATACAATTTTTAAGCAATAAGCAACCCATCAAGGAACATAATTTTAAAAAGAATAGAAGAATATGACTCTTTCATCAACTTTATTTTCATTCCACGGTTGAATCTTAAGTCACAAAACACATTACCCTTTAGTGATTTTTTTGGGAAACAAATCACTTTTGTATTGTTTCCTCATACAAGTTTTTAAATTTCATGTTCGGTTTAAAAAAATGCTTAATTCTAACGTTAGACCGAATTATTACATTTGTAAGAAACTCAAACCATGACCTTTCTACTCAACCCACTCTTGTATTACTCAAAATGAATTAAAAAAGAGTGAGAAGTGCAAACAAAAAGACGATGTAATTCGTTTTAACCTAAAACATGAACACCCGACCTTGATCACAATACATTGTCTGCTGACATCTTTGATATATCTCATTGTGGAACGCGTATCTTTACTCGCCTAATCTAAATTTACATATATTATTCGTTATTTTTTTACTCAATTTTTACATTGTATACAATGTTAATGGATGTAAAAAGTGTTGGTTAGTTTTTTATTTGTTTTTGTTTTGAGTAAATCACCATTTTAAGGGGTGCATGAGTCCAGTAAAATCTCAAATACTTTGTTTGACTTTATTGGACAATCAAATTTATCAAAAAACAATTGAATCAATACATTGTTGGTTTGTTGAATCTCTGCTTTTCTTGTTGGAGTTCCCCCCGGTGTTTGTTAGTTTGTTTCTTAGACCCTAAGAAATTTCATATTACTTTGGCCCTTAGTGTTTGTTAGTTTCTTTTCTTCTTGTGTATGATCCTCCTTCTAAACACGGTGTAGCTCCTTTGATTAGGCCGTGATTCCTAAATAGGTTGCACCTTGATCCAGTCCGAAATAGTATGTACTATAGATCCTCTAGTTGGACATATAGTTACATGAGCACTTTGATAGAAACCGTCGCCAATAACTAGTACTTTGATAGATGGAGTATTAGATATGTCATGATAACAAAGTAACAAGCACAGGAAATGCAATACAATGGCAGCTTGCTCATAGCACTCAGCGTTTTAAACCTCCTAAAACAGATTTCAATTTGGAGTTCGGTTTCAATTAATTTGGTCCTGTCAAAATGAGGTAAAAATTTAGTGTCAATTTATGTTTGTTCTTACTGTATAGATAAGTAGGCAACTTTTCCTTCTTCTGCTTCACAAGTTAAGATTCCACAAAGTACCTAGAATTAGAAAGAATGGTTAGGGTGTTTACCTTGGGAGAATTTATTCTTGTTGTTTTTCAATGTTCCACATCCACTCTTGACCATTCCTTTCGAGCTTTACTTATTTTGAGACCAATGATTTTGTTGTGCAATGGGTGGGCTGCAGTATCGGAACAATTCAAATGAAATCGGATGGCTCAAGTGTCTATTTTACCAAAAAATATTCAAAATACGCACTTGGAAGTAGTCACGACTCGTGTGATCTTCACATAACTGTTTCAATTTCGTGAGTGAGTTAGCCATGTAATTTCTCAATTTTCATTCAACCGTTGAAGTTTACACTTCATGCATCTCGTAGGTGCAATTATACACATTGAGATACTTGTAGCTAGACATGCATTTGGATTCTCTGAAGTTGCAATTCTAGCTTTCATAGATCTCAATTGTTGGATGAAGGTTGGGCGATTAGTTACATTTTAAATTCAACTTTAAGAAGACAATTGACAGAATACAAGTTATCCCAAGGCATTATTCCAACCTCCTCATGATGATACCTATCAATTATTCTATTATTTTTCTTTTTTAGCAAACATTATTTTTTTAGTTTGATATAGGTTAGACAAGTTGCAAATACCATTAAAGTGTGTGTTTTCCTTGTTGGATTTTCCGCACCGAAACATAAGTGAGAAGTTTATATTGTCCAAACCAATTATACTCAATTCATGTGCTTATCACTTTTGCCTGTCTTTGTTTGTTTGATACTACTGTTTATAATTTTTCCATAGTCCTTTTTATCCAAATCATACATGCTTCATGAAGACAATTTGGAAAGAAGAGTAAAGGGTAAAGTATATTCAGACAAGTTGGTCTACTTTCATTTGCTTCCTTCCAATGGAAAGAAAGGAATTAGGCCAGCTCTGCATCCATTTCATTATATAACTATCCAGTTTTTGGATTGGAGACATCATAATTCATTTACTAGGAGCATTTTTATGCAGCAGCCTCTCAACTTTGAGCACATTAGTTAGCATCAAAAAGACAAAAACCAGCACAGACACAATACATATCACCAGCATTAACGCGGAAGCCATGCTACTTTTCACCTCATGAGCATATTCAGCACAAGCTAAGCCAAGGAATGTTAAAGGGAATGAGTAGATCCACCATGTAACGTTTAACCTTTTCATGGTTTTCTTGAACAGTGCTGGTCTGCAAGCCTGCATTATATAAGCCTTGATCATTACAATGAAATGGATGATTAAAATAACCAATTAAATATATATATATATATATATATATATATATATATATATATATATATAGGAGAATTTTGAACCTACCTGAGAAATAAAAAGGAACAAAGAGAGAAAGAACAGCATCTTCGATGAGATGAGAAAAGCACCTGAGATGGATTTCCAAGCAAGACTTGCCATGCTTGGTGCAGCAAAATACAAGAAATAAGCTGGCCTTAGCACTACAGGAAACTGATTACTACATGTTAGACGCTGATACAGCGTCACAAATAGAATCAAATAATGTACCATTCCTAATGAATACATTGAAATTGCAATCTCGTTCCAACCGATTTCTGTCATAACTTGAGCAGCCACCAAGTTCCCTATAACAGAAACCAGGTTGACAGGGTTTGCTACCACTGACAGAAACCTCTTTTCAGTAGTGAACCACTGTCCAAAAAGTTTTACATCAAGCAGAAATATTACAAAAGAAAAGGCAAGACAAAGAAACTCATAGTAACAAGTTCTCGAAACAATCCAAGGCGGTGATGCTTGAAGCATGAGAAGATATGAAATCCAAGGAGTATACATGTAGTTAACTCCAATATGATGTGCAAACTCATCCTTGACTACATTAAAGTGCAAGATGCACTTGAGCATATAAAGAAAAGACAAAGTGGCTGCAATGAGTACTGCAAGACACCAAAGTAATAGATAAGCAACAGAAGGCATGAAATTAAATCCATGCCAAAGAGTTTGTGATTCATTGTTATGTTCACTTAAACTCTTCCATAGCAAAGCTTGAGCACCAAAGGAAACACAAATGAAAAAGTAGCCTGCATGGATCTTAGTTAAGAATGCTAGTGACTGTGAATGTGATGGCTTGGTGATTGGGTGGGAATGATCAATGTTTTTAGCACTAGTAGTATTGTTTGTGGAAGCACACACGATTATGTCAATTGTTGGCTTGATTGCAACCTCATCCATTCTATAGTTAAATATAGGAATGATTCAGACTTGATTTATATGGATTGGTGTTTGCTTCACGTTTTGTCCCTACCCAATTGAGCATATATATAGTGCAAATTAAGTAGAGCATTTTCACCAACATGGTGTTGCAAATTAAATATAGTAGATATATCATTTGAGTCCTTTAACTATTTTTTGAGAAATTTGATTTATGACCCGTGTGTATGAAAAAGATATGTTAAAAGAGATTAATCCTTTAAATGGATCTCAATTACTTTGAAAGAATATTAGTCTTTGTAATTACGTATGAGGATTAGTCTTTACAATTACATACGAGAATACTTTAATTTTTTTTAAATAAAAAAATTGACGATTTCTGTTTATAGTACTGAATGAAACCTCTTTAAACACAATACATTGATTTTGAATTTAAAATAGGAAAAGCATTCCTCAAAAGTAAAATGTGAGAAAACTAAGGTATATTTACTTTAAATTTTTCTATGGTGGATTTTAACTTAAATGATCAATGGTGCATATAACCTTACAACTGTTAACTTTTTCCTTCTCCTTTGTGTGGATTTGTCGGGACATGTGGAAAACATAAAGTTTGGTTAGTAATTTAACAGAAAATTCTTTTGCATGCACTACCCACCGGAGCATTTTAATACTAAGAGCTGTCATTATATGCTTCATGTTCCCTTCCTCTACTTAGGATAAGAAACACAATGAAGAGTTACATTTCCATTTCATTTTTAAATGGCTGAAGTAAATTGAGAGGAATATGCTGTAGATAATATTGAAACCAAAATATACGCAAAAGTTATATAATTCCAAACCAAATATAAGATGTGTTTGATTATTTATAAATGTTTTATTAAGGTCCTAGTTGACAAAACTAGTAGTCCACAAGAATTTTTTTTGGCGTAGTGAGTAGTTATTATAAAGAAAAGTACATTTGCCTTTGTATCATGCTTGCTACCTCAACTATTTTAACATTCAATCCTTTGGGGTCAATTATCACTTTTAAGATTTAAAAAATGTATCATACCAAAAATTGGATTTTTTTTTTTTTATAATTTTTTTCCCTTTTATAAATGATTTCGTTAGTGACATAAAACTTTAACTTCAAATACGCATCACTAAGTAAACTCTACAAAAATAGTATGTTTTTGGTATTAAAAAAAGATTAAATAAGTTTTTAGTCCCTATAAATGTATCTTATTTCATTTTAATGCCTATAACATTTTCTTTAAAATTTTATGTTATCAATTTTAGTTCTTATTTTTTTAATGAAAGTCCACATAGCAAGTTTAAAGTGACTTTTTTTTATGTGTCATTGTTAAGATCTTAAAATAATATTAATTTTCCCTAAAAAAATTATTAATTTAATAATTTAACTATTTAATCTTTAATTTTTAACAATTTATCTATAATTAAACATTAAGTTGTAAAATTAAAGATTAAATAGATAAGTTTATTAAGTTAATGATATTTTAAGATCTTAACATGTCATAAAAAAAGTCATTTAAAACATGCCACGTTTTGTTCAAGAGAAGGGACTAAAATTGATAGTAGAAAATTAAGAGAGACTAAAATTTAAAAGAAATTTATGTAGAGTTTAAAAACAAAGTTTAACCTATTTATAGAGACTAAAAACTTATTTAGCCTTGAAAAAACTATACATTAAACAAATTTATAAGCATAAATATTACGTTATAAGCTTGTCTATCAACCCACTTAAATTATCCTGATGATCATATTCCTCAAAAAAAAAAAATTGGGGGGTGTGGGGCGGAATTTTATTTTTGCATAACCCCATTTTAGCTATAATTACTCCTTTTGTTTAATTTGGATAATTGACATATTAATTATGTTGGGACATGATTGAAATACAGGCATCGCATTGGATTAAGAGCAAAGTCATAAGAAAAAGAATTCGATCATAAGTCTTTATCCAAAATAAGTATTTGTGTCAACTTCTAAAAAAAAATATTTATGTCATCTTAATTATATGTTTCTTATTAACTTTGAATTTTTCATTCAATATTATAACTTAAATATAACGTCAACAATTTCTCCTAAAAATATGAGTCTATTAATTCATCTATGTAAACTAGGTTCATCCACGTAAACTTATACCGTCATTGAACCCACCACATCAACAAAATCAACAAAACATATGCCGAACAATAATTGTTACAAGAGAGCTTCTACGGTACACCTGTCAATTAAGGTGTACCGGTACTCTTGTTTCAAAAATTATACATTAACTATCATTTTTTATGAAAAAAAGAGTTATTTGTTTATATTTAAATTTAAAAAATATCATTTCATTAGAAAAAATATCATTTCATTATTTATAAAAATCATACTAATTTTTTTTATATTTTATTGTAAAAAATAATCAAAATTCTCTATTATGAGTAATAAAAATTCAAAAAATTTAAATTTTATTGCGTTGACGTTTTTGGTAAATAAGATTTAGTTATTATAATTATATATGATAGAAAATAATTTGTTCCCACAAAAAATAACTCATGAAATTAGTTATTTTAAGGATTTGGTGTAACAATACACTTAAATTTTTTAATGTACCATAAAATTTGTGTTGTTACAAATGCTTTCAACATTTCTTATGTTGTTACAAATGCTTTCAACATTTCAACATAAGGAGTCTCTCAATAAGCAACTCTACATGTACGCGTATTCCAAACCATGCATGCGCTTTTACGTACACTCCAGGTACTTATGTGTGAGCAATTTTATCATAATTTTTTTTACTAAAGCAATTTTTTTTAAGGGTACCAAAGCAAGTTTATCATCATTACTATTGTTATTAGCTTTATTTGTGATGTAACATTTAAACCATAATCCCTTTATCCGCGTTTGGAAGTAATTATCAATTTAAAAGCAATGTAACTAATATTGCCTCAATTATATATTCTTCTCTAATATATAAGCTGCCTCAATTATATATTCTTCTCTAATATTGCTTGCAAAGTAAATATTCAATTAGCAAGAATACTATGAAGTTTGTATGTATAAATGGAGCAGATAAGAACCTCTCATTTAATGATCGTGAACTGCTTGAATGGTTTCTGACGTGTATTAATTCTCAAGTGGATAATTTATATACAATATAATGTAGAATTAGATGGATACCCAACTAATTAATGACAATTTGTTAGGGATAACTGAACAGTGTAACTTGATGGACCCAACAATTAGTTGCAATAGCATAAGTGCAAAAGAAAAAGCAGATATTCAAGCAATAGCCACTATTGTATATCTTTTTCCATTTTAACATGCACTGGTAGAACAATGATAAGATCTTATATGCTTTTCCTAACTTAATAAGGAGATTTTTTATTTTTTTTTAATAAAGTTAATAAGGAGATTTTAATTTGTCGTGGATTCCACTTAATTATATTAGTTTCCACTCATCAAATAAACAAGCATTAGAGAAAATCTTATCCTTTCATTCCCCGAAGTGACGCTTAATAAAAAGTTGACCTTGCAAGATGAAACAAATTATAAATTTGGTGGAGAAGCTGTTTTTGGCGTATCAAAACATATATTGTTTTTTATTTGATTCAATCAGAAACAGAAATATTTGGTCTCTAAAATAAAATAAAATAAAATAAATTGCCTAAACTCTCTCTGGGGTTGCATTCAACTGACTCGAGGATTGACTTGACCGAACCATTCTGATGTCAAAGACATGCATGGGAGAATACCGATAATAACCAATTAAACCTTACAATAATTCAATTAAAAAATTAAAAAATAAACTCATAAACTACTTTTTGTTACCTAATAAAATTGAATTGAGCCATCTTGTTGTAAGCAGAGGTCAATTGAAAATTGTAGGGATATTATTAGATATATCATGCGTATGTTTGAACACGCAATTCTCATTTCTTCACACCAAAAATATTCTCATCATTAAACTATTTAAAAAAAGTTTAATTGAACATTTTGTCTCTTAATTAGTTTTTTGGTTTAATTTTTGTTCTGTGACTGCTAATCTTTACATTTTTGCCCTTCAAATATGATTATATGTCTATCAACTTTGTTTACATCCGTTAACTTTAATTCTAAATGTTTAAAGTGAAAAACAATATAATGTAAAAAAAATCAAATTCAGTCATCTTGACACTGAATAAGCTAAGTTTATTTTTTTTTTTTAGGGAAAATAAGCTAAGATTATTGATCAATGATGCAAATTTACGTTGATAGTCTGTATTTTTTTTTTGAGCAAGAAAGTCTGTATTATTTATTATTATGACTATTATTATGTATAATGTGTACGTATTTCCTATTCAATTTTATCTTTTATTTGTATTATTTATCTTTCATTCCTATTCAATTACTATATCATCATATTATTTATATTATATACCAGAATACAAAATTCGTAGAGGAATAAAGATAAAAAGAAGATCGAAGAACCAATATTTTTAAATTTGGTTTTTTTTGTCTATTCGTTTTTTGGTTTTGATTCCTCTACAAATTTCATATTTTACCATTGTGTGATTTATTATTCACTTTATCAAATCAGCATCATGATGTCAGCCTTCATTTGCCACGTATATGTTTTTGTAACGGATGATGACGGTGGAGATAAAAAACAAAAAGTTTAGAACTTACGGGTTTGTTTTACAACAAAAAAGATACAATGAAGAAAATAAAAAACACGCAAACTTGCCGAAACAATTTAACTATTTAATCCCAAATAAAATAAATAAAATATTAATATAACTATATCTATTTTTTTTAAGGGATATAACTATATATATTGATATAAAAAGGAAGAAATACCAAATTTTGGTAATTTCTTTTCCATCTATCAATAATTTCTAAAACTCCAATTTCGTTCAAATGCACCGTTCAGACGTGATAAAGCATGATGAATTTTGTCTGTCCAAAGCGATGCATCCTAACAATATCTGATTTTAGCAATTTTGTCGACAATTAAATTTGTTTGACATAACTTAATATTTATTATTTAGAGTAGTTAGATATAAATACATATCAATTAATTTAAAATTAATATATTTTTTGGGATAGCCAAGACTACCCCTTGTATATGAAGGACTACCCCCTGAGTGGGTGGGTGGGGGTAAGTAACTCTCACTGATTTGAGAGTGAAGTTAAAGTAATTTAACACATTAAAATTATTTTATTCATAACTTTACACTTATTTATCGATCAAAATGTGACAGACAAGGTGCCCTTACAAAGCATCCATTTTCTCCCGAACTTACTCGTACAACAAAGTTGAAGACACCTGGTAAAATGAAAAACACAAGTTGAATACTCCACAGATGCATTCCATATTTTCCACTTGTCATGTCTGTCGTTTTTAAGAACCACATGTAGCAACAAGACACAATCAATTTACCAATTGAAATTAAATTTCAATTTCATATTGCATCGTCGCTCAAAACAATTTCATATTGCAGCTATCCTAAATATACGATCCTTAGTAAATTACAAAAAATAAGATAGTTAGTTCATGCTTTAAATTTATTAAAATTGATGTTATTTTCAAGTTGCAAAAGAAAAATGCAACATAATTGCAGTTATGTTAGTTAAGAAATATATTTATGTTGTTGAAATTTTGAATGATCTTATGAAAAAAGGGCAAGAAAAAATAAATAAGTCTTATATTTAGGATGCGATATTTTTTAATGGTAAATGATGACAATTATTTGTGATATCAATATTTACTTCGTTCCGATTTATTTGGTGAAAACACATTATACTTTATTTTTTAAAAATATGTTTTCATTTTAACTTACTAATAAAAAATGTAAAATGTTCGGTAAAAGAAATATACAATATTGTCCACAAATTCAATGAAAATTGCCGCAGTTGTTAGGCTTGAAGTTGTGGTCAGGTTCGAACTAGAATCCCTTGTTGTGTAAATTTTCAAGTGGCTATTGTCATGTTATGTATCTACCAAAAATACAATTAACCATTGTAACTAACGGAAAATGAACTGCTAGCTAGGGATACATTTTTTTTTTAAATAATAAAAATAATTCCTTCAACATTTGTATTATTTTCAAAATATTCACACAATTGTTAATTTAGATAATTTATTTCACACAATTGATCCTTTAGATAATATATTATCTCATTTTTAGCAATTAAAATAAACACAAATTTTAAAAACAATTAATTAAAAAAAAAAAAAACGTATAGATTTTTCTACTAGTCTACCTTTTTTTTAAGGGTTTTACCGGTCAGTAAATAATAAGTTCCATTTTTATTATATTTTAGATTAGATAAGTCCTTATTTGTTACTAAGCAACACCGTATATGCATCTTGCTGAACAAGATAATACCTTTTTAGTACTAAAACCGCATGCATACCTAATCTGTGGATCCAATATGGCCATAGTCCCACATTAATCTGTTAAGCAAATTCGTCGTAGCAAGTGACAGGGACAAACCCTTAATTAGTATATACATAGGTTAGGGTATATTACGATTGCCAGCATAAATAAGAGTGGTCTTTCAGACTAGAGCATTTTCTAAGCTGCTTCAGCAAATCCAACTCTTGATTTTCCAAAATCAAAGACTGTGTGGTAACGCCCCATGAAGATATCTCCAAGGATCCTGTAGTTAGGTAGATGCAATTAGCTTATAAATGAGAATCAAATCAGAATTCAGACGCATCACTATCCAAGTACAACGAAGAGTGAAATAGAAGCAAGCGACATGATGTGTGGATATATATCACTTGTCCCTAAATTCTGTTCATTTCTATGTTTCCCTAATAAAAAAATAATATTTCAGCGAAAAAATTTGAATGCTAAGAAAGAGAATTATAGGTAAAAATGAAGTGTTATATTTAAGGAACATGAAAAGGTGTCGTCTATTTAAGAGAATTACGCAGGTAAATGTCTCAAAGTAATGAAAGATATTTGATGTACCAGATAGGACCACGTGGAGGAGGAACATCTATAGCAACAAAGCCGCTAATGCACTGGGCTGCAGGACCTTCGCCAACCTTGAGTATGTACTGGATAAATAAAACAGAAAAATGAATGAGGATTGATATGTAAAAGTATACAACTGCAAATTGTCTAGTTCAAACTGTTATAATAAGTAGCATGTTTGGAAACATGCTATATTTGATTTGATCTGTGTCCCTATGCTTTTTAGATGTGGTTTATAGAAGCATAATCATGTTTGGATCCACACTATGGTTGATTGAATCTGTGTCCCTATGCTTTTTAGATGTGATTTAAACTGGAAATTAGAGTTCGCACACTTGTGGTCGCACTATGCTTCTTCCACTTTTCAAGTACATTTAACCGATGGGAAAAACAGGCTCACATAATCACATTTAACCGAATACAAATCTGATTTTAACCACTTAAATAATTTAAGAATTATGTAAGATTGGCATTACCCTATGAATAGGCACCTAAAGGGATACGAGGTTCTAGCCCAAGGTGTCTTTGGGAGTAGTTATATCATTATATGATTAATTTGCAGACACTAGAAAACTTTTTTCAGCTAGTGGTAATCAGCTTTTTCTTCAAGTCTGTTTTTATTTTTCTTCAAAAATACCTAGTTCTACAATCTCCAATATTATAATTTTTATCGGCTCGCATGAACTTATCTTATTTTCATACTTCATAGTATAAAATAATCGGTGACCGGTCATTGCAAAAGCAATCGATCAGATATGGGGACGCCATACCTCCTCTGGGGCAAGGTCGAAAGTTCTTCCACCAATTGTGAAGGAAATTACAGGCAACGAAGAGATATCCTCACAGTCAACAGATGATTCTCCCATTGGGCTAGGCATTTTATCACAAAGCTGCAACATCATCATGAAGCTGAGAATCAAGAGATGAAACAAAAAACTCAAATAGCAGGACTAAGACAACTAACTCACATTATTGATATAGGTTAGTATCTGATCTTGGGTCTTATTCTGCCTCAGCTGGTTCTGCATCCAAACAACTGCCATCTCACAAGCAGAACAAGAAGCACCATGAAGACCACTAGATGATTTCCTTTCATTCCCGTCCACTACACTCTCGATAGCCAAACTAAGTGGACAAATTGGAAGACGGGTAAAATGTTAATCACAATGAAATCGTACAAAAGCATTATAATCTTTGAATTCGATGACCAAAGATTCAAAGGATATGAAAATAAAATTGGTTCTTACTCAACACCACGAGTGCCATCAAAAGTGCATAATCCAATTTCGGAACAGATCTTCTTTGGCTGTGCCTAAAGGAGTAAAGGAAAAGCATAAGAAAATCCATTCTAAAAGAACCTTTCCCTAAAGGAGTCATGACCATAGGTAACAATCTAATCGATCGACCAAGATATGCCAGAACAAATTACAAATGGTACTCACTTCAGCTAAAAGTAAGTTCAATATTGTTTGTCCATACTCCGCAACAATGGTCTTGCACTCTTTGCTTACAACTCCTGATGCTCCAATTGCGTGATTTATCATGGTAATTACAGTCTACAATAATAAACCACATGGTCATAGAAACAAGTTAGTCAAAAGCATTAGTCAAGACCTTTTTTCAGTTGGAAATTTAAACCATACAATAAACGTTTTCAATCTCTAAAGGCGCCCCAACTATGTGACACTGTCTCATCAACGAGACAATACTGTGCTGCATATTATAGTTATAGTATAAATGTTAAAACTGAAAACAGACTGAAAAGAAATAGAAAGGAAGAAGTAATCACTATCTCATATTCCACAGTCAATAAAAGAAAAAGCTATATCTCAATGTTTGTCTACAAACATTTATTCATACCGTTGGACCTGCCAACAAAGATGTCCCCGAGTCAGCAATTGCCGAACAGCCATCAGCGCAATATCCTGAATAACAATAAAAGCACGTCAAACCAATGAAATTAAAGCTAAGACCAATTTATAAAATCTCTGCTAGGAAAATAAATTGGTATTTCTTCTGACAGTAATCTACACATACCAGTGGATTTACCATCAATAGTTACATCTCCCATATCAAACTGAAGAAAGGGAAAGAAAAAAAAAAAAAGGCAGAGAAAAAGGTTAAAAAAGATCAATACAATTATGGAAAAAATTGTATTTACTGATTATTGATTAACCTGCCAATATCCTTTTCTTGTCACAGGCACATAAGTGTGATTTCCCTTGTAGTGAGCAGGATCAACACCACCGAAAACAATCTCACCCCCTTCCTCTTCCTCTGGTTTACGGTTGAGCCAAAATGAAAATACTGGTTCCTGGATAAGACCTTGTTCAACCATATTATACCTGTGACACGTAAAATCTGATAATAACATGGGGATTCAATAAACTTTGAACAAAAAAGGAAGCTTGGAGCTGTAAGGCTCCCACTATGAACACGTCTAAGGAAGGGTCACATCCACTGAGTGAGTCTACAATGAACCTTACCAAGCATTTGCAAGACAGTCATTCAATAAAACCGTAACAAAATGATGAACCAAAATTTAAAAGTAAACATACCACACTGGAACAGCATTTCCAACTGATATCTCTTGAAATCCAAGTCCCAATATACCATCAAACTTGGCCACCAAAAAGGTAACACCGGGCTCCTTAGTTGCTTCAATAAACTCCTGATAGTAAAAAGAGATGCTATGTGGATTAATAACCAAACATACGATGAAAGATACAAAGTTGCACCTTCCTTTATTGACATAAAAGACACCAATGATCAGCATTACCTGGTTCTTTACAACTATGTCACCCACTTTGACATTGTCATAGCTAAAGAAACCAGAAATTGCTCCAGTACCATATTGAATTGCAGCAGCAGTCCCTAGTTAACAACAAGAAGCCAAGAAAAATCTTATACTATAAACAAAGACAGCATTCCCTCGACAGATGCATAATATCAGGTGAACCGAAAATAGAACATAAGAACAAACACGAGTTATATAAGTAGAGATATGCCAAAACAAATTACAATATATCAAAAACTAGGAATTGCCAATAGGCAATAACCAAAGGGTGAATGGTAGAATTCCAAACTAATTGTAAAAGCATTTGATGTTAATTGTAAAAGATTTCACCCTGTTTCAATTTTTGGGAAAGGAATACATGCATCTTCCTATTCAAACACCACAGAACACAACAAATGTAGACTTCAAACTACTCTGAGAAACAAAAAGAACACTACACAGTAACACAAATACGTCAGAGAATCGGCTTGGTAATTCATAAGATGAGGGAGACAAACCATTTTTCCTATAAGTACTTGATTTGGTGGACTTGTACTTGGCATGGAAGTAGCATGCAACCTGCACCAAAATGTAAAGTGAAGTGACTAAATAATAATAGAAATGACGAAGAAAATACGATACACACATCCATAAGCTCTAAAACAATGACACTTTTGATAGAATGTGTGCTTGGGGTCCAACATGTGTCTGTGTCCGACACGAGTGATTACATTCAATAAATTCATTTTATTAAATTATTACTTGTGTTACTTGTGTTAGTATTGCGTTTGTGTCGGTACATCATAGTTCATAATAAGTCACGATAGACGAGCATATAAAAGCTTACCGAGAAGGTACATTTAGAGGATGGAACCCACAAATTAGAGCTGCCAGTATCAAAGATGACAGTGAACTTCTGAGGAGAGGTACCAATGGATATTTCACCATAGTATTGAGCATCCAAGTAATTCTTCAACGCAACAATATCAGTTTCTTGATCATTGTTAGCAAGGTTGCTTTGTGCATTATACTTTCTAATGGAAGATTGAAATGACTCGGTATCTTTGGTTCTCCTTCCTCCAGCAGCAGCAAGCTTGTTGTTACGGTCCAATTTAATCTTTTTGAGTGCAATCCTTCGCAATCTGTCACTGGATGCTGCTGAGGATACTGCAGAAATAAAAAGTGTTGACACCAATAAACAGAGCACTATCCCATGCAGTTTGTTCCCCATGTTAACCTGCTCATCCAAATTAATCAATTCAATACCAATAGGAGGGTTGGTAATACAAAAATTCCAAATATAATACTCCCTCGTTTCAAAATGAGTGTCGCTTTAGCTAAAAAAAATTGTTTCAAAACGAATGTCAACTTACATTTCCAATACAACTTTAATTTTTTTGTTCCAACTTTACACTCAATAAATGTTTTAACTTTTCTCTCGCACAATTCTCAATGCAACTTTATTTTTGTCTTTTTCTTGGCATTTTAATAAAAGTGTTATGTACAATGATTATTTCATTCAATTCCTTAACTTGTATGCAATTGGGTAAAGCAACACTCATTTTATTTGGAAACGGAGGGAGGGAGGAACAATGATGATAATATAATAATATTAAAATAAAAGGGTACGTGACAATTGAAAATGCATGACATATATAACAAATTTGATTATCTCCATGTTGGTGTGTGTTTGGCAAAGATAATTTAAACCATAATCTATAGTATTCAACGAAACCAATGCGGACAAAACATTGGAAATTTGATTTATAGACATTGGAGAATAGAAACGTTTAGAAGCAAAAATAAAATCCATTGAATGATATGAATAAAATAGAAAAATAAAATTCATAGATGTTATTTTCATAAAAATTGAGTCCTAGACAGAAAATAAATATCAATTACATGATCCAACGATAAATAAAAAATACAAAAATGATCTACGAAGTGAATAAGAAAATGCATGTACAAAACCTTGTGAAAGCGAGTGCAGTGAGATGAATTTGGAAGGATAAAAAATATAGAAGAAGAATGGGAATGGAGGAATAAGTTACCAATAAAAGGAAAAGATATATTCGGAGAAGAGAAGAGAGAATACGATCAAAAATTCAGAAGAAGGAGATACACAGTCTTAAGAGTAACTAACACACTTTGATGTCCCTACCCCAACTGTTATTCCTTTCTTTGACTCAGAGATTTCAGCCTAACAACAACGCAAACCTTCTTTTTGTGTTTCTTTTGAGGCGGTGTGCTTTCAATTTCAAGGATGACCCCACACGTTCCCCACGTCTCCCCCGAATAACGCTTTTTCTCATGGATTAGTTACAACAAAATCGATGGATTGTTCGAGTGTCATGGTAACTTGTCCTAAGAGCACAAGTTAAGAGATCTAAAATGAACAATTTTGTATAAGAAAATATGATAATTTAAATTTTAAAAAGTTGACTATCCGACTTTTGATATGTATATTTATATAATAAGTTCCTTAACATGTACCTGCACAAATTAACATTTGTCTTTTATTAAATATAAACGGGGATTTTTCTAGTTACACTCCAACAACTATTGGTTACGGTAAAATACTCTTAGGGTGTGTTTGGATTAATAGTTTATGAGAGAAAGGGAGGGGAGGACTCGCTTTAATTTTTTAAATTATAAACAATGTAAAATGTATTTTTAAAATAAATTAAATGTTTTTAAAGTATTATATGATCATTTATCATGTTGTTAATTCAATTTTCTAAAAATCATTCTATAATATCTGTAATTTAAAAAAGAAAAATAAGTATGCTCCTTCTTTTCCCTCCTAAACTCTCCATTCAAACACACCTTTAGTTTTATCTTCATCCTTCTTTTTCTTTCTCTATGATTTTTTTCCATCTTTTTGATTGATATACGCATAATGAAATCACGTACATAACTTAATTATTTTTACACTTTACGGTTAATTACACCCCAAATTCACATGAATCTCCGATATAAATACAAAATCGTGAATTGGTGTGACAACAAGTAAGCATAAATTGAACTCTATAATTTTTTTGAAGAAACTAAATTGACCCATTTAAGAATCGAACATGCGACTTTGAGAGGGAGTACACTCTCAAATTTCAAGTTAATACCATCAGACCAACTCAAGTGAGTTAATTGAAGTCCATAATTAAACATCACTGAAAGATTCAAAACTTTTTCATCCTCTCAATACCCATTCATCACTAACCGTCCCAATTAACAATCCATCGCCCTCTCTTTATTATATGTGACATCTCCTTTTGCAAACCTGAAACTACTTAAAGATCGGTTTGTGAAAGAGAGATTAAGAGTAAGATAGAATAAAGGAAAAACAATAAAAAATTATAAATAAGGGTAGTTTAGGTAAAAGATGAAAATAGAGCAAAAAAGAAGGATAAATTTTAGAAGAAGGGGTTTAATAAGAAATATGATGAGATTGTTTGGTTGTTGTTGCTGCCGCCAATTTGTTAAGATGATGATGAATTGATGAAGATGAAATATGAATTGATGAATGAATGATTAAGTTATTTTATTAACTTTTTGGCTTAATTACTCTTTTGGTCTTTTAACTAATTTTTTGGTTTTATTTTGGTCCCTTAACTATTAAAAATTTCATTTTGGTCCCTTAACTTACTTTTTGGTTTCGTTTTGGTCCCTTAACTATTACAAGTTTCGTTTTGGTCCCTTAACTTATCTTTTGGTTTCATTTTGGTCCCTTAACTTATATTTTGGTTTCGTTTTGGTCCCTTAACTCTAATACATTCATCCTAATATAAAGGACCAAAGTGGTTGACGGAGGAAGAGTTAAGGGACCAAAACGAAACCAGAAAATAAGTTAAGGGACCAAAACGAAACTTTTAATAGTTAAAGGACCAAAACAAAACCAAAAAGTAAGTTAAGGGAACAAAACGAAACTTTTAATAGTTAAGGGATCAAAACGAAACCAAAAACTAAGTTAAGGGACCAAAAGAGTAATTAAGCCTAACTTTTTTCAATTTCTTTCTTTTATTAAACTTAATATGTGGTATTTATATTATTTAATTATCCAAATATACGACCACATATCTATTTCGTTTGTCAAGTGTTCATTTTTAACGTCAACTGACGGAGATAACAAACTTATTTCTACGTTGTTATCGTTTTGGACCAACTTGAAATGTTTAAAACATATGAGACCAACTTAAAACCTAAAATAAATTTAAGGGACCAAACATGCAATTAAGCCTACAATATATTTAAGATACATTTCATAAAGTTGACATATTTTGGTAAGATTTGGAGATTAATTAGTTCATGTAAAAGTGCACTGCTTATCCTCGCTTACCCATCCCGTCGTATATAAACCGAGAACTCACATTATAAGGATGAATCATAATGTTCTCACTTACCAATATACATTCATACTTATTCATATTTATAAGTATAACTATAAATATTATATAGCATATACTATAGCTTAATATTCTAATAAACAATGTTATAATTAATCTATCCAACCAAATTAATTACACTTCAAGCCGAGTCAAGTTATAGTTTTCTAATTAGAAAAGTTACCTTAAAATTCTGCGAGAGGGCATGTGTGTTTATGAAATTAATGAGATATGTAGGTACATGATGAAATTATGAAATATAATATGAAGGAACTACTACACGTCTTCTTTTAGTTCCAACTGGTTCGACTAAAAAACGAGATCTCTAGCTCAAGATATAAGTAGCTGATTGGTGCAGATTAACTTATGAAATGGAACAGTCAACTTCATAATGTCATAGAAATGTGTACATATAATACAAAATTAGAAGACTTTTCAGTGTTATAATACTTTAAATCAAATTTCAAAACCACTTGGTTTCATTCAAAAATGAATCTTCTAACTCAAGTTATATGAATTTCAAAACAACAATGCCATAATCATTTTTGGCACAAACTTTTAACTATCCTCTTTTACCACTTTTCACTATATCATATATCACATAAATCTCATCCAACTCAAATAAACTTTACAACACCAACAAATTCATGCACAATGCCTAAACAATATAACCTATATCAATCTCTAAAATAATATTATCATTATGCTTATTTATACTTTCTTCTAACACAAAAAATCGTAACATCATGGTCATCATCGTCCAAAACATGCAATTGAAAGGTAAGACATGGAAACTCAACATAGTCATCCTAATTCACATTAAAACATACTAGACATTTGACCCGTGCGATGCACGGGTATTCTTGACTATGAGACCAATAAATAATCTTTAACTTGTAAGATCGTGGGTCGATCAATAAACACAAATTAGATTATTGGAGATACAAATATTACAATCAAATGATAATAAAAAATTATAAAGAAAAAAGATAAAAAGAATACAAAACTATATTATTGCACGGGTCAATTTCATTTATTACTTTTATAGTCAAACATCAAAAATTAATGCAGTTCATGGTTTCTAACAAATTATTTAGGGTAACCGAGTTTGCATGGAAATTAGGGTATTCTGTTTGTAAACGTATTAAATAAGTGTAGAACAACTTGTCAAAAAAAACTACAGAAACAATAGGTTAAGTTGATGCAGACCTAATAAAATTAATAAATAATTAGAAATGAAAAACATATATGATGCAAATTTTTCCTTTAAAAAAAATATATGATGCAAATTTAAAGCCAAAATTTTAGGATAGAGTTGTTACAAATCTAATAAGGGATTAGTGGAGGAAAAAATTAGGTTAAGACTCAACAAAATTAATAAATAAGGATTAGGGCAAAGGGGTTAGGTTTAGTAATAAGAGAAGAGATAAGAGATGTGAATAATATCTTTCAATCTAATTTTTTAGGAATGGTCGGTTAGGTTAGAGATGAGGGAAAACTGACAGAAATTTTAGGTTAAAATTAGGGCAACATGGTTAAGTTTAGTAATAAGAGAAAACTGACAGAAATTTTAGGTTAAAATTAGGGCAACATGGTTAAGTTTAGTAATAAGAGATAAGAGATGTGAATAATATCTTTCAATCCAATTTTTTAGGAATGGTCGGTTAGGTTAGAGATGAGGGAAAACTGACAGAAATTTTAGGTTAAAATTAGGGCAACATGGTTAAGTTTAGTAATAAGAGATACATTCTATCAAATCATCAAACAGCTAGAGGGCGTGTGAAATATACTAAGTTCGCCAATCATTAAACATCCAAGCAAGACATAAGACATAATATGACCAATAACAAGAATTTAAAAGATCCTAAGCACACCCTAAGATAATTTTGAGGATAAATTCTATGTTACCTTTAAATTGCAAGGTTATGAAGGGAAACAACATGATTCAAGCTTCGAATACGGGTATACCCTTCTTTAGATCACGCCTCTAATACTTCCTCTTTGAGTACGAACTCGAACTCTAAACTTCTGCAAGGTTTTCCTCCTTTAGAATTTGTCTCCATTCATCTTCATATGACATTCAATGGGAAGTAGGGCTCAACCTTCTTTCCCCACCTTCGCTAACCCAAGATTTTCCATCTTATCTCACACTCTCTCTTTCTTTACAAGATTATGTTTGTATACTCCATCTTCTCTCATATCCTCCTCACTCGACAACATACCTTTTCAAGTTTCAAAACAAACAACATATTATGCGAGAATGCATTTTACAACATAAGTGCATGTGACGACTAGCAATACGGCCACCACCGGTCCGTGTAACATAATACAACATAAACCAGATATGAAGGAGTCACCAGCGTGAAAATGGAAACAAACAATGGGATCAAGCTTAAAACAATCCAAATACTAACAATGAGATCAACCGACGCAGTGGTTGTCGAGTGCCTTTGTAACCTAAAATTTATAATTAATACTAATTTTTTTGTAAATTTATGTTGAGTTATGCTAACTTAAATATACACTATTTTTATTTTTTTTGAAAATAACTATAAAATTAGCATAAATCAACATAAATTTACAATGTAAGATGTATTTTAAGTTATTTAATAAAAAAACAAATTAATTCTCGTGCAAGGCACGAGTCTCACACTAGAGAGGGAAATTTAAAAGCAAGGGGTGGTTCCCAAAAAGACCTTAAACTCAAAAGAGAATTTACATTTATCCCTTTCTCAAAAAAAATTAGCTTAGCTCTAATTGGAAACTCTTAGAAAATGGACAACGTAGACCAACCCATTAGAGTTTTTTTTTAAGAAGTTAAACTAGTCCATCCAAGTTGACACTGGAGAGAATTGAACCTGAGGCCTCGAGGAGGAGCACACTTCTAGGTCCCAAGCCAATACCACGAGGCACCAACCCATTAGAGTTAAAATGTGGCCAAGATAAAAAATTACAAATAAAATGAAAAATACTAGGACCTTATATTTTTTTCCTCTGCTAAATTGGAAGGAAAAAAAAATGAATTCTATTTATTATTTTTGGGTACCTAAAATCTGAACTATTAAAATGAAACAAATCCTTCAACAAAAATAAAAATAAAAATTAAAGATGAAACAATGAAGAAAAGAATGGAATGTTCTATTCTGAAACCTTTAGTGAGCAAAAGTAAAATGAACATCCACAAATTCATTTTAACTGTCCCACTTTGTTTTTAAAAAACTAAAGAATGTTATGGCTAACAAAATTTAACAAAACGCAAATAGACTCAGGCCATAAGCTCTCTGCCAGAAACTTGTGATTAGGCCTTGCCAAACAGATTTATAGAACCCAAGAGCTTCTAGCTTCCTGAAAAATATGCTACTGATTGTAGGTAGCACTGTTGATGATATTGGGATTACTGTTATTGTTGCTGGGAGGAGCAGCACCAATTATGGAGGAGATAGCAGCTGCGAGTGCTGCCGTGAAGTTTGGATCCGCTGTGATGGCGGCACTGAGTGACGATGCCTGTTGAGTTGGATGCAATTGGGAAGACCCTCCAACATCTTGAGACATTTGAAGGCCGGAGAATTTGGATTGGTTATAAAGTGCTTGTGCAATCACTTGTGGTAATTGTCCTGATCCAAAGTTTTGAGGCTGTCCAAGCTGGAATTGGGGAGGAGAATTTCCGTTATTATCTGCAGTGTCGCGTGTAAGGTCTAGTGTCACAGTAGGAAATGGTGCTGATGCTGAGAGTGTGGCCATGCTAGAAGAGCAATTAGGAAGAATTCTGGCTAGTAAATTGGGGTTCATCGCCCCATCAGCACTTGACATTGACCCAGATAGTAACACAGTAGCAGCAGCTGCGGTGGTCGAGGCCATTGGCATAGCAGCAGGTGGGAGTGGATGGCTATGTGTCCCTTCATATGTTGTTATCAAAATTGACCTGTCTTCCGCACAACGTTGAACCTATAATATTTCAAATGAAACGAATAATATGAGACGCATATTATGAGACGAAAGGAGTAACATTTTTGTAGAAGCAATAGTAGCTAGCATTGGACTATTAGTACTATACACATTGATTCATCATAATAACTAGACTCACTTGTTTGCGAACGGGGCAACCAAGAGCCATTGTGCATCTGTAATACGCGCGAGGACAAGGGTTTCCTTTAGCCATTTTTTGTCCATATTTTCGCCATTGGCATCCATCATTGATCTGCAATTGTGATAAATTTGTTAATTCAGCTAGAAGTAATCAATGATATAATTTAATAAGATTACTTTGTTGATGCACACTAATATAATATACCATGTGGGCTTCTGATCGGGCACGGACTGAGACTCGTGCTTTTCTCATAGTGGCTTCTGCATTGGCTTGATCAGCGGCGTTGGAGGGGTTTAATCTGGGAAGCTGACTTCGGTCCAAAAGTTGTACTAGTTCTGAAGCGTCTGGATCAGGATCTTTCTGATTGTTCTGAGGCGTGCATGGTTCAGGCTCTTGGTGATCATCTACTTCTGCTGCTGGACCACTCATGAACTTTCTAGCTACTACACCATCTCCTTTCTCCTCAGCTTTTCCTTTGACAATCTGAAATGTAAAAAACGTATCTATTCAGTTTCATAATTTCATTTCAATTTTGGGTATTAACAATATAATTATTTAATTAATTAATTAATTAATTACCTGATCATGTTCTGTGGTTTGATTCTGTTGCTGTTGCATTAAGGACATAAAACGCTTATGCAAGTTTGTGTAGCTACTGCTCATGTCACTCAGCATTTCCTTCAGCTTTTGGTTCTCTGCATTCACACGTCCAAGCTCCTCTTGCAATTGCTCCGTCTAAAAATTTAACAAGTGTATTTCATCTATGTTAACTTTAACTATGTGTATACAATAAATAACACTTAGATTTCATTAAATTATAATCTTGCTAACTAGAGTATTTGCAAATAAATACAATAGTACTAATGACATTTCTGTGATCTTATTATGATTGAGCACCATGTAAAATGAAATTAAACCATGACGGCAAGAAATTGACCTGTTCAGTCTTGGCACGCTTATCTTCAGCATTTATTGAAGTTCCATCATCCACCATTGATTGATCACTCCCAGTGTTCGTAATAAGGAGTTGCAAGCCAGTCTACAATATTTGCATCAAATAAAAAATAATTAGCATATAGTAATAAATATTTGCATCAAAAAAAAAAAAAAAAGTCTCTAACCAATTTAGTCATAACCCAGTTGCGGGCCACAAGGAGTTGATACATAGACGATGAGATTTGAACCCTAAAACGTAGATGTTTTTAGGTTGGGGACTTGGGGTTTGGGTTGAGCGAGCCACTAGACTACTTAAAAAAAAAAATCTCATTTTTCTTCTTCTTCTTGTTATTGAATTACACACTTCAAAGGTAATTATGATTAATATCCAGTATTTTTCATCTGATTCATCTACTGTCTCAAAAATAATGCATATAAGTTAAATCTATTTATTTATTTATATTAACTTTAATTAATCCAAGTCAATAAAACAAACAGTAAATACGATTATTAGGGACCAAGTATTTTCCTTTTATATCTACTTTGTAACTAATAATAGCAAATAAAAAGGGAAATAAAAAAAGGTGTTTTACATGAAAGAAAAACTGGCTTACGTTGACATGGTCAGCGCGGAGATTGCAATGAGGATCGTAAATCTCATTATTATTATTATTATTATTCTTCATTGAAACATCATCAAGTTGTTCTGGCGATGATGATTTATCATTTGAGAAGAAATCAACTTCATCCATAGTTACACGATTCACACGTCCTCCTTGATCTTCATCATTTTCATTCTCATCACACCATGTTGCTCCGTTTGTGCTTATTAGATTCATCGTCGGAAATGTTAACATCTTACAAGAAGAAGAAAAAGAAATAGCTAGATCATAAAACAATAAGAAGAATAAGAATGAATAGACCTTATCATTCTTTGTTATTATATATATTACAACACAAAGAGATAAAAAATGATTTAGAAATGAAGAAATGATAATGAATGTTATATAGAGAAGAATAAAAGACGTGGAGAAGAAAGAAGAAGAGAGTGACGAAGTCAAAGAGAGAGAAGTAATTGTGTGAAGTCTGTGAAGTCTTCTACCGCTGCAATTGCCTCGCCTACAAAAAGGGTTTACTTGGGACAATATAAACCAAATATTCTTTTTTCCTATTTTCTTTTCTTTATTATTTTCTCCAATATCAAATATTATTATTTCATTTCATCCTTTTTGCATCAGATAATGCGTCATTAGGCTAGAAAATCTCTGTTTACTTGGACACCCACAACTTTCACCTTCATACCTCATCTGCCTCAAATCTCAACGCTCCACCTCATATAACTAATATTTTTTATTCAATTTTATTTGACTTTTGACTATGTTTTTTTGGATATAAAATTCACTTTGACTCTATCTTTAATTTAATCCTTTTCATAATAAATACTACGTGTCCTCTTTCACATGGAGTCTTCTTTTTTGTTCAAACTTCATACCTTCAATTAAGGTAAGTAAATAAGGAAAGTCAAAGATGGCAAACAGATCTAATAAGTAGTAACAATGTTCTAGTTACTGCCTTTGACTGGATTTCTGAATCAATGGTCCAATTTTTATTTTTATTTTTTACAAAATGGTCTAATTTTTAAAACTTATTTTTTGAATGTATAATTTGAATCGTTTGATTTTACATTATTAGTTAAATTTGTCTACCGTTTATAATTGTGTGATTGGTTTACACCAATAAATTCGATATAGTTTATAGTGGTAATTTATATTTTATTGTTGTAGTTTATTATTTTTGCTCATGTCACATGACATGATAGTCCATTTAAATCTAGACATTCATCAAAATAGAGAGAAAAAAGAGTTTACAATAAAATAAAATAAAGGGATAGAGGAGATTCAAGGGTTCAGAGTGAGGAACATGAGATATTTTTTTCATTAGAAAATTCATTTTTTATCACTAGACTGAGAGAACATGGACAAAAATAAATTTAATTAAAAAAAAATTGGTACAAAAGAGGGCCAAAGGCCCAATTTAATTAATTTTTTTTAAGAAAAAAATAAATTTAATTATTATACACTTCATTGTAAAAGATTTGTACACTATCAATTACTCATTCATCGCATCATTAAAAACGATTGGCTTAATTATTTTTTATGATCACATATTTTATTATTGTGATGTGTTCATAGTGTAAATTACACCGACAATGTATCATAATTAAATTCCTAAATATTAGAGAATGTGACCTAGAACATCTTGAACAAAGAAAGTTATTGTTATGTAGTTGATAGACTCAATTGTTAGCAACCGGAAATATTATTTGCAGGGACGAAAGTTCGAATAGCAAATTCTTCATCTCTCAACACTTACATGCGTGAACTTTTTTTTATAATCACAAAAAATTCATATTATCATTTATTTTGAAAGGATAAAATTATGTGTAAGAATTTTAACCCAAGAGAGAATCACCGTGTGATTCAAACTTCTCTTATAAGAAATAGGTGCACATTTAACTTATTATATAAAAATTATTTTCATATAAGTTCTTCAAAAAGTGAAGCCTTATTAATAAAAGATTCTTATCTTCATACAACTTTTTCTTCTTTCCATGAATTGAAAGTATTGCAAGTTTCAATTTCTTGTGACGACGTTAGTTTTCAACTTCAGTTCCCTTTGAATGGCCTTAATGATTCTTTTGAAAAATAGCACGAGAAAAGGCTTTATTTGGCTTTCCTTACCAAACGAAGAAAAAATCCGCTTATATCTTCTTTTCTATACCTTGATACCTTGACTAGGAAGAGTTGTTTAAAACAAAACTTCTACCAAAAAGAAAAAAACTTCACCGTCGAACATTGAACATACCCTTTTTGAAAGAAATTAAAGGCATGCTGGTTGGAACATTGACTGTTTGGTACGTAAGTTAGAATTTAGCACTATTTTCTCCCGTAAACTTAAAATCAAATAGTACTAAATATGCAGAGTTGATCACATGGCTAATGTCCAATATTCTTTTCTTATGACGTTGGTCATTTAAATTGCATCATACGTTGGTCATTTAAATTTTTTCCATACTCACGCACTAAGAGTGTGTCTACACTCGGTCCATCAATCTTTATCATCTCTCTCTATTCCCCATCACCATAACCATTGATCCCATTATATTTTTTTCAAGAATAATGAAATTTGAATAATCATTTTGTGACAACTTTTATGACAATTTTCTCTATCATACTTAGATCATATTCTCATTTTCTCTCTATATTGTTTTGGTTTTTGAGCCAAGATCTACATCATCCGATCACTATTATAAGCAAAAATCAACATTTTAAATTCATTCATTAAATGATGCATGTGGTCTATAATAAAAACTATATATTATTAATTGAATGAATCTAAAATGTAGATTGTTGCTTATAATAGTTATTGAAGTTTATATATTTTGGTTGTCCTATCCCATAAAGTGATCGTTCAAATAGCATTGATCTTTCTCGATCAGTCTTACTCTCACAGATTAACAACGCGAATTGCTCTTGAAGCTAGGAAAAACTTCATTTTTTATTTAAAAAAACTTCAAAGGTTTACGTGATGTCAAGGCCATGTTTTTGCAAGAATCATTTTTGCAACTAGTTTATGATTTGCAATGGAGCCATCGAGCTAGTTGGGAGGAATTGAGTTTATGGTCGACAACAAATCAACATGGGAAGGATCATTCTTAGCTACTACAAGACTGATGATCAAGCTGCAAATGTTCTTACCAAGCCATTGAAGATAGAAAAAGTTCAAAGACGTGAGGAAGATGCTCAACGTGATTAGCCTGGAGAATTTTAAATAAGAGGGAGTGTTGAAGTGTAATTCAAATTAGATATATTTTTATAGGCTAAGAATGGTGTATGCGTGTTAAGTTAGTTGTAATTCAACAAGTTAGTTACAGTCAGTCAAGTTACTTGCAGTACAAGTAACCGACTAACTATTATGGTTAGGCTTTTTTGTTTTATTTTTGTTTTTGCTAATAATATGGTTAGGCTTAGTTGGTCAAAATAGTGACTCCTGAGACGTTGTATAAACACATACCCGTTGAGACTTGAGATAATGAAGGAAATAAAGTAGCCTAACCAAAATTAACAAACTTGTCCTCCTTTCCTGTTTTCTCTCTTTTCCCTCTTTGTCTAAATTTGTTCCAACAAATAAGATATATACCATTCAGTTTGAACATTGCAAAAACTATCGCAAGAATTGTTTTTCTTCACTAATTTTTTTCATCTCTGTACCGGTTCAAAGAATACGAATTTGAATTTCGCATTAAACTATCATTAATCGATACGTTTATAATGAGTGTGAAATTAAATTGTGTGTGCAATTCACTTCAATGATTCAAACATCTTGAAGTAGATTCTTTCCATAATTTGTGCAAAGCTTCACAATTCAGAAAGCAAAAAAGAGATCAATAGTTTACAATTAAAGAAACCATAGCAAGGGAATAATAAAAGCAAAAGGAGGTCCTCAAAAAAAGCAACAACACTTGCAGATATAATTATTATTTTCTCATACTTCAAGCTTTAAAATTCTTAGACCACTTTTGACTCAAAAACCATCAACCTAGTATCTGTTCATGCATTCATCTCTAAATTCTAATGATGAGTTTCCATCTAATTATCACCCAAAAACAAAAACCTATCTTATTACTATCAATAATTCAACTCATTTACTTATTCTCCATTCTCACAAAATCTCAATCCACCCTTTGTAGAACTTCATGTGGTTCCATTCCAATCCAATATCCTTTTTCCATTGATGATGGTTGTGGAAGTCCATATTACAGATACATTCTTTCTTGTTCCGATACACAAAAGCTCGAACTAAGAACACCTTCTGGTAGATACCCTATTCATAATGTTAGCTATATTGATCCACATATTTTAGTCACTGATCCATTCATGTGGAACTGTGAAGATGGTGTCAATTATCGACCAACGAGACCATTTAGTTTAGACACAAGCACACGTTTCAAGCTTTCGTTTCAAAATCAGTATCTTTTCTTCAATTGTAGTGAAGAAAAAGTTATTGTTAAACCAAAGCCTGTGTTTTGTGAACAATTTCCTGAACACTGTGATTCATCTTGTGATAGTGCTAGTTATCTTTGTAGACATTTGCCAGAGTGTTCTTTTGCTATGAGTGGTAGTTCTTGTTGTTCTTATAAACCTAAAGCTACTGAATCTTTGAGGTTGATGCTTGAGTATTGTACAAGTTATGCTAGTGTTTATTGGAGAAATGTTGGAGCTCCTCAGCCTTATGATAAAGTTCCTCAATATGGGATTAGAGTTGATTTTGATATTCCAGTGACGACGCGGTGTCTTCAATGTCAGGATCAATCCAAAGGTGGTGGTGGAACTTGTGGATTTGACACACAGACTCAGAGTTTCTTGTGTTTATGTAAGGAAGGAAATTTCACTACTCATTGTAATGGTATGTTAAACAAACACATTATTCTATTTTATCTTGTGATTGTGACTTAGGAAACAAAACAAAGTATCTATCGACTTGGATGATTACCTTTAGTGGGGTCTCGCAACTTCGTTTTTATTTTTCTTCCATGGACAAAGTTCGAACCTCAGACCTTGTTTAAGGGATCTAAGTCCAGTTTCACTTGTACTAACATAGTGTTGGTAGGAAGACGGTTATTACGAGTAACAACTTTTGGATGATTTTAAATTAATTTAATTGGATTTATTATTTGTTTGGCAGATCATGATAATGCAAGGCACGGTAGGAATGTCCATGTAATTGCAGGTGATTAAAATGAACTTAATTAGTAATTAATATTCACAAAGTCATGGTTTTTGAAGTTGAAAATTAGGCTAATGTTTGTGGTTTTGCTTTGTGTTGGATTTGGAATTCTGGCTGCAGGGACAGTTACTGCTATTTCAGCTTTTGGAGCACTTGGGATTGGAGGTGGCATTTGGTACTTAAAGAAAATGAAAGCTAAAGCACCAGTAACATGTGGAGTTCAAAGCAATGAGAACAGGCTTTTCTAAATGCAAACCAACCACATACATACATTTTTCCTTTTGTTACTTTTTTTTAGCCCACTTGAGCTATTGTGTTTATTTATTTATACAATTATGGGGCCTCTCTTCCTCGGAGGACATGTTTTGATTGGTTTATTTGAGTTTATCTTTTGTTATAAATATTTATGAGACTATTTAAAAAAAACCTATAAAAACAACTTATAACATGTACATAAGTTGTTTCAACTTATTTTTCGTAACCTCTTCGAGACAGTTTATGAAAACAACTTATAGTTTATATGAAAATAGTTTGACTTTATTTTATTCAAACATGGTCATAGACCTTCTTCACAATTATTCGGTTAATTTCATTGTTGCACCTTTAGGTTCGATTGTATTTTATCTCAAGTTTCATGATAAATAAACACTTTGTTGTAATGCATTATCCAAAATGATATTGAATCTGCCAAATGATACAAACTAATTTTCTGCAAAACAGCTCTTTAGCTGTGAACTTGTGATATGTGATACATTAATATTAATATATCTTCACTGTATTAACATGACCTCCCAATAAAACAACTCAACGGACCTGCATTGAGAGTTATAGCAGGTACCATATAACCTGGAACAGCCACAAAAGATTGAGCAGGTGTATAATTTGGTGCACAACTTCCATATCCAGATGGTACAAAATAAGCACCATTTGAAAAATAATCCTTAGAAGATCTCCATTTCCAACTCTTCCAATTTCCCTTAGATTCCCTCTTGGTAATCTGTCACACGTACAAAAATAAATAACCACACAAAAGTCAATATCTTAAATGATTGAATTTTGAAATTAATTAAACTACATATAGTTCTTAATACTATGTTTGTTTTTACCTGTTTTTTATTACTGTCATTTGGTGCATTATAAAAGTTGCCTTCACTTAAAATGGTTGGGTTAGCACTTCCTCCTATAGCATACATTTGCCACTGATCATATTTGTTGTTGACCACATGAGCATAACCAAATCTTACCCTGCACATTCATCAACAACTCAATATTTTAATTTATATATCATCAAAGTCAATATAATATACACTGTATAAATTAGAGGTGTCAATGTGTCGGTGTGAGTATTCTATGTGACGCTTGTGTCTGTATCAGTGTTTCATAGCAATTTAGTCTAACCTTGGCATCCTTTCAATTAGTCCACTGCCAAACCGATTGAAGACTATTGTTACTTTCATTATCTTATCTGCACTGTAATCATCATTGTGTCCTAGCAACATAACCTGAAAGAACTTGTATTAGTCAATGCATGCATATATTATAATAATTAATTAAGAGGTTAATGAACCATGATAAAAAAATAATGTTGTTAAGCTTACTTTGTCATGCTGGGTGAAGTAATTGTTAGAAATGGTAATAGCAGTTGAGGCATGAATAATATCAATTAGTCCATCAGTTGAACGAGCCAAAAAGCAATGATCAATCCAAATATTTGAGGAAGCAAATATACTAATAGCATCACCATCAGCGCCTCGACGACGTCCGACATGATCAGGAGTACTTCTAACAAGTCCAGCCTTACTTGGTTTACAATCATGAATGCTAATTCCATGTATAATAACATGACTAACACCTTGTATTGTAATACAAGGTCCATTTCCAAGCTCAACTTTAACTCCTCTACCATCAATAGTCTTGTAACTATTCATGATAAGTTCATTCTTTAGAGTAATAACCATGTCCCTTTCGAAAATGATCCAAAGCGGCTTTGTTTGTATCGCGCCATAACGAAGCGTACCTGGTTTTGGATTTGCAGGGTCATCAGAGGAATCTGTAACAATATATATTGCACCATATTTGCCTCCAATGGAATCTTTGCCAAAACCAATAGCACAATCAGCTAAGGCTTTTCGATTCAACGCCCAATTCGGTTTGGACCGCCAACAAGAATCTATCTTGTTGAGGTATGGTTTCTTAGTGTTATAGTAGTTCTCTTTTGAATAGGCATTAACAAAGCTTAAAACAATTGGTAGTAAGAAGCATGAAAGTAAGAGGAGTGAAGTTGAAATGGCCATGATTAAATGAATGTGATGAGGTTGAAGTAATTACAAAGGGATCAATGTGCTCATTTAATAGGTGAGGAGAATGTTGTGCATACATTTTAGGAGCTTGACTTAAAACAATTTTTGAGTTTAGTTAACATTAAACGTGGTTGCACGAGCTTGGTTAGTTGACTTACTATACAATTTCTTTAAACTTTGATACAAAAATTATACATCCATTTTTTTTTCAAGTGATGTTAATTAGAATAAAATGATGATGATTCAATGGACATGGGAAGTTAATTAGTGTTCACAATAGAAAGCTCCTCAGAAATCTATATATTTGGACGGCTTTTAAGTAGGACAAGCACGTCTTGTGAAATTGTCATGCTTAGGATTCAATATAATAACTTTATATATTTAAGTCAAAAGCTATGTAAAATTAGAATTTAGTTCTAAATATTTTAACTAATTTGTCAATTATGCTAGAAATTACAATGGAACCTAGTTTAGATTAACTTTAATAATTAGTTTATGAAAACTTACCAACTTATATAAGTATATAGTGTTTGACTTGCAAAATTGTAAGGAGTATAATAAATTTAAAAGTTTAAGCGAAGAGCTGAAATTCATACGACAACAATAATTTTGAAATGAAAGTATTTTATGTAGATTTTTTTTTAATATTTGTGTTAAAAATATAATTTTATTTTACATCAAGAGAAAATTGTGGTTTTCTGCACCCATAGGTATGTCAAAGTAACATAGGTCTTTTAGTAAAAAAAAAAAAAAAAAAAAGGTAACATAGGTCTTTATAGTTTTTTTTTTTTAAGAAGCATTACATGTCTTTGTAGTAATTGATTGTGAGTTTATTAGTTTAGTGTATGTTTGGTTCCAATTTAGAGGGGTCAAAATTGATTATGGAGGTATATAATTGATTATGACATGTTTGGTTGTTTAGTAGTATTGATTTAATTTCCTTCATAATTTATTCTACTTGAAGTTAAGATTTGTAGCATTTGATTTTTATACACAAATTGATAATTCAACTCATTTTTTACTTGAGTATATCTAAACACAAACCACTTTACACTTAATCCACTTTAGTCGGAATCAATTTTATAAAATCAATCTACTCAAAATCAATTTTTGTCACCGCATAACCAAACATCCAAATATTTAATGTCACGTTATAGAACCCGAAGTGGATTTTTATGGTTCGAATTATAGAAACTAAAATGGGGCAAAATAAAAAGAAAATTGTAGGATACAAGTGAAGGATGGGGGTGCAAAAAGAATTTCAGTTGTTTCTGACTTTCTAGACTCAGGCCATGCATTTATGGGCTCGGATTTGCTCGGTTCCTGAGCAACCCAATTTGTGACCCAGTTGAATAAATACGAGGAAAAAACCCTTTTTTTTTTTTTTTAATATTCTCTCTCACACACAGTCGTGTGTTTTGGTTTTTCTATTCATTTGCCAAGCCAAATACATTGCAATTACCTCTTTAATACTTGGCTTTAATGGCCTTGTTTGAGAGAAATAATAGGTAACAAACCCATGATCTCATTGCAAAGTGGATGGCCAAGTCAAAATATATTGAAGTAGTCCAATTGATCCCTTTTATTTGCATGCCAAGCGTTCGTCAACAACCACAACAGTACCATGCAATTTCTTATCCTTTATCAGTCTAATGAGTTGCATGGTCATGTGTTCATGTCTGAGCAATGCATCTATGCAATTACACCAAACTTCTAAGATAAAATGGATGATTTTATTTTAATTCCTCCATTCAATTTCATGAGTCGAATAATGAAGTGTCTTGCTCTAAAATTAATTGTGTTAGTGACACTCTCCTTCCCTTTCTGTACGGTCTCTATCTGTCACTCTTACAAGACCACTTATTTTTATTTCTTCATTCATACCTTTCTCTCCATACATGGAAAAGTTTCTAAGCAATCAAGACAATAGTTATCACTATTCTCTCTTGGTTATTTTATTCGATGTGTATTTACTATGAAATCACACATGGAGCCCAGATTAATAGATGCTAAGCCTAATCTTTAATTAGTCTCTTATGTTAAACATAGCAAGATATGGATATTGTCTTCTCCTTGTAGCAAATTCACGCCAACTCTCTCCCTCTCACATTCTCTTGTTCTTCTAAATCCTTAGCTACGCCTCTCTAACATTCCATGGCTTCAAAGTTCATCGATCAATTTCTATTCTGGTAAGTCCTTGCACACACATGTTTCTAATTTGTCTCTTGTTTCACTTCATGAAATTCTAATTTAAGCCATTTTCGTTTTCCCTATAACCGGTCATAGTAGAACTGTGAATTTGGGTCTTTGAGTTGTTCGTGGCTTAGGAAAGAAAGTGCCTGAGGTATGGGCTTTTTCCCTATACGTCCGTATTAAGATGATGTTGTGAATAAGAAGTAGAAAGAAATTCTTGTCTTTTAAAAGAAAAAACGAATTAAAACATATTGTGGTAAAATTTAATCTTTTATAAAAGTGATTATTTTAATTATGTTCTATATGATATTTGTGCATAAGAAAGTGACGTAGAATGATATATTTTATTTTATTATGCTTTATACATTTTTGTGATGTTGGGAAAGAAATGTTAGATTTTTGATAAATTAGAGAAAGGAAAAACATGGAATTGTGAATTTTATGAAAATAGTATAAATTTTAGAAATAATGATAATGTACTCAATATCCTTCTTGAATACCGCTTTCTTCCATGCTCAAACAATAATCAGAAGAAAAAGAAATCGGATTCATAGACTTCAGCTCCCTTGTGGCACTTGGTCCTCAGACAGCAACGCACTCCAACAAAAAGCTCAAAATTATTTTAAGAATTGTTTCAGTGGAAACCAACCCAGCCATGACCGATCCTACACTGAAGGAAACCACCTCTCCATAGATGCAGAAGGGAAAACTTCTCTCACCTCCCCTATCACTAAAAATGAAGTGTTTGCAGCCCTTAACTCCATGAAGCCCTACAAAGCCCCTGGCCCAGATGGTTTCCATTGCATCTTCTTCAAACAGTATTGGCATATTGTTGGTGATGATATTTTTCATATGGTCCAAACAGCTTTCCAAACAGGTTACTTTGATCCGGAGATTTCTAACACTCTCATTGCACTTATCCCAAAAATCGACCCCCCACTACATACAAAGATTTCAGGCCCATCAGTCTCTGTAACATTACCTACAAAATTATAACAAAGGTTCTTGTTCACCGGCTTCGGCCTATTCTTACTAACATTATTGGCCCCTATCAAAGCAGTTTCCTGCCTGGTAGGGGCACTGCAGATAACTCTATTGTTTTGCAGGAAATCATCCATTTCATGAAGAAATCTCAACGGAAGAAGGGCTATGTAGCCTTCAAACTTGATTTGGAGAAAGCATTTGACAACGTCAACTGGGATTTCCTTAGCAACTGTCTTCACGATTTTGGATTTCCAGACATCACCATCAAACTCATTATGCACTGCGTATCTTCAGCAAGCTACTCTATTCTTTGGAATGGGAACAAGTTGCCGCCTTTCAAGCCTTCTCATGGTCTTCGACAAGGTGATCCGTTGTCACCCTACCTATTCATCCTTTGCATGGAAAAACTCTCTGCCGCCATCAACTCCGCGGTCAGCCAAGGAAGATGGGAACCCATTCAAATCACCCCTACAGGGCCTCATTTATCCCACCTCCTCTTTGCAGATGATGTTCTTCTCTTTGCTAAAGTGAAGAGCTCTCAGTTCCACTTTATTCATGATTTGTTTGATAGATTCAGTCGAGCATCGAGGTTGAAAATCAACATCTCTAAATCAAGAGCTCACTATTCATCAGGCACTCCTCACGGCAAAATCACCACACTCACCGCCATATCCGGAATTCAAAGCACAACTTCCCTTGGAAAGTATTTGGGATTTCCTATGCTCCATGGCCGCCCTAAGAAGTAGGATTTTAACTTCATCATTGAAAAAATGCAAACCCGCTTGGCGTCTTGGAAGAATAGGCTCTTAAATAAAACAGGTAGATTAACTCTAGCAACATCTGTTTTATCCTCCATCCCTACTTACTACATGCAGATTAATTGGCTTCCTCAGAGTATTTGTGATAGTATTGATCAGACAACCAGGAATTTCTTTTTGGAAAGGCACTAACAATAAAGGAATTCACTTGGTAAATTGGAAGAAAGTAACTAGTCCGAAACAACTTGGCGGTTTAGGCATCAGGAAGGCTAGAGATGCTAACACTTGTCTCCTTGGAAAACTTGTTTGGGATATGGTTCAATCTACAAACAAATTGTGGGTCAACATTCTCACCAGCAAGTACTCAAAAGGGCCTAACATCCTTCATGCCACCAGAACTAGCAACAGCTCTCCCTCATGGTCTTCCATCATTAAAGCAAAAAATATTCTTTGTAATGGTTATCAATGGCGTGCTGGTTCAGGCTCCTCCTCCTTTTGGTTTCAAAATTGGAGCTCTCATGGCTTGATTGGTTCTTTGGTTCCCATCATTGACATTCACGACATCCACCTTACCGTTAGAGATGTCTTCACTCACAACGGACATCACTCTCAAGCTCTCTACACCATTCTGCCGCCGACGATTGCAGATTCCATAAACAACACCTCCTTCAGGTTCAATGACAGAGTTGAAGACACCTTCATATGGAGCTATAACACAAATGGGGTCTACACGGCTAAGAGTGGTTACTCTTGGCTACTTTGCAACTCGGGTTCCGTCAATAATCAGCAACCTTCCTTCGTTTGGTCTTGGATTTGGAAGCTTAAGATCCCCGAAAAATTCAAACTTTTGATCTGGCTAGTCTGTCACAACGCGATCCCTACTTTATCTCTTCTCCACCATCGACAAATGGCTCCCTCTGCCACCTGCTTGAGATGTGGCGAGGACGAAGAATCCATTCTTCATTGCCTTAGGGATTGTCGTTTTTCCTCTCAAAGTTGGTTGCAGCTCGGATTCGCGGACAATGGTTTCTTCAACGAAGGTACTGCTCATAATTGGATTAAAACTCACGCTACCGGAGCTCTTTCTTCCCTCTTCCTTGCCGGACTTTGGTGGACGTGGAGACACCACAATTCAATGTGTCTTAGTAATGATTCTTGGTCTCTTCCTCATATTATTCGAAATATACACCATATGGTTGCTGACATTGAAAACGCTTTTCATGAGGTGCCTGGCCAACACGCAGAACGAATGATTCGCTGGAACAATGACAACTACGGCTGTGTGGTGCTGAATGTAGATGGCAGCTGCTTGGGTACTCCAATTCGGACTGGTTATGGAGGCGTAATGCGCAATTCAGCAGGTTTTTTCCTTGAAGGGTTCTCCGGTTCGATCGCAACAACAACGGATATCTTGTTTGCTGAGCTTACGGCAATTCACAGGGGTCTAAGCATGGCAATAGAAAAGGGAATTGAGGTTCTGGTTTGCTATTCAGATTCACTACTATCAGTAAAGCTTCTTAATAACAGTACTTCTCGATTTCATGCTTATGTTGTTTTAATCCAAGATATTAAGGACATTCTCTCCTCCAGAAATTTCTCCATCCATCATTGTCTTAGAGAAGGAAATCAATGCGCTGACTTCATGGCTAAGCTAGGTGCAGCTTCGAACGAAGAGTTTGTTAGACATACATCTGCTCCGTACGACCTCCTTCCTCTGATCAGAATCGACGCCATGGGAACTGCGTTTCCTAGAGCCTTGGCGTCTTCTTTTTTTCTGTTTTTTTTTTCCTTTTGTTCCCTTTTTAGCTCTGTAACCAAAAAAAATATCCTTCTTGAATATAAGTTAATAAAAGTCTAAATTTGTAAGGTGACTAATTATTGTTTAGAGCAAGCATAATATAGTCTTATTATTTTACATTTACGGCCATTCTATTCTTACTTCGCCAGCCACTTTTTGTAGGATTTTGGCAGCTAGATAGTCACATAACCATATTTGATGATATTGTGCTTTCCTATTTCGAATACCTGTGCAACTAAGTTTGATAGATTATAAAAAATGGAGTTCGCTTATTATTCATGAAAATATGTGTGTAAGACTTGTCATATGAACTAACAGAATGAAAGTTCGATTCTCTTATGTGTAGGCATATGTTTATGGTTGTTTAACATCAAGTTGAGATTGTTATGGAACTGAAATAATAATAAGAGAAATATGTCTTTTATGAATTTTTTTTTTTTGTCATGCGCGTGATGATGTGTTTATTACTTTATATGTTGTTGCCTAAGTAGTGGTGATTGCATTTTTGTGAGGCGTCTTAGTGGCGGGTTAAAATTATATTTCTTTGTGCTGCCTTAGTAGCGGACTGATTATATATGGATCATGTAATCTTTAGGAACATGCATCTTATTTGCGATTTGATAATTGATTGAACTATTTTATTGCAAAGAAAATGTGTGTGAACTTTTCTTAAAGTACGCGAATTTGGTGTATCTTTCTTATTTCTCTTTGAATGAGAATTTTGATACAATTTATTTTATGGCATTATTTCTCGTGATTTGGGTATGAACCAATTTAGATAAAGAAATTGACCCTTAGGTTAATATAACGTTGTAGATACCAAAGAATGAAATATGAAGTTGTTGCGTGATAGAAGAGTTTGCGGGGACAAAAATTGGGTTTTATTAAATTATTATTTTTAAAATATTTTTGAACTCTATTATTGTCTATGTTAGGAAAGAATCAATTTTAAAGAGGAATTTTCTATTAATTCATTTTAATAGTTTATCATTCTATCAGTTTCCTTCTAATAGTTATTTGAAACAAAAGTAGCCTCATATTTTATAAGAAAAAATATTTTTTAAGTAATGTCTTGGACCAAAATCCAAAGCGTTGTATTATGGTATCAGAGCAATAATTCCCAGTCAAATATTTTAGGTGGTATGCATGCTTTTAATTGACGTGTGTGAATGTTTTGGTCGCTTTGTTTTGGTCTTGACATTTTCTATTTTTATTAAATTGTGATTGAAAGTTACTTCTATTTATATGCTTGTTTGATACGTTGGTTTATCATTTTTGTGATCCCGGTATTTGTTTCTTGATATTATATTTTTCCTTGATGTGGCTGTGAATGTTAATTTATTGCTTAAATATGTAATTTGTCTTAGAGATGTAATGTGATTGGATTTTAATTTATATTGAAGTTAGAGTGTTTTCGTTAAGTTTTTTTCTCAACCGGTAAGTTGAAAAGAAGAAAATCAAAATGGATCCATGTTTTTTTTTTCCAACAAGTCGACCCTAGTTTTTTCTCTTTGGGTTTTCTCTTCCAGTCTCTTCATTGAGGGGTGGTTTTGGGTCAATTTTTGACCTGAAATCACTCCTCTTCATCTTTTTCTCTCTATTTCAATCTAAATAAGCGATTTTCACATAGATCTAAGTTTTTTCTTTGTGATTTCATCATCTAAGTGTGGTGGTTTGTTGTTCGTCGTCTTGTGCGGCGTTGTTTGGTTTTCCTTCTTCTTGCGGTGTTCATTTGATTCATATTGAAGATCGATTATTCAATCAAAAATTTGGGCGTCAACGTTGCAGATCCGGGGGCATGGATATTTCGGTCACTTTAATTTTATCATATATTTTTGTAGACATTATGTCGTTATATGCTATTAACTTGGATATTGTGAGTTTGTTCGCAGATTCATCCTTTACGTTTTTAGCGGTGTTGAATGATGTAATATCTCGATTTAAATGAATGAATATCATTTTTTACGTTTTTAGCGGTGTTGAATGATGTAATCTCTCGATTTGAATGAATGAATATCATTTTGTTTGCCAAAAAAAATGAAAAGAAGAAGAAAAATAATGTTGTTATGGTAGGGATGAAGTAATTGTTTGGTTTTGTTTGGTGTTGGGTTAAAAAAGTGAATGCGCTTTTAGTTATATGGTGGATTGTTTGGTGGTAGTTTGATAAGCTTGTTGTACGATCAAGGTATTCAATTTGTTTAAAAGTGTACTATTATCTTAGTCTTTGATCTCTGATTGTTAAAGTTGTTTTTTATTTTTGGTGTTTATTAGCAAGACTTTAAATATTACGGATGTAGGAATTGTTATCTGTTATATGTATAGAGTTGTATTGATCTTATAATTGGTTTTTATTTTAATATTATTTCTCTTTACTTAAAAAAAGTTAGGTTTTTGATTGAATTGTAATTTTAGAAATAATTTGAAGGATATTTATTTTAAGAATTTTAATTCAATTATTTTAAGAATTCTTGTATAGGTTTTTGTTAAGAATTTATTATTCACTACTACAGAAATGACATTTAACATCAGTGGAAATTGACTTTTCACATCGGGTTCCATCCGATGTAACTAAAGGTGAGGTTGTATGTCTGTAACATTTCACATCGGGTATGGAGCCGTTGTGATAAGTTGTTTTCCACATCGGGCAGATAATCACTGATTTGATATGTGACAATTTAATACTATACATTAAGTTTTCACATCGGTTACACCATTAAAACTGATGTCAAATACGTATATTTCACATCAGCTTACTTTCCCACCGATGTGAAAAATAATGATAGGTTTTTTGAATTAATACAAATTCTTACTGTAGTGCCAGATCTATTTCATATATTCATTTCATTTATAATAATTATATGCATATTTAAATAGTTATATTAGTGAATCTAATTTGAGCATAATATTTTAACATCAACAATCTTATAACTTGATGTTCAAGCAAAATATGTACAATTGGAGACCAATAGAGATCCAATCAATAAAAATTATTAGAAACAAACACGAATTCAGGGTATTGTACGATAAAGTATTTTAAATTCATGAAATTAATAGGCCCAAAAAAAAATGACCTGGTTCTTATAGTAAGACATATCAGACCAACTAATCAGTGGCATGCTGTATGGAAACCCATTTTCCACTTTCTGCTTCAGTCTAGGAGGTAACTCTTTCAATATCAAATATGTCTTGAAACTCACTGATACAAGAGCAATAAACAATCATTTACAACTTTCACACCATCCCCACCTCATGGTAGTTAGCTCAAACCAAATATACCCACATGGAATGAAAAATGAAGCTTTATCCAATTTAGGGACTATAAGCGTGACATTTAAATATCTTGCAATTGCCACCATATCACATATCTATCCAATTAAATCAGATAATAATCAGTAAATCAAACTAAAATTCTCCTACACAACTAAACTATCACAAAAGTAAAACACCAAAGACATGTTCCAACCACTTACTGCTGCTCTCATTTGATTCAATCCTCCATTGCACGACACCATCAAGTAACCATTGTTTTTATAAACCCCTGCAAACAATCACACAAAGAAGATTATTCATTAGAACAATTGTGCAAAATCAACACATTCAAAACACAAAAATGACATGTAACATAGTGACTGAGCTGAAATGAAATACTAATATTTAAACCATAGATCCACTCATTTAAATTCAACAACTCAATCCCATTTAACCTTTTTCACATGTAATACCTTCCTATTAGATGGTAAATAACAGAAGCAACATACACATAGTTAATAATCCTATTAGATGGTAATATCTTCCAATTGGTCCTACTTAATATGAAAATATATATTAGTATGTTTCAAATCCCTCATATCATTTCAATTTTTGAAGCATTGTTCTCTCTCTATCTGTGTGATACACATTATTAAATAATAAAATATGGAGCTGAAGTGTAGGAAGGGGTCAGGGACGATGCAAGGGCTAATCTACAAAGTTTTGCGCAGCCAAAAACTAAATCTAGCCTAACAGATGGCCTCATTTGATCAATTAAAAATAATATATTATAGTAGCATTTACGAAGAAAATTATAGTAGGCTTTAGGAAGAATATTACACAGGCTGCTATGAAAAACTCCCACATATCTAGAAAAACAATAGTGCTGCCAGATCACACTCATCCATTAACATACATAACCTAGACAAGGTAGAGGGTTAGAGAACCATTGAGCCATAGAGTCAACAAAACCTTTAGTTTTAGCCTGCTCTAAAATTTCTTCAACCAACACATTTTTGTCTTGAAAAATTACTTGATATCTAGCTCTATAAATAGACCATACAACAAGCAAGCCAAGAACTAGTCCTTGTACAAAATAGCTTATTTGTAACTATTACTCTTAAGACAGCTTTGTATGAATAGTAAAGTTCAAAGTGAGATATATGACATGACAGATGAAATGTAGGACAAGTATAATAGGTTTTTTGGTTCTTGCATATCTATAGATTCTTAGTGATTGTTGATTCTTATTGTTTCAAGCAAACAATGAACTTTGATTCCTTTTAATGGATAGTTTGACAGCAAACAATGTTTACAAATAAGACTTGAGTCAAATGGGGCATTGACAGCATACAATGTTTACCACAATCCAAACACTAACACAAAAACAACCACTTCTACCAAACTACTTCAATTTTTCTGACTCCACTTATAATCAGGTTGATTCTAGTATAATATTCCTGCTAACATGATTAAGTTTTATGTTGTCTCTTACCTCTACTTTATATCATGGTTATTTCATTATTTCTTTATTCCCGGTAAAAATTATGTTTCTCTTCTACGTGTATAAGTCTTGAAAATGAATTTGAAAAATAATAATATTGTAGGACACAAAATATGGGATCTAAGTCCTAGGCTTTGACCATAAAGTTATTAAATAGCATATACTAGAGAACAATATGATGGCTTAGCTTGATTCTTATAAGTTAGTTCCAAATCCTACGTCTGTTGGTTCTGTTATGGACATGAAAACACTAAACTACTTAGAATTTGACCCACATCCTTACGACTCAAAGTTTAAGATTAATGTAACTTATTGTTCAAAAAAAGATTAATTTAACTTAATTCATTTTAGTTTCAAGTTTAGTATCTATACTGACCATCTCCTATTAGTTCAATCCCAGCCATATGACTTAGTTAATAATTGCTAATTAAGGCCAAGATCTTCTCTTTTTGTAGGCATAGATATTTCATATATGAAACACAGTTTGAGCCTAATAAAATGGTAAAGTAACAAATATAATACCACAATCCAAAACACTAACACACAAACAATCAACTTTTCTCATCAAATCAAATCATCCCCGTGCCTTATCTATTCCATAAAAACACAAATAAACTACCACAATCCAAAACACTAAAACAGAACTAAGATCCCTATTTTTTAATATATATTTTTTACAATTTTTTTTCAAAATCTATGAACCATTGAAAAAAATTAGAGAAATATGAATCTGAAATTTAAGGGACACAAACAAAATTACCTAGGATGATGATTACAGGAACAGGAGCACCGAGTGACTGGTGAAATTGAGTGAGGGAGTTCAAGCCAGCAAGAGAGTGAGTGAGATCGACCCAAAATCAACCGATTCAGTGATGAACAGTGTCGGCGGCAGTACCGGTGGCCTCATGTCAGCGGCGGAGACTTTTCTAGTCATAGAATGGAAGAGAAGAAAAGATCTGGCGGTGAGAGAGACAGAGGTTGACGTGAGACACTTTTCCGGCGGCTTATGTGAGATCAACGTGGCTGAGAGATGGTAAAAGGGTATGCGTGAGAGAGTTTAGGGTTTCAGTGAGAGGGAGAACGATATTTTTTTCATGTAAGAGGGGTAAAGTAAAAGAGGGATGTTTTTCCCTTCAGACATTATTGTCCCTGATGTGAAACATAATTGATCATAATTACAAACTTGCCACCGTGTTTCTTTTCCCTTCAAGCTATTATATCCAACGATGTGAATTGCCACCGTGCTATCTTTCACTTCAGGTATTCGCTTGGCTGAAGTCAAAACGCTGATGTTGAATGTATATTTTCTTGTAGTGATTGATGATTGAAAAAAAAATAGTAGTGTTTTTATAAAAATGAAAATGAATTAGGCGTAACGTCTTGGATCAAAATCTGGGACGTTACAATACAATAACGGGAATCACTAATAATTTGAATAAAAAGAGCATTAAGTCTAATTACCACATCCCGTTTAAATGAAAATATGTTACTTCTTTTTCTTTCTTCGGTACATATTTGAGTTTTCTCTAAATTCTAGTTCTCCTATTTAGACATAAATATGATGCTATCAAATCACTTCCAATTTATATAATCACTTAATAGATCAATTTGGAAAGTTATTTTGATTAAAAGAATCACAATAATAATTTCTTTTTTGCATAAACCATTTGTTTCCCTTTTCCCACAGTAGAGGAGTGACAAATCCAAACAACACCGTTAGGTAAATTTCACATCTCTTTCATTTAATTTTTATTATTTTGTTTCATGTTTAGAAATTCTTTTAATTCTGATTTTTTTTTAATGAAGCTTAGTTACATAAAAAAATTACGTTTTTATTTTACTGAAGAACTATTTTAAAAAGAAAGTCGAGCCTCCCATTTTATAGGAACAATTGTGCAAGTAATTGTTTGTTGACTTGAAAATTGCAAATTGCAATGCATGGACACCAAAAATAATTAAATTGGGACTTTGGATACCGTTAAGTTAACTATTTTTTTAGGGACCATTAAGTTAGCTATTCTAGATGCGGTAGTTAATCACTGTATCCCCGAAATTTTTAACCACTAAAACTAGTGGAGGATGATAAAAAGAATAAAGGATTTACTAACAAATGTCTTAAATGTATTGTTTAAAAAATTTATCAAAAGAAATTTTGTTCTAAAAATACAAGTCAAACATATATGGGTTATAATTACACAAATTTTTATATAAAACTAATAAAAGCCAATGAAGGAATTAAGCAGAAATAATAGTACAGTAATGATATTATTACTGAGACTCAACCATATCGGTTAGTACTGTCACACTTTTAATCATTACACTAAAATAAATACGTACGTACCAAACACAAAACAAACAAAAAAAATGCTAGTCACAATAACTTTGGGTTATCAAATATCAACCAATGACTACCATTCAATTCAATCATTGTCATTTCTTATACTAAAGTCCTTGTAAACGATAGATAGATATGAAAAAATTAAATTGGCATTACGGAATTAGACAAAACAGGTTTCTACTTTTGATCTATTGTTTCGATCACGACCGAATAATAGGTACGTTCCTTACTAGTTGAAGAGAAGCATGTTGTGTTGTGTATGTGTTTTTTTGTTATTACTAATACTACAAACTTTGCTTATGCCACATGCTTATGTTTAATTCATACACACCTTCTCCCGTCTTCTTCATTCATGGCACATGCATGACCTATAATTATTGTTACACTTCAACTACCAACTAATTCAACTCTTTCATTTACTCAACATGCATGGGACACAATGCTTTTTTAATTATAGATAAACAAAACCAACTTCATGTAATAATTGACCAATCAGGAGCTGACAGAATATGTACATAATAATTTCCCGTTTCATTTCATCTTCTCAATAGTATATTTTTGGAAGAAATATAGAGATTTTTAACTTTATTTAAAGGAACTCGTGTTTGAGTGCATGAATGTGGATTGAGGATCATAAAGTGTTACTGTAGTTCCAAATCCCAATGTTGGTATCATTATCTTTACAGCTCCGGCTCAACATTCTTACATGATGGTCCCATTCATTCCTTTACTATCAATTTCATCGTCAAGGAAAATTTTACCAACCAACCTTCAATGCAGGTCTCACTTTATGTGGGATTTGCGATTTGGTTCTTAAAAAGTGTAACCTACAAGAATTTCACTTTATAAAAGAGTGTTAAAAAAAAGTGTTGTTAACCCTCTTCAAATTAAAATTGTCTCTTCTATTTAATCAGTTAAACTTTTAATATCGTCTCTAAAAATTACACAACCTCTTTTATTTTATATTTATCGCCACTTTAGTCTTGTATAACCAGAAACTAACATGACAGATGCAACAAAATGTTAAAAATTTCATATAAAATACTTAACTCTATTCCCAAAACATTAGTAACTACGTATTTTAATTAAACTAAAATTTTAACTTGATATGGACAGATAAGTTGGATTGATATGGACAAACTATCAACATGTTGATCTAAGTGGTATCTTAATCAAATGGTTAGAGAGTCGATTCTTGACTCCTATGTATAAAAAAACTCGATTAAAATGTAAAAATTTACATTGTGTATCCAACACTTTTCCCGACAAACATTAATGACCGGATCAAAAGGTGTGTTCTGGAAATAGAAGGACCGAGTTGACAAGGATATGTCTATGTCTTTTGGCAAATATGTGCCAACTCAACTCAATTATACTACACAGCCGAGCCAACCGTATAATTCAAATCAGCAAAATCACAAACACTAGCGCAGATATAAATAAATTTCCATTATTCCTCATACTAACACTAACACATTCCTTCTACACAGAGAAGAAATGGAAATATCTCTTCCTTTGATTCTTCTTGCCACTGTGGTTATTATAGCTATGCCACTTTCATTTGGTGTAAAAGGAAACCAACTTTCTTACAACTACTACAAGAATTCTTGTCCAAACTTGGAAAGTTTGGTCGAGAGAGAATTGATGAGCGCATTCATGACAGATATTCGTGCACCATCAGCATTTCTAAGGCTCATGTTTCATGATTGCCAAGTTCAGGTAATTACTAGCTAGGTGTTTTTTATGTCGTTTAAGGTTGCTTGGACCTCACTTTGTTTGTTTTGTTGTATTAATTTCCATGCAGGGATGTGATGCCTCGATTTTGTTGGACACAAACTACGCTACTCAAAGCTGTGAAATAGCTTCTTCAGGAAACTTTGCAATCAGAAATAGGGAAACAATCAACGACATAAAATCGGTATTAGAAGAAGAATGTCCAGGGCAAGTGTCTTGTGCAGATATCATTGTATTAGCTGCTAAGGTATCAGTGTCACTCTCTGGAGGACCAAGTATTCAGGTTCCATTTGGAAGAAAAGATTCAAGAACTTCTAGCTCTAAATTGGCTGATGCTAAGCTTCCTTCACCGACAGTAACAGTTGATGAATTTTTATCCATTTTCAAATGTAAAGGAATGAACATTCAAGAATCTGTTGCCATTTTAGGTAATGCATATCAACCATAAATTAGTTGAACTATTTTCGTCAGGGAAAGTCTCAAAAGTATAGGTTTTACACAATTCTCACGTGCAGCCAACATTTTTTCCTCCCCTTTTACCAAGAATTATGGGTGTAACTTGTGAGAAATCTCATATATCTGCTCTTTTTGTTGGTGGTTGAGATCACTAACTGGAGTAACTATTAGCTTCATATAATCCATAATCCATTTCTTGGATAGACCTCATGATATGATATCCAAATATACAACTCATGAACACTTAATTTTTAAATTTCTAATAGGGTTTGACATTTTATTTTATTTTTACTTTTGTCATTTAAAGTGTTATACTAATACAGATAAAAATTGTTACCTAAGACAAGCAATAGTTTTTGATCTGTTGCTATTACTTTTGACAGGTGCACATACATTAGGTGTTGGACATTGCTTAAGCATTGTTGGCAGATTGTATAATCAACGGATAAGAGACAATATGGATTTGGGTTATGAAACATCCCTAAGACTAGCATGCCCAACTGTTATTCCTATGACAAACCTAACATTTGTGCCTAATGACATGACCCCAACAATATTTGACAATCAATATTACAGAGACATTATGATGGGGAGAGGTTTGTTTGGTATTGACTCGAGCATTTCTAGAGATCCACGAACTGCACCCATTGTCATGAGGTTTGCTATGGATCAGAGCTACTTCTTTGAGACCTTCTCATCTGCATTTGTTAAGCTTTCTGCTAGCAATGTTCTCACAAATATGGAAGGTGAAGTCAGAAGGAAATGCAACCAGCTAAACTAGCTGAAGAAAATGTCTGCAATTATTATCTTTCTATTTGTAAGAAAATATACAATACAAGCACAAGACTTGTCCAATTCATTTGTCATATAATTGATGATTAAAGATTTATTCATCCGAACGGTTTTACCCTTATCATTTTACATGTTTCAAGTGTATGATATTGATTCCTTCAAAAAAAATTGTATGATATTGATTTTATTTGATTTGATTTTGATAAGTTTTTGTATGGTGCAAATGTATGTAAATCAACATTCAACTTGATTTAAAAAAATGGAGTGACCCACGTACATTTCTACTCATAAAAAAGAGTGTTCACAATAGAGCATTGGAATCGGTGTGATTAGCATTATTCATAAAGAGATAGGTACAGCTAACAAAACTAAACATCAAATGCATAAATAAAACATCAAATTTCATGGCAGGCCCCAGTCATGAAGATATTGCCTCTCCGTGCCATGAATGCTTCTCGTTCTCTATCACTAAGCTGTGAGTAAGAAGCTTGCTGTTTTCACATCCGCCGAGGTGTTAACTACCGGTAGTTAATTGCCGTTGGTTTTCTAATTACAAGCCAGTAGTAGTTAACTACCGCTGAGGTGTTTTTGGTCATTTTCATGTGTTTCTAGAAAACAATAGGTATAAGAAAAGCAATTGTCTAAGAGTAAGAGTAAACTGCAAGAGAGCACTTTCTTTTCAGAATTACTTTTTCCATCTCCTGATTTTGGCAATTACACCACCGTCCTCTATTTAACGCTTTTCCAAAAACACCATCAATACAAAGTCAGTAAACACTACCCTTTCTTATTCTCCATAACACTCGACAATTGCAGAGATCTTCGTTTTCTTGAGACTTGTTGTGGAGGTGGGAAAATGCAAGGAAAATACCAGAAAAACAGATCAAATTCCACAATCATGTTGTGGCATTCATGTTTTTTTCTTTTAAGGGAAAGATGTTGTAGCATTCATATATTGTTCCAATTTTACATTATCTCAAGCATAACAGAATTTACGTTTGTATAAGTATATATTGCGATACAAAATTTGAGGAGAGAACGATAACAAATAGCAATCAGCTGAAGCAAAATAACTATCCTTGGTTCGTGTCCGGCCAGTTGATACTGATATCAAGAGATACGTATTGTACAATAAGTCAACAACCCTTTTTACCTAATTCTCACTCAATAACAAATTGAGTAGAGATAATTGAAACAAAGTTCTCGTCATTTATTTTAAACATCCCAACACATGCAACCAGATCTATCAAACATATATGTTACCACACTACCAAAAAAAACATGTATGTTACCATGAATCACCTCTAGCAAATAGCAGTTAAAACCAAATGGTTTGACTTCAACATAGGAGATCACTTATGCATCCATGTGGTTAGTTAGCCTAACTGGTGGTGAAGCCATGACCCTGATCTAAGGGGTTCAAACTTTTGAGTTTTCCGACCTTTCGAGATAATAGTGCAAAAAAATAAAATCAGAGGTTCAAAATGTAAAATATATAAGTATATATTTGTATTTTTTTTTTAAGTTCACGGGGCTCAGTTGAACCCCCTGCCTCCTCCTGAGCCTAGCATGGTTATGTTTTGTCAATGAAGAGACTCTTTACTTTAAGAAATATAAGTATGTTTATGTGTATTTTATTATTATTACATAAAGCTTTATATAATAAATATGAATTATATTAATATGCGAGTTTAATTAATCAATAAAACTATTATTACAAAATAGTATAATGGGAACTACGATACAACTTTGAAATTGTTAGTGGGAAGATGATGTGTGCATGATGTTGGCATGCCTCGCACTGCAGGAGACCATTTTCCCATGTCGAATGAGATTTTGCAATATTAAAGTCATTGTCCCTGAACACTAGTACTTATGCAAAGTACCCATTTGTAACCATCACAAATCTGCTCAGCACACATACAGCCATTTGTAGCAATGCCCTTACCATGATCTTGGGTTTGGACAACAATGCCTCACAGTGAAACATCAAGAAATTAATTGGATGGTGTCTCCTTCATGAGATCCCCTCCTAGATCATCACAGACCCCTTGATGCAAATACAGAAGGTTCATTCAAACATAACCCTAACGTGACTAAAACCATTCCAATGTTGACAACAAAGTAAACCAAATTATTACAATGGACAAGAAGGTCCATAATCATTGAGTAAATTGGTTACACATGCAGAACATTTTAATGATCAAAGCAGACCAGAAACCATTGTTGCTGCTATATTTCTATGATTAACAGTCATATGGGATGAATACTTGGCTAGCTGTCACTTACCGTGCAACAAGCTCAATTTTTCCAGCCAATGCTTCCATCTTTAGATATGCTTTGGTTTTTCAGTGGATACAGGGCAGTAAGGGAGTTAATCAGTGCAACCAAAATTGAAATTTTAATTGTTGCTTCCAATAGAAATGTACACGGTATATAGTAGCTACTGTACACCAATCTTGGTGTTTTTGCGGTCCAGAACAACATTCAAAATCTTGCCGGGAACATATATTCTCTTCCTGATAGATTGACCATCCAAGTATTTGGATAGCTTTTCATCCCTAGATGCTAATGCAAAAGCATCCTCCTCGGTGCATGTTTCTTCAACCTGGATGGTACCTCTTGTCTTGCCATTAATCTGAACTGGGAGGACTACTGTCGTATCCTTCAGATAAGCAGGATTTGCCTGCAGTTACAACATATAACAGACATGATCGTGGTTAATGTATTGATATGACACTAAGTTCATTTGATTGAAATTAAACTCAACCTGGAAAAACATCCCCCTTTAAAGATTTCAAAATATTGTGTCACTAAAATATCAATGCCAGATTGATCCTCTTCACAACCACAGCATAAGTATTTAAATGTTTGTGTAAAAGACTTCTGGTTTTCTTGTATAAAATTCTTATTTTTCAAAATTTTGCAAAATAACTTTGTTAAAATTTATTTATTTATTTTATCTTCCAAAAAAAAAAAAACACCAAAACAAATAGGTTGTACCTTTATCATAAAATTATACTCCCTCCGTTTCAAAATGAGTGTCGTTTTAGGTTGTTACACACATATTAAGAAATGCAATAATGTTGTCTATAGACATGCCACTTTTACTAAAATAGCCTTGTTAACTATTGGTGTATTTCCCATCATTATAAATTAAAGTAAAATGTAGTTCTTTGGAAGTAGTGTGCATAGTAATAATTAAGGGGTACTATTGGAAAAAAGTAATTAATAGTGCATTGGAAATTAAAAGTGACATTCATTTTGAAACAATGTTTTTTTGCCTAAAACGACACTCATTTTGAAACGGAGCGAGTAAGAAGTTTCAAAATGTATTAAAAAACTTACTCAAGTTGTTCCCAAGAGAAAAAAATTGCTGCAGATTATATAATTCACAACTTAACAAACCATACCATTAGATAAAAAAATACCCGCAGTAAGTTGTGGCTGTGTACTATCACTTGTTGAAAGTTATACCATTTAGCACTAAGCATCAGTTTGTTCTTTGTAAATAAAAGATATATACCTTCGCAGTAAATATTTAAAAGCTATATTTTTGGCGGGAAAGCCAAAGATACCTATTTGGCGCAATCAGTAATTGTAGAGGGAATGTGTAACATAATAAAATATTGGTTAGACATTATTAGAGATAGTATGCTGTCAACAACAACAATCAAGCCTTATCCCACTAAGTGGGGTCGGCAACATGGATCAAATTACACCATAATGTTCTATCATAAATCATATTTTGATCCAACTCATTGATCTATAAATTTTTCTTAGTAGGGAGATAGTATACTATTTATAAAATAAATTGAAAATCAGTGAACACATAACTTGACAAGCCATGAAAGAATAGGAATGGTTTGATATGGACCCAAATTCATACCTTAGGAAAAGGCTCGTAGGCTAATGATTTTGTGTGGCCAAGACGAGACCATAGCTCCTCAGCCATGTGTGGCGCATATGGTGATAACAGCAAAACAAAAGCCTCAACCACTGATTTTGGATGTTTTTCCCACTGAAAATATATGCCAAGAAAAATATAGAGATCATAACAGAGAGGAGCGAAGAAAAAAAGGAACGCTTGAACTATAAAAAAATAAAAAAAAAATAAAAAAAAAATAAAAAAAAAAAACCCAAACACAATATACTTGTGCATTATACCATATAGGATATACATATGATGATGCATATTTTCATTTTGCTTCTTATTGAATCAAGCCAAACATGAATAAGATAAAAAAGACCAATTCCATGAGCGAGTGAAAATAGGGGACCAAAACTGCAATTAAAGCTAAAGATAAAATAATTATGTAGTTATAAGGCTCACATAACATTTTATTACCTATAATATGCAATTTTGCAGATTTAGTCTCTAAAAAGTTGTCTGTTTAAATCTCTCAAAAATAGAAAATTTGCTTTAGGTCTTTGCTATTTTTTGTTTTAGTCTATGTAATATCTGTCTGATTCGGAATTAGTCTCTATACAGTCCCTATTCCATAGACAAATCAATATTGTTCGTGTATTCCAAGAAAAATTCTAAGATGAACATATATTTCAGGACTAAAATCAAAATAACAATGACAAAACAACTTTCCCTGTTTCAGGGAATCAAGCTAGCAAGAATTTGTTATAGCACATTCCTGGAATCATATGTTCACTGCCACCCCACGTCATTGCTAAAGCCACCCCCACTGCAATTACCATCACCACCACAACACTTATTGACATGCCACTATGATATTAACACCATACAACCGCCATCTACTAGCACTACTGTCGATACATATCCATCACCATCCTTGCTATGTAAGGGTATTATTATCATTGGATAATTTTTATTTTCTATTCCTGTTTAAAATCCAGCATATCAAAAATTGAAATGGAACGGACTAGCCATTACATTCTTGATAAATACCAAATGCTGCCTACCTTCCTCACCCCAGAAAACTAAAATAAAGGGAAAAGGAAAGACGATTGGAGGACAAGAGATATTAGAAGAATAAAACCTAGTGTAGGCAGCACTGCAGCGGGTCTAAGAAGGGTCATAATGTGTTTAATGTAGAAAGCTTTATCTTGTATTCGTAAAGCATTTACGAGAGTGATTTCACAACGTGAACCCATTACAATTTAGTCAAATAGAAGGAACTTCAATTGTTGCACCAGGGCTTCCCATGGATGCAAAAACAATGGAAGTAGAAACAAATAAATACCTTATATGCTGCATTAAGGAACTCCATCATTGCAGAAATTCCAGTGTTGAATCGTGTGCCTTCAATTTCCTCTGTTACCTGAATACTGAAAGTAAATTCTTAGCTCAATTGTTCCAAATCAGCTTGTTAAATCCATAAACAAAGACAGAAGAAAACTATGATTAAAAAGTTGAGATATTGACCTTAGCAATGCATTTATGAAGACAACGAAGCTGTTCTATAGTAGGTTCCTCATCAACGGATACAGTTCCATCCTTAAATGTGCCATCAGACAAAGGTAAGCCAACAATCAACCTCCAAGTTCTACCTAAAAAACGATGTACACCTTCAATGCCGCTAGTATTCCATGTCTTTGAGTCTCTGGGAACATGTTAAAAAGGAAAAATAAAGGAGAAAATTTATCTGGGGTAAGAGTCCTGTATTAGAACAAGATCACAGCATGGTAGTGTCCCCTCCCCCATATAAAGAAATAAATGAAAAAGGCGCAGAATAAAAACATAATGTTGTTTTGATTAAGGACCAATCTCCATAATATGCCACAAGGCACAAGTAATAGGGTTCAAGGTCAAACCTACCTCAATGGTCCCATGAACATTTCATATAAACGAAGAGAATCTGCTCCATACTCAGAAATGACATCATCAGGATTAACAACATTTCCCCTGCTTTTGCTCATTTTATGGGCACGGGCAAGAATACGTATGTCAGGATTTTCTTTCAGGACAAAAGAATCTCCAGATTTTGTGACCTACGCTCCAGGGAAAAGTAATATAAGTTCTTGTAAAGGAAAATAAAGGTTCAAAATCGTAACTCGGCAAATATTGAAAACATTGAGAAAGTGACAACTTAATTGTGAAACCTTTTCCTCAGAAATTCTTTCTAGATTATGTTCATTTAACATATTAGTAGAATCGGCAGATATCAGATTTCCATCTTCATCCCTACAAGCCATATATTGAACCTGCAATTCAAACCATTAGAAAAAATTGTGAATTTGTGATGATTGCTTAATTTGTTTACCCTCAAATTTCAAGCAGAAGAAATGAAATTACCTCCCCAAGGATAATCCCCTGGTTTATGACACATTGGAAGGGCTCCTTGGTGGATACAACACCAATGTCAAAGAGAACCTGAGATACAAAACTGTTAAATCTGCACAAATATTGCACCAACACTAACAATTGGTAATAGGCTTTTGATGCCTTACTGAACTCATTTCAATCCCTAATTGGTGGATTTATCAATCGTTCATTCAACAGCCAACGACTCAACCATGTTGGCAGTTATTATTTAACTTCTATAAGGATCACTTAATTTGATTTTATGAGTGTATTAAGTTTTTATATTGGGGCTAATTCATCCCCAATAACCGACTTGTAAGGTGAGGGGTGTCTCTCTTTATAAACTCTAGTCAAGCCTTATCTTTAATCTAAGTGGGGCTTGGTTTTTCCAATATTTTTTTTTAGTACCAATCGAAGAATTTCCATTAAAGTAGTTCATGATAGTAAGAATACAAAATTTCTTTCAAGTTCATGTTATTGAAACTCATTTCCTAGAAGTTGGAAGACTGAAAACATAACAAATCTCTTTAAAATTCACAACTACACACCCCATTGATAAGCATTTCCTTCTTAGCTTCTTCGGTGTGAGATATAATGAGAAGCATTTCCTACCCAGTTCCAAGCATAGAATATTATAGATAAAAATTCTCGTTACTTCTAAGCTGAGCCAGAATCGAGTGGCAGCAGTTAATATGAAGACAACCAGCCTGAACAAGAAGTTCTTTCAAGCAGGTGGTCAACAAAAAGTTGATGCTACACTAAATCCCAATATCCTATGCTTGGAAGCAACTCTTTGGCTCAGCTTAGAAGTAACGAGAATCTCTATCTATAATATGCTATGCTTGGAACTGGGTAGGAAATGCTTCGCATTATATCTCACACTGAAGAAACTAAGAAGGAAATGCTTATCACGGGGTGTAGTTGTGAATAAGAGATTTGTATGTTTTCAGTTTTCCAACTTCTAGGAAATGAGTTTCAATAAAGTGAACTTGAAAGAAAACTTGTATTCTTAATCATTAACTATTTTAATGGAAATTCTTTGACTGTTGCTAAAAAAATATATTGGAAAAACCAAGTCTCACATAGATTAAAGATAAGGCCTGACTAGAGTTTATATAGAGAGGCACCCCTCAGCTTATAAGCCAGCTTTGTGGGGATGAGTTAGCCCCCAATAGAGTGCATTAATTACAATGAACACTCTCTTTAAGCCATAAACTGGACAACAGTATTGAAAATGATAAAATGTCGGCCTTTATTTATTTTATACACAGTAGCAGTTTAACTATGGATACTTTGATTTTCCAGGACCATTGACATGGTGAATCCTTTTTGTGGGGATGAGTTAGCCCCAATAGAGTGCATTAATTACGATGAACACTCTCTTTAAACCGTAAACTGGACAACAGTATTGAAAATGATAAAATGCATGCCTTCTTTTATTTTATACATAATAGTAGTTTAACTGTGGATACTTTGATTTTCCATGACCATTGACATGGTGAATCCTTTTTGCTATATTTGACATGTCGAACACTATAATAAGGGGTCTAACTTATGTTTTGTGGGGACTAACTTAAGCAGGTTTTGTGGGGATGAGTTAGCCCCAATAGAGTGTGTTAATTACAATAAACACTCTGTTTAAGCCATAAACAGGACAACGGTATTGAAAATGATAAAATGCAGATATTCTTTTATTGTATACACAACAGTAGTTTAACTATGGATAATTTGATTTTCTATGACGATTGACATGGTGAATTCATTTTGCTATATTTGACATGTCGAACACTATAACAGGGGGGCTAACTTATGTTTTACCAAGAATGCTAACTACGTAAACGACATAATTGCATTATTATTTGAGACCTATTAATCATTCTTACTAGATATCATGGAACAAGAGTGACAGGGACATAGCTTCTCCACAGAAAGGTTAAATTCATGGCTTAGAGTGAAACAAATCACAAACCAACATGTTCCAGATTGATACTGGAACCAAATACAAACCTTGTGCCAGAACCTAGCATATAGTAAATGGAGAACTGCATGCTCAGCACCACCAACATACACGTCAACAGGGCCCCAATACCTGCAAGAGAAAAACAATTTTAAAGTGGGTGGAGAAATTCAATCAGCTAGAAATTGTGCAAGTAAAATATAAGAAACCAGAAAAAAATGGATAATGAGCAACTACTGGAAAGAGAGACAAAATTAGTTGAAGCTACACCTTTCTTTTTCCTTATCAACCAGTTCTTCGGAATTATTTGGGTCCATAAATCTCAAATAGTACCTGGAAGGATATTAAAAGGAAATGTGACATATACACGTAAAAAGAATTACATTTTATTTTCATTTGTATCAGATGCATAAAAATCCTGAATCAAGACCACAAAACTACTATACTTAGCCACAGAACCATGGCTTAGTGGCTCAGGGATTACAAATAAAACAAAATCATTCAAGATCCTCCCAATAACTTACCAGCATGAACCAGCCCACTGTGGCATGGTATTTGTTTCCCGAGTAGCTGGTCTTCCGGATAACCTATCTGTGGTCTTCACCTAAAAGTGGTACCATCCAAAAAAATATAAAAGAGCGATTACAATGGGAGGGAAAACAAGCTAAGAAAACAAAAACAGAGGACTCAGGATTATCTAAGTAATTTAACCTACGTCATACTAAGTACACATTTAGAAATGTCAATGGTATTGCACTTCCATAAAATTTCAAGAGTATAGGACCTACTACTACAGGCCTTTCAGTTTCCTTATAAATTAGAACGGCTTATATTTTTGAATGAGGCTAATCCGTTAAGAAAATATTAAATGATATAGGCAGAGTTCTTACTCAGAATTATTTAGACAGTATACAAGAAGACAAACAATCTAAAGAGCAACTCGTGTAGATATTGAAAATGACCACTGGTGTGACTATAAGTTCTCTCTTCCGGTGACAAGATTTTAGGGAGTGCACAGAAAAGTTCCTTCAAAGGTACTTGAAACTCCTAAAGTAATCAATCTATAGATTTCTCCACCTGATTGCATTTGCACCAAAATAGAAGATGTACCCAGATAAGGCAATGATTCAATTTTACCAACCATTATTAGAAATGGACCGGGTAACATTGTCTTGATATGAAAGGGGAAATATAATTCATGAACCACTACACCAGACTGTTATCATGTCGGCTTTTCAATGTATTAGTCAATGCATAGTAGCAGAGGGCTTAATAGCCAGAAAAAGTTCAGCCCTGGTTCAAGTTTGGTAGGTTTATCGTCTGATCAGCCAGTCAAATCATGATCAGTAACTATGTTTTTTATGTATGGAAAATTTAATAGTGAGATTTCGGTAAATCATCGACATTTGTGCCAATGACAAAGAAATGATAAAAAGGCGTCCAATTGCCATTATATCTTGATAACAAAGTATGCAGAAGCAAAGTAACGATTTGTATTTGGTATAAGCTTACCCAAGATACTGCCTTAGCCAGAGGAGGCTCCCCTGTTCCTGTGGGAGAAAAATCATCCAATTCAGGTAAAATAAGGGGCAATTCAGTCTCATCCAGAGGGACAGTCTCACCACTGTCATCCAAGAAGATGACAGGGATAGGTTCGCCCCAGTAACGCTGCCGAGCAAAAAGCCAGTCCCTTAATTTGTAGTTCACCTGAAGGAAGAACAATGTATTTCATATTATACAAGCCATAAAAAACAACGTTCCAATAAAATGAACAAGCTTATTATAATTTTAGATATGAACCTTTCTCTTTCCATTTCCACTTTTCTCTGCCCAATCAATGACTTTTAGAGCTGCTTCTTTGCTACGCAAGCCATTAATGTCAAGCCCCATTAACGTATTTGATGAATTTGCAATAATGCCTTCACCTGGAAAAGCCTTTCCAGACTCATCGATGCTTTTATCATCTGGCATCACAACCCAGCGAATAGGAATGTCATATTTCAAAGCAAACTCGTAATCACGTGAATCATGTGCCGGCACAGCCATGATTGCTCCTGTTCCATAACTGCCACAGTAACCACAATTATATTCTGGTTTCATATAACTTTCAAATAGCATTGTACACCACATTGACCGTATCATGGAATATTTAGCAATCAATAAATGCAATCTGCATTCTAAATGGTACTTGTATACACACCTCCCCAAAACATAATCTGCCACCCATATCGGAATGGCTTCCCCGTTTGCTGGATTTTTTGCATAACAACCAGTAAAGACTCCAGTCTTTTCCTTCTGAAGCTCCGTCCTCTCAAGGTCACTCTTTTTTGAGGCAAGGTCAATATAATCTTCTACCTGAGATTAAAATCCCTAAGAATCACCATCTCCTTGACTCCGATTAAAATCCTTCTAATAAATTAGGCAATGGAAATGCATAACTTACATGCTTGCTCTGGGCAGTGGAAATCAATGATGAGATCAAGGAATGCTCTGGTGCAACAACCAAGTAACTAACAAGCAAATAGGATATGATGAATAGTTTATTTATGAGTGCTTAATCTGATTCATAAAGTTCATAAAATATTTATTGAAAATTGAATAGATAAATACGTTGCTCCAAAGATCGTATCAGGCCTGGTAGTATACACAGTAATCTGCATGTCTCTCTCCTTTCCATCGCCATCAAGAATGCAAAATTCCAACTCAGCCCCTTCTGACCTCCCTATCCAATTTCTCTGCATTTCTTTTACACTTTCCGGCCAGTCAAGGTCATCTAAATCTTCCAGAAGACGGTCAGCATATGCAGTAATCTTGAGCATCCATTGCCTCATCGGCTGCTTGGCAATAAACAACGACACTGTAAAGATTATGAAACCATTCAAAAAAAAACATAAGAGAAAAACCACCCAAAAAGTAAATTGAAATAAATATGTATACATTAATCAGTATACCTTTCTTACTACAGGATGACCACCGCGTTCACTCACACCATCAATAACCTCCTCATTGGCCAACACCGTGCCAAGTGCAGGGCACCAATTAACTGGAACTTCAGCCTGAATTATTTTTTTATATGATGTTAAGAACACCATAATAACATCAATACTTGGGAATTAAATGAAGTAAGCACAATTTCTAAGTCATTGTCATATGCTCAACCTGATATGCCAATCCTCTCTTTAAAAGTTGTAGAAAGATCCATTGAGTCCATTTGTAATATTCAGGTTCTATGGTTGATATTTCACGATCCCAGTCATATGAGAATCCTAATGATTTCAACTGTAAAGACGTATTAGTAATGCACCCATAAAAGGAATTTCTCTTTTCTGGTAAATACATATCAGAGCCATGGGAAGCAAACCAAGTGGAGGCTATTCAAATCACTTTCCAGTTACTTGGATTAATAATCAAATTCAAACAAGATTTGTATTATGAAATGCAATAAAAGTTATTGAGTGATTAAATTGTAACTTATAATACAAAAACTCCTTATTGTTTTTATAGTTCCAAACATAGACTTGCAACTTACTGGCTACTTTGAAGCTTATCCAAGAAACCAACGCCACAATTCAATTATTTAGATCCTTTTCAATATAATTATTTAGAATAATTGCAAATTTGATTTCTCTATTTTGGACTAAGTGAGATTTCTGTCCCTTGGCTTTTTTCAAGCCAGTCAAGGAACCAAATTTGGTCCTGCAGTCAATATTCTTCTACCTGAAACTCATATTGTCATTTTCTAACTAAATATACAGGGGTCTGCTCTGGATTTGGAACATGAAACAATTCCAAAAGTTCAGAAAGAAAAAAATTTAACGAAAATTTGATAAAGTTGAAGGAAAGTGTTAATTTTTTTTTATTTTGATCGAAATTTGCTTTTAGGTTGGTGAATTTTAAGTGGATTTAAATATTTCAATTTGTAAAGATTTTAAAGAGAATATGAAAATTTCAAAAGTTTTACAAACACAAAAACATGAAGGATTGATTGAGGACCAAAATCATATTGACTAGTTGATAGAGGGAAAGTGAGACCTAACTAACTACTTAAACTATTCACAACTACAACTTAACACAGTTTTCCAAAAAGTAAAGATCTTCAAATGGATCAAAATTGGGCGCATAAGTTCCTTACAGGCACAACACAAGCAGCAAATTTTAATAATTCTAGGATATCTCTAATCATTTAATACAATAATTAAATACAAGGAGTTCATTCAATTCAACACATGCATACTTCAGATCCTTTCTTTACCAGTTTACCTGAGAAGTAAAGCGATTAATATTCGTCACAGTGGTGAGCTTTGGGTGAGTTCCTGTCTGAACATAAAGTCAATAAAAATTATCAAAATCATTACTAAACTCAAAAAGATTGTAGAGAACATCGACATGCTAGCTATGAAGCACAAACACAAACATCTGACACGACACTGACACAGGTGAATATTTGAGAAAATAACATAATTGACTGTAATCAGTAATCACATGTGTCAGTGTCGTGCCATGCACTATCTGACATGTGTCCGGTGTACACTTCTTCGCTAAGAAATGTCAGTGGTTATATTAAGCAAGAAATAGACCTGAATGGCGTATTGTTCTGCAGGCAATCCAAAAGCATCCCAACCCATTGGATGCAACACATTATATCCTTGCATTCGTTTAAACCTAGCTAGAATATCAGTTGCTGTGTATCCAAGTGGATGTCCAACATGTAACCCAGCTCCACTGCAATAAAAATGGATAATAATCTCAATTTCATCGCAATTCTGAACATAAATCTAAAAATTGAAAAATCAAAGTAACTTCAATTGAAAACCTAGGGTAAGGGAACATGTCGAGAATATAGTATTTAGGTTTTGATGTATCGATATCATCATCATCTGGAGTTCTGAAAGTGCGAAATTCGTCCCAAAAACGCTGCCACTTTGGTTCAATTTCATGGAAAGGATAAGCTCTGTTGACCGGCTTCTTCTGCTCCGTTTCGTTCAGTTTATCATTCGTTGCCGAGTTTCTGATTCTAAGACTGTGACTGCGGAATCTGAGAGTAGAAGAAGATGTTCTTCTTCTGAATGGTGTGGGAAAAGGAAGGGTGCTGAATTTAGAGGAAGGGGAGGGGAATGGAGACGGAGAAGAGTGTGGTGAGAGGAATTGGACATTGTTGAGATGAAGCATTTGGATTGATTGATACAGAGAAATGAAAGACCAGTGAAGTGGATAACGTCCTCAATGAAGATGGCGCTTAAAACTCAACAACCACGTTTTTTGAGATTTCTTTTTCCCACTTAGTTTTTTGTTTTTTTTAGGAAATTTTTCCTACTAATTTCAAGTATCGTCAACTTATCTCATTTGTTAAAGACAATGTGATATATACAAAGTTACAAGTGTTTAAACTTCGACCACCATAAAAAAAAAAGTTTTTTCATAAGTTTTTTCAATTTGATTATTTTAGTTGAATTTTATAATTGAAGTGTATTTAACGTTTTTTGGATTTCGGGTTTTCAAATTAAATAATCATTTTTATCCAATTTTATTTAAATTCAACTCAATTTATTAAAATGACATCACATTCATCATATTTTATTAAGTAGAATGATTTCATAATAGACTTACATTAACATAAAGTTAATTGCTACAAAATATTTGACACATAATACTAAATCTAAAGAAAATGGAGATGGAAGGAGAGAGAATGTTTGTCATCCTCTCATACGTCCTCAGAATAATTTGGGAGTAGAAGATGATGGGACATGAGAAGATAAAAACTAATTTGAACAATCTCTGATCTAAATTGATCCAAAATATGAGTTGATTTGGGACAACCCCCTTCAACCATTCATATCAACCTGATGACTACTGGGACAAATGTATGATATCAACCTGATAACTACTAGGACGAAGGTCTGTGTTGACCTTATGTTTAAAAGGCCAACGATGAAACATGACACCTTAACTCGAGCCCTTAAAACAAAAGTATGAAAGAAAAGGAAAGAATGTGATTTAGAATGAGAACTTGTGAAGAAATAGTGGGTATTTATAGGGAAAATGCAAACATAGATTGCAACGACGGTCAATGGAAGGAAAGTAAAAACATGTGATCAACCATTCAAATATGATATATAAAAACGCATGAAACATGCAAGGAACCAACCAATATTGTTGGTCAAACCACCGTCCACGTTATTGACTGTTTCGGATTATATAATTTGAAATGCACTCAGATTATATAATTTGAAATACACTCAAACTGTGTAAAAACTTGTGCTTTGGAGGATTTGTCACATTTTGGATTATATAATTTGAAACAGTTAAATACAGGATCTTCATGTGGTCCACATTTCACCAACACTTTATGTGTGTTTGGTTTTTTTATAAACCACACCACAAAAACCATAAACACTTATCCAGTATATATAAACACTAAGCTAATTGCAGTTTTCTACAATAGGAGGGAAACTTAATCTGTTTAAGGTCCACATTGATGTCACATTGGTTGACTTTAAGGGTTAGTTGGACCAAATTAATTATCGTCTCAACTACAATGACAAAAGAATGACGAAATATTGAGTATCGTCGTTTGTCGATAGACTCGCATGGAAGTGTCTGGTTACCTAGACGAAGCTCCAAAACGACAACAACGCGAGAACCATACTCTCTATATTTGGTCAGTACAGTTTAAAAGGACCAATCGAGCTAGACATTTCCTTGTTAAATCTTTTCATGATATCAGAGAAAGTTTGATTCATCCCATGACTTTAAAAAGAAATCAGAGCTTGCATTGATAGACCCAATAAAGGATTTAGTTTGGATGATCCATGACCTTGTTTGTTTTTAACTATGTTGTTTTGTGTTACTAAATTATGTCATTGAAATTGTGTTGTTGAAATTGTTATATTTAATGTATGTTGTTGAAATTATGAAGGATTTAGTTTGATCACAGCTAGTTCATGCAATCTTTGTGTTCCTCTCATCATGATTTTGCCACACGGTGATCAGTGCATTTTAGCACATTTTTTATAGCCTTGCATTTCTATATTTTGAGAGCTTTTAATGTCTTAAATAACGTTTTTATCTTGTTTTTGCATTTTGGGTCAGATTTGATTGCAAATGTAATTATTGGATTAATTTTCATACTTAATGTGTTCTAATGACCCCTGTTCACCATGTAGGCCATAACTTTGGTTGTGATTATCCAAATGAGACATACGAATAGGCGTTGGAAAGCTAAGAAAAATATCTACAACTTTTATGTTGGGCTCAAAACCCAGTTTAGACATCATCTATATTGAAAATTCGAATCTCTGAAGCCATTTTGTTGACCACGAATTTGGGTCAACTATTGTTACCGCAAATGGGCCGATTAGCTAATTCTAAGCCCAACTCTTGGCAAACTCAGTTCTAAGAATTAGGTTAACTCCTTACGGTATAAATAACGCTGCAAACAGCTAGAACAACATCTTTTTTGGCGGCCATCATTTGTTATTATCCATGGAAGCTTAATCCTATAGATCAATCCACTGGTTAAGGATTATAGTTTAATGTCTTGAGGTCTGTATTTTAATCTCAATTTTGTTTCTTATGACTATCCTTTTCCTTTCAATCTTCTATTTTCCTATGATTATATGTTTGGCACTTGTTTCATTTCATATTGATTCTATCAATTGCAATTCATAATAATTTTGTATGTGTTTGAACGCTTGTTTTAATTCAAATTCGATTATATTGACTTGCTATCGGGGACTTGCTTATGATATTTGAAATAGTTTAGACGTTTGATTTAAATTATTTCAAATGAAGATTGTTAAGTTCTACAAAGCTTAGTTATAGGTTTGGTTGAACTTGGTAATCATATTAGCCGTGATTTTGTGACGTTTGCTCCAAAATCACGGTAAATCAAATTCTAGATTTTTGTGACGCTTGTTCCAAAAATCAATAGAAGTTCTAATGAGATTAATTGATGCTTAATCGGTTAGTTTTATAACCAAACAAGACAGAATCTGACAAACCAGTGGATTGGTTGTTTTGTAAACTCGTTAAGAATGCCAATTTGATCATCCTTTTCCACAAACAAAACTCCCAGTTTACTTTTTGTTTATTGTTTTGACTTGGTATTGTTTTATTTGAGATCCTTGAAAAACGACTAAGGTTTAAATGCCTTGCCTTACTTTTTGTAAATTATTTTTACCACGAACGACAAGGGTCACACAGTTTTTTTTTTTTTTTTCTATCTTAAAGTTAGTGTTGGTAAAAGTTTATTTATTTATTTATGCATCAAAATCTATTAATTTTGTTGGACATGCGATTTTTTTTTTTGAACAAGTCAAAATGAGATATATTAACAAAAAAAACTTTGGTCCCTAGCACAAGGAGTGTCAAAGAAAACAAAACAAGATTACAATAGAGTTCCAATCAAAACAACAAAAGACAACAAGGAAAAAAAATCACTTCAGCTAATCCCCAAACAAGCAAGGGGACTCTGCCACCACATATGATAACCAAATGAAAAACACGCATTTTTTGCTTTCAACCATTTAAGAGATGTAATCTTAACATTCTCAAGTAATTGCACGGTTGTTTTTGCTATGTTGGCAGACAGTCCTTTGGTTTCTTTCATTCCAAAGAACCCAAATACCACAAAGCCAAATCAAATTAAGGAAAGACCTTCTTGGAGCATAGCTACCTAAAGAGTAAACAAACTGATAATAATGATTCAAAATATGTTGAGGGTCCACAGAAAATACACCAATCCAAATCTTAATTTGTTGCCAAAGGTCACTAAAAATAGGACAATGAATAATTATGTCGTCTATTGTTTCATTTTGGCCATCTTTTTGGACATACGGGATGCCTGCTTAATTTTACTAACTATTTTATTATGTTGAACTTTGATCCTATCTCCCACAAAACAAAAAAACAACAAAAAAAAATTCACGGTCTTACGTTGAATTAAAATATTTTTTAATTATTTTATTTCTAGTCATCTTCAACTAATCATAGTTCATTATGATAGTCAAACTGACATTAATGTTTACTGCCATTTTGTTCGTGAACAAAATTAAATAATATCTCATTACTCTTTCATGTTTATGATATTGCATTCAATTGACAGTCATTTTTACTAAACCACTAAGAGTTCATGTTTATCAAAGATTACTTTGCAAGTTGGGTGTTATTGAAATTTCAATCTCATCCCCAACTTGAAAGGGGCTGATAGGAGTAATACAACACATGAAGACATTAATGCTTTGGTCCCATATCAAGATATGGTTTTTGTATTATTGCGAAATTTGTTTCTCAATTTTTTGTTTGCAGTTTTGATTCTTTTGTGTATATTTCAATGCCTATTTACATGGTAATATATCAATGACATTGATATACAATTGATACAAATTGATTCTTATGTTACACGCATTATTGTTTCTTAATTGTTGGAAAGCATGAGGAATATTCGTGCAAAATTAACTAATTATATTAATTTGTTCTTTTTGTGAGATAGTTTCTTGCACTAAAGAGCATTTTCATTTCAAAAACCAATTTCCCTTATGCAATAGTCTCTATAATAAGTTTCATACGAGATTACGTCCTCCTACCAGCCTACGATATTTTTCAACGTAGTTTTTTATATGACACGTCCTGAATTGTTTTTCTTGATGAAATATTTGATTTTCAATCTAATTTTGATACATTGATAGTGTAAACATTATCAGCAAACCACAATCAAACTTATGTATGATTTTTGAAGTAGTTATGATTAAAGTTAAAGTTTTAATGATATGACAAATTATAATTTACGGTGCAAAGATTTTACACTAACCGTGTATTTGAATTAAATTTTCAAATCAATTTTTGAAAAGTAAGGTTTCTGGATGTTATTCTTATATTGGTCTCATTTAGAAGTATAAGTTTTTTGAATTTGTGATCTTTTGGTTAGGCGACAAAGGAAGTACCGCAGATGTGGTGACAAATGTGTTACAGGTCTGAAAGATAAAAAAGAAAAAAAAAACTATGGAAAATGTGAGTTGACATATGGACTAATTGTATTTTTATTTTTTTTTGAAGGAATCTGTTTTTAAAATTTGAATATTTTAATTATTAGTTTGATTCAATTTTAAGGAGGGAGAAAAAAAATCCCTCCTATTACCTTTTTACTGTCTCATAATGGAGAATTGGATGCGAGGGAAGATAAGCTATTAAAATTTCAAGATTATCTATGATATAATGTTAAAGGATTGGTTTCCGCGTTTTTTTTTTTTTTTTTTACCTTTTCTTAGTATTTTATTTCCTTTTAATGCTACTTGTATCTTCTTGCAGAGTTGTTCCTCACTATTGAAGGTAAGTTGTTCAAATTCTGTCTTCATTTTATATTTTCTTTATTTTGTATTCATCATATTTTTTTCATTCCAATTGTTCAAATATTATTTGTTATTGTTGTTGTTAGTTTTTATTTTACATTGTAATTTATTGTTGTTACTCTCATTGTTAGTGGATTGGTCTTTTTTTTTCTTTCTTTTTATTCGTTACCCACACAAAAATAGATCAGTGCTTTTGGATGGGCATTCCCTTGGAGCTTATACTCACAACATTATCATTAGTCTCATATTTGAGAGCCTCACAAAAGAATTGAGGTTTATAAGCTTACTACAGATTTTTCTATTTAAGAAAATAGTAGTTGGGGATGAGTTTTTCCACTGACCTTTTGCTCATAGCATTGATGCTTCCACTGAAAGAGTTATATTATTGAAAATGCCTTCCTAGATAGATTTTGATCAACAAAAAAGTTGAGTTGAAGTGTCACCGGTGGAAGTATCATAGCATGAAAGCCGCCAAAGAAGTTTTGAACGATGGTGCACTTTTATGAATCTTCAATTGAAGAGTATCTCACCTAAGAATACTTGATATTTTTTTCAAGAAACATATTTTTTTCAAGAACCAAGTGAGTATATTGAGGGAGAGAATGTGTGTTTGAGTCAATGCTACAAAGTTGAAAACTTATATGGTCAAAATATAAAGTTTTAGGTTTTAAAATTGAGGTGTTTGCGGACACACTATAATCCAAGAGTAGATGGAAAGAAACCATGAACGGAAAGTAACGCATATGAAAGAAAGGTAAATATGAAGAGGTAACAATTGAAATGGTAAAAGTGAACGAAGAAAATTGTGGTATATATTTAAAAAGGTGAAGTCAAGAAAAAAGAACCACGATAAATAAATAATACAGTACAAGTGATGTGACAAGACCAAACAATTTTATTAATCGAAAAACTCATAAAATATGGGCTATAATAAATTATAAATGATTAATCAAATATTTGATTTTCTCACTATAATAAGTACTCACTTTAGAATAGTTTTTTCTCTTCGAGGAAAGTCACTTTAGAATAGTTTTTTTTAGGGGTCACTTTAAAATAGTTATAAATTGCACCTAAAAATAAGAATTATATTAAATTGCACCTAAAGCTCAATCAGAGGCGAGGGACTCGAAATCTCTAGATTAACTAAATTACCAAACAAGACTACCTACTTCGATTTTCAAATACACTGTCACTCGAAATCTTTCACAAGCTATACCTCTACTCTTGTATCCTTCTAAATAACAACAAAAGCAAGGACACTGTTTGATATAATTGCCTGTATTTCCTTTTGGCATGAATACCATAATTATTCAGAAATAGTTTTCTTGAAAATTTCTGTGTTAGTTACTTCTTTTATTGAAAAGAAAAGTAATAAACACAGATATTGTAAATTTATCTAAAATATAACATTGACACAAAAGGAAAAACTCTATTGTGAATGCCATCAAAACTTCTCAATGAAGCATTCCAACTTTAAAAATTTCTATCCCAAACACTGTTTACACTCCCAGCAACCTAGAGGATCACCATCTAAGGAATTATGAAGTAGCTTTCTTCAAGCAACATTCAGCCAGTCAGGAACAATTCAGTAAAGCTTCTAGGTCTTTGACAGCTTGATCAACGGCATAAACTATCATCTTCTGTATCTGTTCCATCATAAATAAAAGCAACATCAGTAATTCACCACATGTAGAAAATGAAAATATCACATTCTCTCCAATAACTTATTTGAAACTGACATCATAATGAGGGGAGTGGAACAAAAAAGACGGAAGAAATTATATTTTAGACGCATATCACCTCAAGTTTATCTTCTCTAGCTTTGTGTTTCTTGGGAAGCTGACGGAATTCTTCAGTTAAACGAAGACACTCATGTACATTTTCTGGGGACACAAAGTCTACAGCAACCTTTGTGCACGACTGCAAGTTTTGACATATGATGATTAGGACTACAAATACAATCAAATTGTTTGAAAGTAAAGAAACAAATATGTCAAGAGATATTTTACCTTAAGATTCCTGACTTGATGTGGGCATCCAGCAGGAATAAATACTGCCTCCCCAAGTTTTTGCTCAAAAGTCCACGGTTCTACCCCTAAAAGCCAAGATTCACATTAATAACTGATAACTGCAGGAACTGAGCAAACAATTATATGAAATAGTATGGACTAACCAAACTCCTCCTTCAACTTCTTCTTGTGCTCCAAAGTCAAATAAAAACATTGGTCATGAATTGGATGTACAACCTAACCAACAAAGAATTTGATTTGAGCATCAAGCATTAAAAATTAAAAATAAGAACAAACAGAAATATAAATCATTATAATACCTGCTCAACCGGTGAACAATAAGTATGCCTGAATTCTTTCGAGTGTTTTCTAAGATATGCTCCTAACTTTTCAGCGTCCTCTCTCCGAAATATATCCCACAGGGCACTACCTGTTACCATTGTTTCATTTTCTGTAGAAATGGCAGGAAAAGTTTCCCCCTCAGACACATTGTGAAAGATATCTCCACTGATTTCGATAGGACGGTTATCCATATTGTTGCACTCTAATACCTCCTTATTTTCTAAATGTTCTCTGTTGTCGCAAGGTCGACCATTTAGGCATACATCAGCCCTCTCTGGAGCACGGTGTTCTCTCTCATCTTGTGCTCTGTGTGCTTCTTTCAAATTGGAAATAGTAGACTTCTGCCTATCAGTTAATAATACCTCCGCTGTATGGGTCAAAATATTCACCTACGACAATTATTAAACTAGAAATTAGATTAAAAAGAAAATATACTTCCATTTGAAACTTGACACAGTAAAATAAAGTTTCTAAACAACAAATGCACATCGCATGGGCATTTATCAACTCAAGAAAATACATGTTCAATATCCAGATTTCCCCTCTGTTTTAATTCGAGCAATAGAAGTGCATACTATTCTCTGGGAACAAAATTTTATGCTACCACATTACAATACAGTGACACATTAAGAAATTAAAAAATTTAACCATATAATGATATCCTTTTAGACAAGTAAAGTGGAATATAATGCATGATGCATTCAGGTAGGTTCTGAGAGAGAAAGAAGAATGAATAGATATATGCAGAAAATATCCAATGAAGGAGTATGGACTGAGACTACTAAAGCAATTAAATTACAGCTCGGTGATTCTTGAAGCATACCGCATCTGACATGTCACAGTGAAGCTTTGTTACAGAGTCTCCCCTGCCAAGTTCTTCTCTAATCCCATAAGCAATATATGTTTTTGGACCCATATCAGGTTTTAGAACATGGGCTGGCAACTTTACAGCCAGATTGAGAGTTCCAACCCGAGGATCAGTATACTGTTGAAATGGCAAGAAACGAATAAATTCTTCACAATGACGGGGCAAAAGATCTTCAAATTTATCAGAAGGGGGCCAGTCTTTTAGCTTCAGCATCTCTGGCCAGAGATTTCTATATGTTCTTCCCTCTATATAACCTTTAAAGAACATACGAGTATTAATTGCAACCTGCAAAGGTTTAGAAGGGTGAATTGGTTAGAATTCCGGCATGCTGCACAAAATACAAACTAAGTCTATTACATTGAAGATTTAAGAAGAAATACTAAGATGGCAATGGAAGCTCCACAACATGTAGAATCTCATTTATACAAATAAAGATCTGGAAGACATTGCATATAAATACAATGGAGTATCCTAATCAACAAACTAAATAGTATATGCCCTATACACACACTGACACACAACTTAGATTTAGTTATATTTTTTATACATATACTTAGGGGGGGGGGGGGGGGGGAAGTACATTATTACAGTCAAAAAACACTAATAGCATAGGTATTTAGGAAGAAAACACTACAAATTTAAACATACATGGTTTAATTTGACAAGATTTTCAAACTGTAATAATGGGGGCCAAACCTCACAATTAGCCATGCAATCAATGGCCTTCACTTCTGACATTTTTGAACTGATATCTGAAGCCACATTATCACACAATGCTCGCCACATGACCATCGGCTCCCAGCTCAGACCTGTCCCATGTTTTAGAACATCACGAACAATAATTGGTTCACCATTTTTCCAATGTTTTCGGAAGAGCAACATCCCTTCTTTTAAACTGCTTTTTGATTCTGAACCATAGCTTGATACAGCTTCTTCATGCTGAAGAGTAGTTTGTTCAATTTTCCAAATTTTCAGCATACCGCGAGCTTTGTCTTCCAAGTCAGACATCCACCCATGTGGGAGGATGCGCCTCAGCTCCAACACAGAACTACCACAACCCCCCATTTCTTTTGGGACACAACTAACGCTTCCATCACTCCTGACATTACACTCGGTAGATATATGACAATCTGAAGTCTCTAAATCACAAGACCCTGGTAGAGGGTCACCACCATGCATATAATCATAGCCCCTATTCACATATTGGAACTTCATCTCAGCTCGGGGTGTAATGCTTCCATCACGTATTTCTTTGCAACATTTGAGGCAAAGCTCATAGGAACAATTTGGGCAGATTCGATGAAGGTCAACGATTGAAGTAGCACAATGATCACTGCTCCAAAACCAAAATATTAAATTATATAGTAGAACACAGAGAATCATGCCATTATCTCAAGTAAAAGGACACTTACCAATAGACACGTTCCTTGTCACCACAAAGACTTTGTGGTATCTCAATCTCAGAAGATTTTCCTAACAGAAGAGATTATTATTGTTGACTTCTTCAATGCAATAACAAAAACAAAAAATATAGGTGAAGATTAATACCTTGTATTTTTGCTTCTATATCTTCCTCTACACTTTGTTCATGACAAATTTGTTTCAGATATGGAAGGAGTAAGTTGATCATGTAATGCAGATACTGAGCTTTTTCATAATTGGTGATGTCCATGTTAGATGTCTGAAAGTAGTAATAAAAAGAATTTGAAGAGATATTGGTATGGATATAATTCTAATCTATGACATTTTTGTTTCATCACAGAATTTCATTAAGGGGTAGATAACAGAGTAAAGTAAACCTTAATTGTTCCTTTCGAACGCAGGCAAACATTGCAGTTGCAATTTTTATTGCAAAATGGGCAACTTTCAGCAACTTCTTCTATAGACATATCAGGGTACCTGTATTAAAAAATTAGCAACAACTTTATTTTGTAATAGCATATTATAAACCACGAAAATCAAAATCAGATACATAAACCCTCAGCAGAATTGGCTAACTAAATGTATATTGCCATACCATTGATTGATGCATCGCATACAGTACATTTTTGAACATTTAGTACAAGGCACAAAAGATGTTCTTTCCTTTTTCATGCACTGATGACATTTCCGGGTATTTTGTTGAACACCCTGCTGCGACAATTAGTATAGCATGATTAAGAGTGATATAATATTTCACCAATTAAAATCAACTTTCATAAAGGTTTTAGCTTTTGAAGTGCAGGAATTAGGCAGCGAGAAAGATGGTTACCATTATGTTATTGATTCTACCAGCTCTGCTCCTGTTCTTTGTCTTAAGAAGAAAAAGCATTTCTTCATCTTGTTCAAGTTCGTCAAGCAAGAATTCATCTTCAAGTTTCCATTTCTGCTTTGAGGCAGCAAGCTTCTTTGGTCCATCTCTCTTCTTAGATGCTATATTGGGTGTCTCTTTTAAGCATTCGAGAACATCTTTCTCCCCTTTTGAATTTGTATCGGTATGATGTGTATGATATTCTTGAAATCTTCTCTTATGTGAAATTCCAAAATTTTCTTGAGAAACTGTATCCTCCTTCAAACATCCCATAGTATTTCCTTTTCCTTCTGGTTCCTGTTTCTCATTACCACCACACTCGTGAAATTCTTCAGCCTTTCTCTTTGAATTTCCAAAAGCTTTTGCGCATCCAGAGAACTTCAACATATCCTCGGAATGTTGATTTGACTGTTCCTGTCTAGGAACTACTACCTCCATTCTTACTGCAGAATCAACAAACAAATACACTCAAATAATCCAAAAACCATAATCTAAATCATAACACTTTAAACACTTACATGCACATGTCATAAAATAGCTTGATTGAAAAACCATAAATCATTCAACAAAGTATTCTGTCACTCACTTGTCATCAGCACATCAGAGTAAAGTGAATGAAAAATTGAAAATCAAAGAAACAAAGCCACACTATAGACTCAGGGCCTGTTTAGGAAAATATATGAAAAGTGAAAACAGCTTATGACATTTTTTATAAGCTTTTTTCAACTTATTTTCATAAGTTCTCGAATATAACCTACAAAAACAACTTATCGCTTATACAAAAACAATTTAACTTTATTTTATCTTTCCCTACGCTTATACATAAGCACAAGCACTTATCATGATAAACGCACGCGTGATCTATACGCTACAGATAAGTTGTGAATCCATACAGGGCCTTAATACATAGACATGCAAAATTGAAAAGCAATAAAGAAAAACAAAAACAGGGATTCATAATCAAGTAATTAGACTTAAGTGATTAAACAATCATTCGGCAGAATCCGAGTTGGAATCATACTACAGCAATGCAACGTAAAATCAATGCAACAATGCAATTGTTTAACAAAAATCGAATTGAGTTGACTGAAGTCAACCCAAAAAAACAGTTGAAATCGCATTGATGTGAAGGGAACGAAATCGAGATTAACAGAGGTTTAAGTAAGTATTAAGAGAATTGATTGATTGATTAAATAGAAAACGAAAAAGAATGAATGAAGTGAAAGAATATATACATACCTGATCATATGAATATGAATATGAATATGAAAAAAGTGAAGGGGAGGATCGGGTATATGTATATATATAACTATAACTATATGTGAAAGAGAATCAAAAAAATAGAGACAATCTTCTGATTATGGGATTTGAAAAAGAGATTAAGTACAAAATTATTCATTCATTTATTACAAAACAAAAACACGTATCACTTACTCAGCACATACTTTTCTACACTCACCCAACAATGTCTTTACTTTTTTTCCCACCTCCTCGCCCACTATATTATACTATTATTATATTTCTTATTTTTTGTCAAAATTAAAGAAGGAAAAATTCTTTGTACCAAAAAAAAAAAAATTATTGTTATTATTCTATTCTATTAAAAAAATATCATTAAAGGATTTTTTTTTGACAAAGTTAATAAAGGATAATGTATCATAAGGTTTTAAATTATTGTAACCAAAAAAAATAAGGTTTGAAATTATTAAAAAAATTATCTTTTTTGTCGATTAGTCTAATGACTTGAGATTTACGTTATTAAGGTGAATAAATAAGATATTTAGATGAGTTTTATGCATACCCACTACACATTTACAATGTTTTAATGATAGTAATTAATAAACAATTTTTTTAACAATGCTTAATAAACCTTTAATCTCTTTAACTTGATATCTAAATTATTTTTTTTTTTTAGGGAAAACTTGACATCTAAATTATTATACCATTTGTCATTGTAATAAGCAAAAAATTATTTACAGATTTATTGAATAACTGATATCCAATTTATATATAGATCATATATTTCAACTAATCAATAAATCAAAAAAATTGATTTTTATTTATATTAATGATCCGAAGATACAATTTTTTATTAAAAGAGCCTCATTGTTTTTCATTACGAGAAAAAAAAGGCTTGTTGTTATTTTATATCGTACATTAATAATTATATATTAGAGTAAATTACACTCCCCTCCCCTCAAAGATGCTTGAATTATACTCCCCTCCTCTCTTATGTTAAAATATACATTCCCCTCCCCTCTTATTCAAAACATATTAGAGAAAAATACATTTCCCTCCCCTAAGAAAAGCTTGAATTACATTCCCCTCCCCTCTTATGTTAAAATCTACACTTTACTCCCTCAATATATATTTTTTTATTTTTAATAATCTAGCAAAAAAATAATAATCTAATACACTTCGAAAATAACAGTATTGCAGGTCTATTTTAACATAATAAAAAATTGAATACATATTTTTTTGCTATTTTTTATTCACAATTTCATTAACATGTAGTTTTAAACCCTATTATAAAATATGAAACAAGCCAAAATAAAATTAAAATATGTGAAAAATTACTAACGACAATAAACCATGGTTATTTAAAAGTTAATTTTAAACTCTAAATTATAAAATCAATAGCAAAATATTTAAATTTAATTATCATTAACATTTAAATTATAAAGAAATGAATTAATTTTTCTTAAAGGGTGGTTTAAAATTAATATATATCATAAAAATATTTATTTATGTTAAAATAGATTAAAGTGTAATGTATATTTAATTATCAAGGGAGGGGGTTGTAATTCAAGCATCTTATAAGGGAGGGGAGTGTAAATTTTATTTTTCAAGGGAGGAAATTGTATATTTTAACATAAGAGGGGAGGGGAGTGTATTTCAAGCATCTTTGAGGGGAGGGGAGTGTAATTTACTCTATATATTATTATATTTTAATATTAAAATATGCGGATGCAACGCTAATAAAGGCTATACTAAAATAATCTCTCCTAATTTGCTCTCCGATGGAGATACATACCTTAATTGTTGGCCTCAAATATAAACCGATAGTATCAATTATCAATTTTTTTGAAGGAGTATCAATTATCAATCATACATATTCAATGTCATTATTCTAAAAATATATTCACATTAAACACACTTAATATTGTGAGGAGATGGGCATTAGTATGAGGTACAATGATTTTTTTCATCTTCGTGAGTTTAACTCAGTTGGTATGGATAATATATTCCTTAAAAACAAAAACTCAGTTGGTATGGATAATACATAATATATGCAAGGTTCAGTGTTCAAACTTCAAACATCAGCTTAAAAAAACAACGATTTTTTTCAATGAAATAAAGAAAATTGTAGGTACTTTTTTTTTTTTTTTTTATAGGTAGTACTTCTATTAATAATGGTTAATTAAATACTTCGACCAGCTTTTTTTTATAGTCGTTTAAAGATTATACACGAATTTAAATACTCTCAAATCAATCTCCTTTTTGAAATTGATAATAATAACAGTGGAGTGTGGCTTTATTTTTATATTTTTGAAGAAACCTTTTAAATTTTAGAACGATTGGGAGGTGAGGTAATTCAACTAGTTTAAGTTAAAGGAAAAGAAATTTAAAGTTTTGTGTTCAAAATTATGCAAAAGAGAAAAATATTAATCTAACAAACAAATTACTAACATTTTTCATTCAATTTTTTTTAGAACCGTTATTTTTGGGCAAACTTTGTTAATGACATTCAATTATATTTTATTTAAGTAAATCCAATTATCTATTTGGTAAAAATAAATTGGCCTCTTCTCCCCCATGGGCAGAATGCTTAAGAAATACATAGTGCATGTTGAGGAAGAATGACAGTTTTGTTATCATTGTTAAATTTTAGAGCAACTTCAACGATGAACTGCATCTAAAAGTGTTTTGTAGGTTCCATTGAACCACGTCATCTTGAAGCAACACAATTTTTTTTTTACTCCAATATACAATTTTAAAATACTTATTTGGGTCCCAAAAAGTTTATGTGTAACCAAAAAAACAAAAAGTTTATATGCATGGTCATATAGTTATTTTGCACCAAAGCATGGTTATAATTTTAATCTTTATAGAGAATGTCTTCATGTTTTATATATTTGGATGTTAATTGGGCATGGAATCATCTATATTCGCATTTTAAATTCTCCGTAATTTTAATTTTAATCTTTATAGAGAATGTTTGGTGTTTGATTTATTTAGATGTTAATTATGCATGGAATCATCTATATTCGTATTTTAAATTCTCCATAATTTTGAGTGAAAAAATAAACTCTTTTGTCAAAAACTAGTGAGAGTTTTTTATCATAAAATTTCTAAAACAAACTTTTTTAATATCCTTTTCTTTAGTAATTTTTTTTGGGTACCATTTGAAAGAAAATCAATGGTGATAATTTTAAAAATGACAAGTATACCTATTAAGGATACATATTTCCAAATATCCATAAAAATTAACAGTAAAAACAATAATAACAAGAATAATTATTATTATAATTTAGGAACGAACCCAAAAAATTTGTATAGTGGATGCGACATGTATATGAATTTGTAGCGGATAGTGAGGACAGACGAAAAAACAACGGCAAAGAACGGCTGTATGTATTATGCATGCAGCCCCTTGTGTGGAAGTTGAAAACATGGTAGAGATTTGAGACTCAAAACTAATAAGGCAGACATGCTGCGTGAGAGTTTTTCTATGTTATACGGAAAGAACCTTCAACATATTATGAACAAACTTATTGATTTGTTTTCTAATATATTTAACACATCAGAGTTTGTAAAAAATAAACTATGAAACTTTCAACAGGCTTAGATGATGGCACCATAATCTAAATGATCCTCTCCAAGATTATGGAGCTTGGAGACCACATTCTTGGAACCCAATGTGAAATCTATATTTGTTATGTTTGAAGAGACTAAATAATAGTGACATTATGTCGAGTTTATTTTTAATAGTGCAAAATTATGAATATTGTTTTGGATAGCAGGCGTTGGCTTGATTTAAGAGGAATGATATTTGTAAAACTATTTTGTGATAACTTTTAGACAATTTTCTCTTTTATACTCACATGATGTTTTTCTCCTCTTTCTTTCTTTTTTTCTCTCCATTGTTTTTGATCAATAAAAAGAGGAGAAAACAAGGTTGTAATCAAAGTTGTCTTCAAATGGATGTACATATATCATTACTTGATCTAAGCTCAATTCCACACCGTTGGAAATATATAAGTTTCACAATGTCGCCTATAAGAGTATGCATCATTCAAAAACTCATGTTTTAAACATTATATTGATTTGAGCGTTAGAGTGTTTGCAGATAAATGCTTACTAATTGAGTTTCACATTTGTTAAATGCCTCCATCTAAAGAACGATTTCTTCCTATTAACCTACAAATATATGTTTTCGTGAAAACATATATTATGTAATATCATATATTATCGATACCAACTGAGCTATGTTTTTGTGAAGTATATATCCTCAAAACTTAACTCATTGGGTATAGATAATATATGATATTACATAATATATGTTGAGGACGATGTTTGAACCTCATACACTTCACTTATTCGCTTTAATACGGTGAATTTTTAAACATTGAACTACTTGACAAAAAAAAATTATACATGACACTCGCAAATTTGACCTAAAAGTTAAATTTTGAGCTAATTTTTTGCAGAGCAACTTTGTATAATGTTGTAAATAAGTATGTAAAAAATCTTTCAAAAATTTAAAGCATAAGCATAATTAAACAAATTTTAATTTTACAAGGACTAAAACTATGTGCTGCAAAAGTTTACAAAGACTAAAACATGTCACTTTTTTACGAGGACTAAAAACAAAAGGCAAATTCTATGGTACATTTAAAAATTTGAGTGTATTGGTACACCAAATCCTTAAAATAATAGTTAAATGAGTTATTTTTTGTAGGGAAAAATTATTTTCTATCACCAATAACTATAATAACTAAATCTTATTTACAAAAAACGTCCATGCAATAAAATTTAAATTTTCTGAATTTTTATTACTCATAATAGAGAATTTTGATTATTTTTTACAATAAAATGTGAAAAAATTTAGTATGATTTTTATAAACAATGAAATTATATTTTTTTCTAATGAAATGATATTTTCTAAATTTAAATATCAACAAATAGCTCTCTTTTTTCATAAAAAAATGATAGTTTATGCATAAACTTTAGAAACAAGAGTACCGGTACACCTTAATTGACAGAAGTAGAGTAGAAGTTCCCAAAACAAAATTGGTTATATTTACATAAACAAAAAACTTATTTAACCTCGTTTAATAAATACTTATTTAAACTATTGTAAAAATTAAAAAGAAAAAAAAAACTTAGAGAGGATGATCATCGATGATGACCAAAATCCTTGTTTTTATGTTGTAAACACACACTATTTCAATCAACTTGTGTGTTCCTAATGATTTTGTTTATGGAAACTTGATCTGGGGGATTGGATTCTCTATGTCTTTTCTTATGCAACAATGCAGTTCGTGAGATGGAATCAAATACAATAACATGGCGTTTAGCATATACTTGTCTTCGGGTAAAATTTTGAAAATTGTTGCCATAACGATCTAAAAGTAGATATAATATTGTCAAATTCCAATTGGTTGTTAAATTCATTCAATGGAGTTGATACTACTCACACGTATATATTCAGGTTGAATGATAAAGGAATAATTTTTTATGATTTTTTTTTTTTGGTGTGATTAAGTAAAATGAATCACGGTTCATTATTTCGTGTTGTATATATCAAAGAGGATAAACGACCAATTTGTCCGCTGGCTTCAATTGAACAAAACAAGAGGAATGAATTTGAAGATTATGAGATTAATGAGTTCACGAAAGAGCTAGTTAACTTTAAATTTCAATGCTATAAATATTTTCATATAGCACGTGAAGGAAGACAAGGAAAAATTGGGTACTCCATTCTTTTGGAGCATGATTCCGATACTCGACAATATAATGAGAAAGGAAAAGGAGAAATAATAATAACAATATTAATAATTCTTTAAAAAAACAACAACAATAACAATAATATATAACTATATATAAATATTCCTTTTAAAAAAACTATATATGGGGTGATTGTTTTGAGCTTGATTTTTTTATTAAAAATATTATATTGTTGGTGTTTTTGAAAAATATAAGATTTGTTGTAAATTTGTTGCAAAATCACACTAATAAAACTTGATGTGTGGAGCAAATAAACCAAACAATCAAATCAAGCGGGTGACACTATAATTCAAGCAAAAATAAACAACAACAGAGGAGAGGATAGGAAGAACACAAAAGAATTTGTTTATCGGTCAAATATTGACCTACTCTGGAGGAGAGAGCAGTTATCCGTTCCACTATAATGGTGAGTTTCCTTTCAAAGAGATATCAAAGGCTTACATGGATTAGTCTTCAAACCTAATTCTACCCAAAGTCTTTTGTTCAAGGTGAATAAAAAACAATCTCAACCCTAGTGTTTGTTGCAAGAGAAAACTCTATAAACCCTAGTTTGTTGTTCGCTTCTAAACACTGTTTTCTACTCTCTATGTTTTTTCATCCGATACAAGGTCCATATTTATAATAAAAGCATCCCTTAAAATTTGGAACAAACCCATGCTGAAAAATACGTTTATGTTATTCTGCATCAGCATAAAATCGTGCCACGATTTTAACACATCGGACCACGATTTTTGTCGAATGGAAAGTGCCAATTCTGGTCCAAAATCGTACGATTTGGCGCCAAATCGTGCCACGGTTTTGGCATATTCCCAAACTTCAAAAAAAAAATTATTTTATTTTTTTAAAGATTTTTTTAATATTTTTGTGATATTGTTGATAAAAGATAAAAATAGTTTGTTATATAATTAGTTATTACAAGAAATGCATGAAATAATAAAAATGTTACAAGTAGTCCTCCTTCAAAAAAATGTTACATGTAGAAGAGAACCAATAATATTTTTGAAATAACCAAGAGGTAGGTAGGTATTTTCCTTGGTGTAAAAGATAAGAACATAAGGATCGTTTTTTGAGAATCTCTTCCATTTCCATGTTCTATGTAGGTTCCATTTGAGATTCCATAATCTAATGCGTAAAGAATAAGAACATAAGAAGAATCTGTTTTGTTGTTTCGTGTAGTTGAATCACCAACAATAAATACCAATTAATCTACAATGGTCCAAATTTGGTATATTCTTGAACTTTCAAGATTCACCTCCTTAATTTCAGCCGGAGCACAAGACTATCATATTGACCTAATTACCTATATGTATAATCTTGGATAGGGTTTCAATCTATAGATGTGTTTTTAACCCTTGAAACTGAACCGCTCACGCAGTAGGCTACATTGTTCTAATCATCAGTTGCAGCCACAGCAACCATGAGGCAACTATCGTCGGACGCACAAAGTCTGCTTACTCTATTATCGCTTGATTCGTTGTTAGAAATCCTGTATAGGCTTCCTGTGAAGTCACTCATGATACTCAAATGTGTTTGCAAGCCCTTGAATTCCTTAATTTCTGATCCCATATTCGCCAAAGATCACGTTCGTTTCTCACACATCCGTAGTTACCACCTCCTCATGTGTCCCTTGGATTTCATTTCAAAACGGGAGTGGGTTTTCTTTTTGAAGAGGGAGTTCTTTCTCTTTGATTCCCTACTTCCCTCAGTTTTAAACAATTCCATTGCCACTGTCCCAACCACAAAGCTCAACTTTCCTCGAAATGCTTCTGACATTCGTGCTGTCATAGAAGACTCTTGCCATGGCATCATCTGTTTCAACACGTTTGAGTACAATGGCAAACATGGTGATCTCGTAGTATGGAACCCTTGTACTAGAAAATTCAAGATATTGCCATCTTTGGATTATCCACCTGATGCTTGCACCAAAATTACATACAGCACCAGCATTGGGTATGATCATTTCACTGGTAATTACAAAGTAGTTATTGTTTCTTGCTATCAATTTCTAGGATTTATAGAAAAAAATTATAAAATTTGTTGCAAAACTCAAGTTAGGGCTCATACTTTAGGTACCAATTTTTGGAAAAGGATATCGGACTTCCCTTCTGAAATCACGGGTTTGCCCGAAGAGTGTCCGGGGAAATTTGTAAGTGGCGCCATTAATTGGGCCATACAAGATCAAGAGAAATACTCTCTATGGGTCATTCTTTCTCTGGATTTAGGAAATGAGTCTTATCAAGTGATTCCGCATCCCGAGTATGGTTTAGATAAACCATTGGTCTACCTTAACTTGAGTGTTTCTAAGGATTGCTTATGCATCCTTGCTCACACCGATACTTTTTTGGATATCTGGCTTATGAAGGTTTATGGAAATAAAGATTCTTGGACTAAGTTGTTTACTATTCCGTTTGAGAAATTTATTGGTTTTACTCTCCCCGCCAGTCTCCTTTATATTGCCGAGGAGGGTGACCTAGTGTTTCTAAACCTCTTCCATGATGTATACATTTACAATTATAAGAATGGTAATGTAAAGATTCCTGACATTCAAGGCCTCCCTTCTAATTCGTTCAACTCTATTGTCTACTTTGAAAGTCTGGTATCACCTTGACCTTATTATTACAGACCTACATGCTTTGCTATGCTGGCTCTTAAAGATTCTCCTCACGTGTATTCGTCTTTTATGTCATTTATTTTATATTGATTCTAGTTTTTCTGCTGCCTTTATAGTTCCATGTTAACAAGTTGTCAATGTAATAATAACTTTAAAAATTTATCTTAAGAGTTTCATTTGCTCATTTTTTTCTCCTTCTCAATTCCTTTGACATCTAGTGATCTTTTGTTAGTGTATTTTAACTCCATTATTCACACTTGTAAGGCTAACAGATATCTAGCTTGCAGTTTCAATTGCATGCTAACATCGAAATTGTGATACACATAAACTTAGGCTTATTTTCATGGTAACAGATATCTAGCTTGAAGTAACGAGATAAAAAGACAAAAGTGTAAGAGAATATATAGATACGAGGGTTGAAAGTTGAACTTAGTGGCGGTAATTATTGCACGATGACTATGATGCAGATGAAGTGGTTATTTACGGAGGCAGTTGTGTGTTACAAATTACAATATTCATGAAGCATTCTATGAAGTTATGTCTCTATCAGGAACTTGTTTGATCAGAGATTCAATTTAATTTCCATGGAATTAAGTCGCTATTTGGAAACATTTTGTGTTCCAATTGGCATGTTTAAACATGCATAAGAGCAATGGGGTGTTTGATAATTTGACAGTTATCATTATTATTACATGATGCAGTTAACTAAGCTAGCAATAAATCCTCAACTACATGTTTAAGCCATCTCCTATGTACCATGTCTTATAATATCAGTGAAAATAGGAATTCCATAAAAAACAGTGATGAATATCAATTACCAAAACAGAACAGAAAAGGAAGTCTAAGTTTATTGTTATTCTTGTTTACCTTGTTGTCATCTAGTAAGTGCTATATTGCTTCAACTATGTTTTGCTTTTGCTTAGCATATTTTAATTTAGTTGATGAACTCACCTAAGCAACATATATGGCTGAACTCACCTGGAATCTAACTGTCAGGGAGGCAGCAACCTTCTTTCTTAGCATTAGCAAACTTGTCTGAGATGCATCGTGCAGCAATATTCCTGTGAATGAAGCTCAGCCAAAAGTTTTTCCCAATGGTTCCAGTCATGTCTTGATAAGAACCTGACCTGGTCAATGAGAGGAAAACTGGAAGCCTAATACAGTAATTTCTTGAAAACTTCGCGTTTTAAAATTTGTGTTGGATCATGGATGAGATTGATCTTGAAAATAAGCTGGACCATATTATTAGCTCTATGATTTAATCACTTGTTTCTAAGCAGATAGAGATATTATACATAGAGAAATATAATGAGCAATCACTTTTGTTCTCAAATTTGAGAAACACTCGCTATAATTTCTAAATGTATCTAAAATGCAAACACATGATGTCCAAAATGATTAACAAAAACATTCCAGAACTAAATTGACTACCTAAATCTTTTGTTAGTAACTTTTGGACTAAATTGACTAACAAAAACACACATTTTGAAAACTAAATGACTACCTAAAAATAAATTTGATGACCAAAATGATTAATAAAAGAGACACTTATAAATGTGTTTGTATTTTCAATACATTCTAAACTATACTGACGCTTGAGAGAAAGAAAGAAAAAAAAAAAAAAACTATACACCTCACACGTCCAAGGGTTAAAATAATTTCCCTCAAAAAAGAGTTAAAATGGTTGTTTATCTTAAATAATATAAAAATTAAAATATTATACATAAAAAATATTCAATGATCTTGTCAACAAAAAGAAAGAAATCTAATGATTTTTTTTTAACAATGATTCAGTATAGCCGTTGTAACAGTGTAACATGTCATTTCATATTTTTTTTAGCAAGAACATAGGCCATAAGGGCAAATATAGAAAGAGTAATGTTATTTCAACATAAATTATTTGAAAACGCATCCCGTATAAAAATATATCATTTTTAACTATTTAGAAAATAATTAATAGAAATAAAATAGATAAAAGTTTACAAACAAAAGAGAAACCTTGTAACCAAAAAAAAAAAACAAAAGAGAAACCTGTTATAAATTCGTTATACATCACAGTAGTGTGAGTAGTTTGACAAAAGTAACGTGGGGTAATATTTCATGGAGAACATCTTGTTTGTTACAAATGTATACAAACAGAGCTAGATCTCAAAGGAAAAGCACAAGGTAACAAAGAAAAAAAAATATACACACAACCTAGAGTCATAATCAATTTTAGGATAATTTACAGTATCCCGTGGTGTAATGTTAAGCAAATCTCTAAATGCTAGGTGATACAAACTAGAAAAACATTTTTATCTACTAACGAAACAAACTCACTACTAACAAAATCTGAAACATTATGAAAGAATATCTGTCTTAAAGTCTCTACAAGCTATCTACTGACCAGAAAATCCAAAACGCTTTTGCACAAGACCGCCCAACTTTCTCTGCTTATAATGCTAGAACCACATGCATGTCCGTTGGTGTAGCTCATCATATAATATATACTCACATTCACATACATCCTAGTTTGTCATGTCGATTATATGACATTTCTTGGTCCATGAATGATCTATGACTCCGGATCATTTTTAATGCTGTCAAGCATAGACGGAGATGATGCACCACTAAATCTGCTGGGCAATGGTGTACTCCTTCGTGAATGACGCTTTGTGGGTACAGTAACACTCTCTGTTTCCCACTTCAGACTCATTGCATCTTCCTCATCAGCATCATCATCATGGCTAGCCTTAAAAACTGGATGAACATAAGCATGCTGAAGGTAACCTTTTATGTTCAGGTTTGGTTCTGTAGCTCGTTCTAATGTATCTTTCATCATTGCTTCCTGTATACAAATTTAAAAAAGCAACATAAATATTCCATGACAGAGGAAATGTGAGTTGCAGATTTGGACAGCAAGAAAATTGATCAACGCCAACAATATAAGTCAGGTTGGTGATAACAACGTATGGGGCTAACAGGCTAAAATAAGAGGAGTGTTTTCTTGATGTTCAAGCCAATTAGATGTAAGAGCATGTTTCTAGATTGGTGCATGATCACGGCTGGCACAAGAATGGGCTGTGTGTAACTTCTCTATGGTTAGCAAATTTGATTTTGAGACAAGCAGAAATTTGTAATATTTCCACAAGTATAACTGATTTTATGCATGGAAACCATACAACTTTTAGAAACATATCCATTTTATACTTCAAAGTTATTCCACTTAACCGTCAAAAAAATAAATCTTCTAGACCCACTTCTATATATTATTCCCGTGATAGTTGGTAGAGTTATATACTGAAGTATATACATTCTTAAAGCCAACAATCAATTCACCATATGTGATGATGTTATTATTACTTCAGGGAGATGCTATGTTGCTCGCATGTGCATCCTATTGCCAATGACTATGCAGTTCAAACATAAGAATTAGTTGTTTCTAAGATTGGGTGTACAGAAGCCAATTCTAACCATATAAATGGTGACAGCTCAATGATTTTAGAGTTATCTAACAAATGAGCACATAATAATTTAAACAACAAACTCCACAACCATAATTGAATACCTACCTGTAAGGGGAATTTAACAAATGCAGATTCGAAACGGCCTTTGCAGTATCTATGGAACCATATCGTCAGTATAGGGAGCACAATGAGAAATGGAGTTGATGAAGCAGCCTCTTTGGTGGTCAAGAGTCCAATCAGAACCATCTGTGATACTAACAGTGCAATGATGACACGGAAATGGACATCAGGCCAGAACGCTGCACCACTCTCGTACTCTTGATTATAAACATTGATTATCTGCAATTGGAAGATATGAGTCTTCATCTTGTATATGGCAACATAAACAGGTGACCCAAATTCTACAATCATACTTGACCCTGACATGCACAACATAATTCAAACATCTCATTACCTGATGGCGGAACACAACATAGGCCAACCCGAAGAAAATTATTATGAAAGGAAGAACAGTTGGTGTCACTGCAGCATAGACTAGACCCAGCAAAAAATACAATTGTATGCGAGGTTCTCCAGTGTTGAAACCAATACTCCCAGGATTCATGGCCTCTTCCCTGTCCTTTTCAGTCTTAACCAAGAAGAAATTCTTCAAGTGATACACGATTAGCGGTTTCAACATCAAAACTTCAGCAGCTATACCAGACCATCCATCAACCATTATATAGGTGATGAAGAAACTTGCTTTTAAAGGAATTGCAGTGCCAATTGTTATGGGATATCTGAGAACAATACATAAAGAATTCTTAATCATACTAATACAGTATAAATAAGACAGATGCTTGTAGCAAAGTGTCTAACCACTTTAACTGTTAAAAAAACATCATGGTTCTTAAGTATAAATAAGACAGATGCTTGTAGCAAAGTGTCTAACCACTTTAACTGTTTAAAAAAACATCATGGTTCTTAAATAACTAAAAAGCATAACCAATACTAGTGGTAAAAAATTGTTCAAAAAATACTAGTGGTAAAAATAATTCCCCTTAAGTATATGATTTGCCCAATCTAATAAGTTGACCATGGATAAGATCAACTTTACCAAAATGTTTCATATCCATGCAAACTTTTCAGTGCAGCAGAACATTAGGATGACTTACTGGCTGGCTGATTGATGAATGAAAGTGTCGAGCTGTTGAAGTGCTGTCCCATAAAGTAGGTTCCCAAGAAATATATTCACGAAACAGAAAAGATAATATCGAGAAGCCGATCTTCTCTCAAGCGATGATATAGATCCAAAGCCTTCAAATTTCGACATCATCATCAATATTGTTGGCAGAAAGATAAGAAAAAGCTTCAATATAATACCGGGTAGAAAACCTTGAATGAATGACTTAACGACAGAGCTGCAAAATAAAGTTAATTCAAATAAATAAAATCAAGTGATGAATGCGGATAGAATCATAACTCCAGAGATCCAACTTTGAGATTAGACTTACACCCTAAAAAGGGGATTCAACCATGGTGCTGCTTTCTTGATTCCATCAAGACTTGCAAGACCTTGTACTATTGCAATGGGGATCATGAAAAAGAATGTGAGAAAAAAGAACGCAACAGCTATGATCAACCTTCTAACAGTTAGGGAAACATATGGAATTGCCAAGTTTTGCCAATAGACATCCCGTGGCTCTGGAGCCCACTCAGTCAACCAAATTGTTGGATTTCTGGTTTGTTGGGTTTGAGCACAAACTGCAGCACCCCATCGACTTTTAAAAGAAACAAATGCAGCAGGCATGGTAGACTTGGGATCATTAGTGACCTTATCTCTCTCCAAAGCTATCTGCAAAAGGTGATAAACTTGAATCCCAGTGTCATGAGAAATTACGAGGACGGAACAGTTATGATTATGAAACCACAATAAGGCCGGCCCCAAGTTTCTGCAGATATTATCCCATTTAAAATTTTATTATGGTAAGAAAGTTTTTTCACCATCTCTCAAAGTCTTCCAAAATTCATTTGCACATAGTTCAGGTGATCCGTCAGAATACTATTTAATGCATTAATAGTCGAAGGAAAGCATGCAGTCACAAAGCAGTTATGTGATGAGATAACTCATCAAAAGCAGAATAATATTAATGTACATACTATAGAGATTAGTTAAAGTTTGGCATATCCTAGTTTGTGACATCAATTCTTCAAAATTAATATTCAGTTCCCATGTTAGAATAATTTTGCAATTATTTTAGCATCAATTCTTCAAAAAAAAATTGCATGCAGTGCATGGTGAAATTTTTGACAGAAAAAAAAATTATGGTACTTACTTCTTTTGACAGCTTGTCAATCTCAGTGGTGTAATAATCGATAGCATCTACTTTCTTTCCATGAAGACCAAGGAAACCAGTCTGGTAAAATATAAGAGATTGAGGTAAATTTGAATATTGTTATAGTACCTATATTTGAATGCACATGAGTTTAAAACTTAACTACCTTCATTTCAGGTCTTTTTGAAGTTCTTTCAAGCTTGTTTTGATAATAGACAAGCCAATTCTGCAACTTACTCTTCTTTTTAACGAACTTCTCTAATTTGTTTGCATTATAAACAACCTGCATAAGTGTCACAATAAAGATGCTGTCACGCACTATTTTTTCCCTTCCCAAATAAATGGACAAAATTAATCTGTTGCAATAGATCTAGTTAATAATCTACTCCATGTTTCATAAACATTATCTCAAAATCAATTTGACAAATAACAAGCTTAACATTGTAGTAAGATAACACTTTCAAAGTATTTACCACCCAAAGTGTCTTAAATTTCCAATATCAAAATCAATGAGAAGATTAATGAACACAATATTCTGGTAATATAGTGTATACAGTAGAAACCAACCTGGTGAGTAAGATAGTTATCCGGATGATTGACCAGAAAGAAGTGCTCCACAAGCTCGCCGACAGATTCATCAGTATCTGGTGGAATGTTTCTAACAAGCACCTTCAAAATAATATATTTTCCATAAGCAAAATATGCATGAAGGAATATCATAATTTCAACATATGACGATTTGACCTGTGATTTCAATTTCCCCAAACTTGATTATTGGAACGATACCGGCAGATTGAAGAACTCTTCGGTGTTAGAATTATGTTTGTTACTTCCTTGTTTTTTTAACTTTCCGTTAGTCGTTTTATCTTTTCTTATATCACTTTGATATATCTAAATACAGCATAACAGTAGTCACTCTATTGTTTAGCTGACTTACTCATTGAACAAAATATTACCGTAAATTGATCAGGACGGCGTTTTTCTGTTGCAAGAAATTGCAATCTCATTGCGGCAACTTTTCCATACTCCTTCATCAAAGTATAGCATGTCCAGAAGGTAAATGCATAAGCAACTACTATGTGTGACCAAAACCTGAGGTAGAGTGTAAATTTTTAAAAAAAAAAAAAGTGTAAGATTTCACAACCATTTTAAAAAAAAAAACAGCACTTGAAATAATTTGTATAATCAAATAAATACATGATTGCATCATAAAAGCAACTGTACAACTACAACAAATGAGATTATACAAAAAAGTAAACAAATTTTGATAATTGTATTGGAATGGAGAAGTGATGTTGCATTATGATGTGTTGATAAGGATACTGATGACAAGAAAAAGTAACTAGGTTACTTCTAGCTGAACACTAGACCTCAAGCCTCAACTTAATTATATGTAGGCGCTTAGGAATTGAAGATAATTTACTAAACAGCATCAAGAAGCAGCAACAAAACTGTAATTGCAATGAATGAAAGTTCTCTAAACCTTTCGGATCCACGCTGGACATTCGAAATTGAGATCTTATCAATGTCACTGGAAGTTATGTTTCTTATCCCAGCTTTTTCTAGCCCAGTGCTTGTCCAGTTGACAGGAACCAGAATTGCCCACGCGAGGAATGCTATAGGAACAAAGATTTTGAGTCTGTACAAAAGCAAACAAAAACAAATATCAGTGATCAAATTCTCCAATATGGTATATTCAAACATTGTCCATAATGAATGATGATCATACCCTAACAAGTAAATCCTCAAGTAAACAACAGAGTCCAATCCAGCATGGTCTATAAGCTCAGGTTCCGGCATTCTAAGGGCATCCGGCATCCAATTCAAAAACCGAATATATGATCTCCAATCTAAATTGACAATCTTGCGCACGAACGCTCCACCGTGCACAGGATCTGTTCTTAAACCCTTGAGATACCATTTTGGGAAGTATACCCTATCATTCAAAGGCTGAAGCCTCAAAATAGCAAATGCCACAAAGAAGATAAATGCACTCAAAATATTAATTCCAGCTGCAAGAGAAATATCTTCAAGTGAAGCCATCTTTTTTCCCTTCTAGTCTTAAAGTCTTAAACACACCTCTTCCTGCAAAACAATTAAAACAAATTAATAAACTTAATTATAGATTAACAGTACACACAACTAATTTTGGACAAAACTCTTGGTAAAACATAATAAATTTTGTACCTTATAGCATAACAATTTTTAGCATAATTTTCTGTTCTAACCTAAATTTTAAACATTCAAAAGGAAAATAATTTATTAAAATATTTCTTTAAAAATAACAAACTTTATTATTTGGGTTGAGCTACAACAGAGCACAAAATTAGAAAGTTGAAACTTTTTTTCATTCTAGATATGCTAAATTCAAAATTCACATGAATTATCATGTAATTTCATCCTAGAAAGTAATAAGACAAAGCAATATAAGAAAGTAGAAAATTTGGAAAAAAAAAAAGAAAAAAAGTTGATACTTTGAAGTTGTCGCCGAGGATGAAAGCGTGTTTAAATGGAGGAATTAGAGAAAAATGAAGGTATGAAGAACGAAAGATGAATCAAAGGATATCTTGAAAACGTGCGAAAGCGAAGAGGACACGCTAATTGTAGCTTTACCTCTTGTACACACCAACTATGAACTAAAACTACTATGTTAATGTTAAAGAAAGAAACAAAAATGGATAATGGTTGAGATTGGGTTTCATGGAATGACAGAGAAAAAGAGAGAGAGAAGACAGTGATGATCCTTACTTGTTACGCTAATGCTGACCGCTTAACAGCTTCTTCACATCCTTTCTACCACTGCCTCTGTGTGGGTACTACAACTTTGTTTGTTTAGCTATCATCATTATTATATAAAAGTTTTTGTTTATAATAAAAATAGTTTTATTTTTTAGATTACATCCAAAAAGAAGAATAATGTCATTCTACAATAGTATTATGAATTTAGGTATATAGTTACAATGATTCCTCTCAAAAATAAGTTATAACTTACTATATAAAACACTAAAATTCACTAGTTAATGATCAAATATTTTATATTTATGGTAATATTGTATTTGTTTTTTTATTCATTCGATCCTTTTTATTTGACAAAATACTATGGTTTTTAATATCCTACAAATTGATTTGATAACTTTTGGATATTTTTTACAAATTGTATTGTGATGTTTCTTGAATATTTATTGTCCTAGAGTCTTATTAATCGATGTCCTAATAGTTAATATACTAAAAATAAATAAATAAAGTTAAGTTTTGCATTAAAAAGAAAACATTTTCATCTTTTAAAATAAAATATACAATTTTCAATAAAATATTTCTTTCTTTTTTATTTAAAAATAAAAATAAAATATTTCTTTTTATAATTCTTTAACAAATGTTTCATAGACACTGGTTAACATTTTTTTTATTGTTAAAATGTGAATAATAACGTTAATATAAATTTTTAAATGAGTCGATAGAAGTCTCGTAATTTTAACTCTTTTGATATATATCAACCGATTATAATTATAAACATAAATGTAGGTCAGAATTCGAACTTTAATTACTTCACTTATTCGACTCGAATGATGTCGTTGAAATTTAAAATAAAACATTAATAAATGTGGATAATTTGAGTAATTAATGAATATTGTTGGTGTTGGTTGTTGTAAGGAAAATTGAAGAAGAACAGCAACAGCAAGATCATTGTGAACTCCTCAAACAAACAAACAGTGTGTCGGCAAAGTGACATGTGGCGTATGGTAACGGCTACTTCTCATGATTGTTTGCAGGGAATGGGATATTGAAGAAGTGTGTAGCACGCGCTAAGATGGGAAGTGAAGAATCAGGTTCGATGAACAGAAAGAGGAGCAAGTGACAGATTGACAAGAGAGACGCGTATCCCGTGTGTAGAATGCGTTTCTTTCGTCTGAGTAGACCACGTGGAGCCCCACACGTATCGTGTCCGGCCTTTTTTATATTCCACCGTTTGCTTAATCTCTAAATAAAAAAATGGGTTAAATCTTAAAAGTATTAGTCCATCCTCAATTTAAATTTGTTTAATTTATGATTAAACTTTTGAGTTTTTAAACAATTTCTTGCAGACGTGTTAAGAACATTACTAAAAGGTCTTCTGCAAAAAATTGTCGTAAAATTTGATTTCTACGTCCGTTAATTTTATCTTTAAATTTTGTCGTTTTAAAAAATTCATATTTAATTTGTTTCATGTCAAAAAAATTAAATTTTGGTAAATGAACCTTTCATAGTGTTCTAAACTTGTCTTAAAAAAATCGTTAAAAAGTTTAAGAGTTTAAGGATAATTAAACAAACTTTGTTGTAACAGGGACAAACATTAGAAGTAATTTTTTTTGTAAGGACTAAAAACCCTATTAAAATTAAATAAAGACTAAACTTAAAAGTTTTCAATTTTATAGGGACCAAAAACATATTTAACCCTAACAAAATTTATCCTCTAAAAATTAAACATTTATTAATGGTTAAAAATACTAAAATTGTTAAATCAATGTAACGTTACACATTAATAGCATAAAATAACATTTATTTTATTTATCTATAAAATAATATATTTATTCATTCAACTTTAAATATTATATTAATATACTATGAATTTAAAGTTGTCAAAAATAAAAAAAATATTGTATTCGTGACTTTAACTCACAAGCTAAGAACAGTGTATACTATATGTAAGGTTTGGGATTCGTATTTTGGTCGCCACAAAAATAATATTAACTTATGAACAAACTCGCATCATCTATTTTAATAGTATAAAATGACAAAGTACATAAACATACAAGTATGAATATATTCAAACATCTGAAATATGTAGGTCTTTGTATTTGCAACATTGACGACGTCAAAGTCATTGATTGAATCTGCATTTGATTAAAACTATTTTTTTAACCTGAATAAAACAATCTCTATGATAAGATTGACAATTAAAATAAAAACACTTCATATTAAACCAGAAAATCAAAATAAGTAACGTCATGTTAAGACATCAAAATCACATAAGCATACAAAAAAGACTAAAAATATGTAAAATACTTATTTAACTATACAATAATAAAAAAAAAGAATAATTTAGATGAGTGATTTTAGGTTAAAATTGACCTTAAATCACTTCTGTGTAGTAGATCACAAAGAAGAAGAAAAATGATGACGACTAACGTTTGACAAAAGAACCAAAGACATCCGGGAAAAAAAAATGACTGAAAACTTGATCATCACAATTATATGTATAGTATCCAGCGTCTCAATACTACTTAGCAATCTCAAACATTATATTTTTTTTTTCTTTGACTGAAGTTTGATGTCCACTAAGCAAACACAAGATACATGGATGCAGAGACCATGCTCCCACATCCCATACGCTTCTCAAATCTTCTTGAGACCATGCTCCTTTATTATACGATACAAATTTTATATAGTTTGGTCGAGGGACTTCACCAAAGGTGATCAACCAAATTCTTCGCAATAGATTATTCATTAAAAAGCCAATATGTACTTCAGATCAGTAATATCCAATTGTAAGGAGTTGCTTGTACTTATTCTTCCACATATGCTAAAAAGATCTTACATTATATGCACCTACGGTCAGATTTTGGCATAAAAAACGTTTATAGAAAATTCATATATCATTCATCTTTAGAATTATCGCCAAGAGAACGGTTACGACGTCAAATGTTGTTGTCTTGATCAAATATCACAACGAGGTGATCACGGATAACGTTTATGTGGTTATGAAATTTGAGGGAACAATTGATCCCTCTTTCTGGTGTTGATTGACCCAATTGTTTTGATATTTAAAACGTGAGTGGGCTCCAATACAAGTAAACATATAGTCAAATAGTCAATTATCAAGATGTGGGCACTAAAATACAAATGGAGTGGGAAAGTTGTTGTATTGTGGAGCACAAAATTGGATGTCATTGCCCAAAATAGTAGACGGTCCTTTTCATGTCAAAAAGAACAAAGCATGCTCTACCCTACTTGCCACTTGGGATTTTATCTTTTCCATTTCCATCAATGTTGTTTTTTTATTAGAGACGGACATTTTATCAAAGCAGCTAACAGAGCGTGACCATTAACTTATCACGAATATATAAATAATAGAATAGAATTGTCATGGAGTCTTAAACAATGATTCCAAATGATCAATCAATCAATAATGCTATTAATTAATCGATTAATCAATATATACATTCGCCATGTTTTGCTTGGGCCAAACAATTGTTCCTGAAATTATGCTCTTTTACCCAACAATTTTTGCTCGCTCTCAACTGAAAATACCAAAATATTTCTATATGAATTAACTCATGCTCTTTATGCATGTAACATGAGTTAACTCACGCACCTTGGCCGGTAGTTTATGCACTAAGAACACGTTTTTTGGACGGTGGTCAATTCATTTTAATTGATTTTACACTTTTTTTTTTTTAAGTTTTTACACATTTTTGACCTCATCAAGTCCTATGTTACCTTCAACCACCTATAAATGCCCTCATTCTTTACTTACCTTGGGTCATAGATGGAAGATAGGTGATGGTTCTCAAATTAAATTGTGGAGTATGCCTTGGATTCGCACCCTTCCTACTCTCAAACCGACTACTCCGCCGTTGGTGCACCATGAGGATATTACAGTTAATTACTCGTTGAATCCGGGTTTGAATTCTTGGAACATTTCTTTGGTACAGTGGCTGTTCAACCCTTTGGATGCTGCATCAATCCTTTCCATACCTCTCTTTACTCGAGATTATACTGACAAACGTATATGGAAGGCTACTGTTGATGGTACATACACCGTTAAATCAACTTGTCGCATATGTTCAGACCTTGTCACTGCATCCTTTCCTACTAGAAGTGAAAACTGCTGGAACTCTATTTGGAAAATGCAAATTCCACCGCGTGTTCGTGCCTTTTTATGTCGTTCAACACAACACTGCTTGCCTACTCGAGCAAACCTCCTTTCCCGTGGAATTCCTTGTGATGACTCGTGTGTATCATGCGATCAATTGGCATAAACTCATATGCATGTTTTCTTTGTATGTTCGAAAGCGATCAGCTTCTAGGAGTTGATTGGTGCCCGTCACATCATCCAAGATCTGCTACTTACTGCTAACAACTTTGCATCTATGTTATTTGATTTAATTAACAGGTTATCCATACAGCAGCAAGCTCTTATTGCAATGACCATTTAGAGCTTGTGGAAAAGTCGTAATGTCAAGCTTTAAGAGTCTACGGATACCTCTCCCTCATATCTAGTCACTTGCGCAAAGGACAAACTAAATGAATGGAGTTGTATGCAACAAGCAAAGGCACCGACCCGCAACACAAATTCAGAGAACGCTTGGATCAAACCACCGGTTGGCATGGTCAAATGTAATGTAGATGCAGCTGCTTTCAACAATAACTATATTATGAGGCATGGTATGTGTTTCCGTGACTCTATGGGTGTATTATTACTTGGCAAATCAGACTTCTACTACTCATCAGCCACTGTTTTAGAGGCTGAGTCTTTAGGCCTTCTAGATGCTATCAAAGTGGCTATCTCACATGGAATGCGTGACGTCATGTTTGAGACCGATTCAAAAATCTTATTTGATGTTATTGCGAGCACCACTACTCCCATCAACGAGTTTGGTGATCTTGTAACCCATTGTAGAAGTTTACTTCTTAATAGACCCGACTTTGTAGTGTCGTACGTTAGGAGGCAAGCAAATAAAGTTGCTCATAGTATTGCTAGAGCATCACTATCTCACCCTAGCCCCCATATCTTTCATCATGTAACACCTACTTTGTATCCGTTAATTTTTAATGAAATGGATTAACTTTGTCTTTGCTAAAAAAAAAAAAAAATACCCTCATTCTCTTCATTATTTCTCACACCATTTCTCATATTCTCTCCTCCTAACTCTTCTCCCTCCTCTTCCTTCTGCAACAACAATGTTGTTTTTCCATCCTTGATCTTTCATAGAAATAGGCATCTTTGAAGATTTCAAGAGGTTGTTTTGAATTGGAGATGATTGGTGACCAATCATCTTGGGGCAAAATGAAGTAGGTGTAGTTTTACCCCAAAAAGGTTGGACAACCTACTTGGGTAAAACCACTGGCGGTTCTAAGGCCCGACGAGCCCGGACACTTGCTCGAGCTCCGGTCCAAATTTTTTGCAATTTTTTTTATGTAAATCCCCCTGAATTTTTTTTATATAAACTCCTATAAATTTGACAATTTCTTTAGAGTTTTGATTATTTGCTTGCAATTTATTATTTAAACCCCTATAAATGTGTTGCAATTTTTTTTTGCTCAGGCTTTATGATAATCCTGGCTCCGTCACTGGGTAAAACTAAATCTGCAGAGTTAGAGATTTAGTTTTACCTCAGGTATGTAGGTTTTCTAGTGGTTTTTTTTAACCCGAATTTAATTTTACCCCATTGTAAATGTATCCATTATATTTATAAAATGAAATTTTATGTCTATTATTTTTTGTTTATATTTGCATTTATTTTATGATTGCGTATTAAATAAATAAATTTGAATAAAAATTACGTATTAAATAAATAAATTTGAATAAAGACTAATTAAACCCAGCGTGAATTCGAATAAAAATTGCGTATTAAATAATTAAATTTGAATAAAGACTAAATAAGCCCAGCGTGAATTCGAATAAACCGTAGCTGATTTTTGGAATAAACCCATAGGTAAGACAATTGTTGTAGTTGGAAGGTCTAATTTTTGGGTGAATGCTACCTAATCACGATCTTCTGGCGAAACCAAACCGTTGAAAATATATTCAGTTGATCTCAGCAACGTGACAAACATATCGATCCACGGGAACATGTTGTGTTGCCAAAAAAATCGAGAACATGCTCCTCACGTCGTCGTCGTCGTTCTTCATTCTAGCCGACTGAACGTTATTCTCTCGCCGTTCTTCAATTCTAATCAACTGAACGTTATTCTTCAATTGAGAGAGATTTTGGAATTTTAGATGGGAAATGAGGTTCTGCATGCCTTTAAAACAACACGCAGCGTGAGTTAAGTCACACAGATTTAACTGTAGCGTGAGTTAACTCACACAGGGGTATTTTAGTCTTTTTAGTTGGGAGCGCGCAAAAAGTGTTGGGTAAAGAGCATAATTTTTGTTCTTGGAGGCGAACTAGCACAGTTTCTGACTTGGGCTTTTGAGCCCAGATCTCTAGCTTGTAACTCTCAGTTGGACCCACTGTTGGGGACTGTTGTATTTCACACCATACCAATTCTAGCTTCGTCCATATATTTTCACAAAAACTCAATTTTTCTTGCTCTAACACTTTGGAAAAACTACAATTTTTCAAGTATTTCAGAGTATTCTCTCACTCCCACGACCCCACAAAACTTCCAGCACACATTTTTTCTCTTAAAATTTATGGAATTTAATTGTGCACCAAACAATTTTTTGAACACAATTCTTTTTCTCTTAAAATTTAATTGTGTACCAAACATTTTATTTTCAAAACTTTCAATATATTATACTTGACATTTCGTATTTTAAACTTCCAATAAGAATATTCATACCAAATTATTCATATTCAAAACTTTCGGTATGAATTGTCATGCCAATAGCTTTGAAGACGAACTATCAAGTATTAATATTGATACCACTTGAAACAAAACCTCAAAGAGGTAAGAAAGCAAGAGTTTTTAAAGATTGTGGAACCAATTACGTTGTTTGTGTTTAAAAATTAGAGGATGATCCAAAAAACTTTCATGAAGTTTTGTCTTTATTGGATGCAATTTTATGGTAAGAGGTGATAAATATTGAGATGATCTTTCAATGGTCTAACAAGACCTGGTGTTTAGTAGATTTGTTTCCTGGTAGAAAAAAGAAAATAAAATCTGATGAAATTGTTGATAGACACAAGCTCATCTTATTATAGCCAAAAACACATTATCAATCGTACTCGTACCTAGAAGGAAACTACTTTATAAGGGTCAATGGTGATATTTGAAATAGGTCTTATACGATTAATATGTACTTCAAAAATAAGTCTGTACACCATATTAGAAAGACTAGTATGTCTAAAATTCTTAACATGATAAGCACAATCCATTTTAGAAGATTATTACAAGTGTCTTAGCAAGGGAACAAAATAACCGTTTTGAAACACATGGAGAAATGAATGTGTAAATATAATCTCTAATCTAATGACCTTTCAACTATGAGTTGTGATTTGTCAAAAAATAAATAAATAAATAGTGAGTATAGAAGTCATGCATAAATACATGAATAATGAAAATGTTAGATATATAAAATAGGCTGAATTACATCATAGGTCCTTTAAGTTTCACGTTTGTAATAGATAGGTCCTTTAAGTTTGTTTTGTAACAGATAGGTCCTTTAACTTTGTAAGAGTGTGCAACTAAGTCCTTCTGTTAACTCACCGTCAAATAAATGTCAAATAAACGCTAACGTGGCTGTGAAGTCTGTGATGTGGATTTTTTTTTTGTGGATTTGTTAACTCACCGTCAAATAACATACCTGTGTTATGTTTTTGTGGACTTTTTTTTTTTTAAGAAAATGAATGTATTGTGCAATCTCATCAAGATATTGAAACTCAAACTGCTACTCAAGTTGTTACTCAAGCTACTTCTCAGAATGCTACTCAAGTTGCTACTTCTTGGAATGTTACTCAAACTTCTAATCAACCTGCATCTTAGTCAAACAATGTTAAAAAGCCTGCTAAGTCTGCTAGAACTAACAAGTCCAATATCTTGATGAGATTGCACAATACATTCATTTTCTTAAAAAAAAAATATCCACAAAAACATAACACAGGTACGTTATTTGACGGTGAGTTAACAAATCCAAAAAAAAAAAATCCACATCACAGACTTCACAGCCACGTCAGCGTTTATTTGACAGTGAGTTAACAGAAGGACTTAGTTGCACACTGTTACAAAGTTAAAGGACCTACCTGTTATAAAACAAACTTAAAGGATTTATCTGTTACAAACGTCGAACTTAAAGGACGTATGGTGTAATTCAGCCAATAAAATATGTGACTCTATGTATTATATATTCATGCGTAACACCTTCGGCCTTCCTATCACTTGCAAATATTTTATTTTTGTCTCTAGTTTTTCCCCATTCTACCAAAAAAATAAAATATGAAATTGTAAAACGGAAGTTCTAAAATGGGAATAGAACGAATCCACTTGGCGCTTGACATTCACAATTCTTTGAGATTTCAATTTCAATTTCAAGTCCTCTTCTCTCGGATCTAAATATCCAAACCCGAACCATGCTATCCGTTGACGTAGATCGGAACCGTTCCAACTCACCAAATTCACGAACTCCGAACCATTCTCCGAGACTCGGTCCGAGTCGCCTCTCCAGCTCCCGAATCAGATCATCTCAATCTTCATCTTGCTTCTCGTTATGGTACCGAAGAAAACGAACGAAAGTGCTTTTAGCACTTATTGCGTTACTTGCTTTATTTTTCATTGTGAATTATGTTATGCTTCTTCGTCTTCAACATCAACAAGATCATCGACCTCATCCTCTTCCTAAATCATCACTTCGTTCCTCTCTTTCTATTTCCATTCAGGTTTGCCTCTTCTTCAATTCATTCATATATTAATATTCGCATTTCATTCTTAGACTGCTTGTTAGATTTCTTATGGAAACTGTTTATTATTATTTCAACTTATATACGGTTCTATATAGTTAGATATTAATTATAATAATTACTTTAATAGTTTAATATAGGCCTTGTTTGGATAAACAACTTATTTCCAGCTTAGAGAACAATGTATATGCTATTTCTATAGCAAAATATATATAATAAAGTTAAATTGTTTTGTATAATCTATAAGCCGTTTTCATAAGTTATCTTAGAAAACTTATGAAAATAAGCTATGAACAAAGTCATAAGTTCTTTCAATTAATTTCACAAAATTTATGGCAGTAGATAAGCTCAAATAAGCCAATCCAAACAGGTCCATAGTTTAAGCTAGGTAGAACTATATTAAACTAATTCTAATTAATATCTAACTATATCCAACATGCACATAGGCTTTTCAGGATTACTTATGAAAATAGCTTATATGAAAACAATTTGACTTTATTTTATATTGTTATAGAAATAGCTTATAGATAAGCACTTATATGATAACCGATTATACAATAAACATTTAAATAAGTTGTTAGTTGAAATTGTGCCTATATCTGTTTCCTTCTGAACAAGTTTGTTGTGTTTCTGATATTTATTTTTTCAGGGAAAATCGAATAAGAATAGTACTAAGAAAAAAATGCAGAAGGGAAATTATGCAAGGATGTTGGCATTGGCTGCCCATGCATTGGCAGAGGTATATTGAAGAAAATGTGCCTAATTTGTAGTTATATAAGCTACCAAGTTCTATAATGATTTTCCAATTGTTTGTCATAGCAAGATTTTCAATTTTCAGTAACTCTGACTTGGGTATTTCGCATTTGGTACAGAACAAACGTGAACCAAAAGATTTGTGGCAGGAACCCTTGGTCCCTGCTTCTTCTTGGACACCATGTTCTGATCAGCGAAATTGGGAACCTAATGGTATGTGTGTCTGAACTGAACTTCGAAATTCGTCAATTGTTTATATTATATTTCTGTGCATCACTGCAAAAAAATAAAAAAAGGCTTATTAGTCCATGCTGAGTAAGAGTACTAACAGTTTGGTCTCTTCTACTCTACTACAATAGAAGGAAGTAATGGATACATTTTGGTTACTGCAAATGGTGGGATCAATCAACAACGAGTAGCTGTAAGTATTCTTTGTCGGACAACGCTTCTGAATCATTTGGGATTAATTTATTTGAAACGAGAAAAAATTAATAAGCTTTATCTTAAATGATTAACGTCATTTGGGCTGATTGTGAGTTGCAACAGGTTTGTAATGCTGTTGTCGTGGCCCGGTTACTCAATTCAACTTTGGTTATCCCACAATTCATGTACAGTAGTGTATGGAGAGATACAAGGTAACACCTTGTCTATTTCTCACTCATTGCCCTTCTTCCTTATCCTTATTCACATACCTAGTCTGTTTTGTTTTCCCTATGTCCTTTTTATTTGATCAAACCTAATATTTAGTTACTGGGTGAATGATCAGTGGAGAAATTGATTACTAGCGGCATGTTATAATAAGCATGTTAAATTTGATCAACCAGTATTGGTTGAATTAAATTTATTATTCAGATAAATAGATATAAGATTTATCAACAATTTTGGGGGATGGATATATGTCTTTTTTATTTGATCAAACCTAATATTTAGTTACTGGGTGAATGATCAGTGGAGAAATTGATTACTAGCGGCATGTTATAATATGCGTGTCAAATTTGATCAACCAGTATTGGTTGAATTAAATTTATTATTCAGATAAATAGTTATAAGATTTATCAACAGTTTTGGGGGATGGGTTGAATATTTGACTTTGTACTTTACCACTTCTAGCATTCTTGTTTTAACTTATTCGTGTTTTTGTTGGGGAAAATGGCTTATTTGAATCTCTAGTTTTAGCCTTTTCTTGTTTGTACCATTTCGATGCCACATCTGTAGTCCATGGCTCTTCTATTATGATTTTTTGACCGTCAATTTAGCTTATAAATTCTTATATTGTATAATTTCATAGTCAATTCGGAGACATCTATCAGGAGGAGCATTTTATTAACAACTTGACTCCTGATATTCGGATAGTGAGGGAGCTTCCTAAAAAACTACAGTCTTTGGACTTGGAGGCAATCGGCAGTGTTGTAAGTCACTCCCTTCCCTTGTAGTAAGCTGATTAAACTCAACGATATGAGTCCTATTTGTATTTAATTGTTAGAAGACTTTACCAGGTAACTGATGTTGACATGGGAAAGGAGGCTAAGCCGAGTTTTTACTTGAAACACATCCTGCCTATTATACTTAAAAATCAAGTTGTTCACTTTATTGGATTTGGGAATCGCTTGGCATTTGATCCAATTCCATTTGAGCTGCAGGTAAATATCCTTCGATACTTAGACATTACAATCTAATTTTCATGATCTGATTCTCTAGCCCGGCAATGCTCTACTGTTATTAACTTTCTTAATCTCAAGCCCTATTATGCTTTTCCTAATTGAGGACTTCATCTAGAGACTTCGTTGCAGATGTAATTTTCACGCCCTGCAATTTGTTCCCAGAATACAAGAAACTGCTGGTTTGCTTCTTAAGAGGTTGCGCGGGCATGCAGGTCATATTGGACCATTGGATCAGCATCTTGTTGGTCCATTTGGAGAATTAAATACGGAGAAGAGTGAAAAAAGTTCCAAGAAAGCTTCAAAATACTTGGCTTTACATCTCAGATTTGAAATTGACATGGTAGCTCATTCCTTATGTGAGTTTGGGGGAGGTGAAGAAGAGAGGAAAGAATTGGAAGCATATCGTGAGATCCATTTTCCTGCACTGGCATTGATGAAAAATACTACAAAGTATGTATCATAATTTTTTCATCTCAACTAGTTCTTCACCTATACCGGAAACACTTGTACTCGTCTTCTTTTAAACACAATAATTTTAATTTATGATTTTTTTTTTGCTCTTTAGCTACTTTGATTTAAAGTAATTGGAGTTTTCTGTGCAGATTGCCTTCTCTTTCAGAGCTCAGGTCTGAAGGGCTATGTCCATTGACACCTGAAGAATCCATCCTCATGCTTGCTGCTCTTGGCTTTAACCGCAAGACAAACATATTTGTAGCTGGTTCTAATCTGTATGGAGGTCGCTCACGGTTGGCTGCTTTGACCAGCTTGTACCCTAAATTAGTCACTAAAGAGAACTTACTTTCTTCAGCGGAACTCGAACCATTTGCTAATTATTCATCTCAGGTTTGCTGCTGCTACTGTCATTCTTGTTTCATTTATTTCAATGATGTTACAAACCTAAGCTCCTTGTTACAGTAAATCCTGTTTTGTGCACTTTTCATGTTCTATATGTTCTATAAATTGCTCCTCATATTAAACGTTCGGCATTATTGAGGACCGAATCATTTTGGTGCTGCTGTTAGTCTTCTGATGAATGACACAGAATTATTTCTATTGTAGTTAGCAGCACTGGACTTCATAGGCTGTGCTGCCTCGGATGCATTTGCCATGACTGATTCAGGAAGTCAGCTATCGTCTTTGGTGTCTGGTTATCGAATATATTATGGTGGAGGAAGAATGCCGACAATACGTCCAAATAAGCGCAGGCTTGCTAGTATATTCATGAAGAACTCTACAATAGAATGGCGTATTTTTGAACAGAGAGTGAGGAAAGCTGTCAGACAAACTAAACATGTACAGACTAGGCCTAAGGCAAGAAGTGTTTATAGATATCCAAGGTGTAAAGAATGTATGTGCAGGACAACTTAATTTATTTACATATGCTTGACTGTAATTTGCCATTGTAATTTGTAGCATTGTTAATCATTATTGCCACGCATTCCTGTCTTCTTCTGGCTAAATTGATTAATTCATAGGTTGACTTTGCATTGGATTTATTTTTTTTGCATGGGATTTATTTACATTACTGTTAACAGACAAAGGCTAAGGCAAGAACTGTTTACGTCAGAACCAGTATGATGAGCTTCAAAGTTCAGATCATAGGGGGGTTTAGGAACAAGAAGAATAGTGAATTCACAATTTCTTCACTATCTTGTTGTCACAATCTCTTGCTCTTGCTCACACAACTAAAGAAAAACGATTGGAAATTTAAAACTAAAACTCGTTCACCTCTTTGATTTCTAAAATGTGCACATTTTTGTTTATGTAATAAATTGTTCCACTTTGGTTCAAGCTCTCTTCTTCTTTTCGATCATCCTCAACCCCACCTCTTTTTGCTCGATTTTATTTCAAAATCATATATTATTGTATGAAAACCAGAAGCTATGGTAAAGGAGTGTAGAGAAGAAGAAAAATAACTAGAAAAACTGAAACAACATTAAAGTTTGTTTGAACAAAGTTGTGTTACTTGATTACTTTGAAATGAAACGTACATTACAAATATATAGTGCAAAGCTATACACTTGCTTGCTAAATAGTAAATTGAAAAACTTTGCGGTAAATCTTCTCTAAACAGTAAATATCGCTACCTATTGCCTTTTTTACCAACTGAACAAGCAACACTCTAATCATTACAACAACAACAATAAAATATAAATTCTAACACTACTCGAGATTTTTCTTGAATACTTTCACCGTTGATCTCAACTCTTCAAACTTTCCCTTCGAAAGAGCTTTGGTCATTATATTTGCAATATGGTTTTCTGAAAATGCTCCAAGTCGTGTTCCTTACTTTTCAGCTTCTCTAATAGATTGATATTTAACATCAATGTGTTTGGTTCTTCCAAGTTGGACTGAATTTTTGTTATGGCAATATCATATTTGTTGTCCACCCATACGACAACAGCTTTGGTTTGAAATTGTCACACATTTGATAAAATCTTCCTTAGCCAAATAATTTGATTTGTTACTGCTACAACGAAAATATACTCAGCTTCAGCTGATGACTGGGAGACCATTTCTCGCTTCTTTGAACTCCATGAGAACACAACACTGTCAAATAAGGAAACATAACCAGAGGTAGTTTCCGTATTATGTACACCTACAACCCTGTCACTATCTGCATATCCTTGAAGGTCTCCACTTTTATTTTTCAAAAAATACAAACTAAAATCAGTTGTACCCTTTGTGCACCTCAAAACTCTCGGCTGCACTACAATGAACTTAACTTGAATAATTCATAAACCTAAAAAGTAAGCTAGCAACAAACACTATACTCAGTTTGATTGCAGGAAGATACAACAAACTTCTAATTATGGTTTTATAAATAGAAGCATCTGCACTATTATCAACATCATCCTTTGATAATTTTTCATTCACAATCAACAGTGTGGAAACATGCTTGCATTTCTCTAAAACCTGGATGAACACGAGAATATCCCCGATGTTGGTGACATGCCTGCAGAGCCCCCGTCCCTGTCCCTAAGGAGTAGGCCTAGGCTTAGGGAGCAGCTTAGTCATTAAATTATGCGTGCATCTATGTCTAACCAAAGAAAAAAAACACAAGGCATGAAAAGGAAATTTTTTTTCTACCCCCAAATAAATCAAAATGATGCTTCAAAGTTGATCTTAAACCTTCTATGATGGAACAAATTGAACACGTTCTATTTTTTTCAATTTCAGATAGCATGAAGGAATTGAGTTTTCAATGAGGTTTAAGATGTTGGTTATGTCATAAAGTAGTTAATGCTTGTAATGGTAGAGATCATTGCGTTTACCATGACTGATTCAGGAAGTCATCTTTGGTGTCTGGTTAACAAATATATTATAATTTGATTCGCAAAGGAATCATGTATCAAGGAGATGTTCGATGTGTTTCATCTTTTAGGAGACAATCTAAAATATAACCATTCAATGTTACACTCAATAATTTCCTTATTGAATCCTTTCAATGTTACACAAACAACCTATTCCCTAAATGGGACAATCTAAAAACACTATTACAACAGAAAGAATGTTGAGGTTCTAGTAAAGGCGTCCTCGGCATTTTGAAGATCCACAAAGACAAGGAGATCCTTTTCCAAGAACAAGCTCATAGTGATAATTACACGTCAGTTCTTCACCAAAAGCAATCTGTTAACAAGAAACAAAAGTTAAATATAATCCATATTGATGTCAACTATTTATAATCAAGCAGTAGTTTGTAAAATAAGTGAAATGTTTTATTGTTATAAAATAAGTGATATGTACGTATAGAGGAGAGCACTTACATCTCGACTTGCGTAGAGACCAATATGTGAACGCTTACAATCCATGCTCTCCACAAGAACTTGGTAACTCAAAAGATTTGGTGAACAACTGCAATAATAATAAGAGCAAACCATCAACCATTTTGTTTTAAATATGGTATAGTTCTAATTATGTTTAATAGTTGTTTTAGAACTATTAATCATGTCCGTTAAATTTAGAGTAGTCTATATAAACATCTAAATGTTTGTACTTTTTAATCAGCTTTGAAATACATTAGAAATATTTTCTACACATTTAATAACTCACTGGAAATAAGATATCAAGCTTAATCATATTCAAATTATTTTGAAACCATCATTTCTTGAAGTAAATAATAGCGAAGTCCTAATCATGTTGACAAGTAAAATTTAACAAATTGCACCTCGTTAATTTTTGTCTTATCAAATATATATGCTCACCTATTATTAATGAATCGAGACACATTTCCATATCTAGTAGAATCAATGATATATTGGGCCGGTCTTTCGATCAATCGACTCATGTCATTAACACGAGCATCAACAACATAGAAATAACTGCAATGTTCTTTTTTATAACTGCTATTGACATAGACCATGTCAGTAAAACTCCAGAAACATTAACCAACTAAAATAAACTATATCTTGAAATAAATTTAAACCTTTTGCGTCTGTTGTGTGCCTCTTGCTCGTCTAAAACCTCTCCAATGTACTCACACACAAATGTTCCGCGCAAAATAGCCTCACCAGCCCTTACACCCCATCCCTGCAACGTGAATAATGATAGTTATAACATAACAATTCTATTGAGTCATTTTGAATTTATAAAAAAAAAAATAGTGGTCACCTTTTTCTCTGTTTTAAACACTTCCAGCTTAACGCGAATTCCATTCTGCAATATTCTGTTTGGACAGGTTTTATCACATCTACACTTATCGTTGCACTCGTACACAAGATAACCTTCCTGTAGTTTTGTAGAAAAATTTCCAGCACGGGACAAATTTTTTTATAAATTAATAATATAGAAAAAGGGAAATATGCTACATACTTGAGTCTAAAAAATAAATAAGATGTCCTACACAAGAAATATTTTAGGATATTAGCATACTCTAGATTTTTTGTTACCAAACAATGCCTAACATATTCTGAACAACACATATTTTGGATATAATGACAACTTACAATTAATGGAAATATTTTACCTCCAATATGATTCGACCATTGTTGTCATATGGGAACTTTTTGCGCATTGTTTTTCCGAATATGTCTTTTGCAGTATCATAATCATTATCAAAAAGGTATACATGATCACAAGTTTCACAACAACAGGTAGAAGATGAGCAATAACATTTCAGTTGCTGACCCTGCTAAATAAATCATAGGTTAAATATTGTTAGAAAAAAACTATAAGGCTATAGTGTATGCTTGTGAGTTCTTGAAGAATTTGTTACAATTTAGCTTCTTTACTAAACACAATTATAAGTGAAATAACAAACATTTATTTTATCATACTTGAATTTACTCCTATATGATTAGAGTTTGATGAAATAAAAATCAAGTAAAAGTTAAATACCTCATATTCAAGACTAGACGATGGACCAAGCATCGGTTTTGTCACATAGGTAAAGTTCATCCAAGGCCTAGGAAGATTTATATATTGCTCTCCTTGCTCAAAAAGAGAGTTTAGTATTTTTTGATCTACTACACAAATCACTGGAGTTGATTCCATCCCACAACTTATGTCATCACATAACACTAGAGCCTTTTGCAATGACCCTAATCTTGCATGATTTGAATTTATGATGGACTGAGACTCATCTTGCTCCATTACAACACTTGCAGGATCAGATGCATTTGTAGATTTTTCCGTCATGTTTTGTTTACAACATGCGGTGCAAGCGTTTGATAAAATATCAAGATTATTAGGCTGATCCTTAGTCTTCTGAATATCAGAAGAGAAAATATTTGCAACTTCTAAGCATTGGGGCTGCTGCATGGATGTTTCCCCCATCTCATTTCCTTTCCCGGTCACTATCAAAGAAGCATCACCGGTAGACAAACTTAGTTGCTTAGAAGATTTTGGAAGCTTAAATTCGGCAGGGTGAATTGACTTAACATGCAACCATAATTCCTCCATATTTCCAAAGTATTCACCACAAGGAATACATAGTAAAAGCGAGCAGTTTTCATCAAATTTCACACAGTGTCCTTTCTGAACATGTGATTCTAATTGTTTCTTGTTAGTGAAGGAATTAAAACAAAGGGCACAAGCATAACTTCTAAATAACCATTGTGCTTCTTTTTTATGATTTTCCATCCAATGATCGCCAAGTGTTTGGTCATTTGCAAATTCTTCAAAGCAAATCTTACATTTATTAACATTCTCATTATGAAAACAAGAGTCTTTATTATGATCATTACCATGGTTGGAAGACTCTGTCTGCCAAAGAGCATCGATTTCATTGTGATCATTACCGGAAAGCATGAGCGTTTCACCTAGGATATTCTTTGCACAAAAAGAATCATCATCTTCATCATCACCGATGATCAACACTGTATCAACCTCCAAAGGAATTTTTTGACCACTACAACTTTCTTCATATTTCCTCTTCAACGTATGACAGTTTGAATTTGAACGCTTGCTTCTGTCAGCATTGCAGAGATGTTTCTTGCAAAAGGTGAAATTGGGAAGAGAATGATTCTTACATATAGAACCATCAATAGTTGTTCCTCCACAATATGGAGTAAGAACTTTAACACTTTTTTCTTTCTTTTTTGAAAAATGCGCACAACAATATATATCATTTCTAATTGCCATTCTTACACACTGCCTTCCCTTGGATTCAACATATGCTTGACATTGTCGTTCCAAAATCCCTTCCTTAGTATCATGTTTTTCAGATATTTGAACAACCGTTTCATCCAAAGGCCTTGATATTGTTCCTTTGTTGAACAAGATCTCAGAATCTACAGATTGAACTACAGTTTCACTCACTGGGCTGATCAATTGACTAGGAAACTCAGTTACCATGGGTACCTCCACAATACCTTCTTGTCTAGAATGTGTATATGCGCGATGAACTTTAAGTTTAGGCCTTTTTCTGCCAACTTGAAGGTTTGCTTGGTGCATACCATCAGAGCCAGAAGCATGCTGTTGCGTATCGCTGCTACTAGAAAAGGAAAGAAATGTGGAAAACCATTTCATCACATCATGGTTCCATGTATTCCACTCAAAACCTAAGTTTTGTTGTGCCGGCGCATCTCGGAGAGTGTGGACATCATTCCACAAAATAGAATCAAACAATTCCTAAAAAAGAGGATACAAAATGAATCAACCAAACGTATTGAAGAAAATTGTTTATTATTAGGTGTTTAAATCGTATATGTATTCATTTATGAACCATAGTGTATTTTCTTTATTTCTTTGTAAAACTCTTAGTGTGATAATAAGTATATCAAGTATACTTAGAAATGGAAGAATATTCAAAGTTTATGTACAAGGTGGCCTTATTCAAAGGTTGATGCAGGCATCACGGTCTAGAAGGGATTAAAATTACCTCCTGAAGCAGCTCTACAGTTTGAGCATTATTTGCACTTTGGCATCTTTCAGCCCAAGACTCAGATGAATGTAGTTTCCAATTATCTTTTATGTAGCAATGCATTATGTTCTGTAAAGGGGAAAATTATGTCATACTACTTCAGCCTCTACTAAGTAAGTTATAAAAAATATTAATTGGAACCATGATAAATGTCTTTATGTAATAAATATAGAAAACACTAATTTACCTTTTGCAACCTCTGAACCATTATTCCAAGATCTAAATAACGACGACAATGAGAAGCTTCCATAGCAAACTGCTTCCAAACCATCACATTACGAGCAGCTTCTACCAAAGCCTATATTTGATGTAAAAATCAAATCAAAACATATGTAGAGATTACCAAAAATAGGAAATGGAGAAGAGGAAAATAGCACCACCAAAAACATACATTAAGATGAAACTGATTAATAATGTAGAGCATTTCGACGGCGAGCTTTTGCATCATAAATTGTCGCGCAATCGTCAAGTCTTGTACCATTTTCAATCCTTCATCATGAGTTTCATATGCTATAGGTTGAGGAAACTCATCAATTGATTTAACGAGAAGCATATCAACCCATGAATAATTCCTTGTTTCTAGCGAAAAAATGACAATATATTTGTTCTGGTCATTATCATTAGTTGGTTTGGCTTTTATGGCTGATAATGGCCAATCAGCACTTGCACATTTGATTCCTGCATGCCAATTCTCTTTCCACTGCAAAGACAAAGATACAAAATTAACATGCATCTTATTTTGATTTTCCTTGTTTTATAAGTTGCTCAATGAAATATGTAAGACGATATGCTATACATAAATATATTATACATAGCCATGCTTGTAAACCCAATTTAACTAACATTTTATCATATATGTGCTTATTTATATAACAAGATAAAATAAAGTCAACCATTTTCCATATAAGGTCTTTTCTTATGTATCCTACTGGAGAGCTTGTGGAAATAAACCGAATACAGTTCACAGACATGACATAAATTATTTACATAATCTCTCTCAAACCTTATCATCATTGCTTATGCCCAATTGATAAACTCAAATAAGCTGATCAAAACAAACTTGGTGTGTCAATTAGCGACAAATTTAGAATTTTTTTTGAATAAGGTGCAAGATTTTTTTTTTGGGTTATTTAAGTAAATGGTCCTAATAAATATTTCGAATTTTGTTTTTTGTCCCTATAAAATAAAATCACACTTTTTAGTCCCTGTAAAATTTTCTGTCATTATTTTTAGTCCCTGTAAAATTTTCCATCAACATTTTTAGTCCATGTAAAAATTTTACGTCAGCATTTGTCCCTAAAATACTAAAGGAAAATGTCACAAGGACTAAAAAATGTGATTTTATTTTGTAAGGACTAAAAACAAAACTGCAGATAATTATAGAGACCAAAAACTTAATTAACCCATTTTTTTAAATAATTGTATAAACACTATAAAAATGATATCACAGTTTTTTTTACAAGATCCTAGTTGCACCCATATATCCTTCTATGTTGTCAACCGTGGATTGCAGAAAATATCATTTTGTTTAAATTCCGCAACACTATAGCGCAATAAGTATTCATAGTCGCTATTTGATAACATTTTGTATTAAATAACATGTATAAAACAATAATGGTTTGTTCAGATTATTCTACGCTACAATGTCATGCTATTTTCCCAACATTGCTCATAATTCAAGTTCAATTCTTAGTGAATTGTGATCTGTCAATAGTAGAGCAAAGCACGCGGTTTGTAATGAATAAATAAATACAACATTAAACAAGCTAAATACAACATTTTATATAAATACTATACATAATGATATTCCCAATATGAACCACACTTTTTTTGATATTGCCAATACTTTCTTAGATTAGGGGAGGAGGTTTGGTTATTCGTTTCGTAGAGAAGATGTCTTTGAGATTAATAGATTAGTGGTTTGTGAGGAGAAGCGGGTCAAGGAGTCAATTAGTGGGATTAAATGATTGTTCTTTTAATATTAGAGGTTTAGGGGGAGTGTGAAAAAAAAGGAAGGTACGAGAGTTCATTTCGAGTAACAATTTATATTTCATAGTCATCCAGGAAACTAAGATGGAGGAGGTATATGATTCCTTTGCCACTATCTCGGAGGGAACGCTTTTTGTGATTGGAGTTTTTCCCCCCTCAGTCGGTAACAATGGTGGTATGATGTCCATTTGGTGTCAGTCTAAAGGAAACACGATCTTTTCCTTCTTGGGCACATGTTTCCTTGGCGTGTGTGTGGATTGTGGAGTTCTAAAGTCCATATGTTTTGTGGTGAATTTGTATGCCAAGGGCTCCTTAAGAGAGAAAAGAAAGTTGCGGTCCGAGCTTGTTAGGCTTAAGAATTCCTTAGGGGGTGAGGTTTGGTGTGTGGTGGGTGATTTTAACTTAGTGTTGGATAGTTGTGAGAGGCGCCATGGTGTAGGTGACAGGGGAACCAGGGGATGACATAGAGATCTGTGACTTCATGAACTTTGTGTCTCAGATGGAGCTGGTGGATTTGCCTATCTTAGGGAGACAACCTTACCCAGGGACGTCTCAGATCAATGTCCGCTGGTGTTGTATTACTCGGCAACTTTGGGGGCCAAAACCTTTTCGCTTCAACAACTTTTGGTTATCTCATAAGGGGCTTAAGGATGTTGTTGTGCGCAACTGGTATTTTGTCCCTACCATGGGGTGGATGACTCCCATTCTTAAAGAAAAACTAAAAGTTTTGAATGGGGACCTCAAAAGGTGGAATAAGGAGGTGTTTAGTAATCTGAGCTTTCAAATTGAAATCCTTATTGAAAGGGTTAATAGTTTTGATGTGTTGGCCGAAGAGAGGATCTACTCCTTGGAAGAGGTTAGTGATAGGAATCAGATGACTGCTGAGTTGTAGACTCTCCTAAAGCGCATAGACTCTCAGATTATCTAGAGATATAGAACTAATTGAATGAAAGATGAGGATGCAAACACGGGGTTCTTCCATGTCTATTTGAAATTTAGACATGGGAGGAACTCTATCTAGGCTCTCCGCATGGGGGATAGGTGGTTCGTAAAAGGCTTAGATGGTAACAAAAGTCCTGGGTCAAACGATTTTAACTTTGCATTTTTCAAGAAGTTATGGTCCTTAGAAAAGAATTTGAGGTGATGTTTGAGCAGTTCTTTGATAATCCCACTCTCCCGCATAGCTTTTCCTCTTACTTCGTTACTATGATCCCTAAAGTGGATTCACACCTTCAATGATTTCCGCCCTATATCTCCTCTAGGGTCGTTATATAAGTTGGTGGTGAAGGTGTTGACGAATCGGTTAGCGGTGGTTATGGACAAATTTATCTCGTCTAATCAACTAATTTTCATTAAAGGAAGGCATTTGGTGGACGGGGTGACGGTAGTGAATTATATTATTGACGTTGCTCGGAGGAATAGGAAACCCTGTCTGATTTTTAAGGTGGACTTTGAAATGGCACATGACTCAGTGAACTAAAGTTTCTTGGATTACATGATGGGGCGCTTAGGCTTTAATGTCAAGTGGAGATATTGGATTCGCGCCTGTGTGTTTTCCGGGAAGCTCTATGTGTTGGTGAATGGGTGACCGACAAAAGAGATTAACATCCAAAATGGGCTGAAGTAAGGAGATCCTCTGGCCCCTTTCCTCTTTCTCCTTGTTGTGGAAGGTCTTAATGCTTCTATTAGGAAGACAGAGGAGTTATGAGAGTTTATAGGCTTCCAGATTGGCTCCTTAGGTCTAAAGGTGTCACATATTCAATATGTTGATGGCACCCTGTTTATTGGGGAAGCTTTTATGGCTAATCTTTGGGCTATGAAAACAACTTTGCGATGTTTTGATTTGGCATCAAGCCTCAAGGTTAGCTTTGCCAAAAATAGTATAATGGGGGTGAATGTTGATTCTAATATCTTGAGCCTCGCTGAGGGTTTCCTCCATTGAAGGATTGGTTCCAGATGGAATTATCCAGGTAACCATATACGAGGCTCTCACATTGTTTTGGGATGATTTGTGGGTGGGGCGTGTCACGATGAGGGGGAGATTTCCTAGACTATTCCATATCTCTACCCAACAATCTACTTTTCTAAGGTCTCTGGGTTCTTGGGTTTGTGATAGGTGGGCTTGGGATCTGAGATGGAGGATGAGGCTTTTTGTTTGGGAGGACAACATTTTGGAGGAGTTAGTATATTGTTGACAAGATTTACTTGGTTAAAACTGCTTATGGACATCTCTCTGATTTTCATCTAGGATCGGATAGCGGAGCAGCTGATCTATATATCGTGATTTTGGTTTGGAAGAGTTGAGTTTCGTCCAAGGTTCATGTCTTTTCCTGGCAACTTCTCCTTGACAGGATTCCTACTATAATGAACCTCTTGTTTACATGGTGTGTTGAGTGATCAAGATGATTCTTTGTGTGTGTTTTGTGGTCTGGAGGCGGAGACTGTTAGTCACATTTTTGTTACCTGTGAGGTTGTGTCGAGGGTTTGCTACAAGATTTTTAGACGGCTTGGTTGGGAGTTGGTCCTTCCTAGTGATTTGTTGGGTCTTTTTGAGGAGTGTTGTGAGTTTCCTAGGGGAGAGTGTTAGGTGTAGCTTTTAGTTGATCTGACACTCGATGGTGTGGTCTATCTAGTTTGCTCGTAATGATTTGGTGTTCTCTGGTAGGTCGCTGGATGCAGAGCAATTGGTTGATAAAAATCCAGTTTTCCTCTTGGCACTGGTTTTTTGGGAGTCACTCTGGTCATCCTTGTTCCCATTATGAGTGGGTGGTGTTGGAACCAATAGGTTTCTGGGATGAGTTTTGCTTGGATACCTCTGAACATGGGTTTTGGGTTTGTTTGTTATATTTGTATCTGCTCTTGGGGTAGTAGGCTTGGTTCATCTTTCCGGAGGTGGGCTTTTATTTTGGATGGGGGGTTCCTTGTTTGCCTTTTAGTGGGGGTGGAGTGCTTCTCCTATCTCGTCTTTGGGTGTGAGTGTTTTCTCCTTCAGTTGGTGTTGGTTGGGTGTTTTATTTTCTATTTCGATTTCTATCTGTGTTTTTCCTGCGAATCCTAATCGTTTGCATTATTGACTTTTTAGTTTTTTTATAATATTCTTTTTGCCATTAAAAAAAACACAAGGTAGATAAGAAAAATCATTAATTAACATAAAGTAAACAACTAAATTATCACCAAAAAAAAAAGTAAACAACTAAATTTTGATAGCGCCATACACGCATAATATATACCTTGAACCACACAGCCAGAGGCTCATCCACTTCCAACCATTCAGAAAATGATAGTTTTGCTTCCTCTCTATTGTTGTTTCGTGATGTTTCGCATTGAACTTCAATGAGTTCTTCATCAAATTTGAAAATGTCATCTTGACGATTTTCAACACAAATAAGTTCTTCCATATGTGAATTTTGGACACCAGGAAGCACGATCATGATTAGTCCAACCTAATCATGTTCCATCAAATATCATTCATAAAATAACGTAAAACAGTGTAGTGTTTATTATATAGTAATTAATAAAAGACTAAAAATACATAATAAATATCAACAAAAGAGGATAAAAATAAAGCACAAATTACAAATAAAACTTCAAATTTCATGTCATGTCATATGTTAGTTAAAGCATTTTAATATCTCGCTTGTACAATGTACTTAGTTAGTTTTGGATCAAAATAGTTGTTCATGGGGCTTTTATTAATAACATGAAACAATCAAATCGATTAGTTAAACATTCTAAAAATATTCTTATGCTTTTTGACAAAATAAAAGTAAAAATATTTACTACCATGGTTAGTTGAATCATACTATCATTAGATACATTTCCAAATAAACAAAAAGAAAGAGAGAACCCAAAAAGGAAGAGTTTTTTTTTTTTTTTTTTCAAACATGGTAATGGATTTCTCGCTGCCAAATATTAACCTTTAACTTCCTTAAAAAAAATTCATTAATCTTTAACTTGCTCCTGTTTGGAAAATATTTTTTTAGCAGCGTGGCCTCGCAACCAGACCGAATCTATATTATCGAAAAGGGGCTATCACGCATTAAAATTTATACAACCACGAAACAAATATAGTTTCAATCTTATAGATTAGAGTATTAATCTCTCAATTAGTAACAAAAAATATTAATTCAATTTAATAACAAAAACATTGGTTATGTAAAAGGCGCTCGAAAATCCAAATCTAACTATTGTACTTCTTATATAAAAAAATAAAATTAAAAATCATCTTGAGTGATAAAATTTGGTATATATAAATCAAAGCTAATCAACTTTAGTCATCTAATGATGTTAAAAAGCAGTGTGAAAAAAATTCAACCTTTAATCTTTTGCTCATTCAATACGGCACAAAACCTAGTCAGTTGATAAACCCTAATTCTTGATAAAAAAAATGATAAACCCAAATCAAAGCCACAAAATGTAAAATTGAACAAAGATCTGATCAATATTAGGGACATGTACTGCAGATCTGGAATATTATTTTTTTTTAAAATATAACAGTGTAGTTAGTTAAATATAAAATTGGGTATCCACATGAAAAGGGAGCAGTTGTAAATAATAACTTACCTTAATAATATGAAGGGGAAGAGAGAAATGAATTGGGGACTGAGTGATGAGTAAGGTAGATGGGTATTAATTTTTTTGATGAAATATGAAAAATGTTGTGTATGAGTTTTTTTGTTGGCTATGATATGTGTGTATGAAGGCTTTGGAAATGAAGGCACTGCAGCTAATGAATAAAACAAGAATAAAATCATGTGACGTACGCCCTACTTAATTTTTTTTAGGAAATTATTTTATTTTCTTATTAGTGTTGTGGTAAAATATTAGATTTCGATTAGGCACGGGATCGAAAAATAGAAGATAAGTTATCAAAAGTAAAGAAGGGAAAAAAATGGGAGAAAGGTGAATAATGAGAAATGGATGGAAATATATAAGAATTGATATGGTTTCGTAAAATAAAAAATGTGGATAAACAAAAACATGAATAGAAACATGAAATATTTTCCTAAATTATATTTGTCTAAATTAAGGAGGATACCAACTTTTTTTAAAAAATATATTATTTATATTTTCCAAAAAAATAATTGATATATTGATAATTTTGTTTGAAAAAGATATATTCTATCTGCCTAAAAAAATAATTATTAATTAATTATTATGTAAATACGATAAACAATAGATGATTAGGGCTATCTCGTGAGCAGCTTAGTTGGTAGGGATATTGTATATTATATGCAGGGTTGAAGTTCGAATCCCACACACTCCACCACACCAGCTCTAGCCACCAGACTACTTGACCAAAGAAAAATATGATTAGGGCTTTATATGTTTTGTTGAAGATAAATAAATAGGGCACACGTGTATGTGTGTAAGAAGAATGCGTTACTACCACCTGAGTATAGATAGTTTCACAACCGTATGTATATTCAGATTTGATTTGATTTGATTGATCTTCAAAATCTATCTATATATGGCATTTCTATATGTTATTGCTATATCTTTCATAGACTATATTTTTCCTTTTGATCATATCAAAACACTCTTGTTAGTTATCAGAATATGGATTAACCCTAATCATCATATGTAAGTAACAAAATATATCAAAATGATAAAAAAAATAACAATAACAAAGAAACGCTATAAAAATGGAACACAATAGCTACACCAAAGCATAGAAACAAAATAAAAATATCAATACGTAACAAAACATAGAAACCTAACCTGAAGCACCTGCGATGGCGAGATTCGGTACGTGGACGGGAGAGTTAAAGTGTGGATGGGGAAGCAAGTGAAGCAGTGAGATCTGAAAGAGAAAAATAACCTAAATAATTGATATCTGGGAGTGTGTTGACGGAACTGCTAACTTTTATACTTAACACTAAGGATATTTAAGTCATTTTAACCGTGTCAGATTTTATTAGTGGATACCCGCCGTGTAGGGTGTTGGTAGCAGCCGTTTTCAGGTGCCAAAAGTGCAACGGTAAGAGAGGTGTGTAAAGAACGTTTGGCAGATCTCCTTTAGCTTGTTTTGTTTGTGATGATTTCTCATTTTAATTTGTTACCTTGATATTCATTTTTTATACTCATTTTGCATGTACATGGTAATGCTCCACATATTTTGTTGATAAAAGCTGAAAACCAAAATATATAGCATGAAAACCCTGTGTTTAATATCTCCCTCTATGAATTCTGAGCATGAGGTATTGTGAATTTACACTGCAAAGATAACTGATCCCGGATGGCTCTGGTAGTTAACGTCCTCTAAATTAATATCTCGGAAGATCAACTCCGGCGTTGGGACGTTCTTAACCCATCTGAGAACTGCTCTTAACTTTTCCTACAAATGGAGCTTCTATGTGGCAGCCATTCTTCGTTCTTAGGAATGAAATAAAATAATTATTTTTATGATAATTTAGGGGAGGGGGCTAAGACAAGGGGAGTGCATATTTTATGCTTGCACAACATAGGAAGGAAAAAAAAGAAGGAAAGGGAGGTGTATAAATATAATAAAAAAGTTGTAATTCATTTTATTTTGTTTTCCAAATGGAATTGATCCATTACAGAATAATCAAACAATAGGGTGAAAACTTAAATTTTTATTTGTTTTGCTCCATTCTATTACATTTGCACAAGATATCCAAACATAGTCTTAGGGACTAAAATGACGATTTCCACTGCATTCGGTATTCAATTGTCATTGTGTTGAAACTGGCAGAACTGACAAAGTTATTCTTACTATGTGGTTCATACTTCCTGCCAAAACAATTTCACCAAAGCTAAAATCTTCACTTGGTTGAGTGACATTGATTTGTATTTCCAGATCCTGAGTTCCTTGTGGAGTTATGGTAAAATAAGTTGGATACAGGTTAACTGTAGTTCCATTAGGAGCTCGAACACCGCACAAGTATGTCTCTGTGCTGTTCCCTACATTCATGACAGTTCTTTTCACATAAATTGATCCTTTCAGTGCAGATATTGTCACTGATGGAAGGTTTAAATTAGATGGATAGTCGAATGGGCTGTTGCAAGTCTCTCCGGTCGCTGTAGTTATTGTCTTCGTACCGATGTTTGGCAAAGAGCACAAGAAGCTGATGAAGTCTTCATAATCTGTTTTAGGACAAATGAATGTTAATCGTCCTGCGAATTTGAGCAAAAGAACCAAGCTGATCAAGCAGTGAATTTTCTATTACTAGTAGCAACATATATACCTGAAGATAGAACCAAGCCTGGATTATTGACACGGCTAGGGTCCACAATTCCCGCACCATGTTCAAAAGGAGTGGAGAGATGCAAGGTGTTGGCCTCATAGCCTTCGGCCATCAGAGGATCTCCAAGCTTGTCATACTTTCTGCTGGTTGTGGTGATCGCAGATGCTATCATAGATGGAGTCCATGATGGATTATGTTGCTTGATCAGTGCTGCGATTCCAGCCACATGAGGCGCCGCCATGCTGGTACCGGATAATAATGCAAAATTGTATCCTGTATATATTACGTTGCCAATGAAAGAGTTGAATGAATTTCTGTGTAATCTCAAGACACTAAAAAAAGCGAACAAAACAGACACATTAGTGTCTGTCAGCATGCTAGTAATAACAATGTACCTGTTAGTATAGGTTGTTTGGCACTAATAGGACTCCATGCGGCCCATATTTGGTGCCCTGGAGCAAGAATATCAGGTTTAAGTACATCGGCAAGACTTCTTTTTGAATCAATTATATCTGGACCCCTTGAAGAAAATCTACTAACAACTGGTGATCGCCCTTCAAAAGAGGCATCCCTTCCTTCCCCCGTAGATGCCAGAGCACCAAACTCGGTAACAGTTCCTCTCTTGTCCCTCTTTGTTTGTTCTTCATAATATTGCATTATAACCTACATTTAGTAAGTGTTATGAGTGTCACATCGAGTAGATAATAAAGTTCAATACAATAATTAAGCCGTGAGGCTTTTACCTTGGAATCCGCTACAGAAGGAATCAAGATACCAGGAATACTGAAAGGAATTGGCTCTGCAATATAATCGCCATATCTCGGATTTGCAGTCAGAATAAAACCCTCGAATTTTAGAGCCTCGGCAGTGCCGACAATGGCAGGAAGAGTTGAGGTGCCATTAAGAAATCCTTCTGAGAAGGTGCAGATAACGATACTTCCAAACACTTTACTAGGATCCAAAGCTTCTGGATGTTGACACTCTTCTAAGTACTCTGCAGTCCTTGGAAATGTTCCATTTATTTTTACTGCATCCTTAGCTAATACAAGTTTATGGTAAACTTTCCCATTCCCAAAACTTGGTCCTGTAAAAAAGATATGCATTATCAATCATACCAACAGTGACATGTGGTATTTCTGTTATCTTTTGCACAACAGAAAAAAAAATCAAAAATATTTTGCATGAATAAAATAGGAAGTACCTGTTAGTCCAACACCACCAACTATTGTACCATTTATAAGAAGAATTGAAGAATGATATTGTCTGTCTGTGTTGCAAGCGGCAACACCGACACTCCATGGACTAAATGACACTACAGTTGAAGGTGATGGACCATTATTCCCTGCAGCCTGCACCACAAAAACCCCTGCTTTTCTTGCAAATAACAAGGTAATATCAAAGATGTTGAGAAATGTTAATGTATCTTTTGTTGGTTCATTTGGTCCAATAGAGAGTGATATGATATCTACTCCATCTAGGACAGCCTGCAAAATCGGATAATCGCACCTCAAATTTTATTCTTCCTTTGTGATTCAACCGAGAAATGATTGTAAAAATAAGGCATTCATCTCTAATTTTGTCAACAAATTTTGTTTTTCTTTGCTAGTTCAATTTTTAATTTTTATTTTGTAATTTAAGGTGCTTGATACATCTAATTAGTTTGAGAACAGAATGGAGACTTACTTGTTCAATAGCTGCAACAGCATCTGCTATAGTTCCCCCCGATGGGTAGATAGCCTTATAAACGGCAATCCTTCAAAAATACAACATTTTCAGTTGGACAAAAATCTCATTGATTGACATACCATTTTATTGTGTGAATTCTTCATTCTTTCGGCGGCGTTAGTTAAATTAAGGAACTCCTATATACGTTATATCATATATGTAGATTAATAACATCACAGAAAAACTCCTACACAATGACCGATTTTGCAACCGATTTAAGAGACTGAAAAATGTTAAATCACTCACTAAATCGGCGGTAACATTAGCGACTAATGATTTAGCGATTTTTTGCAAATTGATATCTAAATCTGTCACAAACTTATATAGCTCGCTAAATAGTAAACCTTCACTTGTGTAAACTAGTAAAGATTGCTCGGATAAGGGGGAAATGGCGGAAAAGAGAGGTATAAAATTTCGAATATGTCACACTAAGGAAACTACTTTAATCGGAATGGATAAAAAAAACACAATATAATATAGACGTAGATATAGATATTAAGATTGATCTCACCTTGCACGTGGTGCCATTCCGCTCGCTTTCCCATAGCAAAAATCATTCACTACAACAGGAACACCAGCATTTCCAGCAGCAATAGATGCCACATGACTGAAACAAATCAAACAAAAACAAGCCAAGTCTCAAAATTAATGTTAGACACCCGACACATACATAAGTAAAACAAACTTTGATAGCACCAACATTACCTGCCATGTCCATCTGCATCAAAAGGTGAAAGAAAATCCACAGAAGCATTAAAGGTAGCACTAGCTTGAGCACCAGCAGAGAAATATTTAGCTGAAATAATCTTTCCATTGCAAGAACCAGGTGGGAAATGTGGACCAGTCTCACAAGCACCAGAAAAGTGAGAGATATTTGAAGTGAAAGGTTGGTAAGCAAAGCTTGGATGCATAGGATTAATGCCACTGTCAATAATACCAATAACAACTCCTTCACCTGCATTTTCTTCACCTCCTTCTTGTGCCCATAATCCTTTTGGTAAGTTAAGAAAATCAGGAGTGTATGTTGTCATAAGCTTCACTCCTCTATCTTTCTCTACTAACTTCACTCCTGGTGTAGCTTTTAGTCTTTTAGCCTGATATTTTTGGCAATGAATTCAATAACTTTAGTGCATGTACATGTACTATAAGAATGATTGAAATGGATATGGAGATGAACAATGAAGTGGAGTACCTGGGAAGAGGTTGTGTGAACAGAGAAGCCATTAATTATGTGTTTATAACTGTGGAGTTTATTGTAGCTTCCATTCTCTAAAGTGCTTTGTAGAAGCATATCATGAGACGCCAATAAGTATTTTTCATGTGCCTTCGAGGCTCCTCTATTTAATGAGACGTACACAAAATAAAAATGTAAATTAAGATAGGGCCAAGTTTGTTGAGATTAAGGATAACTTGAAACAAATTTCGACATAATATATATAGGTTGCAATATTGCACACTAATGAAGATTTCATCCGGTCAAAGATGTCACTTAACTTATGTTGGGTTGAATTGTTGAACCGGGTTAAGTTAAAGATAGAAGACATTAAAAGTATTTAAACAACACATATTTTTTTAAATAAAAACAACAATCATATTTGTACGTCTTTGATTTTTATTCGTCACTGTACATTTTATTTCTATCTCTTTGGTCTCTCTTTTTAAGTCAACTCAGGTATATTATTTAAATTTTTTTTTTTTTTGCATTCATGTTTAGAATTTTCTTTTTAAAAAGGAAAACTAGTCCACTGAAATTGATATCGGAAATAATTGAGTTTGAGACATTCACACAACACAAGGTCTCAAACCAACACCACCAAACCAACCCAAATAGATTATCATGTTTAAAATATTATAAAAATATCTCTAAAAATATTAGAATTTTTCAACAATTTCGCTCTTAAAATATAAGTCATCGTATAGAATAAGGTTAGAAAAAAAGCTGCTAATGGCGACAATTAGTTACGAAAAAAATGAAACCACTCTCTAATTTTTGTTGTTGATTGATTTAGAGAGATTTCATGTTTTTCTCTCTCTAATTGTCATAACCAATTTAATTTTTTGTTTGAAGTTAAAGAAATTTCGAGAATCAAGTGTTAAAAAAAAAATAAAAATAACTTTATTTTAGGGTAAATAATTACAAATCCGAAGACATAATTTTTTTTTAAGGAACATAAAAATAAAATTATTCTTTATAATTTAGTTTGGTGAGATCAGTTTCATTTTATTTTCCTTTTAAAAAAATTAGGGTCATATTCATTTTTTAGTCATAGGAGAGGTATTTTTTTTTTGTAGATAGTCATAGGAGAGGTATGTTAGGACTTGTATCCCATAGGCAGCCGCAAAAAATAATGATGGAAAAAAACAAAACCATTCTAATTTTCTCATCTCTAAATTGGCTGATTGATTTTGAGAGAGATTTCATGTATTTTTGTCTTTGAATCGTCGTCGCCAATTTAATTTTTTTGGTTTCAAGTTGAAATTTTTTCGAGAATCAAACCGTATAGGAAAAATAACAAAAAGAGAGTGTGACATTGTAAAAAAAATAAAAAAATACTTATAAATGCCTTGACCAAAAAAAAAAATACTTATAAATGCCTTGACCAAAAAAAAAAAACTTATAAAATTATTCTCTATAATCCGGTTGGTAGAGATCAATTTCATTTTCATTTTCACAAAATTGACGTTCATGTTCACTTCTTAGTGTTAAGAGAGGGATTGTTAGGACTTGTATCACCTAGGGCAGCTGCACGATGTAACAATTGTGAGAACTATTAGATCTTGTATGGGAAATCATTTCTATCTAGATCTAAGGATCCTTACGATTGTTGCACGGTGAATGTCCCACAAGGAATCCACATTTGATGAGAAAAAGATACAATAAACTGAACCATCACATTCACTACTTAAAAAAATTGTGATAAAAATTGACAATTAGCGACAGAAAGAGTGAAATCTCGCTCTAATGTCCTCGCTAATTAGAGAGAAAATTTCATGTATTTATAACTTATCTAAATTATCCTCGCTAATTAATCTAATTCTTTTTAGTAGTGAGTATAAGCTTAATTTCTAGTTATATTGTAACGTTTTTGACTAAAAGTTATATTGTAACCTGATGAGGTGAGTCTTTGATGAATCTTCATTTTGTGAAGCTCCATGAAATGCAACGGCGTCTCCTTCCAATAAGACCAAGTATATTGATCGCTCCTCTTGAAAGCAACAAGTAATAGAAACCAAGAAGATCAAAATGAAAGTGATGAGGGATGGTAAAGCTATGGAACTCAATATTTTGGTCATGGTGCACAAAGGTACAAACAAAATGCTTTATAAACTTTGGTTTAAATATTAGACTGAATGTGATGAAATTTATAAACAATGGGAGTAGAGATAACACGTTTTAACATACGTTATAAGTTGATGGTGACGAACCTTGTAAAATATACAACTACATATAAATCACATTATTGTGAATGTGAACTAATTTACAAGTTGGCATTTTAAAGCAAATTTGGCATGTCTTAGACTCTTAGTCTTGCCGTTACCGGGTGTAGGGTACTTTTTATTTCTTATAAAAGTATAAAGTAAAACTCAAAACGTTTCTTAGTGAGAAAAGAAAACCAACGTACAGTACACATTATATGAGTATTTTTTTTGTCTTACATTATATGTAAAATATTACTTGTTCTGATGACATTAAATTCTGAGTCAAAAGAAAGAAGAAGAAAAAAAAATATGACATTAATTTCTTACTTTTCTCCACGTAAAATGAGAGTTTGTTTTAGAATTTTTGTGTCAGTCGCGTAAACAAATGCATATCACACTAAACATGCAATGTCCCCCCACATGAACACTGTGGCACACATCCTCGCATCTTCTATGGATAAGTAGTAGTTTAGTTGTTAGCAGGAGGAGTCCTTTTGTTGTTACTAATAAAAGTCTTTTTGTTAGTTTTTTCACCATCCCAACCGATAATGTCAATATTGTTAGTCTAATCACATTCACTCATGTTTAAATTCAAGATCCTACGGTCAGTGTGCAACCGCATAAACTAACTTCTCGAGTCCAATAGAACCACGACTAATGACAAAACTCTTGTTCAAGAAAAGTTTTAATGGTATTTATGACTATCTCTATAAAAAATAAAATAAAAACTAATTAAAAATTCTCATCTAATTGTTAAAAATGTTGAAGTAAATGAGAATTTAAAAAAATAATTCTCAAAACTGCTTTGAATGAGAGACTATTTTAAGTAATTTCTCTGTAAAAATATTTGACCGTTGATTTTATTTATTTAAAAGTCAAAGACTTAATATTATTTTTTTGCCGTAATATTATTGTTATACTTCAAAAAGTAATATTATTTACTCCTCCAAAAAAAATTAGTATTTCTTTCAAATAATAATTTTTTTAAGCAAAGGAAAATATATAAATAAAAAAGAAAATACAAAAGCTGAGGGGACATAAACCTGACTCAACAACCACAAATAATAATTAAAATAACATATAAAAGTTTATTCAACAAAAGTAGTATCTAGTATTAAAATATCATTTATTCAACAAAAGTTTTAAAATAGGATATAAATTTGTAAATTACTCTCAAGTTGGTCCATGACCTTGTCAATGTTTCAAATTATTCTTTGTCTTTATCAAAAGTTTTTAAAATAAGTCCCATATATGTAGGGCAGAACCATGTACGAGGATCGATGTGGCTATTGCCACACCTGCCCAGCCCAATTTTTTTTGTTTTGGGTTAAATATGTTTTTAGTCCCTATAAAATTGAGACATTTTAAGTTTAGTCCTTACTTAATTTTAATAGTTTTTTTAGTCCTTAAAAAAAATATGCACTCAGTATTAGTCCCTTCTCAATTCAAATTTGTTTAATTTATACTTAAACTCTTGAGTTTTTAAACAATTTTTTGCAGACGTGTTAAGAACATTACTAAACGTTCCTCTGCAAAAAATTGTCGCAAAATTTGATTTCTACGTTCAGATTTTGTTAATTTTATCTTTAACTTTTGCCGTTTTATAAAATTCATATTTAATTCGTTTCATTTTTAAAAAAAAAATTTGGTAAATGAACCTTTCATAGTGTCCTAAACTTGTCTTAAAAAAATCGTTAAAAAATTTAAGAGTTTAAGGATAATTAAACAAACTTTGTTGTAACAGGGACTAAATTTAGAAGTAATTTTTTTGTTTTGTAAGGACTAAAAATCCTATTAAAATTAAGTAAGGACTAAACTTACAAGTTCCCAATTTTATAGGGACTAAAAACATATTTAACCCTTTTTTTATATTCAAAGCTCAGACATGATGCATTGGTCCAACGATCACACATGTGTTTTTCTAACTCATATATAGTCTTGGGTTCAAATCCAAGAAACTTCAAAGAATAACTCATCAACCACCAGGCTATAATGTTTGGTGTGTTTTATTTGTTGCAACATCATGATATATTAAAAGTATAATGGTGGTATCCTTTTTGGGGTGAGATTTTTTACTTTGAATTTACCATTCATTTAAAATATATTTTTTATGATATTATTTAAGTTTATTTAAAAAATGTTGAATTCCACTAAAATATGAACAATATTTGTTATTGTTCTAGTAATTTATTCTACAAAAATAATTAGCCATACTGATAATTTCCTTCGGGTCATCATAAAGACATGACCTAATTGAGAAATTTTTGACAAAGTCAAAAATTACTTTAAAATATTAATAGAGATTTTAAAAAAATAAGAGCAATTTGATTGTTTACTCATTTAAAAAAATAAAGAGCAATTTAGTTGTTTACTCATAGAATATTACTCCTGTCTTCTTTCCTCAAGACAACCTAATATTCAACTATCTTAAATGGAAAAAACGTTCGATTGCTATTTTCTTTCGACAGAAAATTATTCAAAGAAGGTCCTTTTATTTTTACAAAATTTGTAGGAAAATGCAGCCCAAGGTTTTTTTTGTTTGACAAAATCTAACGATATTCATTCAAATTGATAGAGTTCATCGATATAATACAAGTTCACGAAGTTTCATCTAGTGTTAGGTTTGTGTTTTCATGATGTTTATTATGCTAGATTCTAGTTTCTTTTGATGATGTTTTGTTGATCATATTAGTTAATGATTAGAATATGTTAAAGCACCTAGCAATCTTTGTTTCACTGTGTCATATGTTTCTTAAGTGTCAAGTTTATTGTTGTGTGCGAAAACTTTTCTTTTGTGTGGCAAAACCATTTTTCTAAGCCTTTGATTCGATTAAAAATTGTTTGAATTGTATAATTTTTCCTCTCTAACCTTGGCTTTTGTTGATCATGTAAATTAGAACCAAATCATGATTTTTTTTAATCGTATCATACTTGAATCGAATCACAAGTTATTGAAAATAAATTTTTGAAAGAACAAACACACAAAATATGTAAATTAAACCTAGTGAAAAATCAAACGAGAATAACTAGTGAATAAAAATGCTAGCAACATATATTTTAACATACATTTTTCAACACACTCTCTTTGATTGGTTAAAATTCATGTGACCGACCAAATTTATATGGGACCCACATAATTTGGTGAGGTCATGCGAATTTTAACCAATCAAAAAGAGTGTGTTGAAAAATGTGTTCTAAAATATGTGTTTATAGCATTTCTCACGTAATGAAAAATCAAACCCAGTGAACCAGCCATAAACTATCATAACAAAAAACACTTTTTTTTATACACCGTGGACCAGCTCTAAACTATCATAATTTGAAAAGAAATTTTTGAAAGGACAGACACACTAAATATGTAAATTGAATGGTTGCTGTTAAGTAAAAAAAAAAAGAGAATGGTTGTTGTTAAATGCTATTAATGTTATTAAAACTCTTTTGAGCAAATAAGTAATTATCCTTCAGAAATTGTAAGTTTCGTCAATTACCCCTTAATATCAACAAAACGTCAATTATCTATCTAAAATTGCATAACGTTAATCAATTTATCCCATCTGTCAAATTCTTCTGTTAGTCAACATGACGTTTTGCAAACATCCCTTAAAGTTTTGCTTAGAATTTCTAATTGATATGCCAGGTATACTTGATCATTTTATCGATGAGATGTCATGTATGTATATGGGATCAAAGATTGTCTTGCCTATTTCATATATGAATATAAAATGTGTACATATACAAAAATGTTGAATCGGTATTGATTCTACAAAATTAAAGTCTATTTAATTTACATACAAGTATTACTAAAGACTACTCCCTCCAGTCATATTTATAAGTAAAACACAACTTTTTAGATTCATTAAATAACTAATGTATTTGGTCTATAAATGTGATTAAATACATTTATTATTTCATGAACCTAACAAGTTATTTTTTCTTATAAATGTGACCGAGGGAGTATTTAATTTACATAAAATATAACTAAAAATATTAGACACTAAGAATATTCTTTTTTTGAGATAAGACACTAAGAATATTCTATATTCTAATATTCATGCTATCTATTTTGGTTTTCAGCTTCTATTTTTTTGAAGGAATTTTGGTTTTCAGCTTTTAGCAACAAAATATGCGCAAGCATTACCATGGTCATGAGAATTGCCACGTCAATCACATGCAAAACGAGCTTGAATAATTGATATCAGGAACACAAATTTAAATGAGAAATCATCTCAAACAATTTAATGTAAATAAATTAACTTATCTGCACAAACATTCTTTACACCTCTCTCCTGCTGTTGCCTTTTTGGCACCTGAAAACGGCACATATCTGCTAATAAAATCTGCCATACCCTAATGAATTAAGGGTAAATTACTTAAATATCCTTAGTGTTAAGTATAAAAGTTGCCCTTCCATACCCCATATACCAATTATTTAGGTTATTTTTCTCTTCCAGATCTCTAGGTTCACTGCTACCCTTGCTTCCCCTTCCGTAACAAATCTCGCCTTTGCAGGTACTTCAGGTTAGGTTTCTAATTTCTATCCTTTGTTACGTATTTGATTTGATGTTTTTGTTTTGTTTCTATGTTTTGTTGTTGCTATTTTGTGTTCTATTTTAATGGTTTGTTATTGCTATTTTTCATCCATTTCGATATATTATGTTATTGTTATGGTTCATCGAGATAACTAACAAGAGTGTTTCGATATGATCAAAACTAAAAATATATAGTATAGGAAAGATATAGCAATAGCATCATACGGGATAATGCTTATATTTCTTACACACATACACGTATGCCCTATTTTTCCAACAACATAGAAACCCTATTTTTCGACAACCCGCCATATACAATCCTCTATTAAAAAAACCGTTTAGTTTGGTTTGCGGACTCGGTGGAGTGTAAGGTGGGGAAGGGGACGAATGTATCGTCCTGGAAGGATAGATGGTTAGGAGAGATTCCTTTGTGTCAGCGTTTTAGTCGGTTGTTTGATTTATCTTTATATAGGTCAAGCACGGTGGCTGAGATGTTCTCTTTAGGTTGGGAGGAAGGGGGAGCGGCGTGGGGATGTCGGAGACGATTGTGGGATTGGGAGGAGGAGATGATAGGAGAGTGTTGCCAGTTACTTGATAACTTTGTTTTGCAGACTGATGTTGTGGACATGTGGCATTGGCTACATGATGTCGTGAGGGGGTATACTGTGCGGGGGGCTTATTGTTTGCTGACACGCCTGGAGCATCGTATAGGTGACGTCAGAGGAGACCTCGTTTGGCATTGGCTACATGATGTCGTGAGGGGGTATACTGTGCGAGGGGCTTATTGTTTGCTGACACGCCTGGAGCATCGTATAGGTGACGTCAGAGGAGACCTCGTTTGGCATTCTCATGTTCCTTTGAAGGTGTCCATTTTAGCTTGGAGGTTGTTGTGGGACAGACTACCTACAAAAAACAATCTTCTCCGGCGCGGTATTTTACAACAAACAAACATTCAGTGTGCCATGGGATGCGGTGTTGAAGAGACAGTACCTCATGTGTTCTTTCATTGCAGTTTCTTCGGTACTTTATGGCAGCATATGCGACAGTGGCTCGGAGTCTCTAGGGCTGATCCGTATACTACGCAGGACCATTTCTTACAGTTTACTAATGTTATAGGATCGTCGAGGACCCGTACATCATTCATGAAGCTGCTTTGGCTACTAGGAGTGTGGGTTATTTGGAATGAACGCAACCACAGACTATTCAATAACGGACAAAATTCCATGTTAGATTTGGTGAAAAAGGTCAAATGTAATTCCTTGTGGTGGCTTAAAGCTAATAATGTTTCTTTTGTTTTAGGTTCTCAAAGGTGGTGGTCGGACCCACTGTTGTGTCTGGGTATCGATTGACCAATGTTTTTGTTTTTTGTATTTTGACAGCTTGTATTTTGTGGCACCCTCTTGAGTACATCTTGTGCTAAAGGGGGATCAGTTGCCGATGGTTATATAATCCATTTTTTATTCTTCAAAAAAAAAACCGTTTAGTATTTTCACTAAAAATATATAATAACTGATTAATAATTAATATTTTTAGGCAAATTATTTCCATCCATTTGTCATCATTCAGCTTTATCCTAATTTTCCCTTCTTTACTTTTGATAATTTATGTTTTATTTTTCGATCCTGTGCCTAATCGATATCTAATATTTACCAAAACACTTATAAAAAAAAATAAAAATTTCCTTCAGAAAAATATAAAAAATTCCTAAAAAAATTAGGACGTAAGTCACATGATTTTATTCAAGTTTTATTCATTATTCAAGCTCTGACAAGGAGAAAAAAAAATAACATAACAATTAACATAGTATCACCTTTTCAATAAAAAATATTAACACAGTAACATTTGAAGTTAAAAAAAAAAAAAAACATTTTTCATTTTACATAAAAAAAATTAGAGTAAATTACCCTCCCCTCCCCTCAAAGATGCTTGAATTACAATCCCCTCCCCTCTTATGTTAAAATATACATTCCCCTCCCCTCTTATTCAAAACATATTAGAAAAAATTTCATTCCCCTCCCCTAAGAAAAGCTTGAATTACATTCCCCTCCCCTCTTATGTTAAAATCTACACTTTACTCCCTCAATATATATTTTTTTATTTTTAATAATCTAGCAAAAAAATAATAATCTAATACACTTCGAAAAAAACAGTATTGCAGGTCTATTTTAACATAATAAAAAATTGAATACATATTTTTTTGCTATTTTTTATTCACAATTTCATTAACATGTAGTTTTAAACCCTATTATAAAATATGAAACAAGCTAAAATAAAATTAAAATATGTGAAAAATTACTAACGACAATAAACCATGGTTGTTTAAAAGTTAATTTTAAACTCTAAATTATAAAATCAATAGCAAATATATTTAAATTTAATTATCATTAACATTTAAATTATAAAGGAATGAATTAATTTTTCTTAAAAGGTGGTTTAAAATTAATATATATCATAAAAATATTTATTTATGTTAAAATAGATTAAAGTGTAGTGCATATTTAATTATCAAGGGAGGGGGTTGTAATTCAAGCATCTTATAAGGGAGGGGAGTGTAAATTTTACTTTTCAAGGGAGGAAATTGTATATTTTAACATAAGAGGGGAGGGGAGTGTATTTCAAGCATCTTTGAGGGGAGGGGAGTGTAATTTACTCAAAAAATTAAGAGTACCGCTAAATGTTACGAATCAGTTTCAAAATAAATAAGTTTTTTTTTTTTTTTTTATGGTACAAGAGAGGGAGGAGCCCAAAAATGAAAAAGAATTTTAAAATGGAAATCAAGACCAAATAAAATTATCTTATTAGTTTTCTTTTTGGCAGACCTTGTGCTTGAGAGTTTTGGTCTATCGAAAATATAATTTCATTTTAGCTTTTTTAAAAAAAAAAAAAAAATGCTTGTGCTTTGGTTAAATTATAGGGACATGATTAGTTCATGTGTTTCTTTTTTTGACTTTCCCCCAAAAGGGTCAAGGTCCCTAAATGATCGCTCAATGATAAAAGAGGTAGGAGTGCAGAGACAAGTAGAAGGTTTGCTTAGAAGCAGCCGTCTAACTATGGGTAGAAGAAGAAAAACAATTTATATTTTATTAGGAATTTTCATCTATCAATGATATAATTGATTGCATTAAAAATTTGAGGTGGATACCCAATTTTATATTTATCTAATTACACTGTTTTTTTTTTTTTTGAATTGATCTAATTACACTGTTATATTTTTTTTTTAATAATATTTCAAATCTGCGGTACATGTGCCTAATATTGATAAGATCTTTGTTCAATTTTACATATCATGGCTTTGATTAGGGTTTATCATTTTTTTTTTATCAAGAATTAGGGTTTATCATTGTGCTACTTGTGGAGTACAACCCAACTAGTTCTTGTGCTGTATTGAGTGAGCAAAAGATTAAAGGCTGAATCTTTTTCACAATGTTTTTTAACATCATTTGATGACTAAAGTTGATTAGCTTTGATTTATATATATACAAATAAAGATAACTATTTTTTTTTGAGGGAAAATAAAGATAACTATTATATACCATATTTTATCGTCAAAGATGATTTTATAAGAAAACATAAAGATGGTTAGATTTGGATTTTCGAGTGCATTGAACTTAACCAGCGTTTTAGTTATTGAATTGAATTAATCTTTTTTTGGTTACTAATTGAATATTAATCTAATATCTTTGTCTAGTGTACTTGTAATTAACAAAATCTCAATTATTAGCTCAATCTAGAGATTGAGAGATTAAATACTCTTAAGTTATACGATTGAAACTACATTTGTTTATGTGATTGTATAAATTTCAATGTGTGATCGCCCCTTTTCGATTATGTAGATTTGGTCTGATTGCGAAGCCACTCCGCTAAAAAAATAATTTCCAAACACGGGCTAAGTCAAAGATTAATTTATTATTTTTTTGAAGGAAGTTTTTTTCAACAGAAGGAAGTTAAAGATTATTATTTGGCAGGCGAGATATCCATTACCATGATTGGAGAAAGTCTCTTTTTTTTTTAGGGGTCGTCTATTTCTTTTGTTTATTTGGAAATCTCTTTAGTGATATTATGATTCAACTAACCATGGTAGTAAAAAAAATCTTCAAAAAACATAAGAATATATTTAGAAAGTTTAAATAATCGATTTGATTGTTTCGTGTTATTAATAAAGCCCCATGAACAACTATTTTGATCTAAAAATAACTAAGCACATTGTACAAGGTAGATATTAAAATGGTCTAACTAACATGACATGACATGAAATTGTGATAATCATTTTACATAAAAAATTGTATTGCAGTGTTCCATTAAAATTTGAAGTTTTATATGTAATTTGTGTTTTATTTTCAACCTCTTTCAATTTCATTGATGTTTTATATGATCTTACATTATTTTATGGAATGATCTTTGATGGAACAATGATTAGATTGGAGAAGTCATGAATATGCTTCCTGGTGTCCAAAATTTATATATAGAAATAGAAGACCTTGTTTGTTTTGAAAATCGTCAAGATGACATATTGAAACTTGATGAAGAAGTCATTGAAGTTCAATGCGAAACATCACGAAACAACAATAGAGAAGAAGCAGAACTATCATTTTCTGAATGGTTAGAGGTGGATGAGCCTCTGGCTGTGTGGTTCAAGGTATATATTATGCGTGTATGGTGCTATCAAAATTTAGTTGTTTACTTTATGTTAATTAATGATTTTTCTAATGTTTGTTTATTATCCTAATTCCTAGTACATATTACCAGTGGGTCTTAGCTAGCTTGTTTGTTAACTAACGATTTATAATTTTTGTATGGCATACTGTCTTGCATATTTCATTGAGCAACTTATAAAACATGGAAAATCAAAATAAGATGCATGTTAATTTTGTATCTTTGTCTTTGCAGTGGAAAGAGAATTGGCATGCAGGAATCAAATGTGCAAGTGCTGATTGGCCATTATCAACTATAAAAGCCAAACCAACTAATGATAATGACCAGAACAAATATATATATTGTCATTTTTTCACCAGAAACAAGGAATTATTCATGGGTTGATGATATGCTTCTTGTTAAATCAATTGATGAGTTTCCTCAACCTATAGCATATGAAACTCATCATGAAGGATTGAAAATGGTAAAAGACTTGACGATTGCGTGACAATTTATAATCCAAAAGCTCGCTGTCAAAATGCTCTACATTATTAATCAGTTTCATCTTAATATATGTTTTTGGTGGTGCTATTTTCCTCTTCTCCATTTCCTATTTTTGGTAATCTCTCTACATATGTTTTAATTTGATTTTTACATCAAATATAGGCTTTGATAGAAGCTGCTCGTAATGTGATGGTTTGGAAGCAGTTTGCTATGGAAGCTTCTCATTGTCGTCGTTATTTAGATCTTGGAATAATGGTTCAGAGGTTGCAAAAGGTAAATTAGTGTTTTCTATATTTATTACATAAAGACATTTATCATGGTTCCAATTAATATTTTTTATAACTTACTTATATTTTTCCCCTTTACAGAACATAATGCATTGCTACATAAAGGATGATTGGAAACTACATTCATCTGAGTTTTGGGCTGAAAGATGCCAAAGTGCAAACAATGCTTAAAGTGTAGAGCTGCTTCAGGAGGTAATTTTAATTTTGGCTTGTAATTTATGAATTGAGAAAACAAGGAATTTTTTCATATTCGAATGATGAACAATGGCAACAAAGATTTTTTTTTACTGCTATTAGATGATAAACATAAGAAAAACTAGGAGAATAAAATGCTTAAACTCTTTAACATAACCAAAGGTGTCTAAATTAATTATTTTTATGTATGCACCGGCTCCATTTATTCAATTAAGGTGAATTATGAAAGCAATATTGTCAATTGTGGTTCTCGAAAAATAGCAGTTTGTTTAAATTCCGCTATGGAAGAGTGTTATAGCCGCTATGGTTCATAAATAAATACATATGTGATATGTCTTGCTTTAAACACCTAATAATAAACAATTTTCTTCAGAATGTTTGGTTGATTCAATTTGTATCCTCTTTTTTAGGAATTGTTTGATTCTATTTTGTGGAATGATGTCCACACATTCCGTGATGCACCGGCACAACAAAACTTAGGTTATGAGTGGAATACATGGAACCATGATGTGATGAACTGGTTTTTCACATTTTTTTCCTTTTATAGTAGCAGCGACATGCAATATGCTTCTGGCTCTGATGGTTTGCACCAAGTAAGCCTTCAAGTTGGCAGCAAAAGGCCTAAACTTAAAGTTCACCGCGCATATACACATTCTAGACAAGAAGGTATTGTGGAGGTACCCATGGTAACTGAGTTTCCTAGTCAACTGATTAGCCCAGTGAGTGAAACTGTAGTCCGGTCTGAAGAATCTGAGATCTTGTTTAGCAAAGGAACAATATCAAGGCCTTTGGATGAAATGGATGTTCAAATATGTGGAGAAAATGATACTAAGAATGGTATTGCAGATCGCCGATGCCAAGCATATGCCAAATCCAAGGGAAGGCAGTGTTTAAGAATGGTGATTCGCAATGATATATATTGTTGTGCTCATTCTTTAATAAAAAAAGAAAAATGTGTTAAAGTTGTTACCCCAATTTGTGGAGGAACAACCATTGCTGGTTCAAGATGTAAGAATCATTCTCTTCCCAACTTATCCTTTTGCAGGAAACATCTGCCCAATGCTCCCAGAAACAAGCACTCAAGTTCAAATTGCAGTACGTTGAAGAGGAAATCTGAAGAAACTTCCAGTGGTTCGAAGATCCGGATTTGCAATTATTCGGCATTAGTACATTCAAGAATTCCGCTGGAGATTGATACAAAGCCGGTCATCGATGATGAAGATGATTCCGTCTGCACAAAGAATATCTTAGGCACAACGCTCATGCATAATGATGAGGTTCCTCGGTGGATAGACTCTCCTAATGAACTTCCTAATGACCAAACACTTGGCAATCGTTGGAGTTATGCTTGTGCCCTTTGTTTTAAGTCCTTCGCCGACAAGAAACTATTGGAATCACATGTTCAGCAGGGACATCGTGTGAACTTTGCTAAAAGCTTGTTGCTTTTAAAATGTATTCCTTGTGGTGAACAGTTCGGAAATATGGAGGAATTATGGTTGCATGTTAAGTCAGTTCACCCTGCCGAACTTAAACTTGCAAAATCTCATGAGCAACTAACTTTCTCTACTAGTGATGATTCTCTGAAAATGATTGAGAAGGCAAATGAGATGGGGGAAACATCCATGCAGCAGCCTCATGTAAACAAGAGAACATGTTGTAAACAAAACTTGAAGGAAAAATCTACAATTGCATCAGATCCTGCAAGTGTTGTAATGGATGAAGATGGTTTGGCCAACTTTGGTCTTTCACCAACTTTTTTAGATTTATTTTGATTTGACAACATCCTGGATTTTATTAGAGGATAGTACATTAGGAATAGGTTGTACATGTCCAAGTTTAGATTTACAAACTTAAGGTTTTGGTTTCATCCCCTTTTCTTTCTTTGTACTTTTTGTTTTGAATGAATTGATGCTCTTGCATCTTTTAAAAGGAAAAAAAAAGTTTAGCTCATCAATCTATTGCTTTCTATATTTATTCTTTCCTAAATTATCTTTTTGGTCCCTTAACTAAAATTTGATTTATTTTGGTCATTTAACTTCTCTCCATTATATATTTTGGTTCTTTCCGTTAGTTTTAATTCAAAAACGTTAGATTTTCTTCATTTTCTTTTGGAATTTTTCTGGGATTCTTGTTGTTGAATGTTGATGGAGATAATATGAAGATGAAAAAGAGGAGAAGAAGATGAAGAAAACCTAAAGTTTTTGAATTAAAACTAACGAAAAGGACAAAAATGTGTAACAGAGAGAAGTTAAGGGACCAAAATAAATCAAATTTTAGTTAAGGACCAAACTAATACTACCTAAATAGTTAAAAAGACCAAAAATGCAATTTAACCTTTATTCTTTTTAACATTTTAACAAGTAGAAATAATATTTGTAGAGCTACTTAACTTTCTCTTCTTTTTTCCCTGTCCTTGTAAACCTCTTTAAAATAGAACCCCCAATATACCCTGCTCTTTTTGTACCCATACCCCAAAATCAAAAGCCTCTGTTATGTTCTGACCACGTGTAAGCTCAGAAGGAAAAAAAGCAGGACTACTTTGGTTTTTTTTTAAGAACCAAACAAGCTGCAAGCCAGCTAGAAGCCTAGAATTAGTAGAAAGTGATAGCCCCGCTTCCAATACAGGGAAATGAAATGAAAGAAGTCAGAACACAACCCAAAACACATACTGATATGTTAAAACTTTTCAGGTCACACGAGGAAAGGAACAAAACGATCACATTTCAATCCAAGTACTCTCTCCCTCCAAAATAAATATTGATTGGCAAAAAATATTTATTTAAAAAATATACTATCATTTTTCAATATAAATATCATTCATCAAGAAAAATATATATAATATAAATATCATTTTACCTTTTCAATATAATATTAATATTGTGTACATAATTTTCTTATTATTATATTTTAGTACTGTATAGTTACAAGAATTGAGTAGTACCAGCTAAGAGATAATAAGTTAGAGATTCGGTGTTAAAATTCCGACAAACAAATAAATATTAATTTAACATGTAGTTTTTGAAAGAAAAAAAAACTACACATGGTTTTAAACGTATTGAAATTGTGGTTATTTTTAAGCTTAAAATTGTGGTAAATAAAATTAAGTTAATGAATTTTGGTAACTTATATAGATATTAATCTTATACATAACGTGCACTTACCACATTTTTTTTTTATAAGAACTGGATTTTTGACAATTTTTGTTTTAATCCAATTTTACGCGACACAAATGGACCTCATATAAAACAATTTAAGAGTGGAAAAATCCATTTGAGATCAGGACTTAAAACAAAACTGAGGATGAATAAAAACATGTTAATTGAAAGAGATGAAGACGTTTGATATTTTTAGAATAAAAATAATAAGTGATTTTCAGAATAAAGATGAAGAAAAGAGGATTTTTCTTTGATAGAACATAATGTAAAAAAAATAACAAATTTCATAATTCATATGCATTCTAGTCATCAAATGTATCAATAGTGGTTTCGATATCTACACATGCTTATATTTGAACACCCACAATTCTCAAAACACCCACCAATATTTCATTATCATTATCTTCTTGTCATATCAAATATTTGTGGCATTGTTCTCTCTATCTCTCATGGTATTAAATGGATTATGGATGTACACAAATAATTTTTCATACATAAATACTCTTCTTGGCAGCAAATTTGACTTTAACCTTTCCGTTGAATCATTGATCCCACGAGGCATGGTAAACTTAGCCCAAGTGCAGCTATAGTGGCTACCATCCTTTTTATCTTGGCCTCGTAGGTATATGTCACACTTCATAACATACCATGCAGCCTCTTACTTGGTGTTTAGTCCTTCTTTAATTAAATCTGAATAACAGAGAAGTTTAGGTATTGATTTTACTTGGACCTCTTATATCCAATAGCTGTACTCTAATAACATAAAAGCCTACCACGTTCTCCTTACCGTCCTTTAACAATTTTAGTATGATCTAAGATGTAGTATGTATTAACCGCTTAAAAAATCATAGTTCTTTTTGTTGTTATAACAAAAACATGTTAAGGAAAAAATACTACAAATGAAAAGCTGAAAAGCTCACAAAAATCAAACTCAGTAGCAATAACTACGTCGCAACAAGTATTAACATAAGTACTTACATCACTTACTATAATTATGAATCAACTCACTTCTATTAAATACGAAACCGATGATAAATAATAATATTTACAAATAATATGCTACAATATAATATTGAATTGCAGTCATTAAACTATAAAATAAAAAGATGAGGCACTAGTGAGTTAGAACGGTTTTCTTGGTGAAGAAGGTGCGCAGATTAAAAAGCTTACCACCACCACCACCGCCATTACTGACACTGTTACTGTTCTCCTCGATTCTGTAGCTTATGTTGTGACTGTACCCAACACACATTGGAACTCTCAAATTCAAAACCTTCACTTTGTCACTACCACGACCACCACCGCCGGTTGAAGCGAACCTACTCCGGCGACTCGTGGTGGTTTCTCTTTTAGACTTATCAGGGTTAACTGTGTTCTTAGGGGTAGAGCCTCTGTGGCGAACCTGCCAAACCGGGCTGCTCCTTCCCAAATGGACCCCTACCCGACCAGGACTACTTGGCCATTTCCTTGACTTTGAGTCTCCGGCTGAGTTACTCCTCGAGCAAGGCGCACTGTTTACTTTCCGGGTAACCGGAGCTCCGGTGGAGAACTTGGGTCTGCTAACTGAGTTTCCAGAAGACCTACTCCGAGAGAAAGGCCATATATTTATGTTAAGTTCAGCTGAACCACCACCACGACCACTGTTTCCAACTCTTTTCTCTTTTTTCTTCACTTTCTCTTCTGTGTTGTTGTTGTTTTTCTTCATGAAGATGTTTTTCCATCGCTTCGATGTTGTGGTGGTAGTGATGGTTAAACCATCAGTTATGGCAGGTGATGAGTTGGGTTCTTGAACAGGGTCAGGTTTGGTTTGGGTGGAGAGGAGATGAAGGGGAATGATAACGCCGTCAAGGAAGAGTTGATCGGCGGGAATGATGTTGGGTTGTGGAAATGAAGGGTTTCTTAGCATCCAGAATTCAAATTCCGGTGAACTGCATTCATTGTTGTTTTTTCTTCTTGTGCTTCTGCTTGAAGTTGATGATAGTAATGGTGAGTGTGTTTGTGTGCTTTTGGTGTCCATTGAATGGAGATTTTCAAGGTTTGTAAAATATGGTGTGTTGTCAAATTGTTACAACTGTGTTTTGGAGAGTTTTTTTTTTTTTTTTTGAGGGAGGTATTTTGGAGAGTTGTAAGGTGTGACCGTACAAAGCATTAAAGAAGGAAGACTATGAACTCCTATATATAAAAGTTCATTATCAAAATAATTGTATTATTTGGACACACATTTATATCCCTTAATATATTTTAGTTGTATTATCAAAATTAAGAGTAAAATAAAATACTCTTAGTACGAAAGTGTTAATCTAGTTGATTTTAGTGTTTCATATATTTCTTCATTATATGTAGGTGTTTTAGTTTTGAAATAAGTTCCTAAGAGACTAATTTATCTAAGAATGACGCATATGCATTTTAACATTTAATTCGTACTTTATAACAACAACAACAAAAAACTTAATAGAATGATAGGATTATGGATGCTAGAATAATGATAGAATCATGGATGTTAAAATAATAAATCTTCTAGTTTATTTCAAAAGGAGATCTTTTAAGTATATTCTATTAGTTTTTTTCATTAGAAAGGAATCAAGAAAAATGAATGAAAATGTTATTTTATTTTATCTTAGTTAGTTTTATCTTCTTCTCTTTTAGGTTAGAACCCTAGTTTCTTCTAGTTTTGTTAGTGATAGCTTTTGGTTCTTATCATAGAAGGACCACCATGAATGATGTGTTATGAATCAAATAATGATATTTGTAACAATTTGTAGAACAACCTTCTTTATTTCTTTTTTTATTGGTCAAAAACATAGAGAGAGTAAGAATACGAGAGAAAACGATAGAGTTGTTTAAAAGTTGTATAAAAATGATTGTACATATATCATTTTGCTTACAAAGAGAAATTCTTGCATGGTCTCTCACCTAACACCTCATATTTAGTCTCAACCAATGAAAATAAGACACATCATTTAAATTTAATGGAGGTGCACTTTCAGTCGCATATCTTGGTAATGGAACCGCTTGAAAAAAATGGTTGAACATGATCTAGTGAGACAACAAAAAAGAAATTGATTTTTTTATTTTACAATTTTTTAAATTTAACTGATGTGTCCTATTTTCATTGGTTGAGATTAAATATGAGGTGTTAGGTGAGAGACCATGCAAGAATTTCTCTTTTACAAAATTAAAAAACCAAAAATGATTGTCGCATACCATTCTAGATACCAATTTAGTCATCTCCTCTAAACTTTTTTTTTTTGGTTTTGAGAGAAATAAGAAAGAGAGAGTTAGAGAAGAGAGAAGTGGAATAGAGATGACTCATTTTTCGTGTTTGATTGACATAAAAACAGAGAAGAATAAAAGACGAGTCCTACTTAATTTCTATTTTTTCCCTCCTCATCAAAGAAAGAGCGAAGAAATACGTTCATCATTTTTTTTATTACTTTTTTGCCCTTCTCTTTGAGCGCCAGGCTTTCCTCCTTCCTCTACTCCTACCTTTTGTGTGTCATTTTCTTCCTCCCCTCATCCGTCCGACTTGATGATGGACCTCCAACTTCTCAACCATCTTTCCTAGATCTTTACATTACCACACTAAGTTCTGATTTGGAAATACACCATTAGATTGAGAAAACTAGAAAAACATAGGTGTGGATTAAACCTTTTTAAACTTCATTATCCAATCTAATATATTTTTACAAATCTAATAGTAGTTAGAATGTGATTCAATACTTAGTAAGGAAAAAAAATATGGTTCTATATTCTTTCTTAAAATGATTGAATAAATTGCATATGCTTCATTACTGTTTGAAATCGACATCCTGCAATACCAACACAATTTAATAATTACGTGACTATGTACCATCAAATAGGTGGTGATGGGAATATGACCCTCTTGTTGGTTAGTGTTTGCAACTGACAAAAATTTACTATACATTACTACTAGTATTTTGTAAGTAAATAGATAAAATGGATGAATCTGAATCACACAACGAGTTGCTGACCACATACTTTCTCCTACCATCATCATGGGACAAAGGAAAAATGGAAATCCCAATACCCAACTTAAGATTGTAGACTTATTATTCCTATTATTACTCATGTCATGATATGTGCGATCTCTTTAATAATTTCACTTGCAATTTTACGCTTGAGACTTGATTATATGTTCACCATAAACAACTAGCGTCTAGCGAGGCTGGTAAATAGTATAACTTACCTTTATGATAACATTCTTGATCTCTGATATTTCTAACATGAAGATCATTTTATTCAAATATCAGTGGTAATTTTGAATTCAAGTTACATATGTAGTTTATACACGCAATAAAAATTACTATATAAAACAAATCAATCATTAAATAATATGAAATGTACACTCTACAACTTGGCTTATGATGGAGAAGAGTTAATAGGATACATCAAAATCAGATGGTTATTACGGTTGTCATTTAGTAGCATACAAGTGCCTTAGAAGAAACCCAATCCTAAAGGGGCTCCAGCTGAAACCCGTTTTAATAGCATGAATTTGGAAGATAATTTGTATTTTTATGAACAACACTTGTGTTTACGTGACATTGATCAATCACAGTGTAACATGTGTCATCATTTATTTAAAAAAGAGATCACTATATAAAGCAAAAAAAAGCATCACGAAGGAATCACCAAAACCATAACAGCCAATTAAATTTGTTTCTGGGCACAAAACACACTAGGAGGCAATGTTTATATTTTTCCACGTCATGATATTTGCCTTCGGGTTTAATTCGCTATCCCATTCCTCGTTATACGTATCATTTTCTTTAAAAAAACACCGATCACATTGTAGTTGGCTAATGTCATTTACAATGTCACACAAAATTATACATTAACTAAGCAAATTGTTAACTTACCTTCTCTTAGTTATGATATGCTTGAACGTATACCTTTAATCTCATTTTTTTTTTTTACCAAAAAGAAATCTATGTTGTTTTTAATATACTGCAAATGCAATCTATGAACGTCTATTAAAATGAATTTAGGAAAAATTGATACACATTAATTATTATTTTATCAAGATTGATACACGTTTTCTAGCACTTCTCCCAAATATACATCAACAAATTTGAATTTGAGACGGCAAGGACGATTATTGAGTGGAAAGAAATGCCAGCGACATTGCGTTTTATTTTATTTTTTAGCTTTTTTAAGAAATTGCGTTTTTTTAAGAAAAGGATTTTGTTTGAATTAATTAAAGGAAAAAATACAAAACTAACTCTGTATTTAAAAACAACTTGAACTAATAGAAATTGGTTTTTTTGGTAAAAAAAATAAAATAAAAATATATGTGGGAGTTTTATGTTTTTGAGTGGGAGTAATTTAAGAGCCACTATTTACTAATATTTTCATGGTTAAATACTACTTTTGGTCCTTTTAGTTTGACAGAATTCCCAAGTTAGTCCTTTGATCCAAATAGGTCCTTTTAGTTTGAAACTTCAAGGACTAACTTGAGAATTTTGTCAAACTAAAAAGACCTATTTGAAACTTTTGAAACTTAAAGGACTAACTTGGAAATTCTATCAAACTAAAAGGACCTAATTGAAACTTTCGAAACAATTAAAGGACTAACTTTAGAATTTTGTCAAACTAAAAGGACTAAAAGTGGTATTTGACCTATTTTCATTAATAATAACAATAAATTGACTTTTTTTCCTTTCTATTTTGACATTATTTAATTTGTGAGTTTTCCCGAAATTTTGGGGTGTTAATATCCAAACCGGTCCAAAATCAAGCGGTAAACTGATCCAAAAAATTGATAATCGCACAAAATCAAAATTCACAAGATGTACTTTTGTAACAACCGCTCATATCGATTTTAAGATTCTTTTCTCAAAAACCGAACCTAATCGATCCGCTTACATAAATATTGCATTAATCTATTATTTATTGGCACCAACCTATTTGTCACAATTTTGTTTTTGTTTTTGTTTTTGTTTTTTTGTTATAATAGTAATTAGGTGGTGTATATTAAGTTTCTTAACATTTTACTTTTCTTTGTTTGTTGGTTACAATGTGATGGTCACCCACCAATTAAAAGGCCTTTAAGATCACAACCAACTATCATTGCCATCTTAGGTTGGGGAAATGGGGTATCACATGCCAATTTGTAGTTAATAAAACGGTCTTGGTTTATTTTAAGAGTATTATTTAAGAAACCTATAAAATAAGGGATGTGTTAATTTGTGTCCTAAGAACACAAGTGTCTAAGGGCACAATTTAAGGGTTAGGACACAAGTTAAAGATCTAAAAAAGGAATTAAAACATAAACTTTGTATTGAAAAAATAAGTTTTTAAACTTTTAAGACATTAAATTCAAAAGTTTCAAAATTTAGTTTTTACATTTGGCTTCTAAACTTGTGTCTTAAGGATACAAGTTAACATTTCGCATAAAATAATTGTCTTGAAAGTATAACTTAAATACTTTCTTCGTCCTTATATAAAAAAGTCATATCCATCGGTTATACAATTTTTTTAAAAAAATTGTTAGTGTGTTTAATGTCTATTTTGTGTGTTAATAAAATTTCTTCTTCAATTTAAAATACTTTCGTATCACACCCCCTCAAAATAAAAAAAACTTTCGAATCACATCAATTACTTGACGTCTAATTAAAATGTTTGAATAACTGTCCCAAAAAATAAATGAAATAATTAAATCCTTGAATAACAAGAAGAATAAATTACACTTTCCTCCCCTCAAAGATGCTTGAATTACACTTTCCTCTCCTCTTATGTTAAAATATACACTCCCCTCTCCTCTTATTCAAAATATATCAGAAAACATTTCACTCCCCTCCCCTAAGAGAAGCTTGAATTACATTCCCCTCCCCTCTTATGTTAAAACCTACAATTTAATCCCTCGATATTTTTTTTATTTCTAATAATCTAGCAAAACAATAATATAATCTAACATACTTTGAAGAAAAAAAACATTGCGATTCTATTTTAATATAATCAAAATTTAAATACATATTTTTCGCTATTTTTTATTGACAATTTCATTAACATATAGTTTTAAACCCTAATATAAAATATGAAACAACCCAAAATAAAATTAAAATATGTAAAAACTTACTAAAGACAATAAAATATGGTTATTTAAAACTTAATTTTATACTCTAAAACATATAATTAATAGCAAAATATTTAAATTTAATTATCATTGACATTTAAATTATAGAGAAATGAATTTATTTTTCTTAAATGGTGGTTCAAAATTAGTTTATATGATAAACATATTTATTTAAGTTAAAATAGATTAAAGTGTAATGCATATTTAATTATTAAGAAAAGGGGTTGTAATTCAAGCATCTTAAAGGGGAGGGGAGTATAAATTTTTATTTTCAAAGAAGGGAAGTGTATATTTTAACATAAGATGGAAGGAATGTGTAATTCAAACATCTTTAAAGAGAGAAGAATGTAATTTATTCTAGAAAGAAACAATAGGCCTAATTAATTGCTTGGGAGATGACAGAAAACGACTGTTATTGAGAAATCATGATCCCAATAATTGGCAGCAATGACAAACAAAAGCGAAAAGTGACCGACCATTATATGATGATATTCACAATCATAGTATTTATTCATAAGAGTCGCGAAATTAAGGGCAAAAGGCCAAACTATTCATTTACCTTTATGCAATTGGTTGTTAGTTGATTGTACTAAACTCTTTTTTAGGGGAATGGATTTTCTCCATTATATTTCTCTACTTTTTTTTAAGGCAAATACTAACATAACTTAAGAAAATGCAAACGAATACAATGAAGACATTAAAAAAATCAATAGTAGTATTCTTTTGAAAAGTGTGTATTTGATTTTTAAAATTTACAGATTGTTATTTCCAATTAAAAATCAAGTTTTCCGTTTTCATGTATTTGTTAGCATGACCCCATAATCTAATATAGATTTTTTTTTAGATAGACGAAATGGCAAAGCCATTATAAATTCACACACACAAGTGGAGATATCGGGGTTCGAACCCCGATCATGGCATCCGGCCTAACAATTTCAGGATTTTGCCAGTTGAGCTAGGACTTCTGGATAATATAGAAATGTTATCTTAAAATAAATGTACAATCAATTTCTTAAAAAAATTTAAAAAATCCAATACAAAATTTTACTTTTAGATTTTTTTAACATGTGTTCTTAAGATACAAGTTAACGAAAAATGAATATTAATTTTTTTGTTGAGGAATAAATACTAAAATCACTCCTTCGAAAAAATACTAAAATTATTATACCGCTTTTGCAACAACTTTTTATAGAAAAAATAGTTAAAAGAAAAGGTAAGGGTCATTTTTAGTTTTACAATATGATTTCGTATTCATAATTGAAAATTATTACATTATTTTCACTTTTTCAATATTAACAAATTGTAAACCTAATGATAAAAAAAAATCTTACAAATGTTCATTAAAAGAAATGAAGTAAAAAACAATATGACAAAAAAAATATCTTCTTGAAGACTTGAGCCAAGAAAGTCTTGAGTTTCCTTTTCTTTTCTTTATAAATACAAAGATAGATAAGTATATTAGAAAAATATAATTATTATACAAATAAAAACGTGTTTATTTTTCTCGTAAGCTTAGTTCAATTGGTACATACATTAAATTATATATGGTGTTGGAGTTAAACTCTAGAGACTTCACTTATTCACCTTAAAAAAATTTGCTACTTTAAAAAAAAATACAAAACGTGCTTATTTTATGGAGAAAAAGCCGATTATTTGTCCAACTATTCTTATTTTATTTGGTGTTCCAAAGTATCATATCTATCCATCATAGTATACAATATCCAACAGAAAGTTTACACATTAACATTATGGACCCAACAAAAACTAACATAACCCCCCATAATCATGTGCATGGTTCAATAAAGTTTGTTGGAGACGTATTCATTGAGTTGATACATGTTTACCAAGTCACGCTACTTAACCAAAAAAATTTAGCAACTCGTGTTTGTATCTGAATGTATGAATGTGTTTAGAGGAAGCAAATTAAGAAGACAAACGTGTTTTTATGTGCGTTTACAATGACCTAAAGCCGTAAAGCGTCTTGTTAATTATCATCCACAATGCAAGATCCAACGACACAATGTTTCAACACTTGACTCAATTACCCCACCAATGTTTGATCGTCAACTAGGATTTCATGCATTGTCATGACCATTTTTAAATCTAAATTATCATGTAGCTCTTACGTCATAATATAGATATTGAACATCATGCATATGCCGTGCCCGGTAAGGCCACCAAGACAATCACCTCGGACTTTCAAAAGTATAAAAACAAAATTACTCGATAAAATTTCTTAAATTCTACTATTTTTAAAATTAAAATTAGGAAATATAATTTAAAATTAATATTGTCTCAATAAAGATTAAATTGATTCACAATCTGTGGTGGTGCTCATGTGCAGTAAAATGAACGGGTATGTAGCATGCCTGAGTTTGCTGGTGAACATTTGAATGCTGCTGGAGATGGATTGGGAAGTTAGCATTTCTCATGCATATACAAAGAGAGCAATGCATGTGCAGATATACTAGCTAGTATGGCTTGTGAAGATGGCTCATCTTTGAAAGAGGAAAAAGTTTTAGCAATGTAACAAAACAAAAAAAGGGAAAAAGTTTTGTTAAATTTAATAGATGAAAATATTCCTTACAAATATAAACCATGGTCAGTTTTAGCATTGAATGAGTTCATGGTTTATTTAACGTTTACTTTTTAATTTAATTAAGGTTCATTTTTCTAAAAAAAATTAAAACTGTATGAGTTCTTCCTACTTTTCATTGTTTTCTAAAAGAAAATCATATCAAATTTACATATTCATAATAAGATTTTAATAAGAGTCCACTTTATTTTAAGAAAGAAAATCATATCAATTTTGTTAGAGTCTATTTTATTTTAAGAACAATTGCATGGGAAAAATAATGAATATGTAAATTTAATAAGATTTTTTTTGAGGTAATGACAGGAAATCAAAGCGAAGAAGAATAACTATGAAAACTGGTAAGGCCAAGTATCAGATTGTACCGAGTGTACACACTAAACAAGTATTCCTAATTTTAGTCAAGTGAAAAAACAAGTAGACAGTCCAATCTTCTATTCCTCGTATTGCATGGAGACACTAAACATAGTTCCATCTTATCTCGTTTAATCATTTAACAAATGTCTGCTTTTAGTCTTAAGACCACGACACTTTGCTCCTTAATCACCACATATAGCATTAGTTTAGAGTTTAATAATAGAATGCATGGATATTTCTAAAATTCCAAACGTGATGTCTTTTTTTTCAAAGCAAAGTGATACTACTTATGTCATTGACCATTGATGTTGAAGTAGTAACATGCATTGACCATTGATGTTGAAGTAGTAACATGCATTTATCCTTCTTTAATCAAACACATCAAATAACTAATCAACTTTTTTTTTTGACAAAATAACTAATCAACTTTTAGCTTGCTTTTCAGTTCTCCGCTGATTTATCAGTTAATTTTATCAAACACAGCTTATGGAAAAATAATATCAAAATAGTGAGAGAATCGAACCAGAATAATGCAGAAAAATAATCCCAAAAATGATCCTCAGATTTACATATTTGCAAGCTTAATAGGCTTAATCAATTACAAAGACAACTTTGAGATAACCTCAACAAAAGCTTTATTGTATTTTTTTTTCTTCTTCATGTTTTTCAAACTTGTGATTGTTTATATATATATATATATATATATATATATATATATATATATAGACACTCTTCTCACATAATTACTATATTGAAGTTCAACAGAAACACAAGCACCACATGTTTCCGGTTTATTATATTTGCAGTAGTTCCTAAAAATATATGAATTGCCGCCATCAAAATGTCGTCTCATAGCACCCCTAAGCTTGCGCACCAAGCTCCAAGAGTAGAGTGTGACTAATTGCATCGGATCCTGGGCCAGTGAATTGAATCGGACCTACGGTGAAGATCAAGATCATGAGTGTTTCTTCAATCCAAAATAAAATAAATCTGAATTGCAGTAATAATTTCCAGGTAACAACTATAATTTACAAGAAAAATGTTAAAAATACATTCTTAAGTATACTTATTCAACACAGCTTTTACTATTGAGAAAATAATGAAAACTACTTATAACCTAATAAGATTGTATTGTACAAAGAAAGTGAAAGAACATCGCCTTTTAGAAGCACAGAAGAAACCAAGTGAAAGAACATCACCTTTTAGAAGCACACAGAAGAAACAATAAGTGAAAGAACAATCCATGAATACCTGGACTGATGTAGCAATTCTTTAGGGCCCACTCATCCCGCAAGGAGGCAAACTTTTTGAAGGGAGCCTCTGAGAATTCAATATGGAAACGTAGTCATTTAGCGTAAAAGATAATTGGAGCCAATATTATAGCAGCAATAATTACAGTATCTGTTTTTTAAATCCACTTATATATAGCACTCAAAATCTGGAAGACTGGAGTCATGCCCTGAAGGTTGGCCATGAAGTACCCCATGTTGATTAATGACAAGGGAGGGGGAAAACCTAATCTTTTGTGCCGCATTATGGATCCAGTAGAAGAAAACATTTTCCCTCCCTTTTCATATTAATGTCAACTTTCTACATGGCTGAAAATATAGTTCTCAGCTTGTTACTTTTGAGGAGTAAAGAATAGATGGGTAAATATACCTTCAAGCTCCACCATTGCTTTCTTAATCACGGGCTTGAATTTACCTGCATGGAAAATCACACAATTTACATACTACAAAATAACATAAGAGAATACATTGATATAAATGAAATGTGTAGTACTGTGGAATGTTAACATTACCAGACATTGTTAAAAGAAGCAGCTTGTGAATATTGATAGTCCAGAAAATACATAAAAAATATTTCTTAATTTAAATATAAGCTTAAATACCTTTTTGGTCCCTTAAGTTATTTAAAAAGTTCAGTTTGGTCTCTTAACTGTAGAACCGATCAATTTGGTCCCTTAACTTATCTTAGTTAATGCAACTTGGTCCCTTAACTTATTAAAATACAATGTCTATCCATCTATTAAGGGACCAAATTGTTTTAACTTACATAATTTAAAGGACCAAGTTCACCAGTTTTAAAGTTAAAGGACCAAACTGAACTTTTAAAATAAGTTAAGGGACCAAAGAGGTATTTCACCCTTAAATATATTTACTGTCAACACCTGCGACAGCTGATAGCACGGATATAACTATGAACTGATTTTTGTATCAGCATGGAGATAAAAGGTTGTTTAATGAATTTTCATAGAATACAATGGGGTAAATTGTGAAGCAAAAGCTTTTATAGATTGCAATGCATACCATGTCTCCTCTCCACGTCCATTAGTGAGGTAAGCACAGTTCCACCAACGGTCCACTTTTCTACCGGAGCGCACAAATTCCCAACCTGAACAAAATATCACAGTCAATCCAAGAATCACTCATCAAGACTAATCTAGAAGTATTTAATTTGAAAATGAGAAGATAGTGAAAAGAAAAGAGAAGTTGGAAAGGCACAAACTGATGATATTAATCCAGTCTTCCCACTTTGAAGGAGGGCTCCAGCACCATAACCCAATGCATAGCAGTAAGTAGAATCAAAATTAGTTGGCAAACCACACCTCCCTTCATAGCTGCATATTATAAATGAGTTTTGGTAATTACAAACACTAATCAATGAGGTTGAGCATAGTCATACCATTAGCAAATGTATAGTGAAAATAATAGTTAAAGGCAAATTATAAAGCAGGTCCACAAAACCTCTTTTTTGTTACAGAGCAGCTTATATCATCAAACCTTGCAACTTCAAGACTGATATAAATTAGATGGAGTACCCGAAAAAGTGAGACTGCCCTTTGAACCCGCCTTTGTATGTGCCTTCTTGTTTTCTCTTCTCCAACTCAGTTTCAACCATTTGAATAAACATTTTCTCTGTTTCTATCTTAGCAACCTAATCGAGAATATACCAACATTGAGGTCTAGTCGAATTGCATAATGGGCAAAATCAACACAGCAAGCATAGCAACATAATACCATTAAGTACCTGAACATTTCCATGTGGATCTCTTTCAAGCATCAATTGCTCTTGAATTTGTAGAGGTAAAAATTCAAAAAGCTTCAATGACTGATCAGTGAGTTTCGTCTTCCATAACCCACCCTCATCCACAATTTCATGGGCCAGAATTTCATTGAGTTCTGAAATAAGGTGTTGGATCTGCAAACAAATACAAGATATAATAATTATTATCAGCATGCATTTTCGTATTATTTGGACATGAACACATGCCAAAACATCATACAAAGAGAAAAACTTTTAAAAGAAATCTGTTTATGAAGAGTGGTAGCTACCTCGGGAATGAAATCAATTAGACCTTCAGGAATAAGAATGACACCATAGTTATAATTATCCTCAGCTCTTTTAGAAATGATATCCACCATGTAGTCAGTGACATTCTTCAGTGTCAGCTTCTTGGCAGCAACCTAAATTAAGATTTTACTGGTCAGACCAAATATTTGACAGGGCCCTTTGACATGTAACTGAATAAAAGTAGATAAATTGCACAAGGAAGTCATCTATTGCTTGGGAGGGAGGAAGTAATGATATTGAAATGTATTAGTAACTTAAAGCTTTCACTAAAAATTTCAGCAGCACGTTAGTATTGCTTTACCATTCAGGTCCATATATTGAAGGGGTCATTCACATGTTCAAGCAAAAATTTAAACTACGCTTTTCATTTAATTACACTTCTCTAATTACACCCTTCATTTAATTATACTTCTCTGGATAAAAAGCTGTACCAAACAGTTATTTCTGTTCCACTTGAAAGTAATGACAAAAAAATAGAAGCAGTGGAGAGCCATTAGCAAACTTCAATCGCAAAATCAACAATGATGCATTAAATATTAATCTTATCAACCTCTGCACTGCCCAAACACTAGATAACATAACCAAATTTACGACAAACCTCTTCTCCAATAATAGTAATGTTTGGATGAGTTTGTAAAGCGCATTCCAGTGTAATGTGTGAAGCTGCACGCCCCATAAGTCGCACAACTGCAGAAAGGTGGCCATATCTCACCCACTGTTTGAAACTAAATAGAACAGTAATGAACAGGTAGGGCATTGGTTTATTTTCATGAACTTGTTAATGACTCAATAAAATGTAATGAAAATAAATGAACCTTTCAGAAAAAGTAAGTCATGAGCACAGACGCAATAAAGGACAATCAGAAGGAGGACAATCCATTATAAAGTGAACATAATGCAAGGAAGTTTTATGAACAAGGTACTTCAATTTCAAAAGTCAGATAGGAAGATTTCATAGAAAAGCATAAAATTTGAGTCAAAAGATGGCATAAGCCACAAATAAAGACCTTTTATGTATTGGGATGTTTCTGTTGTCACAATAGTTGTATTTTCAATTTCAAAACCAAAGAACTGAAGACATGGCTTCAGATTTTCACATGTCATGTTTATATTAATATTAGCCATTCATAAAAAGAAAAATAAAAAAATCTTCACATGTCAGAAAGACAACAAGTAATATTGGGAACTGAATTGCAGATATGTAAAACTTATAAGATTAAGTGGCCCGTTTGGTCAGAAAGGGGAAGCAAATGAGTCGTAACAGAAAAGCTATATTTGAATATCCATGGTGATGCATTAAGATTGGTCAATGCAGCTCTGTAAAATATCTACTCATCAAATACAATTTGCAGGTCTAAAAAGTTTTCCACAATCGTATACTTACAGTGGTAATATTTTCCTGTTGATCGAGCATCTATCATAACATTTCCAATCATTTCTGCATATATCTGCATAATATGTACATAAAAATATGAACAAGGTCAGACCATATAAAAGCAGCATTAGTGGTACATGCCATAAATCATGTACAGTTCAAGGAACATATAATGGTCAAAGAAAGAAAACATCAGAGTTAGAGTTTATATCTTTTGGTATAGGAGGACGCAATATAATAAATTCAAGATAATAAAGCTAAAGTGATATTGATGTAAATAAGTGATATGTTGGATGTCATTACCGAAGACAAAAGCCCTAATCCTTATTTATGCAATTACTAGTCTCGTAGACTAATATATATAAGAGATGATCAAAGTTACTTTTAATTACTCTAAGATATGATGATATGACGTTATAATTTTTTTCATATATACACCCCCCCTCAAGCTAAAGTTTACTAAACTTTGAAGTTGTTTCAAATATATTATGTAGACATCAGAAGAAAAAGAATAACCTAATGATATATATTTGAGCTTGGACAAAAATCAAGGCCACACTACATTTATGACAATGACAAGTCAATTCACGAAGGGTGATACTAATTGAATAGCATGTTGAAGTTATAGGATTTAGTCCTTTAGGTATAGAAAGGGGAAAAAGAATACTCAGAATAATAGAATTATGAGCCTGTGTGTTTTAGCTTTTAAAATGAAAAAATATTACTATCTAAAAAATTCACTTAAATTTTTTTGGAGTGCATGCTTAAGCTTTACAAGAAAAACCGGAATCTGAAAGAAATAAAAATTTATTTGTTTATTTTGAAAAGCTACAAGTAATAATAATTAATTCAATAGAAAAGTGTTTTTTATAACTAATCAAACAAAAAATAACTTCTACTTTATGTAGAATCTCTAAAATATAAACCAATTTTTCAAAAAAATTAAATCACCATTTTGAAAGCTTAAACAAATAGCCCCTTTATTGACATTGGTTGATATGTTCCACATGATTCTGAAAGACAAAACATCGACTCGTATTTATACTAGTGCTATGCTCATGTTTTTAAAATCAAATAATACATCGTGATAAATAAGGAATTTCTGAAAGCAACCCAAAGAGATAATATGACAATAAATTACTCAATATATAGTCAAGAATTCAAGATATAATAAAATATTCCATATATTTGAATGGAAGTATTCAAAAAAAAAAGGTTGATGATGTTGCAAGGACTAGCCTAGCCGTTATTTTTGTTCGGAAAATTATTAGTGATCCAAAGACAGGATTTCATTTTTGAAATGTTAAAATATAAAGTCAGACCAATACAAAATTATAAATGCACAGTGAAGACTATCTGCATAGCCTTGTTCACCTTGCATGCAGTATCAAACCCAAAACTAGTGGGTACTTCTTTGCATTTCAAATCACCATCAATGGTTTTAGGGCACCCAATCACACGAGTTTTCACGTTTTTGCTCCTGTATAAATCCAAATTAAACAAGATGTAGTTCAACAAATAGGAACACTTCTATATTCGTAAAAGGTTACTATTTTTTATCTCCTTTATATAAACAAAACAAATTTATATTATAAATGGACAGCTGAAAGGCTCTCAAAGGTAAATCATAAACTAACAATAAGATACAATTGCATTACCAAATACTATACCATGCCCCCCACACACAAAATATCTTTGTTCTTAGCCATAAATCATGCCAAAGTAAAATTGCATTTTCAAAAAACCTGAAATATTCAGCAAGGAGGCACGCATTTGTGTTTGAGTCATCTCCACCAATAACAACAAGACCATCCAAGTCTAGCTTATGCACTGTTTCTTCAGCTTGTTTAAACTATACATGCAAAATACATCACTCGTCATACTAAAAGATACATAAAGAGATCAAATCTCTGTTGTCAATCGCAGCCGATCGCGGCCCGGAGCAGCCAAAAACAGCAAAACGCGATGCAGCACTCCAACGCGGAGAGTTTGGAGAAAGCGGCTTAAGCGGGCGCGATTGCGGGTATAAAGAGGGCGCGATGCGGGTCAACGCGGGCGCTTTTCACTCAAAACCGTTTTAAGGATCATTTTTGTAATTTTCAAACCCTAGCTATTACTCTTCTCCATCAGAACCATATACACAGCCGCAAACACAACTTCTTCATCATACAAACAAAAAAAAATCCATCTCCTCTTTTCATCTCATCATCTCTTGATCGCAGAACCCATCTCTCCTCTTCTCATCTCATCATCTTTTGATCGCAGAACCCATATTTGTTCTCCTCTCTTCATCTCTTGATTTCAGAATTTGTTAATTTGTTAGTTGTTAATTGTTAATTTGTTAATTGGGAAGATGAACTTGTTAATTGTTAATTTTTTCACTTTTGGTACTTTAAGCTTTAGAGGCAAGTATGTTTTATGTTTTGCTTAAGACTTGTGACTTTTATTTCAAATTAGGAATACTTCATGAATTTTGAGTAATGTTTACGGTATTTTAGTATTTTTTTTTTCAACATTATAGTATTTTAATATTAAATATATTAGTGTCCGCGTCACCGAAATAGCGCCCGCTAAGCACCTGCACCCCGCGCCGCGTCAATTGTTGGGGTGGCCGCGCCGCGCCGCATTTCCGCTTTGACAACAGAGGATCAAATGAACATTTCATATAGAATATAAACTAGCCAACCTGTTCTGGAGTTTCAATCTTGTCCCTCCCGCTGCGAATCATGTCAAAGCCACCCTACCAACAAAACTTATTTCTGTTAGTTATCACAAAATATCACAATTTCTGGGAGAACAAAAAAAGGTGAATGCTAATGTACACATTTTGTCTTGGAATTCCTAAATTCAATTCCTTGAGAGTTTAAAAATTACTTTTTTCAACACAAATTTTCTATTTTTAGATTCCTTAAATGTGCCCTTATAGGACACATGTTAGCATAACCCAAAAAATTTGTTATAGAACACTTGAAAACATTTGTATGAAATGAACCAAAAATAGAAGGCATGTCAAATGCATCAAACTTACAGCATAAGAAATACAACACCAAAGTGAAAAACAGATATTTATCCCAAACTATGAAATTAAAAATTAAATAAAGAATTGCCAAACTACAGTTATAGCAAGTTTTTGATGCTCAGAAAACATGTAACTAAGAATATAAACCTGATTTCTATAAGGATATATATAATCTGAGGTGAGCTCGACGAATTTGCACTTCATGATACCTGCAGGACCACCTCTGAAACCATACAATGTGCTTCCTTTTGCTCTATCTTGTAGATAATCTATAACCAAAATCAAATTCACAAATTAAAAATTGAATATTTCTACAAATATTGATTCAGTTGAATTGAAAACTATCATTTCTTACCGAAAATTCCAGAAATCACATTGTGACCACCAGGAGCTTGACCACCGGACAAAACCACACCAATCTTCAACTTCTGATTAAGCTGCACCGCGTCGGAACCACTCGGCACCAGCATCGCAGACGGTTGTCCGAACAGATTCGGAAACAGCTTTGCAATTTCATCTGCAGAGACGATAAAAACGAATAATTAAAGCGAATTCGAGAATTTGACGAGAAATTGAAAATCGTTGGATGAGAGAAAAGGTTGAAGACCAGGGTTGCCGGCGGCGGAGCTTGGAGGACCACCGATGATTGTGAAAGGGGTTTTGAGAACGGAGGGAAGAGGGAGAGTATGGAAGATACGACTGTTTTGAACTTCGCTGTAAACTGAAGCGAACCGGCCGGTGACTGAAGGAGCAGGAGGTGCTCTGTTTGCGTCGGAGCCGCCGTCAAGTGCAAAAGACGGTGCCATGGGTGTTTGTCTGATGATGATGACTGTGATCGATCACTTGTCAATGCAAATTCTTACAACTAAAGAACAAATAAAAATTGCATTCAAAGACGAACATTCTTTCTTGGTCAAAAGAAAAAAAAAGGACATTCTTTCAAATAAATAGATTAGTAAAAAAAATATTAATTTAATGTAGTAACATCTAATATTGTATTTTTTTGTTGACATCTAATATTTTATTTTTAACTTTTAACTTAAAAAACACATATTATTTGGTCGGAAAAAAACTTGATAAATACATGCTATGGAAAGTCTAGTTCTTCCCCATTCAAACAAATTTATCAATGATAAACTTCCCAAGAATTTTCTCTTTTTTTTTGTGGTTCTAAGTTTTTGTTGGAAAGTTTATATAAGTTGTTGACAAAGGTGTTAGTTAAGAGATTAGGAGGAGTCATGGATGTACTCTTTTAAAAAAAATCAATAAGCGTTCATTAAAGGTAGACTTTTGTTGGATGGTATGTTGGTAGTTAACGAAGTGTCCGATTACGAATAGAAATTCAATGAGGAGTTTTTGCTATTTAAAATGGATTTTGAGAAGGTTTAAGGGTGTGTTTGATCCGCAAAACAGTAAGTATTAGACATAACAGTACAAGATAGCACAACACAAGACCGAACAATAAAGGACAAATGTTTATGGTGTTGAATAATTGTTGGTCTTCTACGATTTTTAGTAGACAAATGTTATCTGGTATTTTAGACAACTTGTCTATAGTACAAAAGGTTGTGTTGTGGTTTAGTGAGGGATAATAATTTCAGTTTGTCATGTCCCTGAAACAGTTTTACAAATCAAACAATGTACAACTGAAGTTGTCATGTTTTTAGCAAATCAAACGCACCCTAAAACTCAGAAAGTTAGAGTTTTTTTTTAGTATATCTTGTCAAGGTTTGGGTTCGGTGAAAAAATAGCATGGTTGGATGAAAGCATGTGTGTTTATGTAATTTTTTCATGTTGGTGAATGGGTGTCCAAATGAGCAAGTGCAAATTAGAAAGAAAAAATAAAGTTTAAAACAAGGGGGCCTTTTAGCCCCTTTTTTATTCCTTTTGGTGGTAGATCGGTTTGGTGTGTTAATAAAAAGGGTTGTCTCTTTGAACTTTTGAGGATTCAGGATCGCTAAATCCAAAGGGGTGATTTCTTATATGTAATATGTGAATGATACACTATTCATTGGAGAGACTTATCTAGAGAATTTGTGGACAATGAAGGTGATCATGAGGTGGTTTCAACTTATCTCCAGAGCGAAGGTTAATTTTCACAAAAATAAATTAATCGGGGTTGAAGTAAATGGGCACTTTTTGGAGAATGTGCTGAAATTTCTAAAGTGTAAAGCGGGTTTCCTCCCCTTTATTATTTATCTTGGTATTTCGGTAGGAGCAAACCCAAAAAAATCTTCAACATAGAGACTAGTGGTGGAAACTATCGAGCAAAGGTTGGCCTCTTCAAGGAATAGATATGTTAATTTGAGAGGTAGGTGGTGTTGATAAATTGACTGTGTTTTTCCATTCCAATTTTCTACATGTTTCATTTTCAAAATGTCATCGTCAATTTGGAGAACAGTTGTTCAAGTTCAATGAAGGTTTTTATGGGGAGGAATGCTTAGAGTGAAAACGATATATATGTTAAGTGGGGGATATCTGAAGGTTGAAGGAGGATTGAGGTTTGGGTGGGATTTATGTATTTTTACTATTGTTTATCAACTAAGTGGTGGTGGTGCTTATTATTTGACGAGGATTCTCATTGGAAATAGTACAAAAATGTACGAATAAATAGTACAAGAAGTACTCAAGTCAAACAATAATAAAATCAAAGGATCCCTTCCACAGTAAAACAACACCATAGTTACCTCATATCAGAATCATCCAACCCCAACTGAATATGAGAAAGACTAGAAACATATCCCCCACAGTTAACCAACCCCTAGTCAAATCTACCACATGACACTATCATTTCATGATCCCACTAAGGAACACATGCGACCAAAATGTAGTTTTAAAAATCACTTTCAAAGAGATGAATTTAACCATATCCGCCAATGGAGCACATAAGTATTCTGTCTTAAAAAAGATGTGAACATTTCAGGAGTGTAAGTTTATATTCTATTGATCATCTTTATAAAATTTTACACAAATCTAAAATTATTTGATGTGTTATTGACAATTACATTGATGTAATTTAGCTCATCCTTTTATATGTTTTCGATACCGAATTTTAATTTAATATATTTGTTGCAACAATCAAATCAAATAGTGATAATCCGAAAATGTGATGTCCAACAAAACCTAACCTCTTTCTCAAAACAAAAAAAAGAAAAAAAAAAAAAAAAAAAAAACCTAACCTGTAAGTTTTGTCCTAAGAAACCCTATTGCCAAAAATCTGCCAAACTTCAACAATAGCGCAACGACCACCGCCAGCATGCATCATGACGGCGACAACAACGGAATGAGACTCATAGCAGATTCATATTTACCTGATGAGTGTTGGCAGCATATCCTCAAACTCCTCAACAGCGACAGGGATGACGACAACAATTGTAGCTACTTGAAGGCTGTCTCCATGGTCTCAAAACAGTTATACTCGATCACCAATGGTCTTCGATTCTCACTCGCCGTCTATAATCCAACCCGCCCTTTCCTCATTCGTCTCTTCCATAGATTCTCCAACCTTACTTCACTTGATCTTTCATTCTACCACGGTGATCTCAATGTACTTCTCCGTGAAATCTCTCGTTTCCCATTCAGCCTCCTCACATCACTCAATATCTCCAACCAACCCACCATACCTGCTAAGGGGTTGCAAGCGTTGTCTAACAAGATTACTACTTTGACCTCTCTCATTTGTTCCAATATTGAATACATTGAACACACTGACTTGTTCCTCATCGGTTGTTGTTTCCCTTTGCTTGAAGAACTCGACCTTGCAGATTGGAAACCAGGACTGCAATGGAGTGAATTCCATTGCTTTTTCTATGGTAAAGAGTTAGAGACTCTTTCATTTGAACTTTCCAAACTTCGTAAGGTTAATCTCTCTCGTCATTACTACATTGACGACCAATTGCTTTTCCACTTGTTCAAGAACTGTATATTTCTCAAAGAGGTTATCTTGTTGGAGTTGTATCCCATAACCAGTGTTGGCATTGCTTCTGCTCTCCGCGAGAGACCAACATTGACATCTTTATCCTTTTCCATACATCCAAGCCAAGCACCGATAAGCCTTACTCAATGTTTTAATGACTCCTTGGTGAGTTTGAAGGGTTTGACTTGTCTTGTATTGTCGTATTTGCTTATCTCAGATGAGTTTCTCTCCTCTATTGCAAAGAACGGTCTTCCTTTGACAAGGCTTTCCCTCCAAAATTGCAACGGCTATAGTTATACTGGAATATTTTCTTTATTATCCAAGTGTCAAGGTATACAATATTTGGATCTTCAGAAGAGTGAGTTTTTGAATGATCAACATGTTGTCCAGTTATCTTCGTACCTTGATGATTTGATGTCAATAAACCTTAGTCATTGTCTTAAGCTCACAGATTCAGCCTTGTTTGCACTTGCTAGGAAGTGTCATTCACTTAGTGAGATCAAAATGGAATCTATTGGTGGTAAGAATGTACATAATTCTGATTCTTTGATGGAATTTGGTGTACAACCTCAATTAAAGTCTCTCTATTTGGCTAACAATTCATGGTTAAATGATGAAAGCATCATTATGTTTGCTTCCATTTTCCCTAATTTGCAGCTGCTTGATTTGAGAAGTTGCCAAAACATATCGAAAGGTGTTGGTCAAGTTTTAAAAAGTTGTTGCAAGATTAGGAATTTGAACCTAGCCTACTGTTCAACACTGAACCTAGTTGGAATGAACTTTAGAGTCCCCCAGCTAGAGGTGTTGAACTTGTCATATACAAAGGTTGACGATGGAACACTTTATGTAACCTCAAAGAATTGTCGTGGACTTTTGCATTTGTTACTGGAAAATAGCGATGTCACGGAGAAGGGAGTGAAGCACGTGTTTGAAAACTGTGTCTAAGAGAGATCAACTTGAAGGGTTGTCATAAAGTGCATGCTAGTGTTGTTGACTCAATGGTATTTTCAAGGCCATCATTGAGAGAGATAATAGCGCCACCTGGTTTTTATTTGAGTGACAAAAAGAAGAAACTCTTCTTGCGTCAAGGATGCATTGTTTGCTCTAAAAGTACTTTGCTCTGAAGTGTAAGATGTTTTTGTTTTCAGATCTATTTCTATGAGAATTTTTTTTTTAAATAAAAAATTATCATACAATCGTATACAACGCTTTTGTCCTTTGAATGTGAATCCAGCATATTACAATATGGATGCTTACACATTATGTTTCCGTTGGTTTAAACTCATAATAATTGCAATCATAATCCATAAATTATGAGGGTTTGGATCCTTTCCTTTTCCTTGTGGGGAGATGAAGGTATCATGTTTGGAGACAAAACTACATGTTCTACTGTACTTGGATTCATCATTTCTAGTGCAAGGGTTTTAAAATCATGTCTTACTCTCTTTGAATGTTACACTGTCTTGTTGCTAAAGAAAATGGGAGGATCCAAGTTTTCTCCGTTCCATCTTTGATCTTTCTTGTAGAGAATAATAGAGAGTGAAAATAGATTAATTACTTTATATACATTCTTTGGGCTATTAGTATAGTTCTATCATTAATTTTGGTTGACAATGTCATGCAAGCTGTATGTAAATCAATGTAACTATTTTAGCCAATTTGACTATAATAAGTTACTTGAATATCATGGGGAGAGCACTGATAGAAACACTTTAGGTTATGTTTCTAAGAGGGGGACGGAAGAGTGATAGAAAGATGAATGGAGGAAGCTTTTCTATTTTAACCAAGCTTTCCCCTCCATATACCTCTCTTTTTCTGTTCTTGCAAACTGGCCATTAAAGTTGAACTCCTTGAGCTGTACTTTTTCATATTTTAGTATATTTTAGTTCTGAGAAGTTCTCATTTTATTGCAGATAACGTCGCTTCATTGCAAGAAATTCTTTTGCTGATAGTGGAAATTCTTTTGCTGAGAATCAAGAATCTGATATTATGTACTTTGCACAATCATTTATGAGGCAAATGGGTATGCATACATGAGACATTTCAGTTTGCATTACCAATAAAGACAATTTGGTGTCCCTTTTATTTTTAATGTTTATCATGAAAAGTGAACAACTATAATTTTGAATGTGTTTCCATCTTTCTTGGATAGATTTTACTCCTTCTGGGAAAAAGCGAACAACAATAATTTTTGGATGGTAATCGATTCGACTTTTCTAAATTTAGACTTTGTTGATGTTGATCCTTGTCAAGGGTTCTCTTCCTTGTTGTTTATGTTATTTGCTCTGTACTCTTGTTCTCTTGGCATGGTTTATCCCTCTGGATTTTCCTGACAAGGTCTTATTCATGCAAATGTTGAGTTCCCTTGGTTATTCTCGCTTGATTTAAATATGTTTTTGGTCCTTATAAAATTGCGACTTTTTAAGTTTAGTCCTTACTTAATTTTAATAGTTTTTTTAATCCCTACAAAAACATAAAAGGTCGCATTTTTAGAGATTAAAAAAACTATTAAAATTAAGTAAGAATTAAACTTAAAAGGTCGCATTTTTATAGGGACCAAAAACATATTTAACCCTTTTCACTTTGAGTTTTGGTCTATCACCCAAGTGTCTTTGTAACTTTCTCTTTATTTTCATAATATCTATAGAATATTCAAATTGATTGATGGCGGCTAAGGGGTGCTGGCATAGTTGTAATGTCTTGATATTTTGTCTTTGGACACACTTTTATGTTAAAAGAATGTTAAATTTTGAAGCTTTTACTTTTACAATTATTTTTTAATTTGAATTTATTGTTCTACTCCTAATTCATGTTAAAAGTCATCTTAAATGTACATTCAAATGTATATAACTTTAGATTTAATTCTAGCATAATAGAAAGAAAGAAAAAACTCACTTTTAATCATAATCATTTTCATTCAAAATCAATTTTTATCGCAGTGGAAACAAACACACATAAACGTTTTTCACCCAATTCTTATATTTAGAAAAAGCAAAAATTAAAAGAACATGTCTGGTGTTTACCTACTCTATGTATCCGACCAACGCTTTTGTTTTATTTTTTGCATGTTTATTGGTTAGTAAAGTAAAAACCATTATTGCTTCATGTGCTTGAAGGCAATGCAAAGAAACGAGGATCATGTTTCTCTCAAATTAGCTAAGTAATCATAATCAATTATAATCACATGCTAATCACCCAGTGACCTCCTTTTGCTTTCTCTACAAGCTTTGCTGCCTAGTACTGTGTACCATACAAAGTAGAATCAGTTAAAGAGATTCTTAGTTAGCTGTGTGTATCTTTTGCCCCATTTTCTTCATAATTGAACTTAACAACCACTACACACAAAAGCAATTCATTCAACTGAAGTTTCTTTTTCTTTTTCATAAATCAAGCAGCTACAATATCATTCAAGAAGAAATAAGAAAGAAAAACCTCTCAAAAAAAATAAAAAAATGAGAGAAAAAAATGCTTTTGTGTGTAGAAGGCAAATAATTTAGACATTTTTAGCTTAATAAATTACTTAAGTGATTGGTTATCAATTGCTTTTATAATTTTTCCAAATTCAAAGAGAAAATTGGTGTGTTAACCTAGTGTGCTAAAGCCACAACTAGCTCTTGGTAAAGAGGCTTTATGACCCCTCTTCTTTTACTAAATTATTGATAAGATTTCAAAAGTAAGACCACCTAATGTCATCCTAAAAGGGTTTAGATCATGATATGTCTAGTTAAACCTAATGAACTTTGTCTCGATTAATTATTTTTATATATGTCCCCCATCAAGCTAACACCTAACTTAGTTTTGAATGTTTTAAGTTAAACATAATGATTAAATGCACTTGACAATGGTGCATAAGTGATTATTTTTGCACAAAATTTCCCTTCAAAACACTGTCTTTGTGTCCTAAAATGAAAACCTCAAAACAACAAAGAGGATGCAAGGCCTTGTGTTGCAGTAGCAACAGGTTTAGCGTTTCTTCTTCAGAGGAAGCAGAGAGTTCTTCTGCCTCTGATAGATTCCCTTCTGTTTCAACACTAGCACATGCCATGGTGCAAGAGAGACTTGACCAAATGATAAGAGAAAAACTCGAAGCTAGACATGTCGAGAGAAAAAGGGAAAAGAGAAGAGAAGGAACTAAGTTTGTTGTAATGTTAGCAACGGAAAAGTGTTCTTATGATCCTAGAGAGGATTTCAGGGAGTCTATGATGGAGATGATAACAGTGAATCGCCTTGAAGATGCGAAAGATCTTCGTAGTTTATTGAACTATTATATGTCGATGAACTCGGAAGAATACCACAGTCTTATACTTGAGATTTTTCATGAGGTTTGTACTAATTTGTTCTTATCATGTAAATGCCAATGGTAACAAATGTGAATTTGCCAAATATTTCCTGCACAAATGTTAACATTTTCAAAATTTCAACATGCTTTTTTTATTTTGAAGGATTTAGCAGTTTTTTACATTGGATAGTGAGAGAATTGTCATTACAATAAGAAATTATATTAAGGGACCAAAAACATATAGCCAATGACTAATACCGTAGAATCTAATAAACTATGAATATCTCAGTCTTAGTTTTATTTATATTTCCACATCTAAGGAAATGGACATGTGCACGTATTAAAACGCTGATATGAATATGGAACATTTAGAGTATTATAATTCTTGATAGAATTTATATTAGAATTCAAAATTTGGAGAAAAGTATAGAAAGGTGAAATGAAAAGAGAATTGTTACATCAAGTAGTATATGAAGGTTTATATAACCAATTACGCCAGCTAACTTCTAATTAGCATGTAACTGACATTTATATCTCAGATAGTCACCCACAATCCGGAAGCTTTCAGCTTGAGAAATGCAAAAAATATATGTCAAAAAACGTCGAAACAAAAGAATATGAAATGTTTAAATATGAGGACTAAAATAAATGCGTAATCATCCTTTTTTATGGAGATTATCTAAAATGTCATGTAGGCTAAAAAGAAAGATTTTTTTTTTTTGCCTAACTATCCATGATCTTTATGGATAGAAGCTAGAATGTTGATTAGGCGAAAATGAATGACTTTTTTATTGTTTAACTATCAATTATCTTTATAGATAGAAACTAGAAGGTTGATTAGGCTACAAAGAATGAAGTTTTGTTTAACTACCCATTTTATTTATGATGTAAGCTAAAATGTCAATAAGGCTAGAAAGTATAAAATTTGCTTAACTATCAATTGTTTTTATGGACATAGAAGAAGCTAGATCGCCGATTAGGCTAAGAAAATGAATTTTGAATATTTATCTATCAATTTTCTCTATGGATATATAGAAACTAGAATGCCAATTAGGCTAAGCCTATCTTTGGAAAACTACAAAAACACAGAAGCAACGTACATATAGTTGAAGCTCCAATTCTTAGCTTATATAAAGTCATGTTAGAATTGCATTGGAACGTGAGAAAAATGGAATGAACGCACATAATAAAATAAAGAAAGAATGATATCACCAAATATGTGGTATTCTTGAGAAACTTTAACAATTGCTTGATCTTGATGAATTTGATTGAACAAATTAGTGCATCTTCCAAACTTTCGCACTTCTAAGTACCACATTGATCTTGATCCCAACAGGAGTGCCTCAACCGTTTGCGATTGGACTCATTTGCCTAACCATGGCATTATGGAGACAAGTTTCGGTATGTTGTGACGCTGAGGGATTGGGCGAATGAAAAAGCAAACTCGTTGATCTTGTGTATTTGATGAATGTTATATGTGGAGCATATTGAGGTTGTGGAATCCATCTTTCGTGGCTTGCACCTATGAATCTCAATGAGTCTTGAAATGGAGGGGAAGGATGGTTCAGATGCTAAAAATATTTCAAAAAAAAAAATTGGATGCCCGTGGCAAGCAACTAAAATTTGAGAAAGGAAGTATCAAGAAAGGAATCAGAAACGAAAATTTGTGAAAGAAAATATTCTTAATAGGATTTAATTAAGAGAAAACTATAGAAAAGTGAAATGGGAAGTGAGGAAGTAATATTGATTATGAGAGAATGGTTCCATCAAATAATACATTAAGGTCTTTATTGCCAATTAAACCAATTAACTTCTAACTAGCTTGTAACTAACTTTTATATTTTTATTAGAAGTCACATACCATTCCCCGGTTAGAAATATGGGTTAACTATGGAAAATAGGTGGATAACTCCTATGGATGATGATGATGAATGTTAGACAAATTAATGATCTTGATGTTTTCGATGTATTATTTTTGCACTTGTGTGTTCTTGGTGATGATGATGATAGGAGAAAAAATGTGATAATAAGTAAATGTTCTTACTTCCATTTTTAATCAATCTTAATCATTGATTAAATCTGACAGTTTGTTTTTTCTATTTCACTAGTGAGAAATTTAATAGAGTTCTCACCCTAAAATCTACTTGAAAAATAAGCATGAAAAATGTTTTTTTTATCGCTACATATATAGTAAGTATCCTTTAGAACGAAGATTTCAATATGAATTTGGCTATCTTTTTTAAAATAGAGATATATTTTTATATTTATATCTCCTTAATAATATATTTATAGTTATTTCAAACACAAATTTATCGGTTCAAAGAAATACATCAAAGGTGATTTTATGAAAGTTGGATGAGCAATCGCCGGCAAAAAAAGTCAAGATGTGGAGGATTGATCAGGGATGGTAATGGTGTTTGGATTTACGAATGTACTAAAAATGCAGGGTAGACTACGGCTTCTATGATAGAAATGTGTGGAGTGTATAAAGGTTTGAGTATGACTAGGAATAAATGTATCTCAAATTTGATTGTACAAGTGAAATCGGAGGTGGTTGTTCATGGTATTAACAATGGCAAAATTGGAAGTTTTATGGGAAGACGATCATGTTCATAGTATCATTTACTTTCTCTAGATTAGAATTTTAGATTTATGCTAATTTATAGGAAAACAAATAATGTGTTGATGTGTAGCCAATATTGATTCTACGAAGATGTGAACTATGTAGATTTTCATCGGACACCTATCGAGGTTTCTCATGTTTTAAATTTTCGAATTGTCTCCTTCCCTCTCTTAATAATTTTGCAAGTTTTTTAAGGATTCTGCCCCTTTGTACCCAAAAAAAAAAGAAAAAGAAAAGGCAAGTTATTCCATTATACCTAAACATATATAAGGGTTCATAACCTATTATTATATTAAATTAAAGTTAGGGTTAACTAAGTAAATGGTTCTTATAAGATAGCATGAAATTTTTTATTCTCATTAATTCATTGACAAAAAATAAACTTTTTATGAATTTACAATACTAATATGTAATATTTTGATGATATTTGTTGGTTAGCAGAGAGTTTCTTCTATTCTCATGATTTACTAAATTTTCCTTTCCAATTTTTTTTCTTTTTCGTTAGACGTGCGAGGGGTTTCGTTTTCTCAAACAAAATTTAGGTTAATACAAGGTTGTACCAAAAAAAAAAACAAAATTTAGGTTAATTTGTATTTATTTATTTATCTTTGCTGAAAAAGGTTAATTGTACCATGTGCTGTGGTACACTGCTTGTATTGCCCACTTTATTGAATATAAATAATGAATATTGAATGAATAGAGAGCCTCAACTATTTTCCTCCGTTAAAAAATGTTTGTTGCATTACAATGATTGCTTTTGGATATTCTTATGTGGGTGTCAAGAAGAACAAATATTATGCAATGGACACGTTAATAATTTGGATTTAAGACAGTCACGCCAGTGACCAAACCAAAGATAAACTAACAAAAGTGTTGCACTGCTTTTTTTAAAGCCTATTTGCTCTGGTTATAAGTTTTGTATAAAATGAGCAAATAAAAAGTTCTTCGAGCTTTAACATTGTTCAGAAAAATAAGCTTCATGGTTGATTAAATTAAAACATAGCATCAAGAATAAGATAATTCAATGGGAAGACTCAATTTAATTCTTAACAAGTGGGTCTATAATTTTGTACTTCTTCACCGAGGCCGGCAGCCAGCAGATGAAGTGACAACAATTACACCAACAACCTTCCTTCAAAAAAAATTACACCAACAACCTCACATTAAACTTGAACTGTTTTTCTTCATTACTATAAATTACAAATTTTTCATGCAATGTATAAAAATAGTTAATGAAAGAAGGGGACCCAACCCAAAAGTGAATAAAGAAAAATGGCCATTGGTCAGAAAGGATGTGTGTTTGAATTTAAATTAGATGATATGCCAAAAGGATAAGTCATGAATTAAGAAGGTTTAAGTTGGAGTTTTGTTGGTGTTTTTACAATAAGATAAATGTAAAAAAGAAAATTAAGTGTTCTTTAAATCTTAAAATCATTTTTATCTTGAAATGTGCATTATCCTTTCACTTTAAATTTATTATGGAAATCTTAAATTGCGTCTCAAGCCACAAGTTAAAATGCTTACATAAAAATTATTTTTTGAAAATTGTAAGTTTTGAAAGTTCAAATATTTATCTTTTCAATATAAATTTTTTTATTATTATTTTTTTGGTTCCTTGACATATATCATAAGAGCACAAGTTAGTTTTACCCAATTTGTTACAGAGTTTTACTAACGAAAGCTTTCAGGAGTACTTTTTAATGATTCTAAATCAAGTCATTATTCATTAAATATGTATCTTTTTAGTAAATAATGGTTGTTTTTCAATAAAAAAAAGTTTCGAATTTTATATGTTTTAACATGTTTAATATTGCACACATTAAACAAACTTTTAGGTTTTATTTGCGAGTTTGGAAGGTAAGGGAAATAATGATTTAGAAAAAAAAGGAATGAATAAGTAGAAGAAATAGAGGACATTGGAAGGAGGAGCTTATTTTTCTTCAAAATATAAAACTCTTGTCATTTAGGTTGTATTGGAGTAAGGATTATATTAATTCTTCAAATTTAATATAGGGTTAAATATGTTTTTGGTCCATATAAATATGTCAACTTTTCGTTTTAGTCCCTTTAAAATTTTCCTTTAACTTTGAGTCCTTAAAAAAATTTCCATCTTCATTTTTAGTCCCTCCTTTAAAGTAAACTTATATGTAAAATTCATATTTTTTAATAAAATTTTACAGAAAAATTCATAATATTATAAGAATCTCTCCCAAAAAAATTTAGAATTTTTTAACAAAACATGAATTTAATACGAATTTTTATATTATTTATGGTTAAAAATTCATATTTAATTTGCTTTTTGTAAAAAAATTCTAATTTTTTTTGGAAAATTATTTTACAATATTTTATACATTTCTGCATAATTTCATTAAAAAATAAAAAAATTAACTTAAAAATAGGGACCAAAAGTAGTGATTGAAAATTTTATAGGGACTAAAAGTTTAATGAAAATTTTAGATGGACTAAAACGAAAAATTGATATATTTATAGGGATCAAAAACATATTTAACCCTTTAATATATGTGCTTATAATATTCTTAAAATTAAAAATATAAATTAATCGTAAGTATTAACTTATCGATCTCTAAAAAAACTTTTAAAAACAAAAAAAAAACATAAATAATTTCTCAATTTTCTAGTATATTTATGTCCTCCAAAATCCTTGATCCCCTCTAAACTCCTAAACAAAATCTTAAAATAATTATGATTTGATATGTTTACGCAAAAACTTTTTTTTTACCAAACGTAAAAACAGGTTGAACAACAAATTTAATGTAATTACGTTTAGAAAGAAGAAAAAAGAGTTGAAATTGAGAGTGTTTTTTAAGAGGAAAATCCTGACTACCATTTCCTCATCCTTTCTCTCTCTCTCCCTCACAAATCTCAATCTCTTCTTCTAAATTGTCCCTCTTCACTTTTCTTGTCTCTCCTTCCAACCAACTTTCCAATTTGAATAAAAGAGTGTCCAAATGAAGCTATTTTAATTTTATTTAAACCTTCCATTCCTTTGGACACTTCTGCCTTCTCTTTTTCTGTTCCCTCATGAACTATACCTCACCGGATCTCGCTACTCTCTGATCTTTTTCATTCTTCGCAGCTTCTAGAAACCCGGTCAATATGAGTCAACTCGGTCTCATATTGCAGGAATCTCTGCGTTCTCAGAGAGAATCGAGAACTATTCTCGGTTTATTAACCGAACAAATGGACGGTTTAGATTCAGGAACCACCAGAAGACGTAGTCTCAAAGAACGTTTCAGATTCACCGGTATGGGTTGTTGTGGTGCCACCTGGGTTTTCCGTCCAATTATCCGCCATGAACATCATCATCATCATCATCAACAACAACAGAACGAAGAAGATGAAGCTACGGTGGAACAACAGCAGCAGCAGCTACAAGTTCAAGATCAAGATCCGAACCCAGTTGAACCGGAATGTGAAGCTCCGGCAGGTTCGTCTGGTTCTGGAATGAATCTCGCAGCGGCGTTGGCGGCTGAGCGGCAAATGAGGGTAACGGAGGAAGCTAGTGGTGGTGGCGGAGAAGGAGCGACACCGTGGAGAGTTTCGTTGATGAAACTGTTAGAGGAAACGGAAGTTGAAAATGAGAGTAATGGTGGTGCGAGTGCGAGTGATTCAGTGTGCTGCGTGTGCATGGGAAGAAAGAAAGGTGCAGCGTTCATACCGTGTGGACACACTTTTTGCAGAGTGTGTTCGAGGGAACTGTGGGTGAATCGAGGAAATTGTCCCCTTTGTAATCGTTCTATTCTTGAGATTCTCGACATTTTCTGAATTTCTTGGATCCTTGAATTCTCTTCCATTTTCTTCATGTTAGTTAGGTGTAATAGTAACATGAGACTTTTAATTTCTTCAATTTTCTTTAGTTTGAATTTCGTCATCAGTAGTAGTAGAATCAATAATTTTGGTAGATTTTTGTCTTTATCTTAGTATTGGGGGCAGTGGTGGGGACCTAAGCAATGCAGAAAAGCTTTTTCTAAATAAAGAATAAGATGAAAGAATACCAAGTCTTGCTACTTTTAATTTTATATATATGCTTGAAATTTATACTTATAAAATTTGGCCATTCGAAACTCTTGAAGAAGGGGACCATTTTGATTGTTTTAATTTAGACTGGGTCCAAAATCCGCCCAAAAATGGAGGTCCAAATTGCACAATCATAAAAAAAATGCGGAGTTTTACATAACGTATTTGATTAATTTTTTGTTTGTCAAGTAGTCTAATAACTTAATATTCATCTTTTAGACGAATTTGAAATTTGAATTATTGTATATTGCAATGTCTTTGTTAGCCGAGTTAGTCGCTCACGGAGACCTATTTGATCACACTCTATTAGTTGCAATTGAATTGGTAGGTTTTCAAATATATGAGGCGCGGTTGCCTTTAATGTGGTCATGTGAGAACTTTTGAAAGAGGGTTGTGTACATGTGTTTGATTTTATGACGATGACAAGTGTGTGTTTATAAATCTTAAATTCAACTGTGAAAACTCACTTTGGACTAGAATCTACACCGGCTAGAGCTGGGATGTTGCATAGTGAATAAGAATATGTACGGTACATGATTCCAAACGTGCCTTAACAGAAGAATATGGATAAGGAAAATAACATGAGTGCATTTTTTGACAAAGAAGTAACAAGTTACATGATAGATTTTCCCTAAAGAAAAAAGTTACATGACAGATTTGATAAAAATACACCATAAGAGAAAATAACATGTTACATTATTTATTTATTTTGACAAGGAAGGAACATGTTTTCTCTGAAGAAGGTAAAATGGAAGGAAGTAACATGTTTTTTCTTAAGAAGGTAAAATGGAAGGAAGTAACATGTTACATGATAGATGTGACAAAAAAAATAAGATGAACAAAAATAGTGTTGAATAGACGTAAAAAAAATGATATTCTAAATAACATTATTGAATAGATAAAATTTGGTTTACTAAGAAAAAAATCCATGTGAAACTGAGAACATTTCTTTTATGGTTTTACGAGCTGTGCTAAATGGTACAAAAATGAATCAGAGACGCCAAAATTTGACTCGGAGAAATGAAACTAATCAAACATTGACAAAATGGTAAAATAGAACTTTTGGAGTATAAAATAATTGATGGGCAGGAATGCAATTAGTAAATGACAACAGTGTTCATTTCTGAGTTGTGATGAAAAAAATTGCCCAATATCGCTCTCAATCATTATTGTTTATTTTCCTTCAAAAAAATTATTATTGTTTATTTTACTATTTTATCAATGTACGGTTAGTTGTATCTGTGGAGTATACTACGGCCAAATTTGGTATTATCCATTTTCGTAAGATTCCTCTTTCTCTTATTAATCTCTTATAGTAAAACTCTTATGGAGAGTTTGCTGCTCATTTGGGTTCCACAATGTTTGAGCGATTAGTCTCCGCAGTTGTGCGCGGAGGATACACAGTTTACACAAAAAAAAATCTCTTATAATATAAAAATGGTTTACCAATGTATTTTGGTCTTGACATAAACGACTTAGGGCAAATTATATAGCTTTTCTTAACTCGTGATAACCTCAACGTTTATGTTGAATTCATTGCACAATATCCAACAAGAAGTGAAGGATTTTTCAGATTTTTTTCTCAATGAAATCAAATTGGTTTGGCTTTCAAGGTGGTCCTACAAGTATATATGTGGCAAAAATTGGAGGGTCAAGTCTACAACATTTGGATGATTGCTCAATAGACACATCAAAATTGTTTATTTGGCTATAAAAAGTCGATCCAATGAAAACATCTGATCAGAAATTACAACCTAATTAAAAGCGGAATCCAAGTGTCCATTGCACTACTTTCTAACATTTGATAAATGTGGGGGTATATTTGTCAAAAAAATGTGGGGGTATATACCAAGAGGTCTAAGTCCAAGAGGTCCATATCTTTTAAATTGGGCTCCAGTAGTGGCTGTTAACAGAATGAGCCAAGGACCAAATGCAAAACAAATTATTATAGAATTTCTTTTTCCACCCGCTGCGAATCATGCGCAAAAAAAAAAAAATTTGCATTGTCATTGTATACAAATTTTTTTTTTTAGGGAATCATTGTATACAAATTAAATTATTGTTTTAATTCGATTAAATTTCATCATGCGTAATTATACAAATATTTTAGGAATTGACATAACTAGTATCATAGTATGAATTATTTGATTTAATGCGTGTAAAGAATTTTAAGATTAGGTGCATAAAAATCAAACTCTTTGCACTTTACAATATATAAGAATTATTTTAGAATGAGATCATTGATCAAGTTTACAATTGTCATCAAGGTTGATATTACGAATGTTCAAATAATGTATGTATGCAAATATACACTCTAGAATACTAATTTGCAAGTTGTAAATTACTTTATCAATCATTTCAAAATGGTATCGTTGATATGTTGATCAATTCCAAAAATAAGGTAAAATTGACTATATGCCCGCCAATAATTATCCATCTTTTTGTGAGACAACATTTTCTATTTATACACAGTTTCACAAACTAGTCTTTCTGCCTCTTGAGACAGAAGAAAAAAAAACTAAAGACGAGAAAAATGAGAGATATTTCTTTGAAAAAAATGATAAAGAAATAAATCAAGAAAAATGAGCTTAGCCAAAAAATAAATTCAACAGAAATGAATGGAGTTGGATCAATTTTCCTAAGAAACAAAGAGAGAGTGGTCACAAAAATAGGGTCCCATTTCCTACCAAAAACGAATATGACTCAAACCTTTAGAGATATCATCATAGTCACATTCTCACTCAAAAAAGATGGTAGGTAGTGCTCCATCAGTCACAATGTGAACACACACAGAAACTGCACAATTGCCTGCTGTCTCTTTAAATTTTGAGATTAGATTTAGCTTCTTTTTTTTTATCTACAAATATTAATAAATTAGTTTTTAGTATTTATTTGCTACCAAATTTATCCTTTTATCACTTTCAACTCTTTGGTTCTTATACCAAGAGCACTTAGATGAGATAAAATGGGTCTCTTCTAACTTAACCAAGGTCTTGGATTTAAATTCAGTCTTGACCATGCAGCACGTTAAAACTCTTAGGGAGAACTTACTGCCCAATTGAGTCCCACAACACTCAAGGGATTAATCGTCGTTGTTACGCGTGGAGGATACCCGATTTAAAAAATAAAAAAATAAAAAACTCTTGGTTCTTAGTTCAAAATAGTTGAACTATCTAATTTCCAAATTTCTCTTATTTTATCGTTTTTTTGCTGAGATTAAAACTTTACCACCCAATTTAGTTTATCTTTATATTCTTTCAAGTGGCTCTACATATATGTGGCCTAACATCCTATCCTAAGCTATGATTAATTAATTCTAAGATACTTATCAATGACCCCCCATCAAAATTCACATTAGACTTCTTAACCTTATTACACACCTACCTTGATTTGTTACTCGTCCATTAGAACTCGGGTTATTTTCAACTAAACCACTGTTATTTTGTCAAAAGATATTGTTATACATAAATTCCTCAAACCACCTCCACAGTCACACCATATGTTATTTGTGAGAGAATGAATCAATCGATATTTTTTTATTCATCTTACAAATGATACAGTTATAGTTATTTAAAAGGGCTAACTTGTAGGTATGTTTATTTGTACATAAAAAAAAATTAATGCATGATATGATATGAAACTACAATAAATCATGATTATTTCAACTATTAGGTATTAAAAAATATTATTCATTTGTAAAACCTCCAAATAAGATATTTTACCAGTTAACTTTCAATTTTCTATTACAACCTATAAGTTAGTCCTTTTAAATAATTTTTAACTCACTTGATGTGTTCCCTTAAAAAACACTAACTTTATGTGTTAGATTTTTATGAATTTGATGTCAAGAAGGCAACATCAGCACATCTTTTTCTCTTAATTATTTTTTTAAATTAAATAATATATACTTCTTTCCTAGGCACTCTCCTTGAAGCCAAAGGCCTATAAATTGCACCCAAACAACACCACTCTTCACACTCTCACAGCAAATAGTCCTATAGTCACTGCCTATTAAAGTGAGAGAGAGAAAAACAGAAGAAAGGAAGCAAATGGAGAAGTTTCCAGTAGTTGACATGAAAAATCTTAACACTGAAGAGAAGGCACCAACCATGGAGATCATAAAAGATGCTTGTGAAAATTGGGGTTTCTTTGAGGTACTATTTATTTTTTTATGAGATTTCATTGAGGTACTCTATAATGCACGTTGGCCACATACATATTATATATATGCATACCAATTAGTAAATTTTTAACTATAGGTAAATGCTAGTGATCAGTGGTCATGATAGTTTTCAGGATCGAACCCGGAACCTCCTACGTAAAACTCATTCAATATCTCTTAACTCATTAATCGAACTACCTACGCGAGACATGTACTTAACTGATAACTCTCCTTTAAAGGCTTTGTTTATTTGTTTCTTATTTGTGGATTTTCTTTGTTTTGTTTGATGAAGTTGGTGAACCATGGGATATCCATAGAGTTGATGGACAAAGTTGAGAACCAGACAAAAGAAAACTACAAGAAGCGTATGGAGCAAAGGTTCAAAGAAATGGTAGCAAGCAAAGGTTTAGAGTTTGCTCAGTCTGAAATCAATGACTTGGATTGGGAAAGCACTTTCTTTTTGCGCCACCTTCCTAACTCTAACATATCAGAGATCCTTGATCATGATCATGACTACAGGTTATTATTATTCTCAATATAAATCACGCACGCCTCTTATTTTAAATTGCGATTTGAACCTTTATATTGCGGAAAAATGTAGTTGATACGGTCAAAATTACCTTACAATTATGATGTCGTTGTGAAGATAAAAAAATCCTTTATATTGTTGTGGTTGCATAATGCAATTTAAAATCATGATCTACGTGTATATATTTTTTTGTGTTGGTCACATAAATTTTGTGTTATTAATTTTAGGAAGGCAATGAAGGAATTTGCAGTGGAACTTGAGAAACTGGCTGAGCTACTTCTTGACTTGCTGTGTGAGAATCTTGGACTAGAGAAAGGGTATTTGAAGAAAGTCTTTCATGGATCCAAGGGACCAAATTTTGGAACCAAAGTTAGCAACTACCCTCCTTGTCCTAAGCCAGATCTTATCAAAGGACTCAGAGCCCACACAGATGCTGGTGGCATAATTTTACTCTTCCAAGATGACCAGGTTGGTGGACTTCAGCTCCTTAAAGATGGCCAATGGATTGATGTCCCACCAATGCGCCATTCCATTGTTATCAACCTTGGTGACCAAATTGAGGTATAGTACTAATCTATATATAACTATAGGTTTTAAATCGCATTCGCGATGTTGTAGAGACCTCAAAATCCGTTATATTACAGCTGCAATATAAAACTGTCTGGTAGTTTATGCATCATTAATTTTCTTCTTTAATTTAATTATTTGTTGTTTATGATAAAAATAGGTGATTACCAATGGCAAATACAAGAGTGTGTTGCACCGTGTAATTGCTCAAACAGATGGGAACAGAATGTCCATAGCCTCATTCTATAATCCAGGCAATGATGCTGTTATCTCTCCAGCACCAGCCTTGGTGAAGGAGTTAGATGTGACAAACCAAGTTTACCCAAAATTTGTTTTTGATGATTACATGAAACTCTATGCTGGCCTCAAATTCCAAGCCAAAGAGCCAAGATTTGAAGCTATGAAGGCAATGGAATCCAACATTCCCATAGCAGCAACTACCTAAACATGTGATGAGAAAATTATATTATATGTATATGTTTATTTGCTAAGGTTTCTGAATGCTTTTGGTCTCTTTGATTGGTATCAGCGGCACCTATGTGCATGTGTAGCATAAATAAATATGTAATATATAGTTCAAAAAATAAAATATATATTAGCTTGATCTGATAGTTTGTGATGGTTAAGATAGTGTCACGTTGCATTACTGTTTTATAAAGTAGAGCCGGATCTTAGCAATGTAATGTTATATTATAAAGAACGATGTCACGATTCATCCTACTTATTATGCTTTGGAATAATCATGTCATGCAATAAAGAGAAAAAATAAATACCTGCCGACTAAAGTTGCTAATATGTAACCCAACTTCTACTTTTTTTTTTTTTTTTTTTTTGCTGTTTTGCTAGAGTATGATACATCATACATCCGTCTAAGAAATTGATCCAAATGGAGGGGTTCGAACCTCGGCACCTCATTACTTTTTCAATCTTTCAGTAACATGTCTTTGCAGTCCCATTTAAAGTGGTTTATTTTTTGAGACATGCTTGTTTTAGTGTTGTATCTATGCAGGTCAATAATATGCCATTGATAAAACGTTTGACTATTTAACTTCTTGGCTCATTTTAAGTTCTATTACCTTGGCTTTGTCCGTGATCTATGGTTTATCTCACTGATAATTCGTGTTATTATAACTTTCAAGCTCCCTTCTATAAAATAAGAAAAAATAGTACACCTATGTGGCCATGACCCATGACATTGACAGCAACCAAACTAGAATTGTTGATAATATTAAGAATCCCAATTTGGTAAGAAAGCATCATGTTGGCTTTCAGTAGAAAAAAGTAGGTGATTGTAGTGGATGACAGAACTAACAATGAACTATTGTTTCACTCTTTGCTCGATTTATGATGAGTAATATTCAATTGAGACCACAAGGACAATTTCATCAATAAAAGATACTTAGTTTCAGGTCAAAGCTGCTAAAATTAATCAGAAATCCAGTTGGATACGTTGACACATAACAGAAGAAGAGTACACAAGTCATGTCTTGCGGCACATTCGTCTCCTTTGACTTGTGTTTTAGTTGATCCCTCGCTATCATACACAGGATAAACAAACTTACCAGGCATTTAAAATTATAAGTTTTATTTTAACCTTTTCTTTTTATTGTAAGCACAGTGATGAGTATCGAATACATTACTCAATGCGAATTTGGAGCGACCGTGTTCATTTAGTATTGTTTGGTATTGCGGTAAGTTTGTAGCCACCTTAATTTTGCTCAACCCAAGAAACTTGTCCTATGCACTTTGTAACAATAACAAATCCTGTTCATTAAAACGATGATTGTCAACTCAATTATAGAAACCACGAAACTCGATGATTGTCCTATGCTAATCCTGTTCATTAAAATTGGATTCAGTGTACAAGAATCCGTATACTTTTGGTCACATTGCACAGTTTATTTTTTTTCTACTTTTTCGTTTACTTTTGCACTCACGAGAATCTTTTTTGAGCGTTTTGCTTTAAACCTCCTGCCAAAGGATTCTCAGTATATAACTGACACACACACTTCAAACACTAACCATAGTCCATGAAAGAAACACATTAATTAAGGCATAGCTTAATAACGATATAAAACTTTAGGTTATAAAATCCGTAATACATGCAGCAATGCAATTCTCAATAATTTGCAACTGTACACAGTACAAAGCAGGGGATAAAATGATCGACCAACTGAAATTCATAACTTTGTAATTAAAAATTTATGTTAAATAACAATCTCCCTTCAACAGATCCCCAATAACTTCCGAGAAAAAATAAACGAGAAAAAGGGCAGAGCTATCTTTTTATCTAATTATAAAGTACATTTCAAAAAAAATCGACATTGCTTTCGCAGCTCTTGATGCCAAGGATTCATTGTCCATGGTTCACTGAAGACAACTGAACAAAAATGAGATTTCAAAACCACACATCATTTATGTCATACTACATTGGTGTTTGGACGGATGCTGAATTGTCGACAAATAAGGTTATCAAAGGTTTTTTTTGGAAGGCAACTACGAGAGGAAACGCCATTGCACTTGGTCCTCATGCAAGCTACCTGGAGTTCTGGCAGTCCTAATCTCGATGAATTAATTAAACATGTTAACATTATGTTGCTCTTGTGCTTTCTTGATAATTAATGCCCAATGATACGATATTTCCACAATATGCTTAAATGTTGAGGAGTTTTTATGATATACATAAGAATCATATATCTTGTTTTCCACAATTCAATTTACACAACATAAGAGTAACATTTAACACATTCAACATGAACTTCTTCAGAGTTGAGAGTGTCCAAGTTATGAATCCTAATTATATTGACTTATTTTAGTAAAAATAGTATGGATTCATCTAGATTAGGAAAGTTAGAGGAGGAGGTTGAATGAACGGTGTAGAAGCTAATGGAATTGCAAAGGTTGGTTCAGGTTTAGGATGGGAAGATCATGTACCAATTTGTGTGTCATCCACTACTACATCATTAATTTAACCTTCTCCCTCTAACTTTCCTAATCTCGATTAATTTATTACTGTTACTAATTAAGTCAGTAGAATTACGAGTCATAACTTGAGAACTCTCAAATCCTGAAGAAGTTGATGCTGGCTGGGCTGAATGCTTCTATTATGTGGCAAACTGGTTCGTGGAGAATAAGGCATATGGCTCTTATGTAGCTCAAAAGAACACTTCAGTGCTTTAAGCAAGTTGTGAAAATATTGTATATTTAGGCATTAAATCCGAAGAAAGCACAAGAGCGAAAGAATGCTAAAATGCATATGACACTGCTGAATTTGTTCCCTCTAAAGGCACTTCTTCTAGGAAAACACATATTCATGAGTCCATTCTAAGGGAAATTGAAGTTGATACCTTTGTACCAGAAGTGCAGCAAGTTCCTCTAGAAATTCCTCAGTCAATGAGTAAATCTGAACTCTGAAGATATTCCTTCTCAGTGTCCAAATGATGTTGCATTTGTTGCTTCAACTTCAGCTTCACAACAGTTTATGACTAACGAAGAATTTGATAAGTTGACATCCAAAATTGAGGCCTACAATCCGCTTTAGCCCTAATTTTGGAGAAACTTTTCAAGCCTTAAGGTTTTTAATAATCAGCTTATAGAAAAAACTTTTTAAGGCTAAGGCTTAGAAAGTTTATACAAAATCGGAGCCTAAACTAGTTTCAGGTCTCAAGCAACTTCAAGCATTTGTTCAAAGTTTTAGAAGTTTCCATGTATGCCTCAGTTTAAGGAGTGGCGACAATTGTAGCTTCATTTGCACATTAAAAGGGATAGCTTAATATTTATTCATTAACTTACAAATTTCTAGCAGCTTCAGTATCCCTTAGAAAGAACTTAGGAATGTGTGTTATTTAGGAAAAAGTGTCTATAGAGGGAACAAATTCACTAGAGTCCTTAGACATTTTAACATTACTAGATTTTTTACCCGTGCATCGCACGGGTCTAACGTATCAATTACATTTCATGGTCAAATATATTATTTATTAGAAAAATGCTAACAACACACCTTTTAACATACACTTTTCAACACACTCTCTTTGATTGGTTAAAATTCACATGAGACCCACCAAATTTATATGGGACCCACATAATTTGGTGGGACCCACATAATTTGGTGGGACCCATGTAAATTTTAACTCATCAAAAAGAGTGTGTTGGAAGGTGTGTTGCTATCATTCCTCTATTTATTAATTCTGGCAACAACAATTGCAAAAACATGAGTTAGGATTGATTTCATTTTTGCAGAAATAGGAGTGGCAAAAATAGTGCATGATGTTTTGATTTAGATGGACTACTAAATTCTGTTTAAAGATTGATTTAATATTTATATTGAAATATAGCTTCACATAATTAGATAAATACATTCTAAATCAACTCAAGCATTACACACACATGCTGATTGATATTCCTCTTGCAAACTCTTCTTTTTTATTCAAGATGCACAATAAAAAACATTAATTAGTAGTAGATAATGAAATACCAAATATTTCTTCATTCAATCATAATGGTAGGAGTTAATTTTGAGCGTATAGATTAATTCAAATTGCTTTGAAAATGCAGTCATTATTAACATTTGAGTTTGTCTATCCTGTGCAATATTGCATATGTTAAGGATACTAAAACAATCAACTTTTTTGTTGAAAACCACATTTATTTATTTTAAAAAAAATATTTAATATAAAAACACAAATTCCAATATGAACTTCCTACTATAAACTTCTTAACATGTGCAAATTTGCACATGTTAGAAAAACCACATTTTAGCATTTATTAGGCACAATAATAGCTACTATTTGTTGGTAGAAACTGAAAGAGCAAAAAACGATTTGCCATCTAATGCATTAAAAAAATATATAAAAATTAAAAGATTTGTGCATGTAAAAAATCAGTATGACCAAACTAATTATAATTTCGATGCTAACATCTTAAAAAACCAAGACACAAGTTCTGCTCATATGGCATGATAGAGGCAAAAACCAAGAAAAAATCAACAACAAAAATAAATGATTAACCAATCAGATTAAACTTTTTGGGTAGCAGGAAGGGAGGGTGAAGAGCTACATATAATTGTTTTGGAAATATCTAGGCGTGTGTTGAGTGGTTATTAAACTTATTGGTTTGCATGGGGAATAAGACCATGTTTTGAATTTCAAATTGCAAATGCAATGGAAGGGCCAACTAATAGTGCTAAAACCAAGCATTAGTAAATGCACACGGAACATAACAAATGGCAAGCAACATTTGAAATTCAAATTTAACATATAGAGGCAAATATTTTTATTTATTAATTTTGTTAAGTCTTAACTTAATTTTTTCCCTCCACTAATCCCTTATTAGGTTTGCAACAACTCTATCCTAAAATTTTGGCTCTAAATTTGCATCATATATGTTTTGCATTTCTTTCTCTAATAACCATGAATATATTTCAAATCAAAAATTTAATAAATATCTTAATCCTTATCCTTATTAATTTTATTAGGCCTACAACAATTTAACCTATTGTTTCAGTAGATTTTTTTTTGGACAAGTTGTTGTACACTTATTTAATACGTTTACAAACAGAATACCCTAATTTCCATGCAAACTCGGCTACCCTAAATAATTTGTTAGGAACCATGAACTGCATTAATTTTTTATGTTTAACTATAAAAGTAATAAATAAAATTGACCCGTGCAATAATTTTATATTCTTTTTATCTTTTTTCTTTATAATTTTTTTTTATTATCATTTGATTGTAATATTGTATCTCCAATAATCTAATTTGCGTTTATTGATCGACCCACGATCTTACGGGTTAAAGATTTGAAGGTGGGAAAAACACAAGAAGGGGGGGGTTGAATTGTGTTTTCAAAAATGTTTCTTTCTTACGAAAAAATAGCACTGTTCTCAGGATTCAGAGTCTGATGGAGTTCAGACTCTAATCAGAGTTCAGAGTCTCAGCAGCGGAATAAAGATCAGATGCAAGAAAGAAAGAAGACACAAACAATTTTATACAGGTTCCTTCCACAAACCGGAAGTAGTCCTGTCCCCCTTGCACTTCCAAGGAGAGTTTCACTAAAATGTAATATCAAATTACAAGTTGCTCAAACACACAAGTAAGAGACTTCCTTTGCTCAATCACACAAGAATGAGACTTCAGATGCTCAAGCCCACAAGCAAGAGACTTTAAAACAATTACAAAGAATTGAAAAGAGTTTTGAATACTTGATATACTATCAGAGGTATTCACAAAACAAAATGAAACAGAACAGACTCTGTTTTCTTAGATACTTAGAAATTCTAAAATGTGAGCTTTTGTAAGAATTATCTAAGTTGTTGATGAGCAGATTTTGCGACTTAGAATATGAGATAAGAATTCAATTCGCGTGTATATCGTTCTGATACTTGTGTAACAATTCTTCAAGTCTTCAGCTCTATTTATAGAGGTTTTGAGAGACGTTGGAGAACAGCCAGCTCATCAACTTTTCTTTACCGAAGCTGATTTGACACCCTTGATCCTTTGCTTGATTTGAGGCTTGTACAATGAAATCAAATTCAAATCCATTCCCTCAAATAAGGAAAAGTTTCTGCTACAGTTACTGTTATTCTTGTCGTGTATAGAAGACACTGTGCAGAGTTGGTGGTTGCAGGGACAAACGTAGGCATAGTGGTTGTACTTTTCGTACACTGTACTTTGTCAATGCTTCTTGGTGTCTGAAGAATCTTTGCTTCTGGATACCATTTGCTTCTGATGAGTCTGCCTCTGATGAACTTGCTTCTGATGACTTCATCTTCAGAAGCTCTTTCTTCAGACGCACTCTGACTCTGAATTTCCAGGAGCTCTTTTAGTCAGATATTCTTCAAGCTTCAGTTTAAGATTTCCTTTGCTCTTTAAATTTATTCAAACAGAACCTCTTGTAGATAAATCTTTGATTAATGGTCCTGCACACTTTGAATAAATGTTTAGCAAATCCAATTGATAATTTTTAATACTTTGTTATCATCAAAACTTAAGTGGTATACTTGTGAAACACCCTTTGTTCCAACAATCTCCCCCTTTTTGATGATGACAAACATAAGTATTTAAAAAGATCAATTGTTGTTAACTTAATTAACAAGTTGACTCTTAAGGATTCTGAGTTTTGTAAGCTCAGACTCCCCCTGAGTCTGATATTCTTTAAGGTGAGGTTTGCAAGCTCCCCCTAAGTCCTATCCAGGTTAATTAAGTTCATTTTTACGCTTAATACCAATATCATAGAATGTAGATGAGTTAAAATTGGGTTCTCAAATAAAATTTGTTAAGATAAATTTTATTTCATTCTTGGGCTCAGCTTCTGTTAAATACTTTTCTATTACTCCCCCTTTTGTCATCTATTAAAAAGATCAAAAACAGTAAAAAAAAATTGAAGAAATAGACATCTTTATATAAGAATGATCAGGAAAGTACAGAGTGTCAAAACACAGAAAGCAGGCAATTAAAACACATAACAAGAAAACAAAAAAAAACAAGGTGTGCAGCTAAGGGTTTGGTTGGGGTTGATGCTGTTGCTGTTGCTGTTGCTGTTGAACAAGAGCCATCAGACGCTGGATGTCTTCAGACTGCTTCCTAACAGTTTCTTCCAGAGCCAGTTGTCTCTGAAGAAGGTGATCTTCCCTAGCCTTAGCTTCTTCTTGCTGCTTCAGCACCTTTTGCTTCAGCATCTTGAAGACCTTGGAGTCTCTTGTTACATATTCAGATTCAGCATAGAACGGGGCATTAGCCAAAAACAGAGGCTTGGGCTGGAGTTGAGAAGAGGAGTGGGATTCTCGCAAGCGTCGTTCCATGGCGCGAGCTTGAATATCACAACACTTCTGGGCAACACCATCAAAGAAGTTCAATGCCCTATTCGTAAGATTACACCAGCTTTCTTGATAGATGAATGGTAGAAATGGAGTGTTCCTAAGAAGCACCAAACTCTGCATTTCATCATTCAGAGCCACCAGACGTTCATCCAGGTATTCAGAATCCAAAATGTTGATGGGGGGTTGGTCAGACATTTGGATTGGTGAAGATTGGTCAGAGTTAGAGGGTGAAGACATGTGGTTTGGTGGTGGTTCAGAATGTGAAGCAGACACAGTGGGTTCAGATTCTGTCACTGGGACAGACTCTGTAGCCACAGTTTCCATTTCAGATTCTGGAATGGTTTCATTTGGAGGTTGGTTTACAGTTGTTGGTTGTTGTTGTTGGTATTCAGGAAGTTCTCCTGAATAATGTTTTTCAAGATTGGAGAGGTCATCCTGTTCTGAGGTTGGGTTTTGTGGTGAATGGGGTGGTTGTTGTTTGTTTGTTGATGGATTGTCAGTTACCACTTGTTCTTCAGCAGCAGCTGTTAAATCAACAACTTGTGGACTGACTGGGTTTGTGGTTGAAGAGGGTGGAATAGAAGTATCAGGAGCAAGCATATTTAAAGGTTGGATAACAGGTGGTTGGAAGGGATGATTGGCAGGTAGTTTATTACAGATGCCTATCCTCCTTTCACCTAACTCACCTATTGTCTTATAAACATCGTCTGACACTTCTTTGTAGGGAGTGGGTTTAGAAGAAGGTTTGGATTTTGTAGTGGTAGTTTTGGTTTTGAGGGTTCTTTTGGCCTTGGGTACAGGCATGGATATTTTGAATTTCTGACTTAGAGGTGCATTGTCTAAGTCAGAGTCTGTAGAAGATGAAGTGAAGGTAGAGGGTGGAGGAATTGGATTCTGAGTTACCTTAGATGTCTTGGGAACGTCTGAGGCAGCAGCCTCTGACGCAGTAGCTTCTGATGTAATCCCAGTGACTGATTTGTCCGGGAGAGAAACACTCGTCCGGATTACTGGTGAAGACCCAGCAGCTACTGAAGCAATCTCTTGAGGAACAGCATCTGAGGTAACAGCTTCAGAAGTCCTTGAGGTTTCTTGCAGAACCTGCTGAGCTCCCTTCACAGCACTCTCTTCCAGCTTCTTGGCCAAATTCTGAGCCTCAATAACCTTCTCAATGAGATGTTGATCTTCATCATGATCAATGCCCATAGCTTCCAGAGTCTTGTCTCTATCAATCCGGTATTGGGCTTTTAACCTTTTCTTCTCATTTTTAAGGTTCTGATAGTGCTCTTCAGTCCTCTTCTGTTGTTCAGGAGTGGGTTCAAACATAGGCATCACAATCTCCCCAGTTGCTAGCCTTTTGAGTGGTCTTACAGTCTCAACAAAGCCAGCTTCTTTTTCTTCCTGGGCTTGTTGAAATCTTTCCTCAATGTTTGACTCAGCCTTTCCTCTTTTCCTCTTTGGAGTAGTCACAGTTCCAAAGGTAGTTGCTTGAGTATTAGCAGCCTTCTGCTTTCTGGCCACAGCAACTTCAGATTTCCTCTGGGCTTCTCCAGACTCCTTAGCAAAAGCTGCTAAATAAGCAGATAATGCTTCAGGATTGTTCTCTTTAAGAACAGAAGGAAAATTTCTGATGAGAGGAAGAGGGGCTTCAGACTCCTTTAAATCCTTTGAGTCAGTCAGGATTGATGTAATGGCCTTCATGTTGTAGAGGGATGTGCCATTTATCATCCTTCCAGTAGAGACACCCAGCACTCTGTCTGACGCCAGATTGAACGTCTCCAGAGTTCTCAGAACACCTCCTTGGTAGAAGATTTCAGAGAGAAGTCTTCCACAAGGGATTTGTTTCCTTTTTCCTTTATAGGCTTCCTTGACAGCCCAGCATAAATGATGCATGATATATTTTGGAAGATTTATTGGTTGAAATCCAGCCAAGAAATACAGCACCAGTTTATGATCAGAGTTAGGTTGATCAGCACCTCCTCCCTTCTGGAAGAAGCACTCATTCATAATCTTCAGAAGCACCCTGTGCTCTATATCCATTTCAACCAACCTGGTTGCAGGGTTTCCTTTCAGCAGCAGTTTTGTAAAACTGCCCAGCATTGCGTCTCTACTGCTGACGTTCCACTGAAACCTTCCTTCCATAGGCATCCTGCATGCCTGAGCAATCACTTCTTCAGTGATAGATACAGGGATACCCATCACAGCAGATTTAATTTCAAGGCCGTGAAAAGGTTCAAGACCCATTTCTTTTCTTGTTTTGCCTCTCAAAGAGGGGTTTCTTAACACAGCTTCCTTTTCTTCTGCCTTGGCTGAATCAACATCAAAAACTTCAGCCCTAACCCAGAATTCCTTTACCAGATTTACATACGTTGGACCATTTAACATCTGAAAGTACCCAGCCATGTTTTGAGCAGAGATAAACGCTTCCATCTCAACCTTGTTTCTCTTTAAAGAAGCGAAATCCACTGGTGATTCAATTTGAACGACCAACGAACCCTTTTGAAGAGGAACAGTTACAGGTTTAATGGAGATGTTTGATTTAGAACTTGAACCGCTCGTAGACGAAGCCATTTGGAGAAGATGAAGTTTGGGGGTTTTGGGTTTCTAAGCTTGAGAGAAGAGAGAAAGTTGATTTTTTAAAACGTAACTGCTTAAGACTTAAAAGTGTAGGAAAGTGAGTGAGTAGTGTGTGTTTGGTATATATAGTGATTTGAAAAACAACTCTTCACATTTCAGAAGTAATAGCCAAACATGCGTATTAATGACTTGAGGGGCGCGAAAAATATTGAGAAAGAAAAACCATCATTGCCCATAAAAAGCGTTGTTTCCCAATGCAGATAGACGTGTCAGAAGCCTATACAAATTAACTTTAACCTTTCCACTTCCCAGTACTTTCAGAGTCACAAAAAGATTCCTTTTCAGGGTCTGATAATTTTCTCAGAGGCTGAGTCTTTTCAGATTCTCCTAGGAGAGTCTGAAGCTTATTCAACGTCTGATAATTTTCAGAGTCTGATTTTTCATTCAGAGTCAAACATTACTCAGAGACAAAATGCATGTTCAAATTTTTCTTTATAAAATCAAATCTTTCAACGGTTAAAGGTTTTGTAAAGATATCAGCCCACTGATGATCAGTATCAATAAATTGAATATCTAATATCCCCTTTTGAACATAGTCTCTGATAAAGTGATGTTTGATTTCAATGTGTTTGGCTCTTGAATGAAGAATAGGATTTTTAGATAGACAAATAGCAGCAGTATTGTCACAATAAATTGGGATACAGTTTTCAGTTATTTGGTAGTCTTCTAACTGATGTTTCATCCAAAGCAGTTGTGTGCAACAACTAGCAGCTGAGATGTATTCTGCTTCTGCTGTTGACAAAGCAATAGTTGCTTGTCTCTTACTGGCCCAGGATATCAGATTCTCACCAAGAAACTGACAGTTTCCACTGGTTGATTTTCTTTCAATCCTGTCACCAGCATAGTCAGCATCACAGAATCCAACTAGCTTATAATCTGAAGATTTCTTGTAAAGAAGTCCAAGATTAGTTGTTCCTTTCAGATATCTAAAGATTCTTTTAACCGCAGTTAAATGTGATTCTCTAGGATCTGATTGAAATCTTGCACACAGACAGACACTGAACAAAATATCAGGTCTAGATGCAGTGAGATACAACAGAGAACCAATCATACCTCGATACAGCTTTTGATCAACTTTGGTTCCTTGATCTTCTTTGTTCAGAGTGCAGGTAGGATGCATTGGAGTGTTCATTTCCTTGCAGTCTTCAAGTTTAAATTTTTTCAGAAGCTCTCTGGTATACTTGGACTGATGAACATACACTCCTTCTTTGCACTGATTGATCTGAATTCCTAGAAAGAACTTCAGTTCTCCCATCATGCTCATTTCAAATTCTTCCTGCATCATCTTAGAAAATTCCTTGCAAAGAGATCTATTAGTTGAACCAAAAATAATATCATCAACATAAATTTGTACAATCAGAATGTCTTTCTCAAGTGTCTTCTTGAAGAGTGTTGTATCAACCTGACCTCTTTTAAAATCATTTTTAAGCAAGAAATTACTCAGTCTGTCATACCAAGCTCTGGGAGCTTGTTTCAGACCATAGAGAGATTTCTTTAGCTTATAAACGTAGTCAGGATGTTTTAAATCCTCAAAACCAGGTGGTTGTTTTACAAACACTTCTTCAGATATGACTCCATTGAGAAATGCGCTTTTAACGTCCATTTGATACAAAGTTATGTTGTGATTTACTGCGTAGGAAAGAAGTAACCTGATTGCTTCCAATCTCGCAACTGGAGCAAAAGTTTCAGTGTAATCAATGCCTTCTTGTTGGCTGTATCCTTGAGCAACAAGTCTGGCTTTGTTTCTAATTACTTCTCCCTGTTCATCTAGCTTGTTCCTAAACACCCATTTAGTTCCAATAATGTTCTTGTGTTCAGGCTTAGATACAAGATCCCATACGTCATTCCTTTTAAATTGATTGAGCTCATCTTGCATTGCTAAGATCCATCCATCATCAGCTAGTGCTTCATCAACTGTAGTAGGTTCCATCATGGATAGCAGACCCAGGGCAGACTCTTCAGGTCTGAAATGTGATCTAGTTCTTCTGGGGCTTTCTTTGCTACCAATGATCTGATCCTCAGGATGAGAAGACTTGTATTTGAATGAATTTTTGGATTGGATAACTTGCTGTGAATCATCTTGATTTTCTTCAGAAGCTTCAGCAATAGGGACATCAGGAGCAGTCACAGCCTCTGAAGTTTCATGTGCCTCTGGAGTTTGATCAGGTTCTGAACAATCATCAGACTCTTCTGAACCTGCATTATTTTCACTTTGCTCTGGAATTTGACTTCCAGGCTCTTTGTCATCAAACTTGACATGTATAGACTCTTCAACACAGAGTGTTTCCAAGTTATACAGTCTGTATGCCTTAGATCTCTCAGAGTAACCTAGAAAGATTCCCTTTTGAGCTTTTGCATCAAATTTCTTCAGATAGACTTTATTGTTCAAAATGTAACAAGTACATCCAAACTGATGGAAATAAGAAATGTTGGGTTTCCTACCTTTAAAGAGTTCATATGCTGTTTTGTTCAGGATGGGTCTGATGTAGATCCGGTTCTGAACATAACATGCTGTGTTCACTGCTTCTGCCCAAAAGTGTTTTGCCAGATTGTTTTCATGAATCATGGTTCTTGCCATTTCTTGAAGAGTCCTATTCTTTCTCTCTACAACTCCATTTTGTTGTGGAGTTCTAGGAGAAGAGAATTCATGGACAATTCCAAATTTTTCACAAAATATTTCAAATGGCTCATTTTCAAATTCTCCCCCATGATCACTTCTGACTTTTAGAATTTTAAGTTCTTTTTCAGATTGGACTTGAATACAGAATTTTGTGAACACATCATATGAATCATCTTTAGATTTGAGAAACTTAACCCAACTCCATCTACTGTAATCATCAACAATCACCAATCCATATTTACTTCCATATATGGATGCAGTACTGACTGGTCCAAATAAATCAATATGGAGTAGTTCTAAGGGTCTGGAGGTAGAAACAATGTCTTTAGATTTGAAAGAAGTTTTAACAATTTTTCCCTTCTGACATGCACCACAAAGTGCATCTGAATGATAATCAATGTCTGGTAGCCCTTTGACAAGTTGTAACTTGCTAAGCTTGGAGATTAATCTCCAGTTAGCATGTCCCAACCTTCTGTGCCACAGCCATTTCTTATCACTCACTGACAGGAGGCAAAACACCTTCTGATCAGTCAGTTCTGAAAAATTTATCTTATAGACATTGTTCTTTCTCTTTCCCTTAAACACTATAGACTGGTCATCAGTGTTGATTACTGTGCAGTTGTTCTTATTAAACAAGACGTCATAACCATTATCACAAAATTGACTTATGCTAAGTAGGTTATGCCTTAGTCCATCTACAAACCACACATTATTGATTGAGACTGAGGAATTACCAATTGTTCCAGTACCAATGATTTTGCCAGTTTGGTTTCCTCCAAATCCCACAGTTCCTCCCTCTTTCATGGTCAGGGTTAGGAACATAGACTTTTCTCCCGTCATATGTCGCGAGCAGCCACTGTCCAGATACCAGGACTTCTGCTTTGTATTTCCTTTTAGACATATCTGCAGCATCAACAATTTGTGTCTTAGGTACCCATACTTTCATGGGTCATTTTGGGTTAGTCCTAGAAGTTCTGAATTTCTTTTGTGTACTCTGTCTGAATTTTTCTTTGTCAGGCTTCTTCCAGACTTTGGGTTCAGAACCTTTAGTCTTAGAATGTGACTTAGTAAAAATAGCTTCTTTTCTCTGAAATCGAGGCTTTTGAGTTTCAGACTCTGTTTTCTTCAGAACCTGTTTGATGGGTTCTGATCTTTTCAGAATCTGTAACTCTGGAGCTTTTGATTTAGATTCATTCGTGACCTTTGTCTTATAACTCTTAGGTTTTGACTTAGTCAATTCCTCTGAATTTGAAGACTTAGATTTTGAATGAGAAGCCTTTTCAGATTCAGACACAAAATGAGTTTTCAGATCTTCTTTAATGTTATCAGAACAAGGTTTTAGAATTACTTCACTAGAGTTACCTCCTGTGAAACCAATTCCCTTTTTGTTGTTCTGATTTATGCTATAAATCATGGATGCAACTTTGGTTCTATCAATTCCTGTGCTAATAAACTCCTGAAGAGCAGCATCCTGCTCAGTCATGATTTTATTATCACCCTTCTTTGTCATTGTTTTCAAGTTATAATTTTCTTGTTTTAAAGCTTCCATTTCCGTCTTAGTTGATTCATGGAGTTTCAGCAGCTTATTGTATCGTTGCTTAACTCTCCTCAACTCAGTGGATTGGTTTTCATAATGACAAAGAAGTTCTTTAAGAGAATCAATTAGTTCAGATCTGGTGAGTTTAGAATATACCTCAGTTTCAGTTTCAGAATCTGTACTTGACTCAGCATCAGATGATTCTTCTTTGTTATCAGCAGTAGCTACCAAAGCCAGAGCTATTTTAGCTTCATCTTCAGCATCATCTTTGTCAGACTCAGACTCATTATCCAGATCCTCCCAAGTTGCCATCAAGCTCTTCTTGAATTGCTTCTTGAATTTGTTAGATTTGAAGAACGCTTTCTTAGATTTTTCTTTGGATTTCTCTTTCTGCAAGTCTGGACATTCAGCAATGAAGTGTCCAACCTTTTTACAGTTGAAACACCCTTTCTGATCTTCCTTTCTTGAACTTTTGTGATTACTACCTTTGTTCATAAACTTCTTGTTCTTCTTAGCAAGGTATTGTAATCTGTTTGTGAGCATAGCCATCTCTTGAACAATCTCAGAGTCTTCATCAGAATCTTCAGATGTAGATTCTTCTTCAGACTCCAAAGCCTTCAGAGCCTTACTTGACTTGCCTCTGGACTTTAGTGCGATGGATTTGGACTTCTTGACAGGTTCTTGCTCATTTAGACCTATTTCATGACATTTCAAGGAGCTTATGAGATCCTCAACACTCAAGGTGTTTAAATCTTTAGCTTCCTCAATGGCTGTCACTTTTGGTCTCCACTTTGCAGGTAAACTTCTCAGAATCTTGTTCACATGATCAGACGTTACGTAGCTTTTCTTCAGAATCTGAAGTCCAGAAACAAGAGTCTGAAACCTTGAGTACATGGTCTCAATGTTTTCATCCTCCTTCATTCTGAACAACTCATACTGATGAACAAGCATAGTAGCCTTGGCTTCTCTGACTTTCTTGTTACCCTCATAAAGTGAGCACAATGAGGTGAACATAGCCTTTGCTGTTGATTTGTCACTCATCTTTAAGTACTCTTTATGAGGCAAGGCAGCCACAAGAATGCCTCTGATCGTATGATGTTTCTTATAAAGCTTTTTCTGCTCAGGAGTGTGAGCTTTCCTATCAAGAGCAGCTCCTTCTTCATCTAGCCTCAGATCACCAACACCATCTTCAAGAACATCCCACAACTCTTCATCCATTCCCATGATGTGACTATACATCTTGGTTTTCCACCAAGAAAACATTTCAGGATCACCATTAAACATAGGAGGTTTGTTGTGATTTGAAGATCTTTCACTTTTGTTGATATTGCTGTAGTCATACTGCACAGCAGCTCCAGAACCGAAACCAGAACCAGATGCAGATGCAGAAGCTTCATCCCCAGACATGTTTTTCACCGATCGTTTACTGTAACACGGTTAAGTGCTAACTACAGAGCCGAAGCTCTGATACCAACTGAAGGTGGGAAAAACACAAGAAGGGGGGGGTTGAATTGTGTTTTCAAAAATGTTTCTTTCTTACGAAAAAATAGCACTGTTCTCAGGATTCAGAGTCTGATGGAGTTCAGACTCTAATCAGAGTTCAGAGTCTCAGCAGCGGAATAAAGATCAGATGCAAGAAAGAAAGAAGACACAAACAATTTTATACAGGTTCCTTCCACAAACCGGAAGTAGTCCTGTCCCCCTTGCACTTCCAAGGAGAGTTTCACTAAAATGTAATATCAAATTACAAGTTGCTCAAACACACAAGTAAGAGACTTCCTTTGCTCAATCACACAAGAATGAGACTTCAGATGCTCAAGCCCACAAGCAAGAGACTTTAAAACAATTACAAAGAATTGAAAAGAGTTTTGAATACTTGATATACTATCAGAGGTATTCACAAAACAAAATGAAACAGAACAGACTCTGTTTTCTTAGATACTTAGAAATTCTAAAATGTGAGCTTTTGTAAGAATTATCTAAGTTGTTGATGAGCAGATTTTGCGACTTAGAATATGAGATAAGAATTCAATTCGCGTGTATATCGTTCTGATACTTGTGTAACAATTCTTCAAGTCTTCAGCTCTATTTATAGAGGTTTTGAGAGACGTTGGAGAACAGCCAGCTCATCAACTTTTCTTTACCGAAGCTGATTTGACACCCTTGATCCTTTGCTTGATTTGAGGCTTGTACAATGAAATCAAATTCAAATCCATTCCCTCAAATAAGGAAAAGTTTCTGCTACAGTTACTGTTATTCTTGTCGTGTATAGAAGACACTGTGCAGAGTTGGTGGTTGCAGGGACAAACGTAGGCATAGTGGTTGTACTTTTCGTACACTGTACTTTGTCAATGCTTCTTGGTGTCTGAAGAATCTTTGCTTCTGGATACCATTTGCTTCTGATGAGTCTGCCTCTGATGAACTTGCTTCTGATGACTTCATCTTCAGAAGCTCTTTCTTCAGACGCACTCTGACTCTGAATTTCCAGGAGCTCTTTTAGTCAGATATTCTTCAAGCTTCAGTTTAAGATTTCCTTTGCTCTTTAAATTTATTCAAACAGAACCTCTTGTAGATAAATCTTTGATTAATGGTCCTGCACACTTTGAATAAATGTTTAGCAAATCCAATTGATAATTTTTAATACTTTGTTATCATCAAAACTTAAGTGGTATACTTGTGAAACACCCTTTGTTCCAACAAGATTATTTATTGGTCTCTCTTACAGTCAAGAATACCCGTGCGTCGCACGGGTCAAAATTCTAGTTTTAGGGTTAAAGTGATTAGCAATAAATGACATGAAATTAGAGGGAAAAATCTAGGTTAAGTTGTAGCTAAACGTAATAAGCTTTAAGAATAAGTGATGTTGCTCTTGTGCTTTCTCGATAATTAATGTCCAATGACCCGATATTTCCACAGTTTGCTTAAATGTTGAGGCGTTTTTATGATATACAAGAATTATATATCTTGTTTTCCACAGTTCAATTTACAATTCTATTATGAATCTAAACCTACTGAATGGGTTGAATGCTTCTATTATGTGGCAAATTGGATTGTGAGATATTAAATGTTTATAGACCTTGACATGGCAAGTAGCTATTTCATGGTATTGGTGAACGAACTTGAACTCAATTGCTCAAGTTGTAAATCTATCACTATATTGAAGTAATGTAATTATATTAAAGAAGTAAAAACCCGAACCCGGTGATGATGTTGGCAATATTTATTTGGTGCAACAAAACACTTTATCGAGATCATAAGCCAAATTGAATTTGTAACTTCTTTAATTCCGACTCTATGATTCTTGTTATATAGCCTGTATAGTCATTCAAACAAACACAGATTGAAAACATATGAGCACTAATAATGAAAATTACCTTACATCAATTTTCCCTCTACGATAAATATGTCTTAAAAAATTTGACATGTTTTTGCAGTCCCACTTACATTATTTTTCGAGATATGCTTGTTTTAGTGTTGTATCTGTGTGGGTCAATTATACGTTATCAGTAAAACATTGGACAATTCCATGATTTAGTAGCATAGTTGTTTGCAATCCCATGATTTATTGGGGTTTATCTCATTGCTAATTCTTGTTATCGTAACTTTCAAGCTCCCTTTATTTGTTTGAAATGATTCCAAGTTCCCTTTTGAGGAACCGAAAGGCATATATAAAATAAGAAAAAATAGTACATCTTGTGTGGCCATGACATTGGACTGCAACCAAACTAGAATTGTTGATAATATTAAGAATATAAATTTGGTGAGAAACAACACTGAATTGATAACCAATAATAAATTAATAACAGGATAAGAGTTAGAAAAAAGTAGGTCGTTTTAGTTGTGAGAGAACTAACAATGAGCTGCATGATTTATGATAGTTGCATGAGCAATTTCAACTAGCATTAATGATCAATTGGGATCACAAAGGACAATTTCATCACTAAAATTTGCTTAGTGCCATGCCACAGCTGTAAAAATTATTCAGAAATTCAGTTGGGTACGTTGACACAACAGAAGAGCACAGAACTCATGAATTAGTTTATTCCTCTAACTTGCGTTTTATTTGATTCCTCACTAGACTCACTATCATGCACAGGATACTTAAATGGGAAAAAAACGTATCAGGCATTGAAAATTAATACAAGTGATTGGAGGTAAAATTGTCATAGTCATGGTAAACCATTATAATTTTGACAAAAACTTCACTTTAGGACACTGTCAAACTCGCAATCAATTCAAACATTCAACAACTACCTTTAGCATTTTGTTTATGTTGTAAGCACATTGATGAGTATCTAATATCGCTGAACGACTGAACGTACAAGGAAAGGAACAGCTAAGAATTTTAACAGACCCTTCCCCATGCTTTTCTGTTCAGATTGATCTAACATCTAATAAAGAAAAAAGCGTTTAAACTAAACAAATATGAAAAATGTCAACAACAAGAAACATATATATGTGGATTAAAATTTAAACCAAATAAATGATATGTAAAGAGATTGTGTAAAATTAAGAAATCTATCATAAGAACGTAACATACATGTAGAAAATCTAGTGATTTTGCTTATATAAGTAAAAGAACTAATTTGAGAAAGCAATAATCCGTGACAGCCTCATTGTTTTCTCACTTAGAAACACTAACATGGCACGTAATCTAATGGATATAGGCTGAGACGTGGAACTTATCTAAATCCATTTCACCACACAATAATATTCAATCACACAGCCAAGAATTTTGTTCCATGCACTTTGTGACAACCAATCTTGGTCATTAACATGATTGTCAACTCAAAGACAGAAACCATCCTATCAAGCCTCTCCGTTAAAATTTGATTAAGTGTAATGGAATCCATATACTACTTGCACAGTACTATATTTTTTCTACTTTCTAGTTTACTTTTCAGGGCTTTCACAAGAATCTTCTTTGAGCGTAACTGTCACACTAACCATGGTCTATGACAGAAACACATTCAACTAGGCATAACTTAACCAACAAAACTTGTTATTATAACTTATAAAATCAACAATACATGCAGCATAGTCAAGAGTTGAAAAAGTAACACAATCCTCAATAAATTGCAACGGTACAAACTACAAAGAACAAGTAGGAGACAAAAATGACTGAGCAACTGAAATTGAGCATCAGAAATTCATAACTGTAAATAATGTTAAAAAACAATCTCCCTTCATCAGATCACCAAGAACTTCAGAGAAAAAAGAAAAGGAAAAAAGGGCAGGCAAAGAGCTATCTAGTTAAAAGTACCCTAAATTTTCAATTCCAATTTTCAAAAAATTCAAACATTTCTTTTGAGCTCTTGATGCCAAGGATATTCCTTGTCCATGGTCTTCATTGAAAACACGACTGAACAGAAACAAATGAGATTCCATAGCCACACATCATTTATCTCATACTTGATTGGCCTCCTTGTTGATCTCTAGTTCATCGGTCTTGTTGGAAAGTGGACTCGGGACCTTTTTATCATCACCTTTTGTATCACCGTTTGAACTATGATTCTTTAGAACCATCAAAATATCTGCCTCAGAAGCTCCTGCAAGCTTAAAGCGTTCTGTTGCAGCATCCAGGTTTTTCTTCCAACCATCCATTCCTAATTTGCATTCCACTTGGGATTTTTCGAAAAGCATATTGCCCCAAAAAAGATGAATTTGTGATCTCATGACCACTGCTTGCTCAGCAGCTTCTTCGGCAGATATCTCACCCTGACCACCAACGACAGAAGACTCGCCTTCAGTAGCACTTCCCTGTTTCTTTCTTCTTCTCAACAATTCGTCTTTCTTTGTTGCAGTTGGGTCCTTTAGCTCCTTTGCCCTCTGTTCCTCCAACTTCTCCCACATATCAGTCGCAGATTTCATCTTCTCCTCTGCACTGTTAAACAGTTGAAGAGTTTCCGTTGGATCCCATGTTGATAGGTCTATCTTCTTAGCAATTGCAAAAGACCAATGGAGCTTGGCCATCTCAAATTGTTGTTGGCCCAGAGCCAACAGTCCTTCATAGAAATCAGGTTTGATCAAGAGTGCTTCCTCATACTTCTCTCGTGCCAAAGAATACTTTTCCTTGACCCAGTCATACGCCACTTGAAGTTGTTCTGCCACTACATCTTTACCAGCAGACTCATCTAGGGGAATTCGCTTCCTAGCAGCGCACATGTGAACATTACCCCAGTTGAAGAATGCCAATGCTGCCACCTCCTGGAACTTTGAAGCAGCCTTATCAAATAGATCCTGAGCCTCCTCACTTGTCACTGTTTCTTCAAGTGCCTCTGAACATAGCTCCATCCCAAGCTCATGCAAGTCAATATGAGCATCAGGGTCAATACCAACATGTGAGCGGAAAAGCTGAGCAAATTCAAAGAGCCAATCATCCATCTCCACTTCTTTGCATTCATTATCTCCTGTTGCTCCTGGCTTTTCCTTTGAAACATCCTTCTTTGTTATTATCTTATCAACCTCGGTATCAGGAACTTCAGTGACTTCTGTAACTTCAGTAACTTCAGGGACCGAGTCACCGAGGGAAGAATGAGATCCAATTTCATCTCCCTTGGTCACTTCATTCTCAACAAGTTTTTCTTCCTCTTCTTCCAACAAAGGTGGCTCCTGCTCCGGACTAACTTCAACAATATGTAGTCTCAATACCGAAACAGAATCACTTTTATCTGATTCAAGTTCTTTCAGCAGATTGCTATCGACAAAAGACTCTGCCAATCTGAGTTCATCAGTAGATGTTATAGTAACCAAATCACCATCACAATCCTTGTACTTGATCAGAACTGAATTTGACGAATGAAATCTTTTGCTTACCACATCTCTCAGTACTCTGAAACTACAGTTCACCGGCATTTGAGCAAGCCTGATATCATGATCATAAACAAGCTTCAACGGTCTCCATCGAATAGCAACCACCGACAGATTCCTATCCTTCTGGCTCTCATTTTTCGAGTTAGATTGCACAGAAGGACCATTATTAAAAGGCTTCAACACAACTTTAGGCAACTGAGTCTTATTCTCTGGACCATTTTCAGTTGGCAGCAAAACATTTTGAGACTTGTCCGCCTTGTTATTAGGAGAAACAACTGACCCAACGGCAGAATTCACCCCTTTCTTCGACGCAGGCCGTGCTGGCAAACACGGACCTAATCCAGCAATAGGAGCACCACGGACAGCAGAAGCACCTAACGCAGCAGGCGAAGGCCGACTGTGGAGATCCTGCTGTGCTTCCTGACGAGGACCAAACGCAGCCCTCAATCTCTGAGCAATATCCAAAGCATCCTTATGATTGGGATCAGAAGCCAATAACAACTGCACATCTTGAACAGCCAATTCATACTTACCAACAGCCTCAAACGCCCGAGCCCTACGAAGCAAAGCTCGGACAAATTGCGGCTGAACCTGAAGAGCCAAAGTACACTCAGAAATGACAGATTCATAATCAATAGGTTTCATTTGCATCATACAAGCAGCCCTATTGCTGTGAAAAACAGCCCTATCAGGATGAGTTTTGGGCGTGAGTTTCAAAGCATTCTCATAGTTTTCAAGAGCAGCAGCATAATCCTTACTCTGAAATCTTCTATTCCCTTCTTCTTTCATTTCATGTGCCTTCTTCAAGAAAATTGATGAATCCAATTCAACCCCACCATTTGGTGTTTGGACAGAAGCTGAATTGTCAACAACAGCACCACCCTTCTTTCTTCTACCACCTGATTTCCCCATAATTTTCTAATCCCAAATCTAAATCTAAATTAATAGTGAAAGTAAAGCAAAGGAGAAAAATAATTGTATACTGAAATTATCGATCTATGTATCGATGAAGACGAGGTAGGAAGAGGATTTGGGTTTAAGAAAATTGTACTTACCGGTGAGAAGTGGATGGAAGGAGTAAATAAATGAAATGAAAAATGGTGTTAGTTTAGTACACAAGTGCTTGTTGGGTTTTGGGGACTATCTTTTGAAGTGAAACCCTAAACTTGGATCAGTTTCATATACTAGTTATTGGATGTGGTGGGTCCCTTCTACATTCCCAAATTCTCAACCCTCCGATTTGAAGAATCGTTGAAACTCGGTGTTGACGTTCCAAATCAGCCCTTATGCGCACGAACGTTGTACTTAAGGGGTTGGAGATGAAATGTTAATTATACATCATGGGGAGATGTTTTTTTTAATCAAGTGGAAAACAATAAAAAAAAAAAAACTTAGCTTTTTGAAATTGTGTTTGGGTCTAATACAACTCTATAAAACCGGTTTGTGAGTTGAAGATTGTCCCCACTTATAAACATATTGTCAGACCATCTCATATCTGATGTGGAACTCTTAACACATCTCCTCGCGACCAACATTATTAGGCTTGGTTCGTGGACATAAACGGTGGGTGGTCCGATAGCGGAAATCTGATAGCAAGTGACAACATAAGCAATTTGTTGTCTAAATATCTCAGAGACATCAATAAAGAGAGATATTTAGCTGAGGAGGATGAGACATCTGTATCTTCAAAGAATCGACACTTTTAGCACTAAATTAGGGCAACCAATCAGCGCATTCATTATCTCCTCTCAAAGTATCGTTAAAGAATAGCATCCATGGAAGAGGAGAGGGATTTCTAATGAGAGGAATCTAGTTTGCATGAGGATGAAAGTCATTTGAATTAGTATCTACAATAAGATCCAAAGATGTCTGAGAGTCACATTTCATGATGATAGATTGATACCCAAGGTCCCATGCAAGTTAAATTCATTTCCAAATAGCTGAAAGTTTAGCAAGTAAACTAGAAGCTATATCACAAGGACAAAAAAAAATACTTGAATCCAAAATCTCATATCGTTTCTCAAGCGACCTCCAAACCCTGTATTGTCGGGATTTCCAAAAAAAGAACCGTCTACATTGATCTTAATATAGCCTTCAAAAGGAAGATTCCAACGAATCTGACGGGCCACATGATGCTTACTAGTGGTACCAAGAGTGTAAACCATACAGGCATGGTAAGAGATTATGTTGTTCACGTAACTCCAAGTATCTTTCTACACGTTTTGAAAAATCTGTTCATTTCTATTTCTCCAAATTTTAAAACAAGTTACTATGAACTTGGTACTTGCCTCCATTGTAGCATGATGTTTGTACCAAAACTAACAATCCTGCATGTCAAAGTTGTTAAGATAGGTAGGATAAACATACATCCAAATAGACATTTCTCCAAGGCAACCCCGTAAAGTATGCAAATCATTATAACTGATTAGACATTGCTCTAAGATAAACATACATCCAAATAGGCATTTCCTTTTACAACTCATTAACTAGTGTTGTGGGAAAATTGTTATCATTTTCCTAAAGTTAATATGAGCAACTTCTATCAACTTGTACAATGCTTTTGCATTGAACTAGTCTTTCCCTTGCATGCCAATGTGATGTATTGATTTTTATCGGTATAAACATGTGCTCTCGTTTGTTTTTGGTGTTAACCTTCAAATTTTTAAAGGTGTAAGCTCTAGGAATTTGGAGTTTGTCTGAAAAAGATGAGTAAAATACGGTTAACAATCGTTCCATTTTAGAATCAACCCCGATTTATTCCAAGCTCAATATCCTATTAGTTGAAACTCAACAACCACCAAGATCAAATCACTTAGTTACACGTGTTCTCATTTTTTTTTATCAGGTAGCCTAGTGGCTAGAATTCATCTTTTAAGGTGAATAAGTAGGGTGTTCGACGTTCGACTCCTGACCTCTGCATATAACAATGCAATGTCTTTGCCAAATGGGTTATGCTCACATGGAACACATATTCTCATCTATATAAAGCTAAAAAGTGTCATTGTTTCTTCACCACGTTCTTTTTTGTATATTTTCTTTAAAGATCAATTGAGTCAAATTAATTGTCTTATAAATCAGGGAGACATAAAGAAGGCGGACAATGTTGAGTATCGTTTTCTGCCGATCACTAAGATGGACACTTTTGGATCACTCAGATGAAACTCCATGCTGACAACAATGTGAGAACTATGTTATATATTTTGTGAGTATAGTTCGAAGGGACCATTTGAGTTATATGCTTTCTTGTTGATATAAGATCATGTTATTCAGGAAAGTTTAATTTGAACTGTAACATACGAAGAAATCATAGTGAAAAATACTACAGTAGAAATAATTATAACAAAAAATAATTTTGGTTTTTTGTGTTCTAAATGATTTTGAATTCTATAATTCGATAATGAAAAAACATGATTTGGATTATTAAATCCAAATAGGATAAAATTGAGATTTTGGAGGGCATAAAAAACGGAGGGTGTGAAAAGCAAATATTGTCTTTTCATGGTTCAATGTTGGGTAATAGTCGGGCCCATTGGCCTCGACCCATTTTAGTCCACAAAATACATCGTTTGCCAAGTTAGGTTTAGCATTGGTCTATAAATTGCTCGTACCGCTCAGATGCAACTTCAGCCTCCATCTCCTTAGCGGCGATGTAAAACAAAGTTTAGTAGATTTATGGTTATCAACCTTATTTGTGTTTTTTATTTAGATTAGATTTTGTTGTGAAGCATAGATCAAATGGAATGCCTCAATCGTTTCAAACAGAATGATGAAGAGACCATTAATTTGCCTCTGTCATCGTTTTAACATTGAGGTATAACAACGCCGAGTCATCGTTTCGATCGTCATTTGTTTCATTGGCGATACGATTGTTTCTCGTCTACAATTTGTTTTCTTTCAATTTTTACTTGTTTCTTTTTTGCTGAGTGCCTTTTGTTTTTAATTAAGAGATTGAACACAAGCGCATATGATGTGTAAATTAACATTTCTTCACTTTGAACCGAATGGATATATCCTTGCGGACACTCTTAATTCACTGATGCACTCTTACTATGTTTATGTGTTTACTTCAAGCTTTTTAAGATATACATGATTTTATTTTATTATTCAACTTATTGATTTGAGTGTGATTTTGACTTGTTTAATCTTATTGTATTCATAGACACAAATTTTGCCAATGATGATATCATACACCAAATACCATCTTTCGGGACTGAATGGCTTTTTGCCTTGTTGATACTATTCTGCAATTCTGAGGCATTTTGTGTGTTCTCTAGTTTTTATTTTGCAGTCCTTTTTAATAAGCATTCTAATTCAATTTTTATTTTTTTGCACTTCGTAATGTGTATTGTTTAAAGTTTAATTTTAGTTAAGTGTTTTTGTGACGGGAGATTTTATTCCAAATCTCTAACTTGAATGGGGGCAAACTAAAATTGTGTTTGTATAACTCCAAGTAAACGTTGCATAATGATGTTTATCGACGTTGATGGTTTTCTCTCTTCGGAGAGAGTTCCTCCGTTGGTACTTGTCTCATATTCCATCTCCTTGTAGAGCGGCGTTGCTGCCTTTACTTCTTTGGACGGCCATGAGACACACATTTTTGAATTATATTCTTTGTTTCACATGTTTTTTTTTATATAAATGTCATTATAAAAAAACATAGATATTGTCAATGATGATATATGATACACCAATTACCATCTTTCGGGACTGAATGGCTTTTATGCCTTGTGGATACTATTCTGCAATTCTGAGGCTTTATCTATGTTTTTTTTTTCTCTCTTTTTTTTCCGTGTTGCATTTGCGTTTATTCACAGCGATTCTTTTAAGTAACACCAATGACTTGTCTTGTATAGCGTTGTTTGCCAAATATGGTATCCGGCTGAGCAAAGTTGGAGAGAGAATCGTCAAAATCACTTAAGGTTCATACAAACACAAAATCAGTTTGCGGGTTCGAATTAATTCCCAGCAGATCAAACTCAAATCCATTTAAAGAAAAGTTAAAATTGAATCAGTAATGCGAGTCCCAAAGGAAAAAAAACGATAAAAGAGCTACTGTAATCCAGATAACAATGGCTGATATTAACAATGACTGATAATGGGATCAGTCATTGCAATGTACTGGGACGTCGCTTGGCAAGATTAAATGAAAAATAAAATTAGCAGATTCAAAAATGAAAATTGTGTCTCGCTTGGAATTTGGATGCAATCTTCCTTAACCAAATATCAAAATAAAATACAAAAAAAACTTAAAATTTGCCAAGATGTATTAAAGCATTGCAATGTACTTAGTTGGACAAGTCACGACACACAATTGAAAATTGTTTTTCTCCCAATGTTTTTCTTATTCTCAACCAAACTTATGATAATATCCGTAAAATTATCAATAAAACTATTTGAATTGAAGCGTTAAATAGTTACGTCTTGATGTTGAGGTGAACATTGAACATTGGTGCAAGCAATTAAAGACAATTAAGATGACATAGGTGCGTATGATATGAAAACCAGCGTGAATCAACTCACTTTGAGATTCAGTGTTTTCTCATTGACTTAAGAGTTAACTCACGCACATGTATTTTTGAAAATTTGGTTGGGAACAAGTAAAACCGTGAACTTTTAGAAGTTTGGTTGGGAATGAGCAAAACCATGAGAGAAGAGCATTTTTCCACACAATTTGGTTAAGGGTCTCTTTAGGGAAGGCCTTTTATCCTAGATATTGTTGAAAACTGACCTCAATTTTTATCGACAGTTAACTATTGTCGGTTATAACCTGTGAAACCCTGATACTTTAAAATGGACGACGTATCGTATCCCTTGCGTATCATACACCGATACCTGCCAGATACTTCTCGATACGTATCAGGAGAGTATCCGAAGATTAAATTTTATTTTTTTAAAAGATAATAATCCGATACTTCTCGATACGTATCAAGAGAGTATCCAATAATTATCCTACACCGATACCTGCCCCATTACCGATATCTGCCCCATTACTATAGTGCTTCTTTTTTGGATCATATAGTATAATGTTCCTTTTGATATATAGTATAGCACTTACGTTGCTCTTTTTGGGATATATTGTGTATGTAATTGACTAATCATCACTTTCTTAATCGTCAATATTATTTATATTTATGTTGATGTGGTACAAGCCTATGACTAGTTTCTTTTGTTTGTTAATATATTTGCATATTAAAAAATGGTTATAATTATATTGTACATTTAATTATATAATTTTTTTATTAACGTATCTCAGCCGTATCATATTTTGATTTTTGAAATTTTCCCGTATCGGCGTATCGGCGCAGTATCGTATCTCATATCCAGGCTTCATAGGTTATAACCCATTGGCAGATAACTATCAATGGGGGTTATTTTGGTATTTTCAGTGTGTTTCTTAGCTTTTTTTTATGTTGGAATAACAATTTTTCGATATTGTTTGGACATTCCTTGGTGAATTCTATTGAGAACATACTTGCATTTCTCTTTGTAGAGAGTAGAGACATATTGAGTAAGGGGTTTAAGAAACCTCCTTGGTACTATTGTCCTGGAGTACGAGCAAGCTTCTCGCCAGACCTTTCAAACGTATTTATTTACTCTAGGGAGGATCTCCATCTCATGTCATTGCTATCTAACAAGTCCATCAGATTCTATTATGAGCGACCATACACACCAAATCTTGTTTTTTTGCCGCCACCACCACCATCATCATCGTAGGTGCTTTGAAGATGCAAAGTGGTCCAAATAATTAACTCATAATGTCAAATATGTCAAATCATTGGTTAATCCAAAGAAAATTATAGAATTAAAAAAAAAGGTTTATGTTGTCAATTTACCACTTAGAATTTTGTAATAATTGGAGAAAATAAAAGGTAATCGCAACCAAAATTGAAAGGTGTTTTTTGGGTATATAATTTTGTTGTCGTTTGTTTTGATGTTGGGTTCTACTGAGTATTTGAAACTTGTGCAAGAGGTTTTGGATGAGGTTGTTAATTTGGGAAAAGTAATAAACAATGACAAAAATTCATCAAATAGGCGGTGACGAAGCTAGGAATAAACTCTTGAGAGGGCCAAATACTTTTTAAAAATTAATATGTTAAATTAACTTATGAGAAAAAAAGCCCGAAATGAGAAAGAAAAAAAAAACATGAAATGTTTGACGATCACTGTTTGAAAATTCTGAGTTTAATTATACTTCAAAGAGTCAAATTTATCTAGGAGTGTCATTTACAAGAAACTCATTGCTAATAAAACTCTCTTTATAGTTATTAAAGAGACTAGAATTGTCAAAATAAGACAAAATAAATTAATCAATTATGTGATATTCTTTTGACTTTCATGGTTCTACCACTTTTTGATAAATAAATTTATTTGAATAGCTAATTATATATAATTGGGGTGGCAAAGTATAAAACATACATACTAAAAAAAAAATTAAAAAAATTAAAAAAATTGGGGTAGCCAAAGCTACCTCATGCTACTACAAGCAGCCGCCCCTCCAAATGGGAAACTAATAGAGAAAATGAATACATCTATACTATATATATAAAAAAATAGGCGAACAATATTATCAACATTATATTGTTGGCGGTATTAAAAAAGATAAGGGTTTATATTATATTTGTTAAAAACATGGTTTTTTTAGTTTGTTACAATTCGGAAGTCTTAAATATCTGTACTTATAATTTTAATCAAATATTTATATAAAATACCATTTATAATTTACCCGCGTTAGAGCAATAAAAAGAGCAAAAAGACACAGACATATGAATGTCTGTCTTTTCGCTAGTATTAGATAGTGAAGGTTCTTGTTGTGGAGGGGACGTCAAATGAGATAGATTAACTAAATTTTTTTACAAATTTTTTTTTGGAGTGAGAGAGTGGTGCTCCAGTTTCAAAGACGGAAGACCTCAGTTTTTTTAGATTCAGTATTTTCTTTTAGTGGGGCAACAAAATAATCTATTATATATTCATAAAAGAAGCAATTTAAGTTATTACAATATACTAATTTATAAACAAGTGTAAAAATAGATAAAGATGGTATTTACATTTCAAAATATAATATATAATGCATTTTATATCATTTTGTGTGCTTAGTGTTAAACGAGTGATACCAATTAGAATGAAAGATGATTAAAATTTTAACTTTTATTTTTAAAAAAAAAATTATTTAAGGAGGCAATGCCTTTTTTTTTTTACGTGAGTAAAGTAAACTTATATGACATTTTTAAAGGTTTTTTTTTCCTTTCACAACACACAGACCCGCCCTCTGGGCCCTGGGGGAAGATTATTGAAAGTAGCACCAACTTAAACGATATATAAATGAATGCGAGGGGAATATAAGAGATAAGTAGTACAAATGACGCAATAGGATTTGGTGAACTATCCTCAAAACTTTTCTGAAAGAACACACTAATTGCAAACCTCACCTTAGACGCTGCCACATAGTAACTGTCCAGGAAATAACTGCAGAAGTAGCGCTGCTGAGCTTTTTATCAGCTTTCATTGGATACAAAAAAAAAAAAAAAAAAAAAAAACAAAGTAGTCACCATTATTCAATCCACGTCTGAGTAAATTAGTATATTGGGCATCCAACATTGAACCAGAAAACGAAATACAAAAAAAAAATAAAAAAAAAGTTACGAAGCGAAACATCATTAAAAATCCTACTCATCCCGCACTAATTTTCAGTGAAAAAAGATTAAATACTAGGTCATTATACTTCTCTTTATCATGGATATTCCATGGGAGGGAGCACTAGCTTTCTAAATTGCACCCATTATTTCAATTCCTATTTCCTTGAGCATGAAAATATCAGTGGGTTGTGCTTCAAACTGGAAATATCAAACAATTCGATGAACCTTTGATCCGACACTCTGGCTTTGGCACCTGCAAACCTTTGGTACTCATCAAAAATAGATGATAGACACCATCTCTGCAATCTTCTTATGCATCCCACAAGACAACCAGTGCGGTGCTGTTCATAGTAAAATCAACAAACTATTAGAGATTAATGATTCAAAAGTACTAATAAAAACAAAGATTCAAAGAACAAAGTGCACACCTTTCCTCGTTTACAATGAATCAGCACGGGGTGGTTCCTAACATCTTGAGAAAGAAAAAGAAAAAAGACACTAATTTGGTTAATATGTTATGAACAAAATGTGCTATTAAGGTAGTGAAGTTCAAGATTTTGTAATACCTAGCACTACTTTCAAAGCTTCACGAATCTTATCATTTGGGATGTTGACAAAGGGTTCCTGCCCACATTATGTGTAGTCAGTGTGCAGAACTATGATTTTTCAGATATCAGTTAAAATATCATATTATATGTCTTTTGCTTCTCCTCCCTTGCCTGGCAATCCAGGCGGAAGAAGGCAATCTTTGGGGATGGGGGTTGCTATCATTCAATGTTGAGGGAGTTCACAAGACATAAAGAATATAAGCCTGTAAAAAAATCACTGGTGATTGCAATAAGTTAAGAGCAAATTCAGCATAGGAGACACCATTATACATTTGCTAAGATTGGTCTACTAGTACTTAGAAAAGACAGTTTTTCACCTGCTGTCAATTGCTTGTAGTGGGAATGGTATAAGCTAAGGTAGACAGATTTTAACTTCATTTACACCATAGCAACTCAAGGCTATATATATATATATATATCCAGCCAGCCCTTTGTTGTCCCTTAAAGCTCCGGTGTTTGGGTTTTGTAGAAGGTCTATTATACATATAACATGGACGTGACTGTTAGCATGTAGGTAAAGAGGGTTATAAGTCTGTACTGAACATCTTAAATAGGGCAAAACTTTGCTAAAGGAAGTGAACAATATGTAACTTATTATAAAATAGCTCTACGGCAGAGGATAGAGAACACGGGAGTATAGATTGCATAACCAATAGTAAAGCCGGATGGTTTTTCCAAAGGATTTTTTTGTAAAAGTGGAAATGAACTTCCCCTATGAATCCAAATAACCGAAGCAAACTTTACTGACTACAAATATTTTCTTCAGTTCATTATTAATTAGTCTAGTTTGATGTTTTCAAATTAAAGAGTTCACATTGAAAATGGAATTGAGTATAGCACCCTTGAAACTGAAGAAACACCAGCCCTACTAATCTGTAAGACTCTAACAGCAAGCAACAATTTTCTAGGAGCATTGTGCACCATTTCAAAATATGTTATACCTAAAGTATCAAATATTATTCTATTTAAAAAGCAAGATAAGATCAACTTTCACAAACAGTTTCAATTGAAGTGAAACCAAAGAGGTACATCAATCTAAATAAATGCCAGTGTTTATCACATGGTAACTTTAAGTCCTTCCGACATTACATACATAAGACATGTTTGGATTGATTTATTTGAACTTATCTACCGGCATAAACACTTGTGAGACTGTTTCAGAGATCTCAAACATGTCTATAAGTTGTTTTCAGCTTATTTCCATAAACTTATCAGGATGGCTTATGCAAACAGTTTATAACTTACATGAAAAGTTGAAAACAGTTTGAATTTATTTGATCTTTTGATATAGAAATAGCATATGCATAATCACTTAAATGATAATCACATATACTCTATTTAACTGGTAGACAACATGAAATTGTTAAACAAACCTTGCAGCCATCGATACCGAATTGATAAAGCCTAATTCCATTAGCATTCAAAAACTCCGCAGTAGCTTCAGGATAGGGTTCAGGGCACAAACATCTACCACAAAAACTAACATAAATACACATCTTTTACAAAACAATACAATATAGAAAGGGAAAATTGAATTCTCACATTACAGAACGAAGACGAAGCGATTTCATGAATCCGAAGTTGGCAGAATCAGGAAAACCGGACCTGAAAATACCGTTATCGACCATAGCGAAGTTCAGCGGCGGCACGAATGCTTCATCGGTGTCGTCGGAGTTACACGGCGGTGAAACGTCGGCGGCGGCGGGTAAGGACACCTGGCCGTTGGAGTTAGAGTTGTCGAGTTTCATGATGAATTTGGCGCCAAAAATGAGAAGAGTGAAAGAAAGATGAAAGCGTTAGGGTGAAGAGTGATTCATGGGATCTTCAGTATGAAGGATCTGTAATAGTTATAGAAGAAGAAACAGTGAGAGAGAAAAAGGTTTGAAGAATCTTTGATAAGATGCTAGAAATTGAGACGTGTAGAGAAAGAATATGCTGAGAATGGAAAAACCCCAAACCAAACCCCTTTCTTTTCTTTGTTTTTTATCAATCAAAGTATCAAACCCACCCCACTCAACTCATGTGTAAAGTTGCTTCCTTTTCCTACTTTTACTTTGAATCTTCTTTAATAATCGGATTTTTATGACTTGGATATACGTAGGAAGTAGGGTGGAAATATATCAGCTCGAGTTTAGGTATGGTAAAAAAATCTGTATCCAGATGTATTGTGGATAAAATCTACTACAGATATGGAGCATATATTTCGATGAATATTTATGGATAAAACAAACAGATATTATAATTATCTGTTAATTAATGGATATATGTGAAGATTTAAATCGAGTAAATTATATAAATAATCTTATTATCTTTCAACATTCTAAGCCTTGGTATGTGAATGTTATTAGTTAAATTCATGTTAACTGCAAGGACTTTAAAATATAGAGAAATAACAATCAATTTTTAATAACTTTTGTGACAATTTTCTCTCTCATACTCAAATTATCTTTTTATCTTTTTTTTCTTTTGACAAATTCTATCTTCTCTCTTTATTACTTTGTTTTTCGTGCTATTACCTAAATTTCTTTGTATAATTTGGTTGTCCAACAAATTGTCACAAGAAGTGGTTGTTCAAATAACATTGTTATAAAATATAATTAAGTAATAAGTTTCATATTGAAAAATAACTTTTGAAACTTTTAAGATATTGAATGCACAATTTCAAAATAATAATAATTCATATTTAGTTTCTTAACTTGGGGCACAAGTTAGCATTTTCTATTAGTTATTGAGAAATGTGAACGAGTGTCCCGTGACACTTTATGAAAACCGTGAGTAGTAAATTAAAATATTTCATTTTTTTAAGAATAATTACTTATTTTGGAATGGTTAAAGACTGTCTATGACACTCGTTAACAAGACCCTCAGTTATTATACGAACTTTATTTATTTTATAGTAGTGTAGGAATATTCATGTTTTGCTAAAATAAAATATGTGATGAGCTTTTGTTTTTAAATTTTAGCTAAAAAAATTAACAATTTTTTTTTATAAATGTTATTTATAGATGTCTGTATAAACCCGTGGTTACTTTAAAATCTATGGATTATATGTAAATGAATATCCGTGAAGATATGAATAAAATATGAATTTCATATTTACCCAACATAACGAACACAATATCACATTATCCGTGTCCATTGATTCCATTTACATTTCTAGTCGAGTTACGAAACTTGTGACAACCTATTTTTGAAAACACAATGAATATACTACATGAGATTGTAAATTGATAAATAAGGTTTTACCCATAATTCCAGTTGAAAGTGATTTATACGGTTACCAATAGATGTAAGCTTAACGAAAACATCCTTGTTTTGGCCCAACATATCCGACATCTTGCTAACTTACAATGACACATAATTGTATTTCGTTAATCAATTTACCCATTTCGTCAAATTCATCTGTTAAATCAATATAATATGAGAAAATACTCCCCTGAAATTTTACATTTATGTGCAAAATTCCCCCTGAACTTAATTTTTTTATATATTTTTTCTTATCCTTACTCAAAAGATATTAAATGCAAACAATTAACTTAACTTTAATACTTTAAGCTTTACAAGCATTCATGTTTCTACCTTTATGTGAATTCCACTTATTTTTTTTGTTTTCCTATGAAATTGGAATAATCTATTTGAATGATTTTATCTGCTTTCTTTAGTATTATATTTGAACATTGATAGTCAGTTAGCTACTATTTTGAGCTTGGTCCACAACCATCAAAGCTAAAAGGCACAATGGTAACCGGAGGCAAAAACTCAATAGCAGAATGGGAAATTTCAGGTTTAGTAGAATACATAAAATCAGGTCAAAAACAAGGTGACATGTTACCAGTTGTACCAGAAGGTGCATATGCAGCGAGACTAGGAAATGAAGCATCAGTAAAACAAAGGATAAAAGTCTGATGCCAGTCCAAACACATTTTCCCTAGATTAATTATCTTTAGGTCCATTGCCAAATCTCCACATGCTCTGATGGATTAATACCTAATAAGGGCACTAGCTCTAATGGCTAATAGTCTGCCACAATTTCTGATAAGCCATATAGTAAAATAAATATTACTATCAGTGTTAACACTTAACAGATCTCAACAAATTATCACTAGAATATTATCACTGATATAGCAGGTAGAAAAGACTATCAATGTTCACATAAAGGTAGAAACATAAATGCTTTTAGAGCTTAAAGTATTAAAGTTAAGTTAATTGTTTGCATTTAATATCTTTTGAGTAAGGATAAGAAAAAAAAAGAAAAAAATTTAAGTTCAGGGAGCATTTTGCACGTAAGTTCTGTTATTTTCAGGAGGTAATTAATGAAACGTACAATTTCAAATGAGTAATTGCCTATTTACTCGTTATAATATTAATTAGAGTTCCTATGATGTTAGATTTTTAGAGGTTCCTCTCATGAAATTCCAAAATCTCCTCTTTGATAACATGTCAAAAGCTTGTTGTATTTATAGGAATGATAGTGGTGTAGTCTTGTAGTTTTATTTTCTCTTAGGCTTTGCCCTTTTGAACAACTAAAAAGTTCATTTTTTTCCAAATATTGTTAAAAATTAAAAAGTTAAAAATGGCAAAAAAAAGAGTATAATCCGTAATCTAGTCAAGATTATATAGTACATGGCTATATCAGGTGGGAAAAAAATCCAGTGATGTTGTGTTTCATTAAATTAATTAATTGAAAGTCCCACTGAAAACAAATGAAAGTACTAGTAAAACCTGAATTTTCAATTGAAGTAAACGATGCAAAGCATGATATAAAAATGAGAAACTCGAGCCACTTGGTTGCGTAAAAAGGAACAAACACACTCAACTCAAGATTTAACAGTGAGATTCATTTCAAAAAGATGAAAACAGTTTCCGATTGGATCCATTCTTCTTCGAATGAGTACATTGAAACGTACCAGCAATGGTTCATCTTAGCCGATTCAGGTTTTTTCTACTTCACTTCTTCACTTTCTTCCGCATTCATAAAACCGATTCATCACTTTTTTTTTTCTTTTCGTTTTCATTGATTAATTGAAGATGGAGATGGCCGTATCAGTGGAAATGATGCTATCAAGTTCTTTGCTCTCTCCAACTTGTCTCGCCCTCAGCTCAAGCAGGTTTATACAATTGTTTTTATTTTTATTTTTTAAAATTCTTGTTCCTCATTTCAGTTACAATTAACTTATCAAATGTTAATTTACTTGCAAATCGTAATTAAGCTGGCTTAATTGCATTGTTTCACTAATAATTTCATATTTTCTTCATCATAGGTTTGGGCTATTGCGGATACTAAGAGACAAGGTTTTTTAGGTTTTGAAGAGTTTGTTACTGCAATGCAGGTTATATACATTTTAAAATGCTGAATGTGTGCTGAGTTTTGATATGAATGGATGATTTAATATCGAAATCTGACTTTAAAATTCAATGTTTGTTGTTGTAATATACAGCTCATTTCTGTGGGACAGGCGGGGCATGATCTCAACTCAAATATCCTTAAAACGGAGAGTAAGTTCACTGATTAGTGCGTTTTATTGTATGATTTTGTGGTGGTATTTGTTTGCATAAATTATTGTTAAACAGCATCTTTAGCAGTGCTATACTGCTTTGACGTAGTGGAATTTGGACAAACCAATATTGTTCCACGATACATTATTTAGTACAAAATGTTGTCAAGTAGCGGCTATAGTGGCACTATATCAATGTTGCGTTGCGGAATTTTGCCAATCCGTTATTTTCCGCTATCCACGATTGACAACATTGTTTTGGATTGCGATTTTTCTTATCAAAGGATAGAATTTGCTCTGTTCCTCATATTTGTTAACACCAAACACGTCATGATAAGGATGAAGAAGTGAGGTCTCATGTTATGACTGACCTCTGTATCTGCTGAATGTAAATCATTTGGCATGATACTGGGTACTCAGTGTGTAGCTATTAGGCTTAATTAGTGGATACCAACAAGAGAAAGTTCATAAATGTTTAATTTCTTTGATATTAATGTTATACATCTACATTTCAAGGAATACTGAAACAGCCAACAGACCTAAGAAAATCATCTGGTCTTAATAATTGCAGCAATGGGTAACCTAGTAAACTTCATGAACCACCTAAAGAAGGAGAGTGTTGGTCTAAATTTGCACAATGATGCTATATGTATATAATGTATTATCTGTTGGATCGAAAGAGACTGAATTTTCCTTCAGTCTAATGTCAATTTTCTATTGCTCTTCGTATTTGTGCTATTTATTCGTTTTAATGTATTTAATTGTCCCATTTCTATTAATTTCAGTTGACAACGAAAAGATCAAACTTCCAGTCATGGAAGGAATTGACGCATTAGTAGCTGTAAGTGGTGCTTTATATATCACTGCACTTTATCAATTAAATTGTACTAGTTTTGTTGATTCCTTTTCTTATTGGTTTGTTTTCTATTTGTTTTATTAGAATACAGGGAGTTCAACAATAAATGCCCAACCTGATGTATTTGGTAAGACATGTAATTTTTTATTTCTTTATTAATGACATGGTATTGTTTAAATTAATATTGATTAAATTATTTAATTGATAATACTTAGGTACTGGTCAGCCTCGGCCTTTTCCACCAGTTGCTTCAAAATCTGTAAAGAAGGTGAGCGCTCCAAATTTGTGCCCATTTTGACAAAATGAAGTTTTTCCTATGAAAGCAAATAAAAAATGTAAATTAAAGAAAGGCCGCCTTGCTTTTATAGTTGAGCAACCAATCTGTAAAAATGCGTACCAGTTTGTATTTCTAATGGACTAATGATAGCTAATTTTCCGATGCTGGAATGAAAGGCCTTGGCTTTCTTGCTTACATTCATTGCATCATGAATCAGATGATGTACCCACGGCAATATTGAAGCGATGTAATTACTACGCAAAAAGATTTTGGAATGTGCATTTGTTATGTTGTTTCTTTTCAAGCTCTACTATGTATGTCTTTACTTTATTTCAATATTCTGTATGGTATATTCTAATACAGTAGTTTCTTTTTTTTAGTTACCTCTCAGTGCAGTGACATCAATAATAGATGGCTTGAAGAAATTGTATGTGGAGCGGTTAAAACCATTGGAGGTCACTTACCGATTCAATGATTTTGTATCTCCATTATTGGTAAGTAATGTCTGCATTCAATATATAAATAAAATATGCTAATTTCTGTACACTTCATATTTGAACAAGGTAGTATCATGATTCACGGCATATTAATTATTCATGTCATTATGACTAACAAGTTAGGCTGCCTCTGATTTGTCCCTTTCAGACTGACAGTGATTTCGATGCTAAACCAATGGTCATGCTTCTTGGTCAATATTCCACAGGCAAAACAACATTTATAAAACATTTGCTAAGATGTGAATATCCAGGTTAGTTATGTTGTGGTTGTTTTAGCAACTGCAATATATGAATTCCTTCATGTGTATAACTTGATGATAGAGGGGTATAAATTCCTTTATTAATCCTGTATTACCTTACTCTTGACACAGGGGCGCATATTGGACCAGAGCCTACGACTGACAGATTTGTTGCTGTCATGGTACTATAATCTTCTTTTCTTTTTCCTTGTATTTCCTTTATATGTTAATTAAATCTAAACAAAACTCTTCCTTTTGGGGCGTCAGAGATCATTCTGTAATTGTGAATCTGTTCCACAGTGTTCACTAAAGTTCAAAGCTCAATATCTTTTTTATTTTATTTGTAGTCTGGAACTGATGAGAGGAGCATTCCTGGAAATACTGTAGCCGTTGATGCTAGCATGCCTTTTAGTGGCCTGACAACTTTTGGTAGTTCGTTTTTGTCAAAGTTTCAATGCTCTCAAATGCCACATCCGGTGAGTTTTTTTTATATCTTTCCAATTCCATTTCTGCTCTGTTGGCGATTTCGTTCTTGAACTTGAAACAATATTTTCTTTCAGCTGCTAGATGAAATAACATTTGTGGACACCCCTGGTGTCCTCTCTGGAGAAAAACAAAGGACTCAACGAAGTTATGATTTCACTGGTGTTATATCATGGTTTGCTGCAAAGTGTGATTTGATTCTTCTCCTATTTGATCCTCACAAACTCGACATCAGCGATGAATTTAAACGAGTGATTTACTCTCTACGCGGTCATGATGACAAAATACGCGTTGTGTTGAACAAGGCAGACCAAATTGATACTCAACAAGTAAGTATCAACAACTAAATTTATACTGACCTAAATATTTCCGACAACTTGTTTTTCTAATTTTTGGCTTACTTATGTGTCCTATATTGTAATACTGCAGCTCATGAGAGTTTATGGAGCGCTGATGTGGTCTTTGGGTAAAGTTCTGAATACTCCAGAAGTTGTACGTGTGTATATCGGGTAAGTTAGTTGTCTTTGAAATACATATAATGATTCATTAATTTTGTTATTCACTACTCATTTAAAGCTTATGCTGTCCCGTTGCAATTGAACATCATAAGATCTTTATGCTTTCATAATTTTGGTGAAAAGGCTTGGTTGTTGTTGTAGTTTTGGTGAAAAGAGTTATCTTTGTTATCTTCTCTTTCTTAGCATTTTTGCAGGTGAATTCACGTTTAAATGTGTAATGTCTGCCTGTGCTTCACATTGTTTTTGCATTACGATAATGGATTCATTCTCCAGTTAATTTGACATTCTTCAGCTGATAGTTTGTACTACTTTCCTTGACTTTTCAGCTCATTCAACGATAAGCCTATAAACGAAGGCTTTGTTGGCCCATTAGGACAGGAACTTTTTGAAAAGGAACAAAATGATCTCCTTTCAGATTTGGTAGATATTCCAAGAAAGGCTTGTGACGGTCGGGTACAGTCTATTTTCATATTATTTTTAGACCTGGTCATACAAATGAGTAATAATATATGAACATAGCAGACTGCAAGCTTATACTCCTTTATTTGTTTGTATTTTCATTTTCCGGTTCTGAAATATGATGTCATTGGAATGGGGCAGATCAATGAATTTGTTAAACGTGCTAGATCTGCTAAAATTCATGCTTATATAATTAGTCATCTTAAGATGGAGATGCCTGCAATGATGGGCAAAGCTAAGGTGCAACAAAGGCTTATAGATAATCTTGAAGATGAATTTAAAAAGGTATCCTACTTCCATTTTTGTTTCCTTATTTTGCCCAGTTTCTTCGTTACATATTATTTACTAAATTACTATCATCTTGCAAAACAGGTTCAAAGGGAGTTTCATCTGCCAGCTGGTGATTTTCCTAATATTGATCACTTCAGAGAGGTTTTGAGTAGTTATAGCATTGACAAGTTTGATAAATTGAAGCCTAAAATGATTCAAGCTGTAGATGATATGCTTGGTTATGAAATACCAGAGCTTTTAAAGAAATTTAGAAATCCTTATGATTAGGATGAAAGCATTTGAGCTTGTTGTTGATAAATTGAAGGTGCACCATGTGAAGCCTAAATGATTCAAACTGTAGATGACATGGTTGGTTATGAAATACCAGAGCCGTTAAAGAAATTTAGAAATTCTATTAAGCTGGAAACGTTTAAGCTTGTTGTTGATTTTGTCATGAGTGTTTCTGACTGAGATTTTGATGTTCAGTCTTCCGAAATAATGAAAATATTTTTTGTCTTGAATGTCTGATGTCTACAACCTTTACAGTCCAGTTCATGACATAATATTATAGATAGTGTCTGGTTTAGACAATTGCCGCTCGATTTATTTTGTTTGCCTTACTTATATACGAAGGTGCACCATGTGAAGGTGCTCACTATCCCCCATCTACTATTTCTAGAGCCCTCGTATCCGGGAGTGGGATGATAAAGGTGCCGTTGTATACTTGCTTTACAGTATATCTAGACAAGACACATTTTTATGTAGCATATTTTGTTTATTGGCTGCATCATTTTTGTTTTATCACAAGCGTTTGAGTCATAGCTTTTGTGATGTTCTGATGTGAAGACATTCATTCACATTTTGGTTCCCTGCATTGTCTATATCAAGTCTTCAAGTTCTGTTTTATGCTGTCTATGAGTTTTGGTGCAATCAAGTCTTCAAGCTCTGTTTTGAACGGCATTGTTTATAAGGTCCTATTAAAACTTTAGAACTAGGAGGACTTTTTTCATCAATAGAATGGAATGCAAGTAGCTTCCCATATTTTTGAAATTTTCACTTGAGTCGTTGTTGTATAAAAGTTTAGAACAGGGAAATCAACTGATGTAAATTACATGATATATGGGAGAGTGGGGTTTAGCATGGGGAAGGAGAGTTGTTTCCCATCATGGAAAAGTTTTTTTTGACAGTTAGATTAAGTAAAGAACACATTGTTATCATACACTCTGAACACTAGATTACTTGTTTTTTTCCCTTTCACGATTGTCTTCAACCCAAGGTTCTGGAATTTTACACTCACTTTCAATGAAGAACAACAACATAAAACCACAACAAGAACATGAGTGCTATCATCATAATCATCATCAACAATATCTCAAATGGCAGAATAACCAATAAATCAAGAAAAATAAAATCAAGGGTGTCCTTATTCTTACTTGTTTAACAAGTACATGACTATCAAAAGGGTTTTTTCAACATGCTCTAATTAATAATGAAGAAAATAATACATACCCAGATCAGAAAGAAAAAACAAAAAGATCAATTTTTAATACGAAAACAAAGTCCCAAGGAAACAAAGGAAAAGGAACAAAAAACATTGTTGCTTCCTTATGAATATGACGGCATGAATAAACCTCATTGTAACAAGGACATTTAGTATGAGGATATATTTCAGAGATTGAATTTGGATTGTCCTTTAATTTTAGTTTTTTGTTTTTTTTTTTTTTTTAAGAACAACATTATGGGTTGTAGTCTCATGTTGGATGAATTGCATATTTGAATGTTGAAGATGATGTGTGGAAAATATATGGTGTGAATAGACCATCATAAAAATATGTGTTACTCCTTAATCTAAATGTTAAAAAACTTTTCCATGGTGGGAAACAACTCTCCTTTCCCATGCTAAACCCTACCTATATGGGATTGGTAGACAAATTAACGTGAAAAAGAAAGAATGATTTGTATGTTCCTTTCTTTACTAGTTTCCGGCAAAAAAACCGTAAAATATGCTGTAATAATTTAAAAATAAGAACTGAGACCTATGTGTGGCGTAGATCCTAATGGCCTAAATCGTACTTGGTCACATCTAGTAACCACACATGAAAAAGATTTAGATAAAAAAAAAAAGAGAAAAAATTTAATCAAATTTTTCATCATTTATTTTTGTATGTGCTTCCAAATATTTTTCATTTTGGTTGACCAAGCTCATGGAGATGGAAGTGGCCCTTTTCTCCTTGTCTTTATACTAAAGAAATTTTTCTTAACAGATTTATCTGAAATAGAATAACAGTGGACCCAAATTTTTTTAGGAATGATTTTTTTTTTAATAAAAAAAAGTAAATAGTACAATAATTATTATATAATTAATTTTCAATCTGAAATAGAAAAACAGTAAATTTTTGTACCAAAAAAAATGAAAAATAAAAACAGTAAATTTGTACCAAAAAAAAAAAGAAAGTAAATAGTACAAAAATTATTACATATGATTATTTACTTTTTTTGGATCAAGAATTATACGAATATATATTTTTATTTAGAAAACGATAAAAAAAAATGTTAACATATGCTTTAACCTTAAGAGAAATTAATTTATTTCTCAAAAAATAGAAATTAATTTTTCACAATAAATATTTACTATATTTGTATTATCCTTAACATATGTTTTAACGGCATGTGTCATCATGATCTAATGATGATTAATTATTTTAGAGTAAATTACACTCCCCTCCCCTCAAAGATGCTTGAAATACACTCCCCTCCCCTCTTATGTTAAAATATACAATTTCCTCCCTTGAAAAATAAAACTTACACTCCCCTCCCTTATAAGATGCTTGAATTACAACCCCCTCCCTTGATAATTAAATATGCACTACACTTTAATCTATTTTAACATAAATAAATATTTTTATGATATATATTAATTTTAAACCACCCTTTAAGAAAAATTAATTCATTTCTTTATAATTTAAATGTTAATGATAATTAAATTTAAATATTTTGCTATTGATTTTATAATTTAGAGTTTAAAATTAACTTTTAAATAACCATGGTTTATTGTCGTTAGTAATTTTTCACATATTTTAATTTTATTTTGGCTTGTTTCATATTTTATAATCGGGTTTAAAACTACATGTTAATGAAATTGTAAATAAAAAATAGCAAAAAAATATGTATTCAATTTTTTATTATGTTAAAATAGACCTGCAATACTGTTTTTTTCGAAGTGCATTAGATTATTTTTTTTTTTCTAGATTATTAAAAATAAAAAAATATATATTGAGGGAGTAAAGTGTAGATTTTAACATAAGAGGGGAGGGGAATGTAATTCAAGCTTTTCTTAGGGGAGGGGAATGAATTTTTTTCTAATATGTTTTGAATAAGAGGGGAGGGGAATGTATATTTTAACATAAGAGGGGAGGGGAGTGTAATTCAAGCATCTTTGAGGGGAGGGGAGTGTAATTTACTCATTATTTTATGAGTGTGTAAAAAGCACAAGTTTAATCAATCTAGTTCCTTGTTTTACTGAGTTAGTTTGAGAGACAACCGAACCTAAGCGTGTGTCTGTGTCTGTCGGATTGAAAGGTAGAAAATGGAAATTCCAAAGAGATTCAAAGGAAAGGTTGCGATCGTGACTGCTTCAACACAGGGAATTGGTTTTACCATTGCTGAGAGACTTGGTTTGGAAGGTGCTTCTGTTGTTATCTCTTCTCGCAGACAGGTTTTCTTCCCTTTCTTTTAAGAATTGAGAATTTCCCCTTATTTGATTCATTCATGTTTAACTCAAAATAGTTATATCAGAATTGATATGAGAATTGGTTGATTATTATTACTTTTTTGGTTGAATTGAATTGCTGCAGAAAAATGTTGATGTAGCTGCTGAAAAATTGAGGGCCAAAGGAATTGATGTATTTGCAGTTGTTTGCCATGTCTCGAATGCTCTACAAAGGAAGGATTTGATTGACAAAACTGTCCAGGTGTGAAATCATCTTCTCTTGTAAATGTGATCTTGTCCAATTTCAATACAAGATTTGTGTTGATTTTATCTTTGCATTCAGTTCCCCATAATATTATTATTAATAGCGGTAACACTAATGACCATTTTACAACTATACTATATGAGATTTGATCCCCTCTCGAGGTTACTGAGTCAAGTTCTTACCACTGAGCTGACACTGAATGAGCTATATATATTATTGGAATCTTAACACCCATCAATCATATTTTGTACAAGTCTTAAAAGAATTGGCGGACGATATGTTTTGTTTTTATGATCTTGGATTTGGTTTTTTCAGTGCATTAGTTTATTAATCTTTCATAGTATAGTCTGTCTTTCTCTCTATTTGAATGTAGTTCTTATATGGTTGAATTTTTTTGGCTTGTTACAGAAGTATGGAAAGATAGATGTTGTTGTGTCTAATGCTGCTGCAAATCCTTCTGTTGATTCCATTCTGCAAACCCAAGATTCGGTCCTTGACAAGTTATGGGAGATAAATGTCAAAGCCACTATACTTCTTCTAAAGGTAATTAAGCTGTGAAAATGGGTTTAACAAATAAAAGAAAAGAAAAAATCCAATATATATGTTTCAGTGTTTTCCCTTTCTTTCCATCTGTGTAGTGTGTTGATGTGGTAAAATGGTATTTGATAATTATACACAGGATGCAGCTCCATACTTGCCTAAGGGTTCTTCTGTTGTTATCATTTCATCGATAGCCGGTTATCACCCACCAGCTAGTATGGCTATGTATGGAGTGACCAAAACAGCCCTTCTTGGACTTACCAAAGTCGGTACTTGCCTTGCAATTGTTCCTTCAAAGAACCAAATGAATTGCTACTGTTTTTTGTTTGTTAAATCTGATAGTTATTATGTAAATATGATGTGTAGGCCCTGGCTGCTGAGATGGCCCCTAAAACTCGTGTAAACTGTGTTGCTCCTGGTTTTGTACCAACTAATTTTGCTTCATTCATCACCAGTAATTCTGCTATGGTGAGTCACTTTTTGACCAAATAGGTTTTTCCTCTTTCCTCGAATCTCCTTCTGAGTTGTGTATTATTTGCTATATAGCACCATCGGCACTTTAGATTGAAAGCACGTGTCAGTGTCTATTACATTTCATTGTTCGTGACAGACACATATATGATTACATACAATCACTTTCATTTTTTCAAATCATTATTGGTGTCTACGTGTCGGTGTCAATGTTGTGTCCAGTATCGGTGCTTCATATATCATTTGTGTCTGAATGGCTTTTGTGGTATATTATTGTAGAGAGAAGAGCTTGAATCAAAGACGTTACTTGGAAGGCTTGGTACAACCGAAGACATGGGTGCTGCTACAGCTTTTTTGGCATCTGATGATGCATCATATATAACAGGAGAAACTATAGTAGTTTCCGGCGGAATGCCATCGAGACTGTAGCTTCTGTTTTCATCTTCTAGTATGCTTCTGTTGGGTCTAGTCCAAAATGTAATGGCATGCTTTTCGTTTCTTTATAATACTGCAAGAATAATAGTGTTGAGCTGGCTTTCGCTTTAGTTATGAAATGATAGGGGATTTTGCTATTTAAGGGGGGGAAAGAATAATTGTCAAATGTATTACTTTCATTTACTTTAAATATTGAATGAATAATCTGAAAAACAAACACAAGTTTCGTGTTAAAATATGTTGGTTCTGTTATGACTTTGTTTATTTTCTGTCGGTCATGCTGTTCTGTGTTGCATTTATCCATTATACTTTTTCCTTAGTTCCTACTTCTATAGTTGAAAATTCTATGTCCTGCATTGACTAGAGATAAAGCCTAGTTAGAGTTTATGAAGTTTGCGCAGTCATTATCTTATAAGATGTTTTATGGAATTGAGTTAGATACTTAGATTGTAATCTTCACCTTGCAATTCTATCTTGTTGAAGTTATACTCAAAATCTAAGAATACTCTTGAAATTTTATCCCTTTCTTTCCTGTTTTATCCCTCGTTACACACTACTTCCAGCCAGAGTAATACAAATGGTTGTGTTGTATGGTTTAGATTCAATCTTCTTTTGTTGTCTATGTGAATGTGAATTTATGATACTCTATTTGTGTTAGGAAATCCAGTTGTGAAAGATCTCTGGAAAGATGGCATTTGTTTTATGCCAGTAAATATTCAATTTGGTCATTGACATTGTAGGATGGTATCAACCTAGTCCTCACATTATTAATATTTCAAAATGATTCAGAGAATTGCAAAATGTTAATCAGGCTTGTCCCTCTGTCTGGATCCATTATTAAATGTATTTATGACATTATTCACTTAGTTTCAAATGTATCCTTGAGATTTTCAACTTAATGTCATTAATCATTAGTTCTGCAAATACTAACTGAAGGATGAATCTAATTGACATTTTTCAATATAAGGAACTATTATATGATATTCATAAAGTAGTTAATACAGTTATACAATTTCATATACAAAATTGAATATTTACTCTCTTTTATGCAAAGTGGGCGAGGGCCACTACAAAAAGACGACAAGTTCATTACTACATACTATGTGAACAGAAAACTAGAATCACACATGCAACTTTTGGTTGATGCTATATATGTGTGTATTGTAAACATATTGGACAATAAGTGTTAGCATTACAAATTATTGATAAAAAAGAAAAAAGCATTGAAAAAGTCTACCATATATATGTGTGTGCATATGTATATATTTTCTCCACCTGAAACTCACAAACACAACTGCGATATTTCAGATGAAGATGTATAACCTAACAATATCGGTATTGTCAGTTGAGCTAAAACTTTGTGACGTGTATATGTGTATATACACCATGTATATTTATTTTACAGAAATAACATAAAATAGATAAGAAAATATAATTATTAAATAATTTTTAACTTCAACTTGAGCAGGCCCATCATTTGAGGTGATGGGAACAATCTGATTGTAAGACCATTTGCAATGGCAAAACCAATTAAACAACCTTCAACACCCACTTTTTCAATTCCCAACACTCCACATCATTTTCTCTCTCTTAATTCAACAACCATTCAATTTTTACCTCTCCAATAGTTTTTTCATTCAACAGCCTACCCCACCACCTTACTCTACCCCACCACCTTTTATTTCTTATTCTTATTTAATTTTATATTTTTGTTTTTATAATTACATAAAATTACAATTATCGATTATAATTAAATTAAAATAAAGAAACACTTAACAATTTTTTTTTTTTGTAAAAACAAATTATATTTAAATAATTGATTTTTATTTTCTTAATTTAAAATACAATACAACAAACTAAGCACGCGACACACAAATAGCTTAAAATGCAAGACAACAAACAAGCACACAAAACACAAGTAATTTATGAAACTACGTTACAAATCATCTTCAACCACGAAACATTCCAAACTTTGTCCATATGTGCTTCACTAGATCTGCTTGCAATTGGTGATGAACATTTGAATCACGCAATTCAGATCTAGCACGCACATGAGATGCAAAAGTGGGTAACACCTCGGTTGAGTATGGTTGCGGTGTACTAGATCCACTTCCCTCAGATTGGTCAAAATCGGTCCAACGTTGAGCATATGTATCTCGTTCATCCTCAACAATCATATTATGTAATATGATGCATGTCCTCATGATGAGACCCAAATCGGCTATGTCCCACAAGCGAGCTGGTTCACGGATGATTTTAAATCGAGCTTGAAGCACTCCAAAAGCTCGTTCGATGTCCTTCCTACATCCCTCCTGATGTTTTGCAAATAACTTATCGGGTTCACTTTGAGGAAGTCTAATAGATTTGACGAAAGTTGGATAAGAAGGGTAGATACCATCAGCTAGATAGTATGTCATATTATATGGACATTGATTCACAAAGTAATTCACCCTTGGAGCCTTTCCCTGTTCCACATCATCAAACACTGGTGACCGGTCCAGAACGTTTATATCGTTCAACGTTCCCGGACATCCAAAAAAGGCAAGCCAGATCCATAGATCATGAGATGCAACTGCTTCAAGAATAACTGTGGTGGTTCCCTTATCCCCCCTGGTGAATTGACCCTCCCATGCTTTAGGACAATTTTTCCACTCCCAGTGCACGCAGTCAATACTCCCGATCATCCCTAGGAACCCCCGCATTTCACTAACATTTAGTATTCTTTGCAGGTCATCTTCGGTTGGTGCTCTCAAGTACACTTGCTCATAGAGTCGTATGATTCCTTTGCAGAATCTACGTAAGCACTCCAATGCTGTACTACCTCCTATTTTGATATATTCATCAACCGCATCTGCTGCCACACCATATGCTAACATTCGCATTGCTGTGGTACATTTTGCTAATGGTGATATACCTTCTTTGTTGGTGGCATCAACTCGCTGGGTAAAGTAGTTATCACTACTTGAAAGGTCTCCAACGATTCGAAGGAAAACGTGTTTTTGCATCCGGTACCGACGACGAAACATTGCATCATCATATGTAGGCTCATTGGCAAAGTAGTCGTCAATGAGTCTCTGGTTAGCTGCTGCATGATCTCTATTTAAATATTTTCTTGTACGAGATCCACTACCTGATCCACTACCTTCCTCTATTTTTTTTCGACGCTGAATAAATCGGTTGACTATATAAGTGTCTTCAGCATCACGTTTTTGGAAGTAGGCATCCATATCAAAAGAATCCATTGATAGTTTTTGGTGATATTGGAAGTAGATATGAATGAGATTTCGTGATATTGGAAGTAGATAGAAATGAGATTTGTGATATTGGAAGTAGATAGAAATGAGATTTGTGATATTAGAAGTAGATAGAAAAGAGATTTGTGATATTGGAAGTAGCTAGAAATGAGATTTGTGATATTGGAAGTAGCTAGAAATGAGATTTGTGATATTAGAAGTAGATATGAGTCCCTATATATAAGCACATTGTGTGGTGGACACTTACGGATTCCAAATAAGTTATTGTATTGTATTAAAGAAAACAATGGGGATAATTATTAAAGTCACGGACATTAAACTGTGGGCACACATTACAACGAATGGAGGAAGACAATGGACATAATTATTAAAGCAAATAGTAGGTGAAATAAAAGTGGCACACAGTGGGCATAATTATTAAAGCAAATTATTTCTGAAATAAGTCACGGGGGACTAGACAACACTATAGACTATCACTGAGGGCTAGACAACACTGACAATTATTAAAGTAAACACTGGGGACTAGACAACACTGACAATTAATTAAAGTAAACACTGGGGACTAGACAACACTATAGACTATCACTGACAATTATTAAAGTAAACACTAGGACTAGACATCAGTGACAATTTTGACCGAATACAAACAAATATTACAGTGAAATTAATTTCCAAACAGCTCACGCACCAAGTTTTCTAACATTTCTTTTTTCCTGTCATCGAGATGCTCTTCGGCCGTTAACTTTAGGTACAGTTTCATTTTCTTCAATCTATTTTTCTCCTGTTGCGCTGCGGTGTACTCTTTCAATCGTTCAATCTCTTGCACCTTGATTTCTTTGAATTGAACCCACTCAGTTTCCAGCTCCTCCAAGGCAGCGTCCTTGCTTTTCTTTTTTCCTTTTTTTTTGGCTGCCTCCCTGCCCATTGGACGAGCACTAGATCCTGCAGAGTCCTCGTGAGATCTCTTAGACCCACTACTTCCTGAGCCAACACTTCCTCCCATTTGACTACCGTAACGTGGTTGATCACGGAGAGCGTGCCATTCTTCCTTTAAAGTAAATTGAACATTCTTACCACATGCATATAATTCTTGGGCTTTTGCTAAAACATCATCTTCCGACCAACCGCTTGCTTGCAAACGCTTAGCGGCATCATAAGCACCAACCCATTTATTTATTAATTTGCTCATATAATTAAAACGGTTTCGGCATGCAATTACATCACGCGGAGGATCGAATTTGCAATGCTCATTACAATACTCAGCAATTTTACCCCAATATGCTTCACTTGTCTGGTTTCTCCCGACAACACTGCATGTTCCATATTTTATCCAGCCACTAATTAACACCAAATTTTGTTCAGTGTTCCATGCTGGTTGCTGGTTTTTCTTGCTCTTAGGAGTTGTATCCTCTGAAACTGGAGTGAGTTCATTACCTCTTGTCATTCCACTACGATCTATTTGTGATGAAAATTCAGGATATTCACCATTACTCTGAAAATTTTCATTCATCACTGGCATATATCCATTAAATGAGGGTGTTTGAGATGGATATCCCATCATAGATCTAGAATATGGATGAAAGTTATTTGGAACCGAGTATGAGTGATTGAAATTTGAGGCAAAACCAAAATTAGGCATGTTTTGAGGATTTTGGTTTGGAAATTGATTTGGGTTTTGAGGATGTTGGTTGATAAATTGATTTGGGTTTTGAGGATGTTGGTTGAGAAATTGATTTGAGTGTTGATAATTGTTGGGATTTTGGTAGCTAAATGGATAATTAGAAGAATTTTGGGTGTTGAATTGATTGTTATTGGGATCCATTTCACTAATCAAGGACTAAAACTTCAAAAGAAAGACTAATAATAAGATTAAGAGAGTGCAAAAAACTTGATTTTTTTTCGGTGTCCAAATCAAATGATCCAAGTCTCTATTTGTAGAGAAAAAAAAATCATGAATTTTGGTATAAAAAAAAAAAATAAAAAAATTATTTGCAATGAAATAATTGAGTCCAAATAATTAAGAAGATAAAAATCCAGACAGCCTATTAAAACGCGCCACGTGTCTGCCTTTTTCTCCCTCACCATTTTCTCTCTCCGCGTGCTGACACGCCACGCGCCCTGTCGGCGCGTGTGTTACACGCGCCATTTTTCACAAATCAAATCGCGCCACGTGTGCACCGGGACAGGCATTAAACATTGTTGAACTCTTTCATCAACTCTCTTCTCCACCTCACCTTCAATAAGCAAGCTTCCAATGGTTCAACATGTCTCAATACCCATTCAATAGGTCCATTGCAAATGGTCTAATGGATCATTTGGATGCTGAAAGACAGGGTATGGTACGGGTACTATGTTCCCTTCATTTTTTTATCTTTATACGTATAGTTTTTGACAAAAAAAAAATATCCTTATACGTTTAGTGTTCCACACTTTTTTGTTGTTGACATATAGTGTTCCACACTTCTAATCATTTATCAAAAAATAGCCATCAATCAGATTCCAAACCTTCTATTTTTATTATTCAAATGTGTGTGATTCGAAGCTTGGAATTTCTTCTTTGCAAAATTTCAACTCAATGCTTAAATTGGAGTATAATTATATGATCCGCAACTGAAGTGCTTAAAGAACATTTGTCAAAACAAAAAGTTCTTATAGAACATAAATTGCCTCGATCAAATTGTATGTTATGTTTGTTAGTGCTCAATTTTTCACCAATAGATCGAATAAAGTAACCTCACAAAAATGTCTGCCAATACTATATATATGTTCTCACCTTATGTACCTGTCAGTACCTCACCAAAGAGAAGCTAGATTTTTTCAGCAGAATGAAAAAAAGACAATAACTGGCACTTGAATCAAACTGTCATGTTGATATGACACTTATCTTGTAATTTCTTTATCGAATAAACAGTAATCCTTAAATGTGTGAGACACCGACGATAGTTTTTGAATGAATCAAAATTGAAAAAAGTATATATATATATATATATATATATATATATATATATATATATATATACTTAAACTTGTGTTTAATTTGTTGTTATGATCCTCGAGTGTGTACTCGTTTAACTAGTTTGGTCCATAAAATTAATAATAAAAAAAGACACTTATAAACATGTTTGTAATTTGAATATAGGTAGAAACTATAGTGGGAGGACCTCACAGATTTATGACTATTTACTCTTATCTTTTAATTGCGTTACGTACCACATGAATTCTAGGACTTTTTTGGTCCCAACGATGTGGTTCTTGCTACAGTTAATAGATGGGATATGGTACATATCCCAAATTTGGAGAAAAGTGCAAATTGTTGGAGGAGCTGAATGCAAAGCTCAAATCTACAAAGCTTTGCACTGTGGCCACTACTTAACATTGATTGATTATGATGCATGCAAGAAAAGAAAAGAAACCTAAACAAAACAGAAGCAAGGTAGCTCAATTAAATACACCAAAAACACCTTTTTCTCTCTATATGGCTAATATGATAAGTTTACTTTTGAACCAAGCACTCACGAGTCACCCCTGAAACTTTTTCCTTTCAATTCATCTTTATGCTGCTAAACAACCTAATCCTTCTCATCCATCTTATTACAAAAAACCGTGAAAACTCTTTCTTCTTCTTTTTCTTCTTCCTCTTCCACATATTTTCATGAAACTTCCCTTCATTTTGTTTATATTTTCTTTATACAATGAAATTTCATCACCCTTTTATGTTTCTTTTTGTATCTCTAGTTGTTATGTGCTGTAACAGTTTTTATCTTTCACAACTTTGATGAACCAAGTGTCCTAAATTGCATGACATGGTTCCATAAAAACCAAATGAATCATTTTGATACATGCTTTTCAATTTTCATCGTTGGAGCCTATGTTTCGAAATCGGTTTATGCACTTCCTGAAGTCAATTCACACATTCAGAAGAAAAATTCCTTTTGACAGTCTGTACTTTTGATCATATAAGCATCAACCATAACATACAACAATAAACCATTTTCCAAAGGCATGAATTTTGCTAGAGTTTCAATGGGAGGTTCATGTTTCACCAAACTTCGCCTGCGAAGGTCTAAGAGTAATAAACCTTTACCAGAGCCTTCTCCTTCATCTTCTAAGACGCGGTTGAATCCTGATGCAGACAACATGGAAAGAAAAAGATTTGATAGTTTAGAATCATGGTCCATGATATTGGACTCTGAGAATGTCGAAACATGGGAAGCTTCAAAGGAAGATCAGGAAGAATGGACTGCTGATCTTTCTCAGCTTTTCATAGGTAACAAGTTTGCGTCCGGTGCTCACAGTCGAATTTACCGTGGAATTTATAAGCAGAGAGCTGTTGCTGTTAAAATGGTGAGGATTCCTACTCAGAATGAGGAGAGAAGAACATTGCTAGAACAGCAATTCAAATCTGAAGTTGCTTTACTCTCACGTCTCTTTCATCCTAACATAGTGCAGGTAATTAATTAACTATTTTATCTCAGAAAGGTTTAATTAATTAATTAATTCTTGTGTCCACTTCTTGTCCTATTAGTCTTTTTTGTTTTATTTTCTTGTGTTGGTTTGGATTTCAAAGGAAATCATGAGGTTCCTTATTTTAAAAAAATGAAATTTGACACCAAATACGACATCTTTTGGTTTTTATGTGTATTTTTGAAATTCACGTAAGTTGTAAGAGATAAAAAGTAACAAAGAGATAGAGATAAACATATAAGATGTCTTTATTATTTTAGATATTACAACTCGTATTTTAATATTTTAAAAGACTCACAACCACTTACCACTTTAGTGGGGGGAAATTTAATACCAACTTGATGTCAAATTTCTTTACTTTTGTGTCATGTTTTTACGGATGCAACATGTGTGGCAGTATTAGGTTACATCACTAACTTATGTCTATATTTGATCATATTCATGAATCTAATTTTCCTTAGACTTTAGAGTAAAGTAGGTAATTTCAACACAAATACTACATCTACATGCATAATAAATTACAAGCGAGTTAACATATCAGTTTCTATTTTCTGTTTCACAGCTGAGATTATTTACTTTAATTTACTCTGTGTAAGGGACTTATTTGTGATTTTTAATTTACAGTTTATTGCAGCATGTAAAAAACCACCTGTGTACTGTATAATAACAGAATACATGTCACAAGGAACTCTGAGGATGTATCTGAACAAAAAAGAGCCTTACTCACTTTCAATAGAAACTATACTAAGGTTAGCACTTGACATATCAAGAGGTATGGAATACCTTCATTCTCAAGGTGTTATTCATAGAGACCTCAAATCAAATAACTTGCTTCTCAATGATGAGATGAGGGTTAAGGTGGCAGATTTCGGGACATCGTGTCTTGAAACACGATGCCGAGAGACCAAAGGAAATATGGGAACTTATCGTTGGATGGCGCCTGAGATGATTAAGGAAAAACCGTATACTCGTAAAGTTGATGTTTATAGTTTTGGAATTGTGCTTTGGGAACTCACAACTGCTCTGCTTCCTTTCCAAGGAATGACTCCAGTGCAAGCTGCTTTTGCTGTTTCTGAGAAGGTTAGATCCTATATCAAAATTTAAGCCACTGTCATCTTTATTATGATAAATAAATTAATGCTTTCAAATTCCTACTTAAATTCTGAACAAAACTTAGATTAACTAAATTATCCTTTTTGTGGTGGTTTATGATCTTGTTACTCCAATAGGATTATGAAGGAACACTATCACTAATTAAAACTTTCTATACAAAACTTGCTTATAACTTAGATTCACAGGTCTAGAACAAATAGTTAAAGACTTAATGACGCATGGACACGACACCAACACATCTTGTTACATTCAATTATTTCCATTTTTCTCAAATTACTACTGTCGGTTCCAGTGTTTGTGTCAGTATTTTATAAAAATGATATATCAAAACATCTTGTAATCTACATATAACTTAGAATAATCGTGAAAATTTTATTGACATGAAATTTACAAACCTTTGTGTTACTTATTGAACAGAATGAAAGGCCTCCACTGCCTGCAAGTTGTCAGCCAGCACTTGCACATCTAATAAAGCGTTGTTGGTCAGCAAATCCTTCAAAGAGGCCAGATTTCAGTTATATTGTGTCTACTCTTGAGAGGTATGATGAATGTGTGAAGGAAGGTCTTCCTCTAACTCATCATTCAGGACTAGTCAGCAAAAACTTCATTATCGAACGCTTAAAAGGCTGTGTCTCCATGAATTCCTCCATACCTGTAAATGCATAATTGAATTCATTCCCCTGCCCTATAAGGTATTAATTATTGTTGTCTTCATTAAACTTCATATAACTTGAATATAACATAGTTTACTTACACATCCTTCATGTTCTTTCAATTGTATTACCTATTTGTACCTATAAAAATGTCAACTTTTTTTTTTTCTTCTTCTTTTTTTGTATTTATATATACCATGTTGTGGATGCAAAACATTTGCAGATACTATTAATCTGAAGCAAACCAACCATCAGAAGGTAATCAAATCCTGCAACAGCATTCATCCACCAAACAACATGATCAGTGCAAAGTGCTAAATAAGCCGTTACATTCCATCCACTCTGACTTAATTTTAAAACAACATTCTTCTTTTCTTAGAAGTTTAATTTTCACTTTCAATATGAGCTTGTTTACATAAGTAGCTTAGTTTGGCGCTTATAGCATAAGAGCTTGTATATAAGCTATTTTTAAACAAAAGATAAAATAAAGTCAAATTCTTTTTATATTCAACTATAAAAGGGTTTTTATAAACTATCCTCCCTCAAAAAAAAAAAAAAAAAAATCCTGAAGAGCTTACAAAGATAAACTAAAATCAGTTGAGAACATGTCATGATTTCTTTCACTAGGATTTTTTTCCAACGATTTTTTTACGAATAAAGTTTTAATGTGTCATATCTTCAATGAACATTAAAAAAAAAGTTATGAATATTGTAAGTGAGCCCATTAGTTATTGAATGATACTATTAACTCATATATGTATTTTTTTTTTTTAAAAAAAGAAGAAAACTCATCGGTATTTTCCTATAAATAAGACTCACCTGTAAAGGAAAGAGATATTCTCTATCACTTCTCTTTCTCTCTCTTTGGTCTCTAATTCTGTTCTTGTCAAGAAATTTCATAACAATATTAATTTTGGATGAATTTTATTGTTTCGTAAAGCATTACCAAGTCAAATATGTAAATAACGTAATAACCAATAGAGTATGTCTGTCACTCGTATAATACAAAGATAATAACAACCCAAAATATTTAAATAGGTCATTAATTACTATATATGAAAGAGTTTAATAACAAACGTTAATATTTTCTTTCAAAAACAAACGTTTTTATTTAAAATAAAAAGTGCATATAAAATAGTTTTGTATTTATCCACAAGATAGAACTCTCTAAATAAAACTTTAAATATTTGTCAAAGAAAAAAAAAACTTTAAATACTTCGACTATATATTACAACATAAATATAAAATGTAGTAATGCACTATAACAAATTTATGACATATTATACAAGATTGTGTTCCTTTATATGATCGAACTATCATCTTGTGATCATGACAGCGGTCAAGATAGTCTAATGAGAAATTATGGTTGAGAGCTCTTCTTTCCCATCCCATTGCTCTTTACTGATAAAGTGTGTGTTTTTGCCTAATAAGCTAGCAAGTATATAAGCATCGGTGTGTATATATATAGAGAGAGCACTTGACGGGTTACAAATAGAACAATATAACCTGCAATATGTTGTTAAAAATAAGTGCAATAGTATTTTAATCCTACAATATGTTGTTAAAAATAAGTGCAATAGTATTTTAATCCTGCAATATGTTGTTAAAAATAAGTGCAATAGTATTATAATAATTGATATAACTTATATATATATATATTTTATTTAATTAATTAAGATCATTCACAAATTTCAAAGTTTTTTTTTTTTTGAAAGTTTGCCTTAATTGATTTATCATGTCAATACATTGAGATAGGTTTGTGTTGAATCAAAAATACACATGCATGATTAGGGTCATTTTTTCAAAATGCCTTAGTTGAAATCATATTTTGTGAATAGTTTGAATTTGTTCATTGAAACCCCCCATTTCATGTAATTATTAGAAAGCTAGGTCAATATTGAATTTTTTGCACCTTTACCCTTTTTTCGAACATATTTTGTAGTGATTTAAAAGAAAATATTGTAAAATACTTGTGGAAAGGGAACACTCTTTAAGCTAAAAAAATTTCAAGACATTCTTGTGGAGAGAAATGTTTTTTTTGAACAAGTTGTGGAGAGAAATGTTAAAAACACTTTCCTTCTAACACTTTTCCGAACACTCCTTGCTTGTTAGTTGAAACTCATGAATTCCACCTTATCATATAGAACTCATTTCTAAAATATGAGACATATATTTCACTCCCTTTAAAAAGTGAGTGTTAGAGAGACTGTGCATAACAGTAAATCAAACCCTCAGAAACCGTATAAAAACCCAGTCAGTAAAAGAAATAAGTTGAAGCCATAAAATTGGCAGACTTATCAGTCTGTAACACTAAAACTAAATCGTCGTAGATATTCATGAAGCTATAGTAATAGTAATGAAAACAAACGAGTTATTGAATGCATATCTGATTTGATATAACAAGACACAGAAACCAAACTACAATTTGCTTTTGGTACATCACAGGAAAGTGATTAATGCACAAAATGGCAACAAAAAATAACATTGTAATTTTTTGTGTTGGAACTTGGAAATTGATTCACCGTCCCCAAATTCTTTCTCCAATGAAACTCAAAATCTTTCTCACTGACCCTAATTTCTCTTCATTTTCAACTTCTTCAACTTCAATTGAATTAACGAATTCACTTCTTTCACCACTAACATTGATACCACCACCACTACTCTCCGTTACCGATTCCAACTCGGAGCGATTTGACTCAGAAGCTCTGTTACTGTTGTTAGCAGAACCTTTCTTATTTTTCTTCTCCTTCCTTTTATTTGCATTTTGAGAGAGAAAATCTTCAAAATCATCAATGATTCTATGAATGAGTTGGTGATTGGGTGAAGTGTTCCAGCGAATCCAGTAACTCATATAGCAACGGAAACAGTTGCAATGGAAGAGAGGAAGATGTTCACCGTCGATGAAACTCTTAGTTTTCCGGCGAGAGTTTCCGTTAACAGAGGAAGAAGAAGAAGAAGAAGAAGAGCATGAAATGAGGTAAGCTAAGACTTCTTTGTCCTCCGGTGAAAGAGCAACGGTGAGAGTGAGGATTGTTGCGGGAAGGAATGATAATTTGTCTGATACCGTTGGCGGCGATGGATGAACCGTTCCCTTTCGGTACAGTTTTTTCATTTTTTTTTCTTTTCTTCTTTTTCTTTTGTTTCGGTTGTTCAGTTCAGAGTTTTGAAGAAGAAGAGTGAAAATAAGAGGAGAAGGTTGAGTTGAGTTGATTATTAGGTTTAGGGGAATGTTAGTCTGCGGTGCGGGTCTTGGTGAGTTTCTGCACCTCTAAACTCAACTTGTGATTTGTGCAGTGATGGGTCCCACCCTGTCCTTTTTGTGGGGTTACAAACACATGTTTTACTCGGACTCACGTCAACGCGCCGCTACACACTCGCTCTCACTATAACGGCTGCGACTACCCCGGTTCGATTAGGGTTTTGTTTACGTGGGATGCACGCTAACGTTGTCATTGTCAATACTTTGATTTGATTATTAGGGTTAACTACTTTGTTAACAAGTACTTTGATATGTTTTTTGTTGAGTAAAAATAAGAGTGTACTCGAATGTAATGTAAATCCTATGCTGAAGGAGCAAAATGGTCATAGGATGCTTGTAAGTTGTAACATCATTGCCATAATCGGTACATGTGAGCTACTTTATCTGTCTTCATATCCCAAAAGTGAGCCCCCCGCCCAAAACATACAATTGGGCAATTGGCCAGTGGCTATAATCCATGAAACTCAATTGGCGTTGCTCGGAACCAAAGAGAAGATGACATGCCAAAGAAGATAACAAAAACTCATTACGGACAAGAACGTCTGTGTTTGAGTAAATATTTGGTAAATGTGATTTGGAAGTAAATAATTTTATGTTTACATGATTTAAAAACAAGTTCGATGTAAAAGGTAGTGTAAAAATTTCAACACAGTGCAATTTGTTTTATCACTATCAAATTGAAGTTTCAGTAAAATCACGTTTATAACAGGCAAAGTCAATTAAGATACAATCAATATAACGTGAAACCAATAACATATATAAAAGTAGAATTTTTTAATAAAAAAAGGAAAATAGAGTAGTATTTTGAGTCCTATAGAAGGGTGTGAGAGAAGTGAAAATCAGGTTATGGATGCTTACTCACCTACTATTATATGTAAAATATTAGAAAACTGGGTTAGACAATGTATCCCACAATAGTATAAAACTTGGTTATGGAAAATTAATTTCGAGGGGCTTAAAAATAGTGTGTGTTCAACAGTCTTGGTGCATATTTCAATTTACTTATGTGAGAGGTAAAAGTCATTTTGGAAATATAATATTGATTTTAGTTAAACCTTGACTCCAGTGATTTTCAGAAGATGATTTGATCCAACCAACTATGATGTATTAACAAAACTTGGTGTTGTTAACAGTTATAACATGAGACAAAAGTTAAATTTCTGAGTTAAATTCAAATTTAAAATAGTACATTATTTGATGCACAGTCCATGTCACTATAATCAATTAATTGGCATATGAATTGGTCCCTTCGGAAAGAAGACGCAAAGAATGTGCTGCATAAGTGTAAATAACTACTATTGAATGAAGAGATTATTTGGCATGGCCACCGTATTCAGTGAGTAAACATTATTCTTCTTTCTGTGTGGGATTGCTACTAGAACTCAAAAAGAGAAATGGCATCAAGGATGACATTATTGCTGCCATATTCACCACATGGCATCACACTTTTTGGTGAATTTGAGTGAGTTGTTCACCCCCAACTCACCTTAAAGTCAGGAAAGTTCCAACTGCTGAACTGCATATATTTATGCTAAATTTCAGCTCAAAAGTATCTATCCTCAGTCATGAGTGACCTTGTGATCATTAACACCTAAGAATCAATAAATAATAATTAAATAAAAAGCAGAAATCTCTAGGGTAAAGTAAATTATTCCATATACCAAAGCAGACAAAAAGCAAAACTAGTGTTTTTGAGTGACTAAGAAAAGAAAAAGAAAAGGAGGTACATATTTTTTTCCCACAATCATATGAGATCAAGAATTTCGATCCTATTAAATATTGCAAACACAAAGTGAAAATAGAGAAAGTCATAGAGGTCAGCGGAAGTACAACAAGTACAAGCATATATTCAAATTATTGAGTTGCAATGTAAGAGATACAGGTTGAAAATCAGGAGGAACTCTGTAGGTGTGCTTTGATCCAAGACTCGAGATACTTCAGCTCCTCGTTGTTTATCGAGTGGGCAAGACCAGGATAAGCCTAATAACACCAAATGTCAATATTGATATGAACAGAATGGTAGGGGTCATTGAAAAAATAACCAAATTACAGGGAACTTGGAATTTCACCTTAAACTCGCAACTAACACCAATTTTTTCAAGGAAAGGAGGGGCTGCTTGTCCTGCCTCGAACAATACTGTTTTGTCAGCCAGCCCATGGGACCACAGTATGGGTGTCTGTGTAACATTGTGTGCATACCAGGTCAACAAAAAATTTAGATGGCAACAACAAACCAGAAAATTCAATAAATCAAATACTATCATAACCAGCTATATAAATTAGTGTCTTGACAAATGGAAAATACCCTATCGAATGATTTATTCTAGTGCAAGGCTCATGGCTCATATCGAAAGTGATCATAAATTGAAAATATTATCGACATAAACAATTAAAACTGATAAGTGTAATCGTTCCAAGGACAATTGTATACCGGCGACAACAATAGGCCAACCCTGATGAAAGAAAACCAGTTGAACTGGAATGCTTTACTGTGGACGAAAATTAGAAATCCAAACATTATTAACTTTCTGTATTTAAAGGCACACATATGGTTTTCTCTATTGGGTCGGTGTACTTTTGATGGGATGGAACATATAGCAAATAAATATGCTGTTTCAAAGGACAGAGAAAAGACCAAACTAAATATTTCCACATAAACATTTGATGCAGAGGCAATCAGAGAAAATGGATACGAGAAAGCTTAACAACGAAAAGAAAAATGAGAAGACGGAAATTGAGATGAAACAAAATATAATAATATTTCTGAAGACAAGTACCCGCTTAGCTTCAGGTGTAATTTGTTCTGTAACAGATGAATTAAACGGAACCCAACCACTGAAAACAGCACCTCCACCTAAAGTTTTAGGGTACAACAGAACACTAGCCAATGTCAAGGCACCTGCAAAACAATGTCCCCATTTATCAGCAGGTTGCTCATGTATCCATTTTTCTATTAAGGGCGCGGGAAGTAAAAGAGAGACCTCCTTGACTGAACCCACAAATAAATATATTGTTAGGGTTTGTGCCAGCAGCTATTTCCTTGTCTATTGTAGCATGAACATTTTGAACGGCTTTAAGCAAACTACTCTCGTCGTTTGGAGAATCCTGAAAAATATAAGCAGAACGCTTTACAACATCAATTGATAAGATCAACATCATCATCCTGAAGAGGATAAAAGTAATTGCACAAGTCAAATTGCTCAACAGGTACAGTGAGTTTAAAGTAAATATTTGAACTAAAAACAGAGAGAGGAATCTTTAAGCTTGTTATATGACATTTACAAGACGTGGTATCATATGATGCTTGCAAATATTTATCAGAGAAAATTGATCATACCAATAAGCACCAAAGTTTTGGTCTAGGGGGTGCACCATCTACAAGAGAACGGTGCAAATTCTGAGATATCAATATTAAAATTCTAAAAAGTATATATAACAAAGGCGGCAGTTATATTTCACTTGAGAAGGATGAAAAGAATTGTAAGAAATCAGTTATAGTCAGTACAATGTGGAATTAGTAAGCAAACAATTATTGAGGTTGTCACAGAAAAACACTCAGCAGATGTTACTGTTCTTAATAATTCTTAATAAGTTAACAATTAAGAGGAGTTATCACTACTATGCGTTAAACAAAATCATTCCCATTGTCAAGCGGATAGTTGAACCATGTCCACACTCCACACCCACGATAAATGTATAGGGTGTTGCTTTAAAATGAATCACATTTATTGTCAGGTGGATTTAAAACCTGCCAGTCTCCTTTTGTAACCCAAAATTAAACAATGATTCAACTGAAATTAATATGCCTGCTCCAATTTGTATTCTTACAGCATTTTGCACGGCATAAATGTGGAAAATGGAGATATGAAAGTCCCAAGCATAATAAAAATAAGGATTGCTATAGTTTGCTATTTTGTTTATTATATTCCCTTCATGATTAATTGTACAGTATTAATATACAGAGAGAAAGAGAACACTTTTACAAGAAATAATAATCAACAATCAAAGAGAGAAAAGAAAGCTAGACTTACAGCAGTTACAGGAATCTCATGAATGTCAAACCATGAAGGCATTACAGAACCATCTACAAAGAATAAACAAAATCAAAATAATATCATTTTCTAAAGTCAGGAAGCTGATTGCAAGCCTAATAGGTTGCCCATAAATGGCACCTCAAGTGATGTTAATGTCACATTTGTAATTTGGTTGCCAAGCAGAAAACTCAAGTCTAGACATAGGTGGAATAGGAGGACAGATCATATATTAATAGGAAACACTTTTAGCATAAATAAAACCAACTACCAAGGACCATCACTCAGAATCAGAAATTGTTTTAACGATCCCTAATTAATTCCATGAGCATGTGGGTGGTGCACTAAGGATGGGTCTGGTGTGGTGAAACTGGTTGTGTGAGTAAAGAGCGAAAAAATTGCAACATAGTTCTGTCAAATTAGGTAAATATGATATGAAAGCCGTACGGTCATATTTTAATAAACAACTTAATTAAGTGCATATAGCATAAGCACGTATCACATAAGTTTACATATAAGTTAGTTTTGTAACAAAAGATAAAATAAAGTCAAACTATTTGCATATAAGCTATACTAAGATGTTTTCATAAACTATCCAGAAGAGCTTATGGAAATAAGTCGAAAACAATTTAAAGACATGGCATAACCTTTTTCCTTAAGCTCTACCAAACAGTCTCAAATGTGATTTTGGCAGTAGATAAGTTCGAATAAGTCAATTGAAAAAGACCCTAGCTAGATAATTTTCCCAGAAGGGGAGCCATAAAAGAACAGCTTCAATTTTGTGGCTGATCTAAGAACAATAAGTTAAATGAAACTAAACCTATGCAACAATGACACTGACACCGGACACGAGAAGCTCGGCATACATAATAGTTAAGAAAAGATGTGATAATATAATAATATACATACAGTTGCAGGTGACCGGAGCGTGAGGAGCAGAAGGAAAAGACCATTTGGTACTTCTGAATTGAGGAGAAGTGAATAATGTCTTGATAGGTTCATTGGCAGGACCAGAGTCACCAAGACCGTGCAACCACAGAACAAAACTTCGAGCCGCCATTGGTTTTTCTACTTCTGCTACTACTACAGAAGAAGAATTATTATGAAACGTGGTTTTGGGGAACGCAATTAGAAACGCAAATACACTGCTTAATGTGATTGTTAACAGTAGAATTGACTTAATGACGGTTATAGCGTTCCAAGCCGTGGTGGAATTCCAAACACGTCACTGAAACAATAAAGGAAAAGGAAAGTGCTTATGAATTAGTTCTAAATTAAATAGATCTGAAGCAAATTGAAACGTGAAAAAAGGATTGGTTAGATAAACTTACGGCGGGGGACCTGACGGAGCGTATAACGAATCTGGTTTTCTCCCGCAGGGTCTAAGGTAGTTGAAATTATAAATAAAGCAAGAACGGATACTACTAGTTTATGCTATTGATTATCACTAAAAATATTTTCTTTTTGAAGGAATTATAACTTAAAATTTACTCTTTTTTTAATAATTTGAAATAATTTACTTAAATGTAACTAATCTTTTTATCTGATATAAAATAAAAATTTAGATGCTTTTTTAAAAGTGTCTTTTTTTAAGGTACTTAAATATATCTTTTAGTTCTACAAAAGAAAAAAGTGTCTTTATGAAAATAAAGTTTGATAAATTCTGTAAAAAATGTCTCTGTGAGCTTGACTCAATTGATATAAATATGTAAGGATTATGGTTCTAACCTCAAACCCCACACTTCTTTGTTAAATCTATACACCTAATTTAATTGCCTTTGCTATTGAGTACTTTGTGACTAACAAAGATAGTGTCATTAAAAATGGTTCAATTGTCCAACCTCTCCTTCACGCCATTCTCATTCAAAGTGCTTCTTTTTAGGAATGAGTAGAGGAATAAATCACACATAATTTAGAAAGAAAAAAACATAGAATTTAAGATATAAGAATAAGAAAATGAGTGGTCACTTTGTAAAATAAACTTAAATATGTTAATGGTTCTCCTAAATATAAGATGTTTGATTTTATTTCTTACAGATTTCTTTTTATAAGTTTAGTCCTTGCAAATATACTATTTTACAATTTGTTTCTATATATATATATATTTTGGTCAAGTCTAAATATTTTATTTTATTCCTTGCAAAATGAATATTAATAAATGTATTTTAGTCATTTTAAGACGTGAGAGAGCAATTTTGTTGGTGAGATGAGCAAGGTCCTAGTACCAAGTACCAACCTCCGGGTAGCAGTAGGCACAGCACTAAACACATGTTTGACTGTTGTGTGGAGTGAAGACCGGCAGATTAAAATTGAAGAGCGCTAAACCCCAATCCACAGAACCCTATCACTCTCTCTCTCTCGTAATCTCGTTTCCTTTCCTCTATTTGCGATTTTCATTTGGGAAGGTGAAGATTAGTTCACTTCCTTTCATCATGGTTCCGAACCTTACCCTTACGGCACCTCACGAAGCTGAAAACCAAATCGAAATCTCTCTCAAACAATCACTCCTATCTCTTCAACCTTCATTGAAACCACCTTTCTCCTTAACCATTCCAAATCCCGATGAATACATTCACCTCAATCACGCTATCCTTCACGCCATTCTCACCCAACCCCATTTCTCCAAAACCCATATCAAACACTTACACGCCATCATCACCGACGGTTACGCCTCCTTCCTCAACATCCTCCTCAATATCGCCCACCACCTCTACCCTAAGCTCCTTGGTTCGGTGAAACATCAACTTATTTGGGTCACTGATGAAATGATTCGAGTCTCCGGGATTGGCTATGATGCTTTATTGATTTCCCTTTTGAGGCAAATTGTTGGTGGTGATTTCAGTGATGATAATTTATGGCTTTGTGAGAAGTTGGTGACACTTTTATTGGATAAATGGGATTGTTTATTAGAAGAAGTGCCACATGTTTTGTGTAGTGGTTTGTATGTCTTTCTTCGAGTTTTGGCTGATCATTGTAGGGTTAATGGTGAAAAGTTTGAGTCTTTGAAGCGTTTGGAGGTTCATTTCTGTGTGAAGATAGTGAGGGAGGAGTTTCATTTGTGCTTCAAAATTGGGAGGGATTTTATTCGGTTGTTGCAGGATTTGGTTCATGTTCCCGAGTTTAAGTCTATATGGAAGGATTTAATGCTGAATCCGTGTAGTTTTAATACTTTAGGATTTAGTGGTGTTTCTCAGATTTATTTAACTAGGACTTCGAGTAGGTATGCTTTGCTTAGGATCACTCCGGAAATGGAGACACAATTGCGGTTTTTGCTTACTCATGTGAAACTGGGGCATCAAAAGAGGCATTTGATGTGGTTTACTAGGAAATTTTTGAACGAGCCTGATAAAGAGACTGTTGTAGTTGATATAGTTAGGTTTATATGCTGTGCACACCATCCACCGAACGAGATTATTCAGTCTGATATAGTTCCTAGATGGGCCGTTATTGGTTGGCTTTTGACTTCTTTTAGGAAGAAGAGTTACATTGAGGCCAATGCGAAACTGGCTTTGTTTTATGATTGGCTCTTTTTTGATGAAAAGGTTGATAATATTATGAACATAGAACCTGCTATTTTGTTGATGGTGCATTCCATTACCCAATATGTGGAAATGACCAACACTCTTCTTGAATTTTTGTTACTTCTTGTGGACAATTATGATATGGAACATAAGGATATCATTGTTAAAGGTGTCTCATCGGCTTTTCGATTTCTTGAAAGCAAAAGTGTGATTCAGTCTCTTGATATTTTGACTTCTTGTCCTACATTGTCTCCTTCTCTAAAAGAGGGATTGAGCAGGCTATTATCATCTGGAAAGCCTGAAAGCTCTAAAGGATTTCTTCCAGGTATGTTCTAGTCTATCATGGTTACCTTCAAGTTTCTTAAATTTGTCTTTAATCTAAACCAAGGTAGCTAAGAATGTTGAGTATGTAAGAAGCGGTGCACACATAATAACTTATATAGATTCAATGGCAAATTATGATATAATAGATATTTTTTCCATTAGCCAATGTATATATAGCAATCTGTTTTGTTTGCATTTCCTTTGATGTTTTGTTAAGAAATGGCATTTAGCTGGGACTTGGGAGTTTGCATTTGCAAATGAAATAACCAAATGCATTTTTAAGTGTGGTAATCAGTTTCATGTGTGGTATGGCAGTCTAGTGTAATGATATTAGAGACCAAACAGCAGCTACATAATTCATTACTATATAATTTTATGATACTATAATCAACAGTGTTCCGTGCAAGATTTGTCTTTGACCTTTGATCCAGATTATTGTTCCACATCATAATCCCTGAAAATAGATTTCAGTTTTGTTTCATATTCTACTGGTTTGAATCTAGAAATGCTGCCAAATAACCTTCTTCCCTCTTCTCTTGTTGTGACACATTTACTGGTTTGAATGTTCTCCAACTTCTTTGTAGTCTTCAGTCTTCGGATTTTAAAGTTTATAATGTTGTTAGAAGAGCAACCTGGATATAACCCAACATTATAAAGCTACTTTTTACAATTTTCTTTTACCTGTAATTAACTCAAGTATCACAAGTTTGTCTTTTTGAATAACACTTGACTTCTTTAGCATCATTAGCATGAAGTTTAGGCAATTTGGTTGATAAAGTTATCAGTATAAGACCTAGTTGAGGTTGACTTTCAAACACCATTCTTTTTAATTTAGAAGTAATGGATATTTTTGGAAATATAGATTATGATATGTCAAATGTGATGAATGATATAGATGACCATGAGAGCTCTATATTCAATCAAAGGCTATCTAGAAACAATTTTGCCTGGTATATTTCCATGTTCGTAAAGATATTCTATGTTGAAAGTTCTTTTACTTGTTCATGAATAATTTAGTTAAAAAGAGCAATAATAGATTTGACGATGCCTTTTAAAGCTTTTACAGAACTGCATCACCATTTCTTTTTTGTATTTTGATGAGATGAGTTACATTTTATTCTTTATTTGATTGGTTTATTCTTTATGCTGTTTTTAGTACTGAGTCAGCAAGGGCAACAAACTGTATAATGTCTGCAAAGTTTAAATATATCAAACCATACTCACATCACCATTTTTCAAAAAATAATGAGCTTAAGGACAATGTGGAAAAGAAGCTGGCTGCTATAAGATAAGAAAATGCTACTTTGGAGAAAGTATAGAATCGCTCTATGCCTTGGGAGAATTGTGATAGAACCAGCTGTAAGTGTGTCATGCCTAAAGGTTACTACTAATAGTTAAGCTGAACTACCTTATTGACGTCAGACACAATTTTTTAAATGAATTTTGAAAAAACTTATAATTTTATTATCTGTATATTAGATTGTAACTTTGGGTTGAATACTGGAGTTTTTTGTTGAGGAATTTTCAATGGTCATTGGATATTCTTTGATGCTTGGGCACCAAGGGACAAAAGGGAAAGTTAAGGACGGAACTGGGAAAATACTTGCATGTGAACCCAAGGATAGGCCAGTTTTTGAAGCGGATGTGCAGTCTGCTACAGTTTATTTGTTGGTTAAAGAGAGGGAAAAGTGAGGTGTTTTGGTTGAAATATCCTCCTGGTTTTGGTGATCATCGGTGGCTGTTAGTGACTCATTTTGGGAGTTGTAAACCTTCTGAGAAATTTGGGGATTACCCTTGAGAGATGCTTGAAGCAGATGGATTGAGCGTTCAAAGCTGTTGAGGTATCATCTTCTAGCTGAGATGCTCTTTTCTTCTTATGCAGTTAACTAGTTGGAAAAATCGTCATATCTGTGTACGTTGATGGATTTGAATGCGTTGCATTAGTAGCAGAAATAGAAATTTTGACTCCTTATCATTATATTTATGGTAGAAAGTACATAGTGAGAAATAGGAAAGCGATATGCATTTTGTTGGTTTGATACTCATTTGTAACCTCTCTCTGTGTCTTAAAGCTTCTGAACTTGAAGTTTTTAGAATCGTACTTAAACACTTCATATGATGTAATGGAAAAGTTTCACAATGGCCCATTAAATAAAATCTATCACTGTCTATGGTTCATTGTATTTTAAGTATGTAGTTGTTTATATTGGTTTCTGATTGCAGTTATGAAGTTAAAATCTTAATTTTATAATATACTGTACTCCAAGCATTTTGGAATTCTCCATGGTTTTTAACAAAATGTGGTAAAAAATGTAATTTTTTTAGAGGAATCAAAAATGGTCTGCCTTCAAATATCTTTTTTAGACAAAAAAAAAAACTTTTGAAAAATGCATGATTTTAGTGGGTATTTTTTATTGACCAATTTGAGGGAGTTTACAAATTCACCTCAAATGAGAGAATTTCACAATTCTCTGCGACTCTGACTTAATGCACAGTGTTGATGTTGTAAACCTCATAGACCACATTCATTCTGCATAATTTTGGTCCTCATAATTGACTGGTAGTACCAAATGTGATAAATTTGGATACTGCACAAATTGGAAACTGGAAATTAAAAGAATTAAAATTTGGCATGTTAGACTGGTTTATTCAAACTCTGATAACTTTCTTCAGTTCTTGTCCAAGGAAGCCGCCTATGGTGCTATGCTAAATTGAGTGGTTGGGTACAGCCACCCCTTTGGACCAGTGTTTATAATTCAAGATCCATTCACGAGTATGGTTGGAGAGTCCTATTTTGACTTTTCTAGTTGCTATAAATTACATGCTAATTAAAACTAAAAAGTATATTCTGGTGGAAAGTTCATGCATGAAGTTCTATGTATTTAGTTTATGATATAAAAAGGACAGGAGATAGTATTTTATTTTATTTTTATGATTGGCGTTTGCATTTGCAATTGGACCCCAATTCAGTACTTTCTGATTCCAACATTGACTTCAGCTAGAAAGTACCGAATTTCATTAAATTGGTCAAATTCATTAACAAGTTGCTCCACTTGATGCTATCTCAACGAGCAATTTTTATTTGTCATATTCTACAATCTGATTTACTTTATTGCTTTGAACGGCCTTATTTCTTCTACCCATTTATCCAGTCATGATGAAATAAATCAGAATTGAAAGGCACATTTTTAGTTATTACTTGAGCTGCGAAATGTATGAACTTAGGTAAGTTTGAGGACCTCTCCAACATATTTCCAAACATGTTTCATGGTTGAATTGCATTGGCAAGTTGGAGTCAGACAACATTTCAGCCACTCTGCCAACCAGATGACTGTGCTACATACACTACTGCTCTAAATAAGGAAGGCTTATTCATTGCCACTTATCATTTGCTTTCACAGAGAATAACATTAGGTAGACGAACAACCAAATGCATATTTTAAAGTAATTTTCCTTGATTATTATTATTTTGAATAAATACATAAAAATGCTTCCAATAATCCCAACTCTAAAGGCAAAATTGCCCCCATAACACATCACTAGGAAAACTGTGCAGAAGCACCTCTGTGCCCTGTGCTAAGGGGTTCGACTCAAAAATAAAACTTTAATGTACATGCTTATTCTACATTAAATGCAGTAGTCAAATGACCAACTCTCACAGCAAGTTTACTTCCAAAATTATCCCTGCAATTGTATGCTTTCAAGGGTCTTGCTTTCAAGGGCTTTGCTTCAAATGTAATGGAATTTCTTGATGCAACCTCATTAAGTGTTCTCTTGTAAGTGTTGAACCACTTAGCTTGCATGTAGCTATTTCTTCTCCATGGAGGTACATGCATATCCATTGTTTTCATAGAGTCCTTAATAGCACTGCACATTATCCTCACAACCCTTTTGAGCTCTTCCACTTTACCAACAAATACTAAAGGGAAAACATCAAGTAAAGAAGTATATTGATTTGTTGGACGAGCTATTTCAAATTCAGCCATAAGTGATGTTTCAACAATGTAACGATTTCCACCATAATTCACATCAATGTACTCATAGTCACCTGATGGAAATCTTTTGTTTCTTTCCCACTTAGATTTGCAAAGCCCTGTTCACAAAAAAACCTTAGAACAAATTCCATGACTTGAATTGAATTTCAAACTTAATTTAAATTTAAATCTAATTAAATCAAATATAAACTAATTCAAATTTGTATTAAAAAATGAATGGATTAAGCAAAAGTAAATAGTAAAAAATTATTACCAGCATCAAATCCTCTTTCCCTCAAGCGTGACATGACGAGGCGTTTGAATCCAGGAGAAGACTTATCACCACCAACAATTTCAATTGCAAGTTCAGCTTCTTTTCTAATCTTCTCTTTCACAATATCATCACCATCACCAAAAATCTCTTTCAGTATATCCTTTTTCTCCTCATAATCATACCACTCAAAATCACGATCCTCTTTATCAAAAGCAACCGCATCTTCTTCTCCTCTCACAGAATTCTTCTCCAAGAACGATTTCACAAGATCTGATAAATCAGTTGAACTTTCAGGTGAGTGTTCGCTTCCACTGCTTTCACATAGCCTCACACGCGCCACCTCATCACTCTCAAACGCTGCCGCTACCCTCTCAAACCTTATCGGAATAATCCTTCCCATTTCTAACATGGTGAATGAATGAATAAAGTTATATATCTCTATCTCTATTTATTTATATAAGTATATGGTGTTGAAATGGTGAAATGATGTTAATATTACTAAGGACGAATAAGAAAGAAAGAAAGAAGATGACAAGGAGATGGAGTCAGAATGATGGTAGAGGGAAACGGCGTCTTATTTATACATAAAATCTCACTTACACATTTGTCTTGTAGCAGCATGAATGTGGTCACTATTACCACATTTTTGGCCGAATATAGTTCCCAAATGCGTCTAGATTCACTTTTCCAATATTGAATTTCAAATGTATTATCTTGCACAAAATGAGATATACCAAAACAAGTTACTCCATTTGATCCCAATTAAAAATAAAAATTCATTTTTTGGTACATTTATTGATTAATGTACTTGGCTGGTATTACAAAGCAAATACATTAATTATTTAATGAATTTAAAATATACTTCATTCGTTTTAAAATATAAGCAAAAATATGTGAACATAAATTTATGTATATAGTGAAAATTTTGAACCAAATACATTAAAAAAAAAATCAATTTTTTGACAATAAATTGTTAATTACAATTTTGATTGGAGAAGTACAAAATAAGGCTTGACCCAAAAAAAAGTTACAAAATGATAGTGATCCATCGTGTGAATGTGATCATTTTTCAAGAAAATAAATAATCATGTGATCATTTTAGATTATACTACTTTTCTAGCCAAAACTAGAGTATAATTTTGGCACGTAGTACAAGTTTTTTTTTTTTTTTTTACTAATTTGACGCATACAAGTTGAAGTAATAAAACATGACTAAATGAATCTTATAATTTTAACAAAAAATGCAGCAATTTAAATTTTTTTAATGGATAGGTTTACCATTTTATTATGGTCTTATCCGATTCAAGATATTAGTCTTTGCAAAACGTACGTAAATAATTAGTGGCGGAACAATGTTAAGGATCAAGTGTGCCACAGTCCATCCCACCAAAATAATTTAATTTCTTTTAATTACTAAAATATCATTGGGTGGATGGCTTTCAAAAAATGGAAAAGCCAATGAGATTCCTTTAACGACGATATCCTTATGTTCCGTATCATAGTTGTCCACAAGAAGTAACAAAAACTCAAGAAGAGTGTTGCGTACACCATCCTCCAAATGAGATTATTCTGTCTGAGTCTGATGTGGTTCCTAGATGGGCTGTTATTGGTTGACTTTTGACAACTTTTAGGAGGAAAAACTATGTTGAGGCCAATGCGAAACTGGCTTTGTTTTATGATTGGCTCTTTTTTTACGAAAAACGTGGATTGAGTAGGCTATTATCATGTGGAAAGCTTGGAAGTTCTTATGGGTTTCTGTCATGTAGTTACTGTTGCACCTTGGTTACCTTCAAGTTTCTCTAAATTTGTCTTTATTCTAAACTAATGTATGTACCTAAGAATATTATAGGAATATATGTAGCAAGCATTATACACATATTATGACCCCTTTCTTGTAAATTCAATTGCAAATTATGATATTATACATACTTTTTCCATTAGAAAATGTATGTAGCAATCTATTTGGTTTGCATTTCCCTTGCTCTTTTGCTAAGAAATGGCTGTTCAGATAGGACTTGGGAGTTTGCAAATGAAATAACTTGATGCATTTTTAAGTGTGATTATTTTAGGAACCCAGGAATTGAAAATAATGAACAATTAACTCTTCATTATCTTATATCCTAAGGCTTTGTTTAGGAGTTTGGAGGAGAGGGGAAGGGAAGGCTTTGGGGATGAGAAATATAGAGGAAAATGAATAAATTTTTCACATTCCCCCCCAACCCTCCTCCAATAAAACTTTTTAGTTCCCTCAAATGAGGAGGGTTTTGTATTATGAAGAAAAATTAATCCCCCAAGCCCTTCCATCCCAATGTTCTCTATTTCTTCCACTTGCTCCTTCCTTTTTTTTCTTTCCAAAACTCTCTTATCCCTTCCCCTTCAAACTCGCAAACAAAGCCTAACAAATTATCAGTTTCATACGCGGTGTGACAGTCAACTGCAATGATATTAGAGACCAAATAGCAGCTGGATAATCCATTACTATATAATTTTAGGATACTATTGTCAACAGTACTCCCATGCAAGATTTGTCATCGACCTTTTTTAGTCTTCGGATTTTTAAATTTTTTAATGTTGCAAGAGGAGTAACTTGAATGTCAAGCTACTTTTTACACGTTCCTGTTTTTAACTCAAGTATCACAAGTTTTGTCTTTTTGAATATCACTTGACTTCTTTAGCATCATTAGCTGAGGTTGATGCAGTTTTATCAGTATAGAGACTTAGTTGAGGTTCACTTTCAAACACCATTCTTTTTAATTGAGGTATTGGACATTTTTTAAATAAAGGATATGTAAAATGTGATAAATAATATAAATAGCCTTGAGAGCTATATATTCAATCAAGTGCTATCTAGAAACCATATTCCATGTTATATTCCCATGTTCATGTAGGTATTCTTTGTTGAAAGATCTTTTACTTCTGCCCGAATAATTTAGGTAAAAGAGCAATAATAGATATGATGATGCGTTTTAAAGCTTTTACAGAACTGCATCACCAATTTATATTTGTTTTGCCTTTTGATGAGTTACATTTTATTCTTCTTTATTTGATAAATTTATTCTTTTTGTTGTTTTCAGTACTGAGTCAGCCAGAGCAACAAATGGTGTAGTTCGGCAAAGTTCCGCTAAAAACAAATATTCTGCAAAGTTTATATATCAAACCAGTGCTTACATCGCCATTAGCATCCTGGTTTTGGTGATCATCAGTGACTCATTTTGTGAGTTGTAAACCTTGTGAAAAGTGTGGGAATTATTCTGTTGAGAAATGTTTGAAGCAGATGGATAGAGCTTTCAGTTTTGGTGATAATCATATATTGCAGATTTATGGATTCACTCAAGAGTCATTGGTTAGTAGAAAAATACAGTGAGACTAGCAATCCTCTTGAGGTCAAAGATGAACTTGGTTTGCTCCATCCTGCTTTTAAAGTTGTTGAGGCATCATCTTCTAGCTGAGAGGCTCTCTTCTTCTTATGCAGTTAATTAGTGAAAAACTCATCACATCTGTTTATGTTGATAGATTGGAATGTGTAGCATATTTAGTTGCAGAAATATTTTTTTTTACTCCTTATAGTTATTTGTGGCAGAAAGTACACTGAGAAACAGGAAAGGAAAGCCGGATATGCATTTTTTTGAATTGATATTCTTCTGTACCCTCTCTCTCTCTCCATCTTAAAGCGTCTGAACTTAAAGTTTGTGGAATTGTAATTTAACACAAATTATTGGAATTGATCAGGTCATGTAGGAACAAGGTTCAAGTCTTCTGGTCTGTTAGGAAGCTGTAATGGTTCTCAAATTGAGAATTGAATAAAATGGATAATTGGGAATAAAATTGATAGATGAGAACTTAATTGAAAGGAAAAGATAGAAGAAGATTAAGTCTAAGACTTAACCATTACTCTACTAGAGAGTACCAAAGGGAGAGAGGATAGACATTTCTTCAATATTCTTCATACCCACTATTGACCCTCCTTTCACTATTTATGCACATCCAAGGTTCCACTAGACATGTGTCCATTTATCTCAACCAATAATATTATGCCAAGTGTATTTCCTCAAATGCTATATTGAATCATAACAGAAGCCTAAGCTGCATAAATTACTGCACTTCCACTTGACACCTATTGTTAATGAAAAACGGCTCGTCTCGCCGTGACCTTCTCTTGAATTCTCAAAACCTCTTTCTCCATTCCCGCAGGGGAAGAGAACCCATCGCTGTTTCGGCTCTGATGCTTGTAGTGGTTTATTTTGGTTTCTGATGGCAGAAATTAAGTTAAAACCTTGATTTATAATATACTGTACTCCAATCATTTTGGAATTCTCAATGGTTTTTAACAAAATGTGGTTGGTAAATTCTGTGGAATGTTAGTTAAATATCAAAACAAGATTTGCTGCGAATTAGTGGCTGTTCTGTTGTGCTTGATGATTATCGATTACCTGCTTATGTCCACGCTACATAAGATATTGACCATGTTGTTATCAGCTAGCAGTCTTGCATATAGTCCACTGATTCAGGCACTGGATTTCAATCTCTCTTAGTTGAGAATTTGTCTAATGGAACTTCCCTAACAACTGAGCTGTAATATAATATGGTCTATGTGAAGTAGATGAGATGGTCAGAAATAAAATAATAGATTTTTGCACAAAATATATGGACAATGGAAATGTTGAGATTGTCACTAGACTACACGTTTACAAGGTTACGTGTGATTGAAGATAAACACTATATAGAGAGGCAGAAAGAAAAAAAAAAAACTCCTGCATTGTTGTTACTGTTTTATGTCTGTATCTACATTTTCCTGTTAAGTGGTCCTGATTCCTGAAACTGCGCTGACACTATTTTCTGTGCAGTTGATCCTAATTGGTATGTACTACTGTGTTTAGTTATCAGCTGCTCTTTCTATGAATGTTCAACATGATCATTTGTGTGAGTAAGGCTATATCCTCAGAACACTCTTACTATTATTGTATCTTGTTAAAAAGGTATTAAATGAGAAAGTTTGAAAGATAAAATTATTTAATTTACCTTCATAATTGAATAATATCTAAGATGCTTATCAACAATATCAGGAGAAGGGTGACATTTTAGACTAGAGGAATATATACCGAATTAGGTTGTAACCTTCATATCGTTAGTTAAGAAACTTTCAAGGGTGACATTTATGGTTTTGGTATTGCTCTTGTTGAGCTTCTTACTAGCTGGAGGCCAGCTTCTTACTGCTTTCCTTTTAACTGTTAATTTTCTGAAGACCTATCATAGCATCATTGATTATTAGATGTTTGGATCCTCTGCTGAAGAAAAATAAGGGTGGGAGGATAGAAAAGATTGAATTGATGAAGAATTGAAAGATTGAATGAGATGCAAAGAGGCTCAGCTGCTGTTTTATTGCCCAATTGCTATTGTCTGAATAAGCAATTTTGGTCTGTAACGTTCTACAATCTGATTTATACTTGTTCGATCGAAACATATTCTTTTTGGTCTTAACACTCCTATTTTCAAAATTTGAAATTTGGCTCGGAGGCGAGTAAAGTTTGTCATAGGATTGTTTCAAATTTGTCTTGGGATTCTTTCAGCAAAAATTTGAATTCATGTTCTTGCGAACAATTCGTTCATTAAAGTGGGAGACTTATCAGTTCTCACTAGCATTCATAGAGAATAACATTAGGTAGAGGAAAGGCCAAATATCTACCGAGTAGTAATTTTCACTAATAATTATCTTGAATAAAATAGATAAATAAAAATGCTTTCAATATAATCCGAAATCAAAAGGCAAAAATTACCCCATAACACAGTACTAGGAAAAATGTGCTAAAGCACCTCTGTGCCCTGTGCTAAGGGGTTCTACACAGTCACCTAAAGAAGAATAAAAACTGTGCATGTACATGGTTATTCAGTATTAAATGCAGTAGTCAAATGACCAACTCTCACAGCAGTTTTACTTCCAAAATTACCCCTGCAATTGTATGCTTTCAAGGGTCTTCCTTCAAATCCAATGGACTTTCTTGTTGCAACCTCATTAGTTGTTCTCTTATACTGGTTGAACCATTTGGCTTGCATGTAGCTATTTCTTCTCCATGGAGGTACATGCATATCCATTGTTTTCATAGAGTCCTTAATAGCACTGCACATTATCCTCACAACCCTTTTGAGCTCTTCCACTTTACCAACAAATACTAAAGGGAAAACATCAAGTAAAGAAGTATATTGATTTGTTGGACGAGCTATTTCAAATTCAGCCATAAGTGATGTTTCAACAATGTAACGATTTCCACCATAATTCACATCAATGTACTCATAGTCACCTGATGGAAATCTTTTGTTTCTTTCCCACTTAGATTTGCAAAGCCCTGTACACACAAAGTACAACAAAAAAACATTAAAACAAATTCCATGACTTGAATTGAATTAAAGAACATCAAGACAAATTCAATGACTCGAATAAAAATAACTTCAAATAAGCAATTTTAGCATAGTTCTTTTCCTATATACACATTAAATAAAATTTAACCTAATCTTAATTTATGTTTTGAATTAGATTAACTATACACATTAAATTGGGCCTTTGGCCCTCTTTTGCACAAAAGAACATTAAATTAAATCAATCTTACCAAATTTAAACGAAACTAATACTAATTCAAATTTGAACAAAAAATATACAGTAATTAAGCAAAAAACCTCGTACATTTGAATGAATTAAGCAAAAGTAAATAGTACTAGTAAATTCTTACCAGCATCAAGACCTATCTCCCGCAAACGTGACATAATCATGCGTTTGAATCCAGTCGAAGACTTGTCATCACCAGAAACTTGAATGGCAAGTTCAACCTCTCTTCTAATCTTTTCCTTCACAAAATCATCATCACCACCAAAAATCTCTTTCAGTATATCCTTTTTCTCCTCGTAATCATACCACTGAAAATCACGATCATCATCATTATCAAAATCAACTGCATCTTCTTTTCCTACAACCGCTCTCACAGAACTCTTTTCCATAAACGATTTCACAAGATCTGATAAATCATCAGTTAAACTTTCAGGCCAATGCTCGCTTCCACTGCTTTCACATAGCCTACCACGCGCCGCCTCATCCCTTTCAAACGCCGCCTTTACCTTCACAATCCTCACCGGAATAACACTTCCCATAATTTCAAACATTGTTCCTTTTTCAAGGTTATAAATAAATAAATAGGATTATGTCTGTGTCGTTGAAAAGGTGAAGTGATGTTTATATTAAGAAGGAATTAGAAAGAAAGAAAATGACAAGAAGATGAAAGTTAGAATGATTCGAGGGAAACAGTTTCGTATTTATAGGACATAAAATCTCACTTACACGTTTGTCTTGTAGCACGAATGTGGTCAATATTACGACATTTTTTTATGACCATAACGGCTAAAAACGTCTAGGTTCATTTTCCAGATATTGAATACGTATCTGGTTGTTCCGAAAGGCACGCGCGGTTAAACTGTCCAACGTAACATACCGTCATCCTTATCTGAATCTTAATCACCTTTCATAAATGGTAGATTTTCTTAATTAAAAACAGTAAATATACACGTGTAACAATTATCATCAATTATTAGTAAAAGTATATTAAAAGCACGGCAAATTCTATGGTACACCCAATATATTTGAGTGTACCGGTACACTCATTCTTTAAATTAATAACTAAATTAGTTGTTTTTTTGAAGATAAATATTTTTTTTATCACTTATAATTATAATAACTAAATCTTATTCATCAAAAGTGTCAACAAAATAAAATTAATTTTTTTTTTTGAATTTTTATCACTCATAATTGAGAACATTGATTATTTTACGATAATATGTAAAAAAATTACAATAATTTTTATAAACAATGAAATGATGTTTTCTCTTATAAAATGATGTTCTATAAAATATAAATATTGACAAATAGCTATTTATTATACAAAAAAGAATCATTTATTTATAAAATTATGAAGGAAGAGTACCGATACACCTCATTTTATGAGTGTACCATATAAGCTCCCTAAAAGCACATGTTGAGAATATACCCCAAAAAAAAAAGGCACAAAAAGAGAATGATGCATCATGTGATGTGATCATTTCCAGGTAAAAAACAAAAATTCATGTCATCATCCTTCAAAAAAAATAATAATTCATGTCATCATTTTAAGACACCCATGTTGAACGTTGAACCATATAGTACTAGTATTTTATTTTTCGATTTTTTTGACAAAAACATGACTAAGTTAATTATTTTAAAAAAAAAAATCTTATAATTTAACAAATAACTCTTGAAAGATATATGAAAGTATTATTCCATAATTAATTGCGGGAAAAAATTATTTCAAAATAAAGTAATCATGATATATTTTCTAGGTCAAGTCTCCTTAAAAAAAGGGAGATAAGTCTCACCATTTGATCAAATAAGATGTAATTAAACTTATTGATCCAATGATAAAAAATAAACTTATACATAGTGACTAATTTATTTTTGTATATTAGACTTTTTTTACAAAATATATTATAATGAGGAGGTGTAGAAGACACACCATATCATCGAATGTGACAGTCATCTTCCCAACATGTAAATTGAAGTTGTTGGTCTTCTTATGCCACCTCTCTGACTATGTGGTCATAAGGGCACTATTGATGATAGCAAACCCGGTCTGGAGCAATGGGGGCAAGACCATATGCATTAAGTCTATTTCAAAACCAGTATGAAGTATTTGCAGGAGTTCCAACTTACCGACCTTAATCTTCCTCCCGTGTGATACAATTACATAATGTGTCGTCAGAAACATAAATACGAAAAAAGAAAACAAACAACAGACCGTTTAAATTATAAACATTTTAATATAACATTTGAACTCTTTCAAAAAAAAAAACATTTGAACCGTTAAAAATATAATAATTAAATTAAACATTTCAATCATTAAAAACAAACAATTAGATTTACTTCAACATCGCTCCAAAGCTTGCAGACGACATGTGTAGCAAACTACGGTAGAAGTGACAAATTAGTAGGGCCTTGGGAAAAGAATCTGGTCTAGGTGGAGCTTCTAGTCGCTCGTCATGCTCAGGTTGCTCGGGCTACTCATACTGATGTGGCTCCTCATGCTCAAACTGCACATACTGCTAAGGCTGCTCGTAGTGTTGGGTAGAGTCCACTACCTGAGACGCATCAGACTAAACATTGATGAAATTTTTTACAAAAACTAAAAATGCTAACAAAAAAATTTCACAAGGACTAAAATGTGTGATTTATTTATTTTTGTAAGGACTAAAAACAATATTCAAAATATTTATAAGGATCATTTACTTAATTAACCCTAAAAAAATATTCAAAATGCTGATGGAAAATTTTTATAGGAACTAAAAGTCTAATGAAAATTCTTAAAAAGTGTGATTTTATTTTGTAGGCACTAAAAACAAAATTTTGAATATTTATAGAGACCATTTACTTAATTAATCCTAAAAAAATATATATTACTTTTCCAACTCTAAGAGGTCAGTTGTAGCAAATCTGAAACTCGTTGCTCCAAACTTTTTCATTTTCAGGTTGCCTGAATGACCCGTCCCGAGTATAAAAATTTAGTCGCTAATGTTTGGAACATGGAGATTGATAGTGCAATTATGAAGTTGATCCACATTAAAGATAAGTCTTTTATTTTTGGTAAAGAAGTTTTTGGAAAAAAATTTAAGATGAAGGGTGAAATTGAAGGTATAATTAATGGTGTTAATATACAATTGGATATCTGTCCTTCTTCATATCTTATTCGACTTGAGAAAGATCTCCAACATCAATAATCCACAATTCTAAAAGAGGATGTAATTTTATGGTTCCAAAAATCCAATGAGATTTGGATTAAATTTGGTAATCGTAATAACAATTTTTTTTTATCATACAGTGATCAGCAACAGAGGAATAAAATCACTAATCTTATCATTGATGGTATTTGGTGTAATGAAGAAGTGCTGAAAAGAGAAGCCTCAAATTTTTTCAAGAAATTGTTTTAATCTAATAACCAGTGTGCTCCTGAAAGTCTTCAACTTCCAAATATTCCTCATATTAGTCACGTTCTTATTGATTATCTTTTATCACGTGTGCATAAGAGGTGAAAGATGCAATTTATTCTATGTCACTATATAAAGCTCTGGATCCGAATGACTTCCAACCTATTTTGTTTACTTTTTACTTGGCAGAGACAACTATTGTTCTAATTTCTAACACCGATGAACCTCAAATTATGGTGGAATTTAGGCCGATTAGCCTTTGCAATGTTCTTCAAACTTATTTCAAAGGTTTTGGTTCAAAGAATTATGCCCTGATTAGAGAAATTTATTGGTCCTCTTTAAAGCAACTTTATTCCAAACAAAGGTACTGCTGATAATGCCTTGATTGCATAAAAAAGTGTTCATTACATGCATACCATGAAATGTAAGTACAATTTACTTACGTGCAAAAATTATTTTAAAAAGATTTACGAAAGTGTGGATTGGAACTTTTTGAAGGTCACTTTATCAGAATTCAGTTTTCCTCCTAAGATTATAAATTTTATCATGAGTTGCACAATTTCCTCCTCCTTATCTCTGAAATTGAATAATGAGCAGCTTGATAAATTTATTCAAAGTCATTGGTTGAGGCAAGGAGACCCTATGATTCCTTAGTTGTTTTCGCTTTGGATGGAGAAATCAACATTGCTTAAAAGTGGATGTAAATCAATGGTTTCCTCTTAGGATTACTTATAATGGGCCTACTATTTCTCATCTTTTCATTGTCGACAATTGCTTACTTTTTACCATAGCTAAAGCTTCTCAAGTTAAGTTAGTTAATGAGGATCTTTAATCCTTTTGTAAGGTATAAGGTATGAAAATTAATGTGCATATATCCAAGTATCCTCCCCTAAAAAAAAAGTTGGCTTGTTCAAAAGTGGAGAAATTTGAAGGTATGGTCAACTTTAAGAAAACTTACTCCATTGGTTAGTATCTTGGTTTTGCTTTACTTGTGGGTAGGGTTACAAACACAAATTTTTTTCTATATCTTTGATAAGATCAAATCGACACTAGAAAGTTGAAAAGATAGACTATTAAGTAGATCAGGTAGACTGACTTTGCCTAAGTCAGTTCCTTGTTATATGCTTATTTGTAGGGCACTAGTTAAGGAAGGAAGTAAAAATAATTTATTTATTTTTTTTATAAAAAACAACAACTTTTGACTTTTATAAAATTGAATATTCTACTTTTCGCCAGTTCCCAATGCAAAGTTTCTATATGTTTTTCTTAACTAGTGCCTGAGGGGCACTAGTTAACATTCCTCTTATTTATATTATACATAGTCGTTAGTTGGTGGATGATATATGCAGTAAGATTGACTCTAGTATCACACAATTTATTTGGGATGACAGTACTTGACCATATTAATGACTGTCACATACTTTAGGTAAAGAATGGTCAAGAGAACTCATATTCTTGGTGATCTATAGTTAAAGCAGCTAATATTCTCAGTTCATTGTCAAAGTAGCTAATACTCTCATTCCAGGATTCATTACGCGTGTGGGTAAAGGTAACATTTTCATTTGGTATGATAAATGTCATTCTCATGGCCGTTTTTGGGGAAACATGTATGTGAGCTTATTCATAATTCAGATATACTCTCGGGCCAATTGATCACAAAGAAACATATTAATGACTCTCACATACTTTAGGTAAAAAATGGTCAAGAGAACTCATATTCTTGGTGATCTATAGTTAAAGCAGCTAATATTCTTAGTTCATAGTCAAAGTAGCTAATATTCTCATTCCATGATTCATTACGCGTGTGGGTAAATGTAACATTTCCATTTGGTATGATTAATGTCATTCTCATGGTCATTTATGCGACATAGTTCCTCATGTCGAACAAAATGATTCTAATCTCCGCATTAATGATGTCTGTCATAACAGGGTATGGAATTTTGATTTCCTCTAATAGAAGGTATTAAAATGGAGATGAAAATTATTTTTACCAATGCCGACATTAACGATATCATTGTGTGAGTCATCTATTTATATATCACTAAATTCGTTTATTATCGATAAACTCTTTTATCAGGCCCTAATCTAAAGGTGGTTTTGATTTGAAACCAGATTCGAAAGCTTAAATTCCAACAAAATGAATACGTTAGTGTTTATCTTAACGCTAGTTTTAGTGTAAATAAAAGATGAAATCAAAAAGTGATTACTCATTGGATAAAATTTGATTGATTTTAAAGTGAATGTACATGTTCCACCGGTTAAATTAAAGAGAAAAAGGAAAAGAAAAGAAAATTGTGGTTCACTCACTCACGGGCACGGCCATTGCCTCTGCACCGCTGTGCTTGTTGCTTCGCCTCGTTAAGGTTCGTTTGATTTATTTATTCATTTTCTTCTCACTTTTTTTATTCTCCCCAAAGTTTAACCTAATTATCACCATCACCATAATAATAAACTAGTTAGTTAGTGACTACTACTTTTCTACTTCTCCCCCAATTTTCCTAACCCTACTCCTAATTATTTGATTCGATTCTCTACGATCTAATCTTGTGGTACTAATTTTACTTTATTTTATCTATTGGTATATAAATAACTTATACATACATATAAGTTGCAAATTAAGTTGCTTATCCAAACAAGGCCTAAGTGTCGTTGATTTGAATTCTGCAGCAGCAGCTCTGGTGAGAATGGAAGAAACTATGTCTAGCTTCTGGGGTCCAGTTACTTCTACCAAAGAGTGCTGTGAACAAAATTATGCACATTCAACTTACATTGCAGAACTTTACAACACTATTTCCAACATTCCCGCAATTGTTTTGGCTCTCATTGGTCTTATAAATGCTTTAAGACAGCGATTCGAGAAAAGGTTCAGTGTCCTTCATCTATCGAACATGGCGCTTGCTATTGGGAGTATGTTGTATCATGCTACACTGCAACGTGTGTAAGTATTCGTCTGCGTCTTTTTTTGTGGAATTTATTTTTGGAAATTTTTACTTGCTTTTCTGATTGGGTCTAGTTTATTCATAGTTAGTTTGCATGGTACGGAATGAGGTTGACATAATGTTTTATGTAACTAAAAAACAGATATGCTAATTACAGCGAATAATGTTTTCGCGATAGAAAACTAGCCAATCAAAATTAAATGTTTAGCGGAATACATGGGTGGTGGATGGAATACTAGGAAGTGTCTAAGTAATTATACGATCACAAAATGCCACATGTACTCGTGACTCGTGAGACATTCACATCGATTTCAATTGTGATAAATAGCATTAATCTATAGTTAAACACTTCTGAATATAGTAAATATGAACGAAAAAAATGTATGAATCAAGAAAAAGATATTAGAAACATATTGTTGTGTATAACATTCATCAAAAGTATGACAAACCCCAAGAGATTGCCATGGTAGAGTCCAGGATATGGTTCGACCTGTCGTGGTTTTGATGTTAGGACTTGGGAGGGAGCATCACCTCGGCACTTGTAGGAGGTTTATTTCACGGCTTTGAATTTTTACCTCTTATAATAATAGAAGCAATACGGGAAAGTGAAGAACAAGTTAGTGAAATAACACAAGTAGAGACTTGGGGAGAAACTTTAATTCTAACCCATCAATAAAAAAAGAGAGGAACAAAAAACAATAGGAGCGATAAAGGGGATGAACAAATGGGATATATAGCAAAAACAAATAATTATACTGAACAGACAAGAGAGACAGGGAAGGGACAATTGGCCAGTGAGGTCACTTAAGATAACCAAAGTTCAGGCTTAGAGGGTAGGGAGGGGAGGGTATGCCGATGCAGGTTGGTGTCTGTTCTGGTTTAGAAGTTCAGGTCTAGAGACGATGGATGGGAAATATCACTCAACCGCTGGAGATGGTGGATATGGAGTTCATTCAATTTGCGAAGATTGTTCAAGTGTGATAGTGGTTGCAAACTCTAGGGATTTCATATACCCCTTTGAGAATATAACAATTTATATTTTTCCAAATAAACAACCACAAATTGCTATGGACCACTGTGACACCGATATTTTTGTGACACCGTGACACCGACTAGGTATCACGGGGTTTCAAAGGTACACATCGAGTAGTATAGGATGCTTGGTGGTGTATTTAAGCAGCTTGGTTCTTCCCCCTTGATATCTAGCTCTCAAGGGAGGGTGGAGTCTTCTTGAATTGCTTGGATACTTATCAATTGGTACCAGAGATGGTTACCGGTGGCTCAAGATCGAAAAGGGCTATCTACTGATAGATTGAAAGTAAAGGTCTAGTAATGTGTCAGAAACTGCAGCCGCCGAGATGTCAGTTATAATTGATGGTGCTATGATAACGACTTGGGTGTTATGGTGTGTCCAAGTCCCATATCAAGTAGTATAGTATGGGATGCTAGGTGGAGTATTCAAGTAATATAGCAAATTATTTCATGGTGTGAGTACCTATTGTATTTTTAAGTCTATATTCAGGAGTCCTGAAGTTATTCTTCACGCGCAGCTTAGTCTTTGAATTATTTATGTATTCAAGTTGGTTCTTAAATTTACAAAACCCGCATCATTAAGCCATTATTTGGGACTAAAGTGTGAAACAGGCAAGAAGGATTAACATGATACAAATTTATAAATAGGTGCTAACTTAAACACTTGAATAATTTATGTAACTAGATGGATAATAATTACAGGGACTACCAGTGTGTTTGAAATCCTCACACCATAGTTTGGGCAAAAGCTTAAAAAGACAAGTCTGTCTTGATGGTTTGAGGCTACACTTTTTGAACAGAAAACGAGACACACTGATTTGCCTATATATTCACCAAGAAGAATTATACCGTTGCTTTTAAGTGCACGAGAGTGTTCCTTAAAAATTAATCTTCGGCTACATTTGTCTTATGTTGAATAAGTACTCCTAAAGTGCTAGGTTTATGTCACTAATAAAATTGGGTAGTTTGAATTACTTAGTTTGTTTGTTAATTATTTAAATATCTTTTTGTTTTGGATGACTTTTCATTGTTTAGATGTTGCTTTTAATTTGTAGGCAACAGCAAGGGGACGAAACTCCTATGGTATGGGAGGTGCTGCTGTACATGTACATCCTTTACTCTCCAGATTGGCATTATCGCAGTACAATGCCCATCTTCCTATTTTTGTATGGTGCTGGTTTTGCAATTGCCCATTCAGCGTTTCGTTTTGAACTTGGCTTCAAAGTGCATTATGTCATTCTGTGTCTGCTCTGTACCCCAAGAATGTACAAGTATTACATTCACACCCAAGATGTTTTAGCCAAGCAACTAGCTAAGCTATTTTTAGGCACTCTTATATTAGGCAGTTTGTTTGGGTTTTGTGATCGTGTTTTCTGCAAGGAGATATCACGTTCGCCTATTAACCCTCAGGGTCATGCTTTGTGGCATGTCTTCATGGGTTTCAATTCCTACTTTGCAAACACATTCTTGATGTTTTGCCGTGCTCAGCAGCGTGGGTGGTCTCCAAAAGTTGTTTATTTAATGGGTGTTTTACCTTATGTGAAGATTGAGAAACCAAAAAGCCAGTAACAAATTTGGTAAAAGAAGGAAGCTTCTTTGTCATCATACATTCTAGCTATAGACAAGTTGTTGACAAAATTATTTAATAGGCGTCTTTCCTTTATTTCCTTCTTTTTCACTTTATGGTTTTGACTGGCTTAGAAATGAATATTTGCATATTTTGTTGTAGAAGTAGGACATGTACCATATTTATCCCATTGGCACCTCTCAAACCTGGACCTTATCTCAAAATTACAAGCATGAACAAAATTTTGTTTACTGGTTTTTGTTCGGTTCCTGGATGAATTAAGCCTCATACTCTTGGCTGTAATGTCTGGTCTAAGCCCCTTTACACAATCGTCCACACTCATGACCAGGGCCAGAAAAATTCATTGTTATCTTGCGATAGACTAAATGTATGGTTGTGTGGTGGTGACAAAATTGGCATGCCAGGTTGTGTGGGGCACCAAATGTATTTGTGGCGACAAAAATTTGATTTTGAATGAATTGATTATGGATTAAAGTGGGTTCAATGTGAAGTGATTTATGTTTGAATACATTAAAGTAAACATGAATTGAACAAAAAATGGGTCTCTATGTTATCGTGAATTTTCAGAAGCAAGCTTCTAAAGCAACGTAGTGGTTTTTCATCGTGGTTTTTGTTGCCATTGTTGTTATAGGACTAAACATAATATCAACTTCTAGCTAGTTAGAATCAATTTTGAGACAATCAATACTATTTGAGATTAAACATGGCTAATCCATACTCATTGGATCGGATACCGAATTTAAAAAAAAAACTTCTAGAACATATAAATCAAATATGTCAAAAAATACACTAAAGCGGAAAAAGACATTTGGGGGTATTAAAAGGGTTAATAGGCAAAGGTTGTTATTGAAAAGAATATATACTATAAGGACTTTTTTAAAAGATTTTAAAATATAGGAACAGAAATTGAAAATTTGATTAAACTATAGGGATTAAAAGATTAATTTAACCTATATTATTATTACTAACTAGCTTTAGGAGAGCTTTGAAATGTCATGCTCATGCACAGGTTGCTTTTGCTTTTACGGGCTTTTTATTACCAATGACACAATGGAACTGACTTGAATCAACCATTTTTTTTCTTGTTAGTAATTGTGTTCTTTTGTGATTTGCCACCATCATTATTACCACCAAATTTTTGTCAAAATCAGATTCCGTCAAACTTAGGATATGGGATGATGAACCTAACTAGAAACCATGCCATTCTTGTTATCCTAGTGATTAAAAATTGGAAATAACGTTTCTGTTGTCCCAAGCGCCGTATATCCAAAATATTTTAAAACCATAACAAAACAAAATAAAAAACTCCAAGATGCAAGTATTTTGCCAATAAACATACCACAACTGTGTAGTACTTAGAAAAATACAAACACTTGTGATGATATTAACCATGCATTCATTATGGTCGTCAAGATCCATTTCTTTCTTTAGACTTCTCCGTCTCATAACCATAATGCCATTATATATACAAACCCAAAATCTATATACTAAATCATGAGTTCATTAAACTCATTATGCTAGCTCTTGCATAATTTCATGATCAATTCTTCTAATAATTTCTTAAATATATTTATCATAATTATAATTTTTATAGTTATAATTATGGGTGCAAAGCTATGTACTCTATCAGGGTCATGCGTTAAGGACTGTATCAAACCCAAACAGAACATAACAAGGTTGACAAAAACTTTCAAAAGGAAGCCAGAGAAGAAAACTACCATTGATAAGAATTTGGCTCTAGAAGAAGAATGGATATTAGCTTTTCCAGAATTGAAACAGTCGAGGAAAAGAGTGCATCCTTGTTCAACACGTTTCCGTGGTGGATCTTTAATAAGTGAATTAGCTCAAGATAGTTTATGTTTATTGGAAAAAACCAAGAACCGTCGCGAAAAAGAAGAACTTCTTGATGAAGGATTAACATCAAATTGTTCATTAATTACAAATAACTTGTGTGGTAAGTCACAGAAGAAGAGAGTTGACTTTAAACTTCCTCACACTGTTATATTTTACAAACCAGAAGAGCCTTATTGCGAAGAAGAAGAACAAGAAGAAGAAGACGAAGAAGAAGAAGAAGCGTCATTGAAGGGTTATTATAATATTAATAGTGAAGAAGACTCGTTTTCTTCATTCTATTCATTTCAAACCACAGAGGAACCTAGTTTGAAACTCGCAGTGGATATTCTTCCTTATGTCTTTGTCTCTTCCAAAGTTTCAAATTGATCATAAAAATTGTCTTGTATACATATTGCTTTGCGTATTTTTATGTTTGATAAAAATTTCAAATGTGCATCTCGTCGGTTTTCATTATAAATTGTAGTAAGGATGGATATAAAATTTCAAAAGTGGACTATTTAGTGCCACAAGTTTAATAAGACTAAGCTACATAGATTAAAGGATGAGATGGTGAAATAGGTTATTTTGACACATAAATTTGAAATCATGACAATAATTTAGATGATTAACATAATTTTAAATACATCGTTATAACGTTTTGTAGATGGTTAATGAATATAATAAGATGTCACATCTCACGTTAACAATAAATTTTATATACATTCATTAACCATTCAAATTGTTTTAAATATACCCAATGATAAATTTAAGTAAAAAATTGTCAAAGAAAATAATTATTTTTCTTAAAAAAACAATTCATTTATTATTAATTTTATGACTTGTGTACCGATACATCCGGGTGTACCATAGAATTTGCCTATTATTATACAGCTACGAAAGATATGCGTTACGCCTATAAATTGATTGCCAATATTATCCTATTAATTCTCATGATGACCAACAGTTATCTACGACATGTATACACTAATTGAAAATATTCTTCAATTAATTTTTAGATTCCTTAATACCGGAGAAGGGAGGAAAATTTTCTGCACCCCTCTCTCCCTACGTGAAAGTAAAATGCAATATGAAAGAGGGAGAGACATTGAGGAGAGTGTACACATCATACTTGAGGTGGCAAAATTGTGTATGTGGACATCATTGTGCTGACGTATCAAGAAGATAAATTGTGGGTCTGAATTAATAAATATAAAATATAATAGATATGCATGTGAAGTTAAGTTCATTTTTTTTTTTGAAGGAACAAAGTTCAAAATTTTGGTTAATTGTGTTAATTAGATGATTAATGAGTTATGATCCAAAATATCATTTCCCTTGAATACACATGCATTGCAAGTGTAAAGTATTTTTATATTCCACATCTAAACAAATTTCATCAATATGTCAAAACTAAAATTATGAAGGAAAAGGGAAAGCCCCAAACAAAAACAAACTACATGTAACAATATGGATCATCCTTCATGTAGAGAGTGACCACGTTGAACATACATATTCTTTACGAATTGAACAAAGACAATAGATTATGTTCTTGCCTTCTCAAACACACCACACCTAACAAGAGCCGGCACAAAGAGGCAAATTCCCGTTGACACCACAAAAGCCATTGTAAGTGTACAAGAAACAAACTTTGGCAATAATTCACGTTTTGGTTCAAATACCTTCTTATATGCAATTTGAAGAGCCAAACACACCCCATGGATGAAGAAAAAGCACATTGAATCCCAACATGGTTCCCAAGCTTCCCCTGTGTCCTTCTTTACATGTTTTATGTGATAAAATATCAACTCATGCATCAACCCTGACACTGTAAAAGTTGCCACCACAGCAGGGAGTGGGGCCCATTTTCTTCCTATGAAATGGCTACAAGCCTTCACCATTGGTTCGTATACGGTAGGGTGTAGGATACGTGTGACCATGATGTTCCACCTTCTTCCCCAAAAGTCTTGCACCGACGTGCTTAAGTATGGTTTATTGAAAGGTTGCTCCAACTCTACTTGAAGAAGTTTGCTAGATATTGAATTAATCAATGCAAGAAATATTTCTAATCCCGCGTAGAGGTGAAGAGTGTATAAGATCATCAAATTTATTGGATGAAAATTTTCTTTCTTATCATATAGATGAATACAAAAATAAGAGAGAAGAAAAATGATTACCAACTTACTAGGAAAATCTATAGGCGCAACTTTTATTTGATTTTGGTTTGCATGGTTTGCTAATTTGATGGGAAATGAGGCAATTAGGAGAAAGTGATGGAGAGAGAGTGGAGGGTTGGATGAGAGGGGGCCTTTGGAGAATGCAAAGAGGAAGAGTTTGAAGGTGGAAAGCCAAGAAAGGAGGAAAGAAGAAGGGCCTATAAGATGGATGGTGGTGAGCTTCATAGGGAGAAGGAGGAGGATGATTATGGGTGGAATTAGGGTTACAAATCTTACCTTGCCTTTGGGAATCAACTTCCCTATTGTGTAACTATAGCAAAATAATATCGTTGCTACACTCCATACCATTATGAAGTTGTTGATTTCTCCTTCTATCATCTTAAAATTCTTATGATGTGTGAAAAATATCAAACACACCCTCGTATATATTGACCAACTTGCAGACCAATTAAGTTGCATACGTACTTAAATGATGTAGTTGGCAAAACTTATGATAGATAAATGACGTGGTTTGTTTTGTTTTTTCTCTCAATAGGACTATATCTTCCAAATGTACTACCCCATGAATTGAACCTAGATTATTTTTCTAAGTAAAGTGATGTTGTCAATTCTATCAACATATCATATTGGTGACGTGATTTAGTTTTTAATATGGTTCTTTTGCTTGCGTGAAACAAAAATGAAATAAGGGTTTTAAGTTATTAATGGCAAATATTAGTTGTTGCTTACTCTTTCATAGTTAAACTGCAATATTTTAAGTTTTTCACTCAAAACTTTGATTGAACGTGTTTTTATTTTATTTTTACCAAATGAATTAAGCTTAAAGATCTACATCTATATTCTTCATTTTTATTGGTTAGGTTCTTACTTGTCTTCTTCCTTTTTTTTCGTGGAAAAGGAAAAAGAAATAAAGTTGGAAGATCTAAATTGTTTCGTATTTATCGTTTAATGGTTAGGTTCTTACTTGTCCCTCCAAAGTATAAACTCCAGTCACTGGAGAGTATCAATCAGTAACGTATCTACTTCTACTGCGATTAGGCCAGTCTTTTTCATTTTTCTTTATAGTGTCTTGCCATACCACTTTATATACAACGGTACAAGTATATCTTAGCGATCCTCTCAAAAAAATAAAAAGAAAAAAAAGTATATCTTAGTGATATATATATTAGGCTAAGCGTAAGTTGTTGGCCGACAAATAATTTATGGGTTAAAGATTCAAAAAATAGAAACAATTGATAACTTTTATGTAGAAAATGTTACTTTTTGATGTTTTATTGTGTTGAATACACAAATTTTAAGACAAATTTTTTATTTTAAACCTCTTATCAAATGCCCTTAAGGCACTTGTTAATATTTCACATAGTTTATGAATAAATTATCGATTAAAATTATCAATTAGCACTACATCTTCAATCTAGAGGCAAAACTATATAATAAATTGTTTTAAGTATATGAATTTTTTTATTTAGTTTCTAAAGTAATGAGCGTTTGATATGGATAGTCTAGAGGTGATTCTTGTTATTTTTAATAAATTTTAATAAAATATTAAGTTAAATCTATTCTTTATTTTTTATTATTCTAAAACTATTTTTGTAATAAAAATAGTAAAAGTGCATCTTTAGACATGGACTCATAAAATCCTAACAATTTAGTCACTAACATCTTAATAGTTGAAGTTAAATTGACGATATTTTATACTATCTCCAAAATAAAAAATATATAAAACATAAACATTTTGTCGTTATATGTTTTTAACTTGGATGTTGTGAGTTTGTTCACATATCCATTATTTATGTTTTTAGTGATGTTGATCATGTTATTGCATCTAATGCATTCTATTAATTTGAATGAATGAAATATGAATATCGTTTCGTTTTTTGTCAAAAATAAATAATATAGTTGCCCATTCATGTGAGAGATTGGCATGCGATAGTTTAGCACTAAATCACTGATCCATTTGTTGTGTTTATCCATAAATTAACGATAAATGAAGTAAAGTAAATGAAACATAATTGAACTCTATTTTGAATAGGATATCTCGTTTTTTTTATACAATCAAATAATAAATGATTTTTTTTTTTTTGCAAACGTATGCAGAGATTTTGCATAAGCTGCTTAAAAGACTTAACATCTTTTAGATATAAAGATAAGATACTATCATCCTTTAAAGAATAATAATTTGCAACATTATGCATGATAAAACCGTAAAAAAATACATAAAATAAGAAAATTCGTAACAATTTTTTTGGGTTCAAAAAGATGCTCAAGAAACTTAACAACTTTTATATATAAGATATATAAGATAAGATGATGATATTTTAGGATTTTATATCTAAAAATGCGCGTTTAATGAACCGGGAAGCGGACCCAACCGGAGAAAACATATATGAGAAACCCAAGATTGGAATTGGAAGATTCACATGATTCCACCACTCCCACGATTTTTCAAGGTGATCCAGGCCACTCCCACCAAATTCTGATTCCAGTCGTACACGAGCACGCCAAGGGGTGGCAAGACTGTAGTAGCGTACGATCTTACGTTTCGAATTGGGATCTAGTCTACCATGGCCTGGAGGTAGTGTCTCAACTACATCTTCCAACCAATATGTCTCGAGAATTTTAACAGCCTTCTCATAAATTTCATTGTTATCATGACTCTGTAAGTTTTCGATCTTTTCTAATCCCTCAGCATCATCTATCATCTGAGCATTCAGGTTGACATCTCCCGTGTTACAAAAGCTTTTCTCCGCTTCTCCAACCTTTAGAAAAATCTCAAGACCTTTTAAACAGACATAAACAATTTTTAGATCAAGGCAAACAAGTAAATCACACAGAGGCTTAATGCAACCATGGCTCACCAAGTACCTTGCAATACAACAACATTTGGAAAATTAATACGTAAACTCCCAATATTAGTATAAGGCAGAGCCAGAAAATAACCCTTAAAAATAACTTCACATACTTGATTTGCTCAGTAGTACCGCCAGACGTAGCATTATAGAGTGCCCATGCAGCTTCTTTTTTAATGTCAAACTCGGCATTTTGAAGAAGATTGACTAGGGGAGCAATCAGACCAGCTTCGATAACAGCCTGCATTATGCATAAATGGTTGAGTTCAAAACGCTTTTTCGGTAAATAAAGCAACTAAAAATCACATATTTGGAACTTGGCAGTAAAACGCAAGCAAAACTAAGACCCAACCCAAAACAAAAAATATAATGTCAATGGTCAAGCACCACAATACATCCCCTTCAATGATGTATTTACAACAAAATGGAAAATAAGGGTATACAAGTTAATATTGCACAACATCTCCATGTTAAACAACATGTAGCTTCAGAAATCAACATTGCACTTTATTATACATGATATCTAACATCATTTGAGTATAAAAAGTATGGGATTTATTAACTTACTTGTATCTGCTCCCTGTTTCCAGCCATAATGTTTGATATAGTCCAGCAAGCGTCTTTCTTAATACTTTCCTTGTGATTTTGGATCAACAGGCTCAAAAGGAATGGGAGTAAACCATGATTGATAATAGCCTGACATGAGAAGACAAAAGACAACGGATGAGAAGAAACTAGATTCATAATAATAAGTTGTGGTGAATCACCTGCAGTGACTGGCAAATATAACTTTTCATTCTACCCAAGAAAAAAATCCCCCTAGCCCCTCAAAAAACCAAATTGATTCCTAGGTTAATATTTCTATAATTGTCAATTAAGCTTCAACAATCACATACTATATCCCTTAGGTGTTTCCTCTTGATCAAATCAGACTTACAAAACTTACCTATCAATAAGTTCAAGTTATAATATTTCAAATTTGAATTTGAATTCCAAAATAACTAGCACAACACTAATTCAGTACTTTACTCAATAAAAAGTAGGTAGCAACTAATTCTGACAAGTGACAATCCATTATGACATTACCTGAGTCTGCATATCGTCCGCAGTTACAATATTTCCCACCGCGCGAAGTGCTGGAGTCAGCACTGAAGGAGACGGGCGCCTTCAAAACATGCACATACATTTAGAGCCAAAATAATCAACAATTGCAACAGAAAATTGGTTGACCAGGAATATAAGATTTGGTACTTACAGAAGGAGCTCTATCAGTCTGCCACATACGCCTGCCTCGATTACGGCTTGGATTTTGTCGTTTGTTCCATTAGAAAGATATGAGAGTGCCCAACATGCATCTGTCACAACTTCTTCATCATCAGAAAAAATCAAACGCCGGAGCGTGGGAAGTGCTTGCCTCACCTATCCATCAAAATTCAAGTATTAATAATCCAAATAAATTTTCTTACATATTCAGTTTTAATTTAACAAAAACAACTACCTGCTCAAATGGGGGTGGTGGTTTGCCTCTGCAAAAGTTTGACAGGGCCCACGTTGCAATTCTCAGCATAGAAAGTTTTTCTTGTTCATTCAACTGGGATAACAGCGGGATCAGCGCACCATGACCGAGAACAAGATCACGACAACTAGGGGAATCACCGCCAATATTTCCCAATGTCCACGCAGCCTTCAATATCAGAGTTTTATTGTTCAGCAAAAAAATAAAAAGGGGATGTATAATAAATAAATATACCTGCTCCCGAACATCATCGCTAGGTGAACTCAATAGCTTGACAAGTATTGGTACAGCCCCATGATCAACGACCACCTTAGTGTTCTCAGAAGTTCCAGCTGCTACATTCGTGAGTGTCCAAGCAGCTACATACTAAACAACCAATCAAAACAACAAAATTGCAACTACATAAATTTAGAAAAGATAGACAAGTTAATTAGAAACAAACCTGAAGTTGAGGAAAATCGTCCCTAAAGAGAAATTCAACAAAACGAGGTACAACACCAGATTGAATAACATGATCGATAGGAGGGTTATGTGCTACAGAACAAAAGATATTAACAGTTAGAATGAAAGCAACATACAAAGTAATGCATTAAATTAAAAACATGAAAGAAAATCAATAATTACAAATGGAGATAAGCTTCCGAAAGTGGGTAGTTGCTTCCAACTGTTGGCTGTTATCATCCGACCAGACCATAGCAACTATTGCAGGAAGGCTCTCTATACCTAAAGTGATGGTGATCAATGGTTACTTTTTTTGTCTTTTTGTCGACAATGGAGGAAGAATGAAGAGACTGTTGAGGTTAAAGGCCATCACGATAGGGATATGAGGTAACAAATTAAGGTGAAAACGATGAATTAGGAATTGATATGCCTAACTGTAATTTACCACCGAGAATTAAGGGACTTGCTGCTACACTAGTCTTACTCTTACCCTTGACACGGTCCTGCTAATAAGAAGCCAGCTACTTATCTTTCAAGGTACAAATTCATTTAAATTTTGTTGTACCTTAAACTAACTAACTACATATATACGAGGAAATCTATATAAACACTTAAAAATCTAGACACTAATGTAGTAGTTGGATTAAAATACCCACAGTTTTTGTTTGAAAACAATTTAAAAGGATACTGTGTCTTTCGTTTAATCATTGATTACACATATGACATATCAATTAATATAGAGGTACTCATAAATAAAATCATGATTGAATTTGTTTGTATAAAGTTGTTTAAGGAATGAGAATTTTCATTATTTGCTAGTTTGTAAAATTTCATAGAGACTTCATTCATCATTTTTCTTAGATTGTTTAGTCCAACTACAAAAGGTGTATATTGCTAAAATGTTCTTTGAATCATTTCTTGACATTTTCATTGTTAACAAAACTCTCTTTGTAATTATTAACGAAACTGATTGTGTCAAAATAAAACATATAAATATATCAAACAAATAATAATTTTTATGAGTAGTAAATATATACTATTTGGAATAGCTAGCTAAATATTAAATATACTAATTTATTCAAACAAAATGATATTTTTCGAGTAGCAAAAGCTACCCCATCATTGTTCATGGCTGGTGGCTCTACCCCTTATAGTTATCAAACATTTTTTTTTTAAGTAATATAAATTTGTAATCCATAAGCTATAAGCTATAAGCTCAAAAATGTGTTTTGTCAATGTATTCGGTTCTTATCTTCACAAACAAGCCACGCCTAACAAGAGCCAGCACAAAGAGGCAAATTCCAGTTTACACCGTGAAAGCCATTGTAAGTATACAAGACACAACCCTTGGCAATAATTCACGTTTCGGTTCGAATACCTTCTTAAATGCAATTTGAAGAGCCAAACACACCCCATGGATGAAGAAGCAGCACATTGAGAAAGGCTAGTTGCTCATACCCAACAAATAGTCAACAAACTTAAATGATATAGTTGGAAAACTTATGATAGATAAATTACTTGGTTTGTTTTTTTTTCCCCTCAATAGGAAAACTTATGAGAAAATCATAAATAGAAAGGATCATAACTTCTCATCAGAAGCCCTTCACTCCCCTGTTGGTATCCTAAGGTATTTCTACGGTTTGGACCATTTGAATTCTTTATAAGATTAATTTTTAAATTGGTAGTTGAACATCTGATTTCTTTACTTGAGTTGGACTATACCTCCATAATATGTGAAGTGATGTTGCCAAGTGCCAACTCTACCAACATTATATTGGTAATTTGGTTTGGTTTGGTTTTTAATATGATAATATCATATCATATCATGTTAATCCCGAAACTTTTCATGGACACTAATATCATATCATAATTGACGCAAGTCTCACGGTACTAACAACAGCGAAGAAGAGAACTTTGTTCTCTTGAATCCAAAATAGAGCAAAAGTGCAAAACAAAGCAAGGTGAGAAACAGGGTTTGTATGCGTAAATTCACAGATAATAGTTATGTCCTCTTGTATCTGAAACAAAGCAGAACACTAGAAGGAGTTCTTACACGTAGAAAATTGGACGGTAATTCACAAATAACTAGAATTAATGGTTATAACAAACCATCACAGAAAATGAGGTGTTTAAAACGCAAAAACATGTTTCAGAAACCCAATAACGGAATCGGCTTATTTACATTTCGCATGATTCCACCGCTTCCACGATGATTTTTCGCGGCTATCCTGACCGCGGCCAATAAATTTCGATTTCGACCATACACGACCACACCAAGGGGTGCATAGACCGTAGTAGCGTAGGATTTTACGTTTCAGATCCCAATCTTGTCTTCCACGACCTCGAGGCAGGGTCTCACCTTCCGACCAATATGTCTCGACAATTTTTATAGCCTTCTCATAAATTTCATAGTGGTCATGACTCTGCAAGTTTTCAATCTTTTCCAATCCCTCAACATCATCTATCATCTGAGCATACAAGTTGACATCTCCCGTGTTACAAAAAAAATTCTCCGCTTCCCCAACCTTCAGAAAGTTCTCAAGACCTTCTAAGCAGACAGCAACAATTGTTGGATCAGGGCAAACAAGCAAATCGCACAAAGGCTTAATACAACCTTGGCTCACTAAGTACCTTGTAATGACAACAAAATTTGGTAAGTTAATGTGTAAACTCTCAATGTTGCCAGCATGAAGCAAATTCAGATATAACAATTAAAAATAACTTCACACACTTGATTTGCTCATCGGTGCCGCCAGATGTAGCATTAAATAATGCCCATGCAGCTTCTTTTTTAATGTCAAAATCGGCATTTTGAAGAAGATTTACTAGGGGAGCAATCAGACCAGCTTCAATAACAGCCTGCAATATATATAGAAGCTAGAGTTCATAGCGCTTTTTCGGTAAATAAGCCAACTAAAAATCACATACTTGGAAGTAAAATGCAAACAAAACTCAAGACCCAACCCAAAATAGAAAACATAATGTCAATAGTCAAGCATCACAATACAACCCCTTGAGTGATATATTACTTTGATTGTTGTGACCAGGAACCAAATATATCACCAACAAGATTACATTGGTAATTATTGCACCACATTTCCATCTTATACAACATGTAGCTTTGATTTATATGCATGTGATAGACAAATATCAAACTTGAAGAAAAGTATGAGCAATAAAGAAATCAACATTGCACTTTATTAAACATGATATTTAACATCATTTGAGTATATAAAAAAAGATGAGATTTATTAACTTACTTGTATCTGCTCTGTGTTTCCAGCTGTAATGTTTGATATAGTCAAGCAAGCTTCTTTCTTAATACTTTTATCGTGATAATGTGTCAAAAGACTCAAAAGGCATGGGAGTGAACCATGATTGATAATAGCCTGACAAAGAGTCCCACCAAATCAGGCAATTCTCACAGGTGACACATGAGGTGACAAAATACAAGGGGAGAAGAGACTAGATTCATAATAATAGATAGTAGTGAATCACCAGCAGTGACTAGCAAGGATAACTCTTCGTTATGCCATAGACAAAAATCCCCTTACCCCTCAAAAAATTAAAATTAAAATTGATTCCTAGGCTAATATTTCTAGAACTGTCAATCCAGCTTCAACAACCACATCCTATAGCACTTTGATGTTTTCTCTTACAGAGCTGCTAAAACTACGGAGGTCTTTCATACGAAGTTTCACCAACGGCAAATTGACATCACCAAAGTGAGTAGTTTCACTTCTTATTCTTTAAATTAAGTAGATTAAATTAAACATAAAAAACAAAACAACCTTACTAGAGATATCATCAATAATACTTCTGCGGTTCTGCTTAGTCCCACTAAAATGAAGTCGACAAAATTTGGAAGATGAGATTTTAGAAATCAACTTCATCATATGTTTTTTTTGAAGAAGAACTTCATCATATGTGTTATAAAGCTGGTTTTGAAAAATCAATTAACAACATATGTGTTAGCTTGGGAGCCGACAAGATTGAGATGGAAGAGTTCATAGATCAAATCATGATTGAATTTGCAGAATCTGTTAGTTCGTGAAATTTCATAGACACTTTAATCGTACTATTTATCATTTCCCTTTCTCTTAATCAAATTAGACTTACAAAACATACCTATCAATAATTTCAGTTATTATATTTCAAATTTAAATTTGATTCCCAAAATAACTAACACAACACTAACTCAGTACTTTACTCGATAAAAGTTAAATTTAATTAGAAATAATTGGATAGCAGCTAACTATAACAATCCACAATCTACCTGAGTCTGCATATTGTCTCCACCAACAATATTTCCCAATGTGTGAAGTACAGGATTCAACACTGAAGAAGATGGGTGCCTTCAAAACATGCACATACATTTAGAGCCAAAATAATCAATAATTGAAACAAAAGATTGGTTCACTAGGGATAGAAAAATTGGTACTTACTGAAGAAGCTCCACCAGTCTGCCACAAACACCTGCCTCGATCACCGCTTGGATTTTGTCATTTGTTCCATCAGAAAGATATGAGAATGCCCAACATGCATCTGTCAGGACTTCTTCATCGTCATTGGACAAAATCAAACGCTCAAGAGAGGGCAGCGCTGGCCTCACCTGTCCATAAAAAACCTAGTATTAATATAAATGTCTTGCAGGTTCAATTTTAATTTAACAAAAACAACAACTACCTGCTCAATCGGGGGTGGTGGCTTGCCTTTGCAAAAGCTTGACAGGGTCCACGTGGCAACTCTCAGCATAGGAAGCTTTGCTTGCTCATTCAACTGGGTTAACAGTGGGATCAGCGCACCATGACTGAAAACAAGATCACGGCACCTAGGGGAATCACCGGCAATGTTTCCCAATGCCCACACAGCCTGCAATTTTAGGGTTTTAGTTTTCAACATAGTTCAACGTAAAAAAAAAAAAAAAGGGGCAATCCCAGTTCTATTGTCATTACATTTAGTATAAATATACCTGGTACCGAACATCATAACTAGGTGAACTAAGTAGTTCGACAAGTATTGGTACGGCCCCATGATCAACTAAGACCTTGATGTTCTCAGAAGTTCCAGATGATATGTTCGTAACGATCCAAACAGCTTCAAACTAAACAAACAAAGTCATACAAACAACAAAATTTCAACTACACCATACAACATAAATTTCCAAAAGGTAGACAAGTTTGAAACAAACCCGAAGTTTAGGAAAATCATCCCTATGTAAAAACTCAAGGAAACGAGCAACAACAAAGCATTGTATAACTTTCTCTATAGGAGGGTTATACATCAAAAGAAGCTTCCTAAATTTAGTAGTTCCTTCTAGTTGTTTTCTATTATCATCCGACCAGACCATAGCAACAATTGCAGGAAGACTCTCTAACTGCAACAACAACAAACAAACAACAAACATGAATAAATAACTGTCACTGAACCTCTAACATCAAAAGCAATTCAGATCAGAGATTGAATCCTAAAGTGATGGTGATCAATGGTTACCATTTTCTCGTCCATGATGGAAGAATGAAGAGAACTGCACGTTGTTGAGCTATAGTTTGCAACAATCAAGATGTAGAGGAACAATGATTTGGGAAACGTACAATTCTAACTGAGAGAATTAAGGAGTTTTGAGAGTGTATGAGTGAGAGATAACTATGTTTATATGGCTTTGGGTTGCACTGATTGAGTGTGATTGTAAAAACAATTAAAGAGAAACGTTATAACATGATCTTTCACATTTATTGTTCCCGCAAATTTTTCCTTAAAAAAAAAAGGTGACAACTTCATGAGTTGGCACCGATCAAAGATATTTAATTGTTTTCTATTATTTTTAATGTTATATAAACGGGTAAACAAGAATTTCCCAAAAAGAATTGTTCCAGTAAATCTTGTTATTTTCGCATAGAGAAGGAGATTATATTTGATTTGGGTTTTCTTTTTCAAAGTAAAAATTAAAAAAAAAATGTTTCATGAAATTATGATTGTATTAAGGTATAACCAAACTTCCGGTAGCAAATTGTTTTGTAAAAGGTACTCAATAATTTAGCACAACCAAGAAATACAATATGCTCATCGTCAGAGACGGAGCCGAGAATTAAGTTTAGGGGGACCAAGTTTAAGGTATGATTTAGTGAAGAAAAAATAAATTTTAAAATGTATAATATTTACAAGATATTTAAAAAATTATAAGATATATTTAAAATTATAAGAAATTTCAAACATATAGGAAAGACGAGAGTGTCTTGAGACATGCGTGAGAATTAAGAGACTAATGCGATTTTTGAATATATAGCATAGAAATCAAATGTTAAACAATACAAGCGTATGAAGAAGAATTCGTATGGGGATGAATTCAGGATGAAAATCATTGGTAGTGTGCAACCAAAATTGCAGACAATGTTAAGATCGAGCCATTGATACAAATTCAAGTTAAAGAATCTGTTGTAAAGATCAAGAGGAACTACATGCATCCAAAATTCCAACGCCAATGGGCAGTCACTAAAAACATGCACAATAGTTTCTACTCGATCCCTACACCAATTACAAGAATAATATCACAATAGTTGCTTGTTAGTCACCTGTTTCTGTTTGCCATGAATTACGAACCAAACAAAACTCCTTGGCCTCATGCTTTCAATCGTTGTGTATTTTGAAAATTGGAAAAATATATGAATAAATTGTGTAGTGTGTAGTTCTAGATGCATTTGTCTCCCGATGTACGAAAATATTATACGAAAATTCTCTTCATTCATCTTCTTACACTAGACACAAATGGTTTCACCTAGTTTTAAAATGGACAAGAGTTACGCATAGAAGATGAGAAAGAGGCACGCGTAGGATAAGTGATCAACCATATTTTCATGTCATGTCAGCCACATAACAAAGATATGTGTATTTTTATAACAGAATGTGCGAAAAAAAGATAATAATGTGGACACGTAATGAGATTTATAAGACCTATATGAAACAGAGAAAATTTAAATGACTAATCAATTTAAATGACCGAGACAGTAGGATATAGTTTCCCTCTGAAAATTACATGCTCTAATGAGAGCAACACATCATGCTTAAGTGTAATCACAGAAAATGCAACTTATTAGTAATTATAATGAGCATAATGAGAAGTAGCTGAGAGCAAATTCAATTTTATTGACAATTATCTGTCAAATGAATGTCACTTTGATTTCATCCTCAAAATCCTACCTTCATTGTTAAGATTACTGGTCTCAGGTCAAACAAACAATGGAAAAGCAATAAGCAAACACCAAAGAAGATTTCAGGTAAAATAACAACGACTACCGATTAAACTAAACAATATCACTCTTGGAAAAGGTCTCAGTTGATTGATCCCTAACTAAAGCCACTCCTTCCGAATATCAAAAGTGTAGCTGATATCCAAATACGACTTTTTATCATCGTCAACAAACTGAAATAAGAAAACAAACAAAATGGAAAGTCAATCAATCTGCTAAATAATCCAAACCAAAAACTGTTAGAACAAAAGGAGAAAAAAAAAACTTGGCAATTCAATTCGAATTATGAAGGAAAAAAAGTGGTTAAATGCGTTCACGTGAAATCTGTCAACAAACTTATTACTAGAACATTTATCTATTGGCTTTCCATATAAAACATATTTAGTATTCATTGGCAAACTGATTGGTGCCAGAAAGAAATTAACTCGTGCCCAGTTCATTTTTAAATAGAAATAATGTTTTGACATCGACGATTTGATGTCAAATGTGTCATGTATTATTTGTGTAATGTGTAGAGGCCAAATCGTATAAGAGAGATAAAGATACACAAATATGGTGTCAGTGTTTTGATGTTCAAATAACAAGTTGATTTCAAAAATACATGCTCAGTGGTTCTGCTTTAGTGTAAGGGTTGATTGAGTGTTTTGATGTTCAAATAACAATTTGATTTCAAAAATACATGCTCAGTGGTTCTACTTTAGTGTAAGGGTTGATTGAAGATTATTTTTTTGAAAAAGCCAAAGAAATTTTATTAACACACCAAAGTGGTACTCCCTCTATTCCTAATCTTTGGTGTTTTTAAATTTTTATTCGTGTCCCAAAACTTTGCAATTTAGCTTAGCGACAAGCTACTCATAGCGAATTGCAATTTTTTCCTTAAGACGTAGCTAACATTGAAATTTTTTCCAACTTAACCTCCACCCCTCCCATGATATACGAAACAACATGTAAGCAAATTGTGAATTCGCGAGAGACTTCCATCGTGATATATAGCATCTCTCTTTAGCTTAATGCCTTATAAATCTGTTTATTCGTTCATAACAATTGCTAGAATGAGGGATTTATAAATGAAAATCGGAAGTTTTTTGTGTGTGTGGAAAATAGAAAAGAAGGTTAAATAATATTACTAGTGGCTTTTCATAATATTATGTATGTAATAAAAGTTAGGTATGTTAGTTATTATTCAGTTAGTTACCCTAGGATTTATTTTCCATTTTTGTTTCTCTGATTTGCATCTTTGTACATCTCAATACCATCGATGCACATCATATTCATTGTTGCCATATTACTTTTATATAATAAAAATTAGATCATAATAATTAGGAATCAAGCAAGCATTATAGTTATAGATAAATGGAAGTAGTACCTGAGTTCTAGCTGAGTATGTCCCTCTGGCAAATAAACCAGATGGTGTTGTCTCTTCTGGCATTTCATGCGTGTAAGGCTCTGCTTGAGGGCTGAATGTTCCAATCATCTCTTTAGTGCTGTCAACTGCAACAAACCTCGGCAATAAGATTACTGTAAACTTAATCATCCAAAAATGAGTAATAAACCAATGTACTTACCCTTGATGCCAGTTTTCCAGACAGTGTTGGTGTACTTAAGACCCGAAACGATATTATGGTTTACTTGGAAAGTAAACACCAGCCTATAACGAGAACCTTCTTTCAAAGTAAACCATAAACCTTCAGGATTTCCTGTCTCTGGTACTGGAAGAGTTATATCATCTCTATCGCCCGATTTTATAGCAAGGCTCAGGAACTTCACTTCTGGCTCCAGAGTTTCTTTTATAATTCATAACAAAAAATATTGAAAGTAATTAAAAAAAATTTGCAAAGATATCTTTATTAGCTACTACGATGCAAGAAAAATGTACAATTTGAAATGAGTATTGTTTGTTTTGTTTTACATCATATTTGACGATTAATAAGGTTATGAGTTATACTCTCTCTAGCAATGGTAATCAAAGCGTGTCGAGTGTTCGATATGACACTAATACGACACCTACACACGTGATTACTTTCATTTAATTCATTTTATCGAATTATCACTGTAACCTGTCATCGTCAAGGTCGGGTCGTGTCTGGTGTATGTGTCGGTGCTTCATAGGTTATATTGTGTTGGTGCATCGTAGGTTATACTAGACACAATCTTGAAAGACTGGTCAAAATCTTCCTCGCCTATGGTCTAAAATTCATGATAGGAGTATTCATTTTGTAGCCATAAAATGGACAAACAGATATTGAAACTGAATCATCAATTTGACGTTAAAGGGAAGCAATTGAAGAATTAATAAATTTTACCTCCAACAGAACTAATGTCAATACTTCCAAGAAGTTGTTCCTTCCACTTCCTCAAGCTCTCATCATCCTAAGGACTCAAGAAGAAAACAATTAACAAATTACAAATGCATAAATGATTAATTAACATGAGAACAAAGCATGGATATTTTTCAAAGAAAAAAACATTAAAAAGAAAAGTAAACCTTATCCTTTTCGAGTTGCTCTTTCAAAGTGAATTGAGGACCCACATCAATCTTCTTATCGACGTCATCATCATCGTCCTCGGTGGCAGCAACAGAACTGTCACTCATGTGCCTACTGAGTTTCCCCTTCCCTCGTTCATCGCCACTTCCTTCATGATCACTGCATATCTCACGATCAGAATCCATGTTTTTGCTATTGGAGTTTGGAAATCACTCCAATATTCAAAGACATCAAAGGTGGAAAAAACCAGATGGGAAAAGGCACAGCTAATGCTATATTTCAATGCAACAGAGAGAGAAGCAAGAAAACAAAGCCACTAGATAGAAGCTAATGTTATGTTTCAACTAACATAAGAATAAAAAGGTGCAAAATGGTTACGTTGGGAAGGAAAAAGAATGCATGGAAGAGTCTTAGAAGATTGAAATATGGAATAGAAGAATGTTGCAGCAAGAAAAGATGCCAAGAAGGCAAGAAGGGGAGAGAAAGAAATGGTCTTGTGGTGATCCGCAATACACAAATATTGAACGACAAATATGGAAGAAAAATTACCTAGTCATCGTGAAGATCACTTTTGTAGCACTTGCTGGAAGAAAAATTATTATATTTTAAGCCAAAGATAGAAAGAACTAATACATATACTTTATCTTTTTTTTATTTCTACCAAACAATATGACCCGTTGAATTCAATGTAGGTCCATAATAAAAATTAAAATATGCACAACCCAATGAAACACACACTTTATTAACAGTGGATAAAAAACCTTTAGCGATAAAAAAATCACTCATCATTGTAGGAGGTTGATTACAATCTCACGCATCAATCTAACATTCTGGCATTTTGCTAAAAAATTATTAAACAATGAATGGATTGCCAGCTATTCAAACGAAATAAAAAGTTCAATAATTTTTTTAGGAAGGATTTAGTTATTAAATCATCCTATAAAATTATTGGTCAACGTGAATGTAGCTCGAGTATATCGTCAGGTCCATTGTTTTGGTTGGAAAAATAATGAGGATCAAGGAATGCACGTTGCTATTACAGAATAGTCCTACAAAATACAGATAACTCATCATGGTCACTAATAATGCAATGAGTGGCTTTTGTTACTTGTTAGATAGTTTCTCCTCTTTCTTTTATCCTCGTTTTTTTTTCCTTCTCTTCTTGCATAAGTAACCCAAAAATATCAACTATCCAATCAGTAGTAGCTTTTAGGCACTCAACAACCCTGCTTTAGTTGTTTGACTACACTACTCTACGACGTTAAAAAATTTGTTAAATTGAAATTTGATATGATTATATCATTGTGTCCATGTGTATATATATGTATGCCTATAAATTTCGTAAGATTTTACCCATTTCAGGCATTTGCTGCAACAATACACGTTTCTTTTACATTTGAATATACAAACAATAATCAGTAGAACAAGATATTGATTCATAAAATCTATTCATATATCTACCCGTGATTAACGTAAGTTTATGAGAGAATTGATTCATGACAAGATATTGGAATCTCCTCTAGCCCTCTATGACCATGTGATCCAAAGTTAGAATGCTAGATATTGTCATTAAAGAATAAAATCATTCATTACCTTCAACAAACAGTTTAAAAATTATTGATAAACTTGGTTCATGATAACACAGTAAGGAAATCAGTGAATTAGTTCACCTTCAAAATGCAGTGTGGCTTTAAAAAAAATGTGAGTCATGCCTCTAAACAAGAAAATTCCAGCTCTCAGGACAGCTCAATTTATCTGGTTTATCATTGTTCCTGGAGAAAGCCCGGTGGTTGGTGGAGAAAACATAACCCATAAAGGCAGAAGATGGTCTAAAATATTAGCTGTTAAGATTATGTGACACGGCTCAGATGAAAAGAAAATGAACAATTAATTCAATCACAAACTACTGAATGTAAGGATTCTATTCCGGATAATTAACAAATTAAGAACCGAAAAGAAGAAGAAAAGACCTTATATAGAATTACAAAGAAAGGAAGCAACAGCTATCTTTCTTGTATAACAAATAGTGTACGCCATAACAGCAAATACTAAGCAGCTGATGTGTCTATGGCTTAATATTTGAATTAATTAACCTTTTGTTGATTTATGCAATTTGAATAAGTTGTTGATTCCTAATGTAACATGTTAGGAGAATCTTCTGTCATTTAAATTCAGCCAAACTCTAGGAATTTGTTTCCTTAATTTTAGCATTATCCGTCATATTAAAACCAGAACTTGTGTAATTGCTTTCCTCAGTTCAGTTCTGAATAGAATAACAGACGGAGTTCTGGCACATTGTCTTTCATATTTCAAATATTTGTTTATTTGTTTTCGTTTGTACACCACAATAGTGTATTCAGCCTGAAGAGTAATCTGTTTACTTGTTTGATTTGGAGCTATGAAGCAGGGACACAGACACGGACATCGGACACGAGACGCCGACACGGATAATAATTTGAGAAATTGACATAATTCTATGTAATCATATGTGTCATGTCAGTGTCAGACACTGACGCGTCTCCGACATTGGGACACCCCTAATCCGAGGAGTGTTTGTGCTTCATAGATCTGGAGCTTTCATGTTGTCTTTCAATGAAATTTGATAAAACAACAGACAACGAATCAAGATTCTTAATAATGAATTTAAAAGTAACCACCGTTTCACCCAATAACTCTGCACTCTTTTTATGGAGAAACAAATTTTCCTTACCAATTGCAAGCTTGAAGAGGATAATTTGCACATTAACTGAATTCTCAGGATAACCACGGAGAAAACCAAAATTAATCACTCAGGTGTCAGGGGGAGAAAAAACATTTTTGGGTTACAACAATAATCGCCTACCAACATACAGCATGGAGCATAATAAGGCGATGAAGAACCAACAATGAGGGTAATATAAATAACACTCTGCTCTAAAAGGGATGGTGTCTAACCTGTGACAAACAAATAATTTACTAATCACTACCCCATTTTCTTACAACGCTCTCTTTAGCAGAAGCACTTTTGTAGCCTTCCTTCTTCAAAGAGCCATCAAAATCAGGCTGATCACCGTTAGAAGTATTTTTCAAGACTTTTGATGTTGCGAGACCAAATCCATTTCTCACTCCCCGAAGTGCATACAGCAATGGATTGATGATGGCAGCGAGGATCAAATCACCTTTTGCAACTAGGAGATACTGCAAATAAAGAGAGAGAAGGTAAAATAGTTTTTTTATTTTATAATAATATTAATTAGTTTTGTACTTGCAGCATAAGAATTGAAAGAAGTATGAGAAAATTTCTTACTATGAGAACGATGCCAAGTATAGTAAGACTAGCTTGTTTTGCTTCTTGCCAAAAGTTATCATCATTAGACCAGCCAAACCATCTACCCCACCCAAACCAACCTCCTCCACCACCACCGCTGTCACCTTCACCTCCCAGCTCTTCTCGTCTTTTGATTTCTTTGTCCCACTTCTCATATTCAATTTTCTTCCCGCTTAATGCACCTTCTAATGCTTTTCTAGCTTGATCCTGCAATCAGAATTCACTTCTCAAATTCAATTTTCTTCCCACTTAATTAATTCCCTCCGTATCAGAGACTATACATGTGGCCCATCATCACAAGATATAAAATATATTTCAGTGATAAATTAATTTCTATGGATGACTGATCATGACCCTAAAATTAGATCAGAGACTATAGTGAGAATTATTTTTGTATTACACAAACTAAAGTGCATGATACGATTTTGCTAGTATCATGAAAATTAAATATGTTCTACATTAGGAGGCCAACAAAATAAATTAAGATAAACAACAAACCAAATAAGTTCAGTTATGACATTGCATGACTAAGAGTAGTGTGACAGTAAATTGCATATAGAAAGTGTTAGAATGAAATCTATATATTTAGATTATTAGGATTAGAATCATAAATTAGGATTTAAATAGAAAATTGTATCTTATTATAAATAGAGATGAGTGAGGTCAGAAATGACAAAATCATCAAAGTATCAGAGTAGGTTGGTTAATCATAAAGAAATGAATTGCTATCAGCAACATATAAATACAATACAATCCATGAAATGCTACAGATTAGAATATGTAAAACGCTTGGTTATTGGCTAAGGATAAGGCAAATTAAGCAGAGGATTGAATATCAGCAGCAGCAACAGAAAAACTGAAATTGGGTAATTAAATTGATATATGCGAATAAATGAATATGAAATAGGTACCTCTCTTTTGTTGTCTGAGAAGAGGCAAGTGAATCTGCTTCGGTTGGTGTTGAGTTTGTGGTGTAAGCAACTCCATTTTTCATCAACGGAGGAAGAGTAAAGCTGCTTAGTCGTCGTCAATTGGGAACGAAAGCGTGACCTGGTTAGGATTGAATACGGGACTCCTCCTACGTTTACAATTGCTCCCATGCTTTCCTCCACTTAGTTTTTCTCTTCTACCATAGCACACAAACTCTACATTCTTAAATTCAGTTGTTTAAAGCTCTTTTGCTAGCCGACAACGGATAGCTTATAGCATATGATTGATAGCGGATGACTAATGATTTTTAGCTGATAACCTAATTGAAATATTGGCGAAAATAGTGGTTTAATTAGCCGATAAATGTAAAATGACATAGAAGGGTATTCTTAATTCATAATAAAATTAATCTAATTTTTAAATATTTAAAATTTAGTAATTTAAATTTATTAATTTCATTTTATTTTCCAAAATTATATTTATTAATTTCATATATCATATATACATTATCATTTAAAGAAAATATCTTTCAATTTTAGAATCATCTAAAATTGATTCCTTCCATTTTATTTTAATTTAGGCCGTATTATAAAATTGACAATATACAATAATGAAGAACAACCTTTTGAATTATAGGAAGAAAAAAAAATATGCATGTTGTGCAAGAAAGCAAAAGACATAATTAAAAGAAGGTAATAAATCAAAAGAACCCAAGATAAAATTAAAATCGATACGTACGTAGCTAAAATTATTTAGCAAAAATGAGGTGATGGCATATATGGCTGAATACACCTCAACACAAAAGACGTGATGAAACCAAAGCTAAGATACCATTTGGACTTTCACATGGCTTGTATTTAAATTAAATCGTACAGTTTTTTAAATTATAATAAATTGTAAAGGGTAAATATGAATTTTAGATAAAACAATAAGGGTAAAAGTAGAAGAAAATATGATAAGCTATTAGCTCAAACGCTACTTGAAATAGTGTTTGAAAAATAGCTTATAAGCTCGTGAAATAAGCTATAAGCTCGTGATGAAAGACCATTACAATCAGGGTTTTTTTGTCGGACCATTACCCTTAATGTTTTTATTCGGATAAAATTTCTTCCATTTTTCAATTTTATTTCTTCATGTTTTTATTTTTATTTTTACAAACGTGTTTAAAACATTATCAATATCTCCCTCACAAAATTATCTCCCTCAAAAAAAAATACATCTCCCTCACAAAATTAACTTATAAATTATAATGAGTTAAATATGAATTTTACTTGGAAAATCAATTGTAAACTCATTGTTTACTAAGACTTTCATCATAAAGCATAAAATATATCCGTAAAATTTTATAGCATTTAAATAAAGTCTCAATTTAGTTAGATTTTACCGACACTAGAATTGTTGATGAAAAAATATCATAGGAATTTTTTTTTAGAGGAAATATTATAGGAAGTATAAATCAAAGAAAAAATTTACAAGGGTTATAAACTAAAATTTGAAATTTTATAGTAATCTAAAACATATGTAACCATTTATTCAATATTATTAAAAAAAATATGTGCGCTCATTTAAGTTTGATCTTTTAAGTTTTTTCTTGTAATGGTCTATTATTTCTCACATTCAACAACGACCAAAACAATTGAAAGTGTTAGTCGTTAGGGTTAATGTCCAATGCTGCAGGAATTTGTCCCATAACTATCCTTTAGAAAGAGTAATCATATTTGTACTTATTTGATCACAATTTTTGTGACAACATTTTTTCTCTCTCTCTTTGTACTAGTCAAAAATAGCAGAGAGAACGGGAGAATAACATAATGTGAGTATGAGAGATAAAGTTGTCACAAAATGGTTATACAAATAAAAAATTAAGTATATTCACGTCATCAATGACATTGACCACCTCCATTTGCAATGTAGCTTTGACAGTCAACTTGGTCGTGTTATTGAAATTAGATTTTAACATTTCATGACAAGTACACAAACATATTTTAAATCATTTAAAGATTAACAATGCAAACATAATGTGCATAAAAGATCAAGTTCTACTACAAATTTGATTAAATTAAATTTAGTGAGGGAATTTACAACACAATGTTTCCTATTATACTTGTTCTATCACAAAACTAATCAATATGCTTTTTAAAAACTGGAAAGACAAAAGAAAAGACAAAACCACAAAACTAATCAATCTGTTGTTTACAAACTCCAAAGACGTCTACAAGTAATGTAAGGTCTAATTAAGGAGGATGAGGAGCAGAAACCCATATATTCACAAGGTCATCATTAGAAGCGCTAAACTTTGACAACCAATTAGCACATCCCTTGCATTCTCTTAAGGTGTAAGTGAAGGAAACTGACGAAGACATAGAAGAACATTTAAGAGAAAGTAACGTCGTCACATGCAGATGAAAGTCATGATGTTAGATCAAATCACTCGAATCCAAAGCCACCTTGTAGTTTATTCCAAAACAACATACTTATAACCAAGATTACAAGTCAACTGAAGACCCCTACAAATTATTGCAAACTCAACTAACATATTAGACGCTATGTCAAAAGAACTTGAAAAGCTAAGTTGTGTATTCAAGCTCCATATTCATATCCCAAGAGGCCTCCAAATCCCGCCTTACATGGATTTCCAAAAGAGGATCCGTCAACATTAACCTTTATAAACCCTGCGAGAGGCGGATATCATTTCACGTTGTGTGCAACATGGTGTGTTGTTGTGTGGCCAAAAGCTTGCGCCACGATTATGTGATACAAAAAAATGGTATTAACAACAACCCAAAACTTGTTTATTTGTGTTTGGAATATCTCTTCATTCACTATGAACAAGGGTCCTACAGTAGGAGTATCATTTTGCTTGAACTAAGATTTACAATCATCGATATAGAAAACACTTGGCTGTGATGGACAAAAAGTGTGATTGTCATTTTCGAGATATTCCAAACATTTGGGAATCACCGCAAACGAGGCTATCAATATCTTCATCAATAATTATGATGTGAATACAACCTCGGCAGAAAGGAGGAAGTTGAGTATACAATTGATTGAAATTCTAAGTTCATTAACAAAAATATCACACATGTGAAGATCGATATCATTGATATGAACATAGGGGACCATATTACATAGGTAAATATTATCAGACCATTTATCATATAAGATAGAGATGTTTCTCTAAGCAACCCTGCAAATAAAATCAGACCCAAGAATATCCACAATCTTTACAAAATCACACCACACACACGAGTCTCTTGGTTCAAAACGAGCATATTGAATATAAATATTGGACAAATACTTAGCAATCATGATTTGATCCCCAAAACTTGTGTGTTTGATGTAAGAAGTGTTAGTTTGTCTTCTTATTCAGATACCTAAACTCATAAGAACTATAAATTTAGTCAAAAACTTCTCATTAACCTAACGACACAAATTCCTTCCCAAATTAATTTGTTATACAAAATTATTTTATATTTGAGTAAAAAATAATTGATTTTTTTTTTAAACAAGTAAAAAATAATTAATTGAATTGGGATATTTCTCCTGAAAAAATTGAATTGGAATATTTAGGAGCGAATATCTAAATTATTTTTGTTGTTTTTATTTACTATAAAAAAACATAAATAAATTTGATAATGGTTATTATTATTATTTTCTTTTAGAAAACAAAACCGGCTTCTTTGCTTAACCCTACCAAATTTCATCTTCCCCGTTTCTTTACTTCCCTCGCGCCTCAACAAACAGACACTTCTCATCTCCCTGTAAGTTCATTATTTTGATAGTAGAGTTCATGGGTATTTATTTTTTTCATTTAAATTGCTATTACCCAGTAGTGACTGCTTCTTCGATTAATCAAACTTAACTTTTATGATATTAATACTGATATATTTGTATGTGAGTGATGGTATCAACTTATTGTTCTACTAAAGTTAAAAAAAAAAAAAAGGAGACTAATTGTTCTACTTTTTTTATGCATACCATCTGTTTGAAAATTTGTCTCAACGAAGTTTATAGCTCGTTTATTAAAATCTGGATGACCTGAGTATGATAAGGGTAAAATGGTCACAGTTTACCTCTGTCCATTTCTTCATTGAGTATTCATTGAGTTCTACGTAAAATGGTTCATTTTGGCTTGTTAATGATGTGGATTGAATGATTCATTTGATTTACTGCTTCTTCATACACGAACATAAATTAACCTTACAGTGACGAAGTTATATATAGTCTGTGCCAGTTCATAAACATTGCATACAACTGTTTATTAAAAGGATACCTTCACTTTTATAAGTTTAATTTGGAGTGAATTTTACTCATTCAGAGGCTAGTAGATATGATTAAATATATTGAATATTGTCATTTCTGAAATGTTATATTTATTGTTTTCTGTGTATGTTCTACTCATGTTATGTTACGTTAGGCATTATATGTGAAAATGTTTTGATTTAAATTTTAGAAGGTTGGATGTGGAAGCAATTTCATTTTAATATGCACAATTTTCTAATTTTCAACATACTATTTAATAAATTGTATGATGCTTTCTAAACTTTGGTTCTAATATTTATTTTATTTGTGTGTTTAGTGGGAGACTGTTGTTTTGATCTGGAGTTGACTCAACACACCTAATTGACTTAGAAGGATGAGCGAGCTTCTTTTTGATGACTTTTTTAAGATTGTGGATGTAAACCCAAATGGTGAAAAGTATGATAAGGGTATGTTGATCTCTCATTTCTTTTTTATTTTTGAAGATTAAAGCAAAAAAGGTTCAAATTGTATTTGTGCTATGGGGTCTTTAAGATATGCAAAGTTGTTTTATTGAGTTGATTATGTGATTTTATACTCGGCGAAGCAGCACCCTGTGTCTTGAAGGTTGCCTCAACAGAAATCGTAGATGGTTATGCTATTTTCTTTTTCATGTTATCTATTTGAAATTACAATGGTTTGCAGATGGATATGTGATGTTTACTGAGGAATCATATCATGTGTGTGAGTAAATCAGAGCATCATATTGAGCAGAAGTCAATTAAGAAAATTGAGGAAAAAAGTTTTGCTTTTGCTCTGTAAGTTAAGTGTACTAGATGACAAAATATTATGAACCTTGGAGAAGTCTAGTATTTAATAATGGAAACATTCACCACTTAGGATGCAGATTTAGCGGTTTGTTAGAGAGATAACTAAATCGCATACAGTTTTTGCAATGTGTTGTGCAATGTGCAATAATTATACTACTCTTCAGATGTCATTTTAGATATTAAATCCCCGTGTATTTTGACACTTGTTTCTACATGCTTCATTTAGTGATATAGCTATGTAATCCTCTCTGTTTGTATATGTGCTTTCCTCCAGTCTAGATTCTTTTAAAGCTCAAATTATCAAGTTTAAGTTGGCATGAATTTAACAGTTTCATGAACATCTTATTGTAGTTTCTCGGATTGTTGCACGTAGTGAGAAGCATGGCATGCACATGCTTCTTGATGTAAATACAGAGATTTATCCTATGGACAGAAAGGAAAAATTCTTGCTGGCTTTATCTCCATCTCTTGTTTTAAATACCAAGGTAAATTTAATGCTCATTTTGTTTGTGGTTCTATGCTATATTAGATTTTTGTCCAATATAAAAGCAGATATTTATCTACATAGTTCAACCCTAATATATGCTTTATTATCCACTTGATTGTTTGCGGGCCCATCCAATAAAACCATTCTTTCACTCTCTCACATATTATGTGGATTATGGAGGTTCCTTCTACTGGTTCTGCCTAAGAAGTTTATCATTTTTCTTAATGTTTTTGATACATCAAATTAAAAAATTGGAATAGCTCTTACCCTAACCTGTGTTGCCTGTATTTAGCAACATGGGCCAGTCAAGGTAAATTCGGAATGACAGGGCACTGAGTTTCATGTGATTAAATGTCCATGCATTGAAATATAGGACTCCAATTTGTAGTTGTGACCCATCTGAGAAAGATCCAAAAAACGACTGTTAAATGGTCATATCTAAAAGAACCGTAAACTCCTTGAAATGAAATTAAACCAGTGTGGTCTATTGCATCAATATTCTATTGGGTTATCTACCTCAAGAGCCCTCCACTGGATTCAAATCTCCTCCCCCTGTTGCGGTGGCCTTCTCTTGCCCTCATCCCCCTCTTTATATCTTGCGACCACATGCCACTTCCCCCTCCCCGTTTCTAGTTTATACTTCTTTCCTCTTCTCTCCTCCCTAGATCTCTATTTGAGGAAGAGATGAAAACTGGGTGTGACATTTGGACCAAATATGAAACTTTTAGTATGTAAGGAACCAAAATGAAACCTAAAAAAACTTGAAAGATCAAATATCCAATTAAGTCTCCATATCACCATGGGTTGGATGAACATAAGGAACATGACTTTCCCTTGAGGAAAAACAAATGGTATTTGTTGGTCACTTGACGGAAAGGGTCCAATTTGGTGTAACTAGTAAGAAGGATTTCTTTCTTGGTGTCTCAAGTAATATGTAAAGATAAATTGTAATCACAACATTATGTTATTGAGCATCTTCAGTTAGGATAATGTTTGTTTCGTGTTATCTACAATAGATATATGTTAAAGTTATAGCAGTTTAAATGATTTTATATTCTCACAAGTACTGAATATTGCCTGTACACTGAATTGATTTTGCCTCCAGGATGGCCCTGTTTCAATTCAAGAGAAGTTCGAATATATCATGTATGGAAGGTTATATGACATTAAAGCTGATGGACTTTCACGTTCCCCACCTGAAGTGTATGTAAATGCTTCCCATGTTATATTGTTGTGTTTGTATTGCTTCATTTTATTTTAATCAGAAATATCACCAAGGAATGTTGTATCTTATATTGTTTTGTCATTATACATGATATCAGAAAATGCTTTGATTGATCCATATAATCTAAGTCGACCTTAACATGACAAGCCCAGCTTCTCATGACAAAGTGAACCTCTGGACTAGGAGTTTTTAGCTGTCTGCTTATTTGGATGAGTTTGATTATATTACTGTTTGCGTCTTGCTAAATGAATCAAACCTTTGTTACTATAATTGTATTGCATGCAACACAATAAAATGCTTTTCAAAGGGTCCTCGGGGTTGCAGGAATAACCAGAGTGCAAGTTCTGTTTTATGGAAGTAATGTATCATTTTTAAGGAAGGAAAGTAATATATTATTTTATAATCAATATCAATGGGGTTTGAGGTGTTCCGCAAATGATTTGCAGGCCTTGAGGTGCCAATCTAGTTTGGATTTCAGACTCCATTTAGATGGCTTTGCATGTCAATCTGGTTTTTATCAAGAAAAATAAAATCAATCGGGTCTTTTCTTCTAATTTTGTAGTTTCTATATGGAAATGCATGAATCCAGTGACTTATATTTTTGTTTTATGAGACTAGTCAGTTCTCTCACTGAGCTATTTTATCTTGCTCCAGGGAGGTATTAGCATCATTTGGCGGACTTCAGCTGATGCTGAGAGGCGATCCTTCCCACTGTGTCAAGTTTGCAGTCGATCAGAAGTTGTTTTTACTAATAAGGAAGCTTGAAAGTTGAACTGCTGATTGTTACCTGTTGCTGAAATGATAAACACACTAGCATCATCAAGTTCTAAGTAATTTATCATCTTGTATTGGTAATTTGTTTAAGATAAGTTGTGTAGCATGTACTTTGGGAGATTAAATTTTGGTTTTGGATGGTTCTCTGAAGCTTTTTTTGAGCATATTAATTTAATCTCAAAATTTAATTCAAAACATTTTTACAAGCTATAGCTATTTATTAAATTCAATTTTTTTTCACAAAATTTGTTTCACCAGGTGGTTAAGAGTTAGATTGTTTATTAACAAGTTTATGTAGTTAAGTTCTTTGAATGAAAAAAAAATGTTGGGTTGAGTTTTCTCAATTCAACAGGATTGTCATGCTTAGATTTTAATGGATTTGCATGTCCAACTGTGTGCATTTTGTGATAGAAAAACGTAAAGAAACCACCTTCACCCCCCACTTCTACAAGAACATTCATTCTCCACTCACAACTCAATCTCTCACATAAAATCGCACCTTTTCTTTTTCTCAAGATTCCTCTTAGCTCCAAACGCATACACGAATAAACTACCTAAAAAGAATCGCAAAGTTTTTTAAAACACCATAGTTGGTCTCCTCCTCAAATGTCCATTTTGATTGCAACATATCTATGGCTTTGAATAAATCCTAGAAGGGCTTCTCCAAGGTTTTTGAAAGGGATGTTTTGGCTTGAAGTATGACATCTAACATTGAGATGAGTAGGTTACGGAAGAGAGTGAGGAGTGAGGGTCAGTTTGAAGAACTCTAAATAATTTTAATTTGTGGCTTTCAATTTATTTTTATATTTTAATACAAAATATATTTTCTAGAATTTATGGGTACGAGTTAACATTACCCTTTCCTGGATAATGATGAATGAGACACCCGCAAACTCTTCTACAAATATGACATTTCTTCATTACAGTTTTGATTCAAGTAGAAAATAAATTGTAGTGATGTGTGTCATGGGTCAAAAGTCAAAGCAGTGTAGAAGTTCTTTCAATTATAGTGTTTATCTACTTCGTCAGAGGATTGATTGAATGGTCCTAATTTATTTTAATCAAAAAACAATAATTTTTAATTATTACTACTAGTTTTGCAATTTTTTTTTTGCTTAATTCAATTTTGAATTATATTTTATAACTGATCAAAATAGAATTCAACCGAATATATAAAATTTAGCACTTAACTTTTTTTTAAATAACTTATTTTATTGGTGCCCCAGGACACTAGTTATAATATATAAATTATATTATATGAATCTTTTATTTAATTTTTTTTGAAAAAGCTAAACTAACTCACTCAAATTGACACCAGAGAAAATCGAACTTAAGACTTCGAGGAGGAGCATACTCCCAAGTCAATATCACTAGGCCAAGTGGATTTTCACTTAAAAAATTAATATCATGTAATTGTATATTAGTCTAATGTCAAAGAATTATAAGGTTGATTTGGTGACTAAGGTGGAAGAGTTAATTTCACTTAAAAAATTAATATCATGTAATTGTATATTAGTCTAATGTCTGAGAATTATAAGGTTGATTTGGTGACTAAGGTGGAAGAGTTCAGAAGTAGAGTGATAAAGGTGATATCTAGTTCGATTCCCACCTCCAATAAATACTAACAAATATAACAAATATATTGACATTGAAGTTATTTAATTTTTTAAAAAATATTAAAGTTATGTAAAATTTGATCTTGAAAAGATGTTAATAAAACTTTTTTAAAAATTACTACCAAAAGAAAAAACTTCTTTAAAAATTGAAAATTTATCATCTTAAGATTTTTATTTTTTCAAAAATCTTAGCTAAATTTAACTTTCTGTCAAACAAATGTATTTTTTGGTCAAATAAATGTATTTTTTCATACAATCACCTAAATAAATATATTTATGAAAGTAGTTTAGAGGGAATCTTTTTAGGTATAAAGTTTCGTGGGATAATAAACCAATAATAATATTCTTCAAAAAAAACTAAATAATGTATCATTTTATTTAAAATATATAGTGTATCATTTTTTTTTGAGGGAAAAAATATAGTGTATCATTTATTTATTTATTTGATCAAATAGAATAATGACTAAAAAAAATTCACATTTTAAAGACGAAAATAGTATATCATCTATTTTTTAGGTAGAAATAATTATTTTTTCGGAGATTGTTGGTACAAATAATAGCGCATTCAGACCAAAAATAAATGTAAAAATAATTCTGTAATATCCGGATCTAGAGGACCCACTCCCCAAATTTAAATTCCAATCCGAAAGCGAAACCGAAACAAACCCATCATCTTCTTATTTTATTTTCTAGGGTTTAGGGTTTCCTCTTCCTCGCCGCATCGGAATCAATGGCGACAAACGCATCCGACGCTGGCCGTTCACTGATTAAACAACTCGCTTTCACTCAGAAATCATCTCGCGAGAAAGCTCTCAAACTCGTCTTAAAATCATGGCTTCCTTCTCGATCTCAACAACTTCCCGAAGAGGACGCTAAAAAGCTCTGGAAAGGTCTTTTCTACTGCGTTTGGCACTCTGATAAGCCTCTTGTTCAAGCTGACCTCATCGATCGTCTCTCTTCGCTTCTCTTGACACTTCATCCTTCATTCACCGTTCAGTATTTCTCAACTTTCTTCCTCACTATGCGTCGTGAATGGTCCGGTATCGATGCGCTGAGGTTAGATAAATTCTATCTTCTTATTCGGAGATTTGTTTCCAAGAGTTTTTCGCTTATGAATAAGAATTCGTGGGATTTGGAATTTGTGAAGTTGATTGTGAATTGTTTGGATGATGCTACTTTTGCTTCCAATGATAACTTGTTACAGGGGAAAGGTGTTAATTATCATGTTGCTTCGGTTTTTCTTGATGAGTTAACGCCTTTTCTTCCGGTTAAGGTGAGTGTTTTGGAAGTGCTTTTTAAACCGTTTTTTACTGTGATGGGGAAATTGCCTGATAAGGTTTTGTTAGGGAAGATTAAGATTTGTTTGTTTGATGTGTTGTTGAAGAATGGGAAGAAGTTGTTGGAGATTAAGAAGAGTGGTGGGGATGAAGTTGGTGATGGTGATGTTGTGAATTTGGGAACGATTGCGTTGGGGATGGGTTTTGCTTCAAAGTTGTTTGAGTTGGGTTCTGCTCCTGATTGTGTTCAGGGGAATAGGAAGATTTTGTTTGAAATGCATCGTGAGTTTTTGCAGCTAGAGAAGGATGCTGTTAATTCGGGGTTTGAGTTTTCGATTCCTGATTCTGTTGATCGGGATGACGAGGAAGTGCCAGATTTGGTTCCCATTGTTGAGGGTGATGCTGATGTTGTTCAGAATGGTAAGTTGCTGAAAAAATGCAAGAAGGAGAAGAAAGTTGACAAAGCGAAGAAGGAAAAGAAGAGTAAGAAGAAGAAGAATAAGAAGAATGATGCTTCTGATTTGAGTTCCGAGATGAATTCTGCTGAGAACGGGGATGAGAATGCTGCTAATGTAAATGGTGAAAATTCAGTGGATGAGGTGGTTTTGACCGAGAGTGTGATTTCAAACCTCCAAAAGCAATTTGAGAAGGTTGCTGCGGAAGCAGGTTTGGAAGACGGTGTTGCAAGTCTGTGTGCTACACCCAAAGCTGTTGGGGATGTTTCTAAGAAGAGAAAGAGAACTAAGAATTCTAAAGGAAAGACATCCCAGGATTTTGATTTGAATGGTGGAGATGCTGAAGACTCTGCTGTAGCAAAGAGTGGGGATAAAAGCTCAAAGAAGGTTAGATTTTCCATGAAAAATAACTTGGTATGGAAGCCACACAGTCCTTTACCTCCTCAGAGCTTGAGAATTCCTCCCTCTGTTACACCCAGAGGAAGTGCACTCAAACAGGGTGTACCCCCAGGTCCAATCAGAGAGATGCCTCTCCAAAACAAAAAGGCGAAACTGAAGAAGGCGGGAAGAAGGACAATAGTTGGTGTTGTACCATCTGTCAGGCGCATAAAGAAATTAAGATCTCTTTCGATGTGATTTCGCTGATGTTGTTATGGGGTGATATTACCATGATTTATTTTATCGAATTTTTATTTGTAACTGTTATGAAATTTTGATACTTTATTATGATAGTTGATTTCTAGGCCAAGTGAAAAACAAATTGACTTTTAGCTTACAAACCATCTTTTAAGATCGTTTGGTTGACTAATTTGTTGTTCATCTACATATCCATGTCATTTCATGCTCTCTTTTTTTTTTTTTTTATGGCGTATCTTGCTATCTTATTACTATGATTATTGATAATATTTTTGTTTTAACCGAAAGCCTTATAATGCCTGATGATGATGATGACCTTGAAATGTTGAGCACTGATCATACTGTTTTTTCTTCAAACCTGAGCTTTGTTGGCATCTATTTGTTTGATATTGATAACTTGTTGAGGATTTGCCTTTCGGTAGGAATGAGTGAAGGGTTGTGAACTTGTGATATGAATGAGTCTGTCACATATTTGTAAGATATTGATAGCTTGTTAAGGATTTGCCTTTTTTTAGGAATGAGTGAGGGGTTATGAACTTGTGATATAAATGAGTTTGTAATCAGCATTGGCTGTACCTACCAGTGTTTTTCTGTTTTAGATGGATTAGAAGTTCTGTATTGTGTTTGTTATTTGAATGATACCCTGCTTTTTATGATTAACAGGGAAGTCCTTAGGGTCCATGGCAAGGGTGAAACAATAGGTGCCATGGTGACCAACCCATTAAATTTGATGCGACTTGTTAGGAACACTAGGACATTTGCATCTTTAGTACTCTGCCTCGGTGAAATTTTGACACATTGTGTTTATTTTTCAGTTTGCAAATGTTTCATATATTCTGATAGAGTGGTCCTCAAGGATTTTTTGTTTTTCCTTTTTACTTTTTTGGAGTGATGTATATGTAACGTGTGGATCAATTTATCCTCAAAAGATTGTATTTAATACAAACAAAATCATTTGTTTTAGGAGACGGGGATAAGTGAACGTATCTTGATTCCACTTAGGCCAAACATTCTGAGTATGTCTATTTTAGATAGTTCTGTTCTCTAGTTTTCATTATGAGGTTATCTTTGGTGTACTACAATGAACCTGTGTTAACTTTGGAAATATTTAAGTAGCAATAAGATATAACCTCATAATGAAAGTTCGTGATAGCTTCGTAGAAAGTATGTGTCTCTGCATATATAACTGCAGGTACCATAACACTGTCTGGTGATATCTATGTTGCTCAAAAGTTAGTTTTCCCTAGAATGAGTCAATTTCAAGTTAAAAGATACGGAATGGCATTATATTCTTTATTAATAGCTGTTAAAGGGACTAAAACCTTTGCAACTACACGTCCCTTCCCTCATGGGTATCATCCCCTCTCTTATTTTTGAAGGCCTTTCTCTGTCTGGAGGATTCATTTTTTCTGTTTGTTAAACAACATTCAAAGATTCCCTAAAAAAAAAAACATTCAAAGAAGAAAAAGTTTATGCATTTTGGTAAATATTGAGACTAAAATTCTGAAAATGCAAATGGGTTTTTTTGAAATGAGTATTAGGGTGTTGCTGTTTCCAAAATATGTGATGGATGAGTGTGAATACATGAGACTGGGAAACATCAGAATTTGGAATTTACAAGAAATTTGGAATTTACAAGAGAGATTGTAGCTGATTCTAAATTGTTTTACTTTAACAGATGTACACTGATGTTCTCTTTACGGAGAACATTATATTATAAAGTACGTGAATTATGATTAAATGTTAATGTAAGCGTTAGAGTAGGCATCATGGGTACTGGTGTGTTGTCTATCATGCTGCAGAGTGGTGTTGGCTAGGATCCATCTTTTTCGAGTTTTTCTTGTACAACTAATATTTCTGTTATCCAGCTTTGGGTTATTCTTGGCTTGCTAAGCTGAATCTTGTTTGAATATTTTGTGCACTCCTTGTGCCTTGTATGGGTTGCATTTATAAATTTTGCTGTTAGATTTTTTTTGATCGATGAGTTTTTATAGGGAAATTAAACTTTTAGGAGAGGAAAAAATGTTGGTAGTTGAGATTGTGTAACATCCCGCTCGTCAAGTCCGAGGATTTAGCAATCGATGTACCTGAGGGAGTGTCCAGGAAGGTTATGGTAAGACGGAAGATACTATTATGCAATGTCAGTTAAACGCGAGTTGAATCATCAGTGTCAGAACAAGAACGATTAAGACCAATGGCATTTTGGTATTTGCACGCAAGAAGTATATAAAGGAGTTTGGAGCCAAAATCTTCATAAACTCTTGTTGTTTCTCTCTCTAGGTTTTGAGAGTTAGAATTCTCTCCTCCTTCTCTCTAAAGAATGGCGCCCCCTTCCCTCTACAAATCATCAAATGCTATCAAGCAATGTTCCTTTGGGTGATTGGACATGGATTTGGGTTATTCCTTACACAATAAGCAATTAGAAGGGTTGAATTATGCATGAACACCAAGTCTTCCCTCATTGCATGTGATCAAGAGTTAGGGTTTGAATGATGTGGAGTGAAGGTGATGCTTGGAGGCTTGGGAATCAAGTGCAGGTCATGTTAGGTGAGTTCTATAGTTAGAATCCTCACCCTGGGTTTATGTTTAGAGTGTGTGAAGCTTTATCAATTGTTAGAATTATGCCATGATTTAGTACCCTTTAATTGCTATAGATTGTTGAAATTGAGTAGAGTGTTACCATGCAATTGTTTATATATGTTTTTCTGGTACTCTGGATGTATTGGGTATGTTAGAACTTGATTTTTGAGGTTTTTCTGGTGCATCTCGCTCAAGCGAGATTCCGCAGCACAACAAATTTTTTGAAGAAACTTTGTGAATTTGAAACCCTCCTTGCAGTTCCTTTTACAACTTTAAACCCCTCAATGTCAAGTGATTGATGTACAATATACCTTGAGAATTTTTATCCAAGAATTGCATGAGTAAGACTCTAACAATTTCAATAACGGATAGCATGAGAACACGATAATACTCATGATTTATGTTTGGGCAGAATTATGTTTAGGTGATGGGTGAAACCTAGAGCCTCGGCTTAGGTAGCCGAGATTAAGTAAGATAGAACACCTTAAAGCGTAACATGATTATGATAAGTATATGTGTATACGAACAAGAATGACCATGAAAGCTTTATTACCGCTAATCGGGTAGACCACAGACCTGTGGTAAATAAGCAAGCAAGTATAGTATATGTTTTCATGTATGATCAAGACTTTAAGCAAGATGTAGGTGTCGTGTCTCTTGTTATCCATATCAGGGGGATACAAGAGGTTCACGCCAGGGGAACGGGACACGCTCCGCAAGGTAGGCCCGCACGACACTGAGGGAGTCTGATGTACCCTAGCTAGGTTTCATCGGTCATGTATGAGAATATATTCCGGGGTTACTCCACTCGGGATTATTCCGTAAAATGAACCAAGATAATGTTGTTTGTTACATGCTAACCTCTAACATAATGAATGAACACGATCATGATATGATTATGCTTATGATTATGATTACGGCATGATATGTTATAGTATAGTATACGACAGGTATAACTTATGTATCAAGTTAAGACTAAGATGTTACATCGTAGACGATTTAGGAACTTCCCAATCGTCCGATGAGGGAACGTGTCATGAATGGTTTATGTTTAGGTCTCGATGCGTTAAGCGTATCTTGACATAGCGGCTTTAGGTTCCCTTGACCGCCATGACGCGTATGACGTGAGGCAAGACCTTTAAGTTATAGCATGAAGAACCTTATGGCGGCCCTAACATGCACGATCGTCTAAGTATGCAAATCCCCACACACGTATAATCAACCGGCAGGTTGTATTGTAGACACGTGGTGACTATAGGTTTCCCCCGAAGTCACCTATACCCTAGGATTAGGTAGAATTCACTGAGACATTATGTCTCATCCCAATCCTTATTTGTTTCAGATCAGCAGGGCAGTTTAGCAAGCTTGTCGCCGAATGGATATTCAGCAAGGACTCGTTCGTACCCGATGTAGGATGTTCGCATGGATTTAAGAATGCATTTCTATATTATTTGATAGATGTATGGTAATTTTGATGTACGAACGTTAATTGTTGTATATGATATTCATTCGAAGAAATTAAGTTGTAAAGTTTAATGTATCCAATACTAAAGATAATGCACATGCTAAACTTTCTAAATACGTTTAGTGTGAGCGTTACAAATTGAATTTTAGACCTCTTGCATATATCACATTTGGTGTCTTAATCCAGATTATGCATTTGATAATTTTTGGTTTTACATATTTTTTGGGCAACATATGGTCCCTTTTATCACCAAACAACAACTATCAGATGAATCAACATTGTGTCAATTATTTTGTCATGATCTTTCCTTTTTTCGGCTATGGCATTTGTTTTGCCTAAACTTGCCATTATCTAAACTTGTTTGTTCCATCTAAATTTTTTGGCTCTATTAAACTTTCATGTCGTAATTTGATGTGAAAGTGGAATTGGTCCTCGTTTCGCATAAGCTCAAGTTCCAGTTCCTATAGTTATGGGTGTGTGTTGTGGGGCTGATGATCATGACCGAAACCACACTTTTTGGGGGTCAGTTTTTATTTATTTTTTTATTCTTTTTACGACAAATATTAGTAAATTAGTTTTTAAATTAATATTGTACTCTTTTGTCACAGCCAACTATTTCTCTATTAGTTCAAACAAGTTGAGTTATTTGATCCTCCCAAATCAAGATCAAAATCGAGAGTGTGAAGTTTAAGGTGATTTGTTGAAATTAGCGTTGAGATTAAGTTTGATAAAAGAGAGCTGCTAAATAGTACAGATGTATTTGATACGGAACTTCACGGACGACAAATTGACATCACCAAATAGCCTCACTTTTTTTTTTTTATTCTTTAAATGAAACATAAAAAAACAAAACAACCTTACTAGTTACTAGAGATATCATCAATACTCAATAATACTTATACCTAACCCCACTAACAGTAATTTTATTTGATCAATTTTTACAATTTCCTAAAATAAAATACATATTATAAGTATCTGTGAAGGAAATTGGATATTAGTTATAATTTATTTAAAATGTAATCTAAAAGATAAAAAAAAAAACTAAGTAAATGAGAAATAAAGATAAATACATATGGTTCTTAAAAAAAATTACATATGGTGCCTCTTTTTAAAATGTTTTTATTAGAGAGACTCGAGAGAGTGTAACTCTTTTTTTTTTTTAATTTAAATTTTTTTATTATTTTATTGTGAAGTTTATAGTAAACTTCCTTGGATTTTATTTACATCAATGATAGACGATTTCTTGAAAACGAATAAAATGTTTTTATAACCAAGGCAATAAGGCATAATGCTGATGAATGATGAGTAATTCCTTGCAACCAAATTATCTATGAATTATTCCTTCAAAAAAAATTTTTATCTATGAATTATGCCATTATCATCATATTAATAATAATAATAATAAAAAGGTCTATGACTCAAATAAAATAAACAGAACAGTGGCAAGCCATTAAAGAAACAAAGGTCTCACTTTAGGTTGCGTGCAAAATATGAACTAATATTCGTGTTAAAAAAAATTAATGATCATAGGAAAAGATAATAACAAGAAAGCATATTTGTTTTATGTTTGATAAAGTGGGTTTGTCAAAGTTATGAAAAGCAACCGTAATTTTGTAAAAACGGCTGAGTGTAGCTTCTGTAAAATAAAAACAAATGATAGTTCATCATAACTCTAACAAAAGGCCGATCAATAATTTTGAATAGTAAATGAAATTTAAAGTAAATTTTAATATATGAAGTGAAATCATTTTTATTTGCATGTATGACTTTTTGTTTATCGAAACTAATAAAATTAATTTTTTGTTGGATATTTATCATTTATCCAATCATCCAATAACATATCATATTTTTATATCGAATTATTTAAAATATATTTAAATATTAATTTTTTTTTGAGAGATCAATATTCAACTAAATTTTATTTTTGAGAGTATCAATATTCAACTAAATTTTAAAGTACTTAATAATTTATCCTCGAACAAACATTTCGTGACATAGAATATGTGTTTTGTCGATCAAATAAGAGTAAACTACTAAAATGGTTCATATATCTATAAGTAGGGTTGAGAATAGGTCAGGCCAGGCCAAGCTCTGATAGGCCTGAGCCTGACCTATGGCCTTTCATAGGCTTATTTTTTTGGCCTGACCTGACCTACTTAAAAGTCTGGCCTGACCTGAAAGCCTATTTACAGGTCTACTTATTATTAAAGTCATTAAAAATTCCATTTTATATTCTTTTAAATAGGCTTAATAGGCCTCAAAGCCTATTTCAGTGTAAGGTTTGTCTATCACTATAAGACCTTAAAAGCCTATTTCACTATAAGGCTTTAAAACCTATTTAAAAAGTCCACTATTTAAGTTGTTTCTTTATTTTATGTTTAATATAAATTATATTTTATTATAAATAAAAAATAAATTTTATTAACATGCATAAACAGGCCGGCCTATTAGGCTTCATAGACTTTTTTGATAGTCTAAGCCTGACCTATTTACTTAAATATGCTTTTTAAAAAGCCTAAGTCTAGCCTTTTTAATAAACAGGTCAAGCTAGGCTTAAACAGGCCAGACCATAGGCCCCTGTAGGCCGGCCTGACCTATTCCCAACCATATCTATAAATTACTCTCAAATATGTTCATAACTCTATTAACATTTTAAAATAGTCATTGTCTCTGTCAAACGTTTCTCAATTTAGTCCTAGTTACTTGTTTACTCTTGAATTTTCTCCCACAAACATGCACTTTCTTGAATTGTATATGCAATGTTGTCGGCCACATGTCACTTAACGGTTCACATCATCGAACTTAATGATGTCAGAAAACGAATGGACTAAATTAAGAGAAAAATGTTTGACAGAGACTGTTTTAAAATATTAATAGAGTTATGAACCTATTTAATCATCAAATAATGAGAAGAGATGATTAATCATCAAATAATGAGAAGAGATGAAGTGAGATGGCGCATTGTAGGGATGGAAGTGGCCCCACTGGCACGAGTGCAAGACGTGAAAAGTTTGAAGGGCGTGGATTTTTCTATCTTTATAGGGGGAATGGGAGGGGCGGTGCCCTGATGGAATTGGCTACAGATTCAGTTTAGGTAACTAAGCCTTTTTCATTGCCAACTGTGATAACTTTATGGTGCCACCATGGGGTGTGGGTTTCATTTGGATGCTTGTGATCAGCACTTGCTCACTTGGGTCCCACATCAATACCTTAACTTTGCCTAACATCAATTTAAATTCTTGCTTAGCATAAAATTACTCTTTTCTGCTGTCTTTGTTAATACATGTTTAGTATCACGTTGAGTATTGATTTTGTAGAAACTAAAAAGTGTAGAATTTATAAAATTATAGTAATTTGTTGTAATTTTATCAAACTCAATACAATACCGGACAAACATATAGACAAAATCATAGTATAAATAATCAGACAAAATCATAGTTTAAATAATCAATTGTATATATTGAAATAAAAACAAACAGTAAAAACCTAGTCTTTTCACATGTTAGGCCTCTAATATTATGTCAGACCCATAACGTTGCACTAGTTTAATGGCATTCAATTATTACTAACCATAGAGATAGAGGACAATAATATTGATCCATTTTTCACCTGCCTAGCGTAATTTCAAATGAAAGTGTTCAATTTGTACATACTCAAAAAACTTTATCCGTGCCAGCAAATATTGATCTAGTATTTGTTAAAGTATAATCCATGTTTTATTTTTTCAATTTGGTTATTAATGTTACATTTGTTTATACGGATAACCTTCAAGTTATGCGCATTTATGTCTGCGATTTTTTAGTTAGATCTTCTTTTACATACATGAAATTGTAGGATCGATTTATTAAGACCTAATCTCAAAAGCACGCTCAAGTTGTTTCTTCAAACAACTTGACAATTTTTCAAAAGATGTGCTTGTAGAGAACTACAAGAAATGTATGCTGTTTATAAGGTTTGGTGAATGTTTTATTGAAGGGTTATTATATGAACATATTCTTGTAGCGGTTAATGATTATATTCTTTCAATTGTACCGATCGTTGTTGAAGGTGAGATAGGATTAACGGTCAAGTGAAATACAACGTAAAAAATCATTTTGAGCAAAAAATAAATAAATTGAAAGAGCAATCCGAAAAAAGGAGCACACATGTGTAATTTTGTCTAGTTTTTATTATACATGCAACATAATAGTTTTACGAGTGAGTTCTTATCAAGTTACTTTGTCTCTTATTTTTAAGGAAAAGTGTAAACCAAAGTAATTAAAATAAAAATCATTTACAACCTGTTATGGTGATCCTTGTAATATTATTTTGGGTACAATGATCTCTTTAATTTCTGTCAGTGACATGAGGTGTCTGCTTGAAAAAGATTCTTCCAAGTGGCCACAGACTCAGTCACTCTTGCACTACGCCTCTATATAAACCTCTTACTCTCATCAACTCATCATCTCAAATTCTCAATCACAAACTATCATTCTTTCTCTCTGATTGCCTTTCTTGCTAGTTCATATTTCCAAATTATGGCCACTGTTGAGGTAATTCAAAGATATAGTCTCTTTTTTTCTTCTACATTGCGTTATTACATAGTTATAGTCATATGCATTACATAATTTGTAATACAGAAGTATCATACAAATACAACTAAAATATACATAATTCAAGTTTTTCATAACGATCTTGATCTTATAATAAATTCACAACATTTTCCAGTGGATAATTCAAAAGTTAGTCCAATGGATTGCAACAAATTAGTGTAGATCTCTCTTCCTGTGTTTATTTTTCATAATCCAAAAAAGATCAATAATCAATTTGCTCTTAAAAAAATTAATTGATTCTACTACGTTGTATTATTGTTATTTGAAGATAAGACATATGAAGTATGAAGTATGTTTTGATCATGTTCCCTATGAGTTACTTGGTCATATAAACATCACAAAACATGTTGAGCATTGGTGGTTAATGAAAATGGGATCCTGCAGGTTGAAATACAGCAAGCACCAACAACTGTGACCGAAAATGAAACAGTTGAGGCAACCAAGGTCGAGGAAACAACACCGGCCTCCGAGGTTCCCGCTTCAGAACCAGCCACCACTGAAGAAGTAGTAGCAGCGGAGAAAGGAGAAACTGAAGTTCCAGTTGAAGCTGAGAGTACACAAGTAACTGAGGAAGCCAAGCCAGAGGTAGAGAACCCGGAACCTGAAAAAGTCCAAGTGAAAGAGGAAGTATCAGCTGAAGAGGCTAAAGAAACTACTGAAACAGAATCAGCACCCGAAAAAGTCGAAGCAAAGGAGGAAGTATCAACTGAAGAGGCTAAAGAAACTACTGAAACAGAATCAGCAGCCATAGCAGCACCAGTGGAAGAAGTAACCACCACAGAAGCATAAAAAGTGATCAGATTTGTTCTCTACTTTTTTCACATGTCTAAGTTGATGAGAAGCTTTTCTGCTTTATTTGTTTCGTTTCTTTTGTTATTGATCTTATTGTGAAGGTAAGTCTTTGGGTATGGCTCTACGGATTTATTATTATACAAGGAGCTATAGCCACTGAAGCTTGTTTGGTCATTATGTATTTCTCCTGGTTTGAATAAATTATATTTTACTTTTTTATTTTGCCGAAAGTATATCATAATTTACCTACAGGATTTCAGAAAGAGGGGAAGAGTGCACCACGAGATAATTAGAAAACAAGTTTTTGGAAAGGGATTTTATGAAATAAAACCACATTATCAAACGGCAAGTTAAAGAGCCTTAAAAAACTGCAACTGACAACAAAATCATAACAAAAATAATGCAATTTTGAATTAAAAAGTTGGCTTGAATTTTGTATTTATCTTTTGAAAGGAAGGGTCAGAAACAAGAATGATAATATGTGGGATGCTAAAATTGATATTTGGAATTGAGTACAGGGAGTAGAGTTGCTGCATGAGCAAGAATGTATGAAGTCAAAACCTACTGAGAAATACCAACATCACAATCTCTAAAACACTATTTAGTGATTGAAATTTGAAATTCATAGGGATCCCATAGAAACTAGGGAAATGGATTCTCTCAATTGAAAAAAAAAAAAAACTTGAGGAAATAATACGGAGAATGGAGATCTCGACCATTGATCTCCATATTAATGGTCAAGATCAATGATTAAGATTGAAATTTGAAATTCATAGGGATCCCATAGAAACTAGGGAAATGGATTCTCTCAATCGAAAAAAAAAAAAAAAAAAAAAAAAAAAAACTTGAGGAAATAATACGGAGAATGGAGATCTCGACCATTGATCTCCATATTAATGGTCAAGATCAATGATTAAGATCTCTACATTATTTCCTCAAGAATTTTTTTTTTCAAGAGAGAATCTTGATCCCATGTTTGGTTGCTGCTACACCATGTAGTTTCCCAATTTGCACAATGCATTTACCTTGGAACGCAAGAAAACTGATGCTATCGCCAAACCAAGCATATGCATAACACATTTCAAAAAGTGTTCGAGAATGCACTGCTGGCACTTCACAAACTTAATTGTTGTGCCACACTCCCAATGACGAACCAGCAGCTATTAACTAGAATGTAGAGATAAAAAAAAAATCCTTCAAATCCTGTATTATTAATATTTTATCCATATAAACATTTGATCAAGATCAATAAAATTACATCCCTTGACTACTTTCCACAACAGAACTTTGACAACTTTCTCAAAGTATCCAACTAGAGGACAACAGATGGGATGCTCCTATAGTCTGTACAAAGCTGCAGAACGATAATTCTATGTGCAGTCAAATCAAAACCAGTTTCTTTCCAGATTGCAGGTATGTTCACCAAGTACCAAAACTAGAGCCAATATGTTCTTGGGTAATGACTTTAAGACGAGCTTGCATGACAGGCATAGATGAATAAGCTGGAAAACACAGCCGATAAAAGCATGTATGAGATGAAGGAAGACGATCACCAGATTCATGGGACTTGTAAATGTGGAGACGGGAACCCAAACCACGAAAGCCTTCAACTGGTAAATATTTCACAGATGTCCAAAAGAAAAGAAGAACCTTCTTTTCTTCAGCTGTCATTCTCCCCACTATCTGCCAAGTTTTTTCAAACAAACTGTTAAAATATGAAACGTAAAAACTGAGCAGCATCTCTTATCAAACCTGGATATATAACGTTGTTAGAAAAACATTGCAGAACAAAATATCTGAGGACACAATAACAACCTAGATTAAGAGATCCTGGGTAAATTAAATATAGCTTGAGGAAGTTGATAATCAAATTTCTCAACAAAAGTTGTAACAATAGTCGAGCATTTTGTATAAATTATCAACATTAATTTAATATATATTAGTAGTAAGATGAAACAATTCTGCATAAAATTGTAGATGCTTCCAGTTTAAACACGTGATGGTATCAGAAATGAAATGAAGAAGAGTTGAGTGGGAGCGATATATGGTCATTTGAAGGCATGTCAATATCTTAGGCTTGTAGAGGAGGTTCTCTCAAATAGTGGTTTCACCAAAAAGACGTCATGAAGGACCTTTAGAAGGAAGTACACAAGTGGTACTAGCCATGATTTGATCCAGATATTCCTGTCAAGAAGCCAGGGCAGTACTCAAGATGAGATCCAAGACAGAAGTGTACACAGAAAAGTAAGAAGAATGAGGAGAGCTAGGGATCTTGGAACTGGACGGAAAACCAAAGATTAGGATGAGACAAAGTCTTAATTTGAAATCAACACCAAACCAAAAATGGCAGAAACCATTGTCCTGTGTTGGTCATTGGAAGAAAAAAAACGGGTTAGTAAAATAGAGAATTTCAGTCGATATTTTATGGGTTGCATTGCACTGAGGGTTGGAATGAAGCAAAGATTGAAATGCACGAGCAACATCCATGGATGGGAGGATGTCGCACAAGCTGATCAACACACATCCATTGATAAAACCACTATAATTATATTCAGTCATTGAAGGGGATGAATTAACAACAGGGATAATAATAAAATAAAATAAAAGGAGTGGGCTGTAGTGAAAAGTGGTGTATATGATTTCTTAGCTAATATTAAGCATCACCCAGCAGGTCACACTGCATATGGCGATACATCATTTTCATTGGACAATGTGGAAGGTCGTCCAGGGATTTCTTCTCTCATCTATGGTTGGGGCCTGAAAACAGGCAATCCGGCCAAACCAACAACACTGCAAGAACTTCTAGACTCAAACCCAGAAAATATGACTCTTGGAGGCAGGACTTTCAGTTGTAAGTGAAATTGGGTTTTCGAGATAAACAAATGCCAAGTCATTTGGCTGTTCCCGTCGTTGTCCCTGATTTGTTAAATCCCTTCATCATGAGGACAAGGTGAAACTTTAGGGGGGAGTATTGATAGGTGATCAGTCTATGTTAGTAGAAAGAGTTAGAGTCGGTTAGTTTCTTGGAGTTGATTAATTTATTTGTAAAAAAGGGGGATGGAAATAATTGGAGAAATGAGTTTCCTGTGAACAAGAGTGGTTAATAAGAGGGAGGGATATCTAGTCATTTGTAAATGAAGTACATAACACTCCAAAAGTGCCGAGTTATATGGCTCCAACTGAACTAGCAGAAGCTAGGCTAAGGCTCCCCAAGATTAGCTACTGATTTCGTAAACAAAATCAGTTTAATCAGGAGGTATTCACTATCTTCTTCGCTTAACAGCAAGTCAGATTCATCATTCAATGAATTTCTCAGTTTTACACATTATGCTTCTCTCTCTCAAAATCTCAAAAACCCTGGGTTATAACTGTTTTTCAGTTTTAACAGTTTTATCCACCTTGTTCTATAAGCAATCCACTTTGTTCTATCAAATTGGTTTCGGAGCTGCAACAAAGGAGATTTTCCCTATATACTTGTAAAATACATGTTCGTATCAAAAGACTGTCTTAGAAACTCTGATGCAGTGGGTACTTATTGCTCACTAGTCACTAGAGACAAAAAAGTAAAGAATATAGAACACTGAAATAGACATCATGTTATATTTTAAAAATAGCAACAATACATACCTCCCAAAACCAAGATATCTGAATATCTGTGTCTTTATAGCCATTATACTCAGTGTGTGCTTTCCAATCTTCGACGGAAATGGCATCTTCACTCCCACGCAGCATCCAATCAAGATCTTCAGACTCTAAACTTTGAAAGAAGAACTGCTGGAGCTTTGAACTTGAAAGAATCTCAGCAAAACCTTTGGCAAAGTGTGACACCTGCTCAGCTATGGATGTTACAAAACGATCCTTTATAAGAAGATCAACATACTTCACCCTGTTCTTACTATTAACTACAATGTTTTTTCCACCAGGACACAGCTGGATCGCTTTCCTCTGTCCTAATTCCTCCACTTCTCTAATAAACGTCAGTCCTAATGCATCTGAATCAATAAAATCAGAATCCATGTCCAATATTTGCTTGCAGCTTCTATATAGGTCTGGATCTGCATCCCTTATGTCTTCTAAAGTAATAGGCTTTCCAGCCAATTGCAAGAAAAACACGCGATCAAAAACAATACCAACTTGCACCTTATGCATCAAGGCTAATGCAATAACTCGACCACAGAAGCTGAAGTACTCAAGGTGCAGATTATGTTGTACCTTGGAAGCTTTAAACAAGTAGACAAAGGATAAGTTAAACTGGGTTATCTCAAAATACTTCAACAATTACGACTGAAACAAGATATACCACACTGTATGATGTACCTTGGAAGCTTTAAACAATTAGACAAAAGACAAGTTAAACTGGGTTATTTCAAAATACTTTAACAATTACGACTGAAACAAGATATACTCCAATGTAGAAGAAATCAAGAAAATTTCAACACAGGCCTCAAGCAACAAGCAATCCTATCCACTAAAAACAACAGATTTGAAATCATGTTTAGTGGCAAAAAGCGCATGTGGTTGGACATGTTACGTGATGTGAATTTTAAATAGGTCAGTTTGACCTGTTGTATTTCCATGTGATAAATGACTACGTGAATGTTGAGTAGAGTAATAGATAAGGAGACAATGCATCATTCTTCAAGAAGCAACATAAGGAAATGTGGTAAGAAATATTGGCCCTAAAACAGCCCCAAAAATGGTTGAATCAGATAATCCTTGTTAAATTCAAAATCAATACAGAAAAATATAAACTTTCATACAAGTATAGAGGTTTTATATCATGGAAGCATTTGTGATGGATGCCTACTTTGCCATATGAGATGTTTGCCTTTCATAGATATAGTCCTCCAAGGATTTCATCAAACTGGAGCACATTTCATCTAAGAAAAAGCTAACAAGTAATGATAGACAAACAAACAACCCAGTTTTCACTAAACTATTGCATGTTCACACAGTCACTAAATCCTCACTCTTCAGCTGCAATTTGTAAGGTTAATGAAGTGATGCTTTGTTTTAGCTCTCTATTTCATTTTCATGTTCTCTCACTATTGTTTCTTAGGGGCGTGACGTGACTTGTTAAACATTGTCATAATCCTAATAAAAATCATTGTTAAATATTGTCCAAATCAGAAAATTGCAAGCTACTGATAAACATTTTCAAATTTGAACTTGAAAATACTCCCAACACACGGCAAACAGCACAGGTGAGAAAAATAAGTTTAGAATTTTGTACAAACATACCAGAATTGGGGAGAAATCTTGTTCGATCTTTTGGGCAGGCAACAAAAAGAGCATGTTCCTGATTGAAAAGTGCTTGACAAACCAAAAGAAACCACTCCCTCAGCACACCAGGACCAGTGGCTTCCTCATTTTTGAATTCCATAAACAGTCCAGCACGCAGTGATTCGGGATCAGCCCGTGCAATGTATTCAAAAGATTCAGTTAATAACTGAGACCTGTCAATGAGCATCTCGTGCAACTCTTCATAGTCTTCTTTCACCTCCGGGAATATCATCATGGCCAAATGCCTCCTAGCCTCGAAATTGGTGACATTCTTGTACTCAAGAATCCACTGATGCTCGTCAGCCCTCTTTGCATATTTAACGATGATCAGACACATCACACTCTTTCGACGCATCAAAACATGACAGAGCTCTTCTGTAGCACCATCATAAAGCTTAGAAATCTTATGCAACTCCTTCAGAATTGAAAGATAGAGAGAGCACGCAGGATAAAAATAATTTTCCTCAAACACCATTTCCTTGTCAGTGAATCTCTTGTCCATTTTTTGAAGGCAGGTATCAATTTTGGACAACAATTGATCATACAACAGACGAAGGTATTCAATCTCTTCAGCAACCAATCCATTCTTGTTCTTGTCCTGCTGCTGGTGGTAAGCAACACAACCACGGAGAGCCTGTTGCTGCTCGATTCCAGTCCTCACAGGGACTAAAAAGGCTTGAAAATCCTCAACATTGCTCAACAAAGGATTAGCAAGGAAAGGGGATTCCAAGCTCAAATCCAAATTCCTCAACAAACTATCAGCAAGTTCACGAACAAACGGAAACAAATCCTGAACCAACACCAATCCTTTGTGATTCTCATCCTCAGACGCTGCGAGTGAAATTTCAGCAGCTTCCAAAAAACCCCCCAAACTAGTACGACAAAAAAGATACAAAGGATCATTAGTCCCAACTCTACTAAGCAATTTACAAAACTCCAACGCCACACGTGCAGCCTGCGTATGAAATGTCTTTGACAATGAGGTTTTACAACCATTCAAAAAATGCTTAATACAAGTATCAGAACACGCCTTATTCCCCGTATAAGGCGAAACATACAAAGTAACAAGAACCGAAATGGCTGAAGAATTCATGAAAATCTGAAAATAACTAGTAGCAGAATCAGCATCAAGTTTAGGTTTAGGTGCCAAAGCCAAATTAATATAAGTAGTAAGCAAATTCTTAACAGATTTAACAGAGTCAGCAAGATTATGACCATGACAAAGATCATAAACAATAGAAACCATATCATTAACAACTTGCCAAGCTTGAGGATGTTCTGTACTACGCATTCGACCAACAAGGTGAAGATTAGCGTCGTTTTGAATTCCACACTCCGCGAGTGTTTGTTCCCACTGAAGCTGTTTACCATTGAAAATCAACCTCTGTTCAAAAAGAGGAATCCCTTTCATTTCTTCAATTCGTTCGTGAATTGATTTCACTGTTTCTTCTGGATAAGCGTGTATAACAACGTTGTATCCTTTTGACATCATTCGAATGAAAAAATGAATTGGTGATTTTTTCTTAGAGAAAACACCACCACCACCGTCGCCGCCGCTAGAACCACCAACACCACCGGCGGTCCATGAAGAATGAAGAGTTGCTTTTGTGGTTTCGTCTTTTCTCATTCTTACATAGACTAAGTCATCATCTAACGCGTTGTTTTCGTCGTCGTCTTCTAATTTTCGTTTCGACGAAGAACGATTTTGTTGAAAAAGGTTAGGGCTTTCGATCGGAGTCATTTTTTTAGACGGCGAAAAATGTTATCATCGTCGTTGTCGTTTTCGCCGTCGTCGTAGCTGTCTACTTCCACCACCACCACCACCACCGTTAATTGATCATCACAAAAACTTCATAATAATAATAATAAAAATAAATAATAAAAAATAAGAATAATAACAATAAGTGTGTTTATGAGAGCTGGATGATGAGTGTGGGAGTGAGAGAGACGCGATGGTAGAGATGATGATGATGAAGTAATATAGTGTGTGTGAGAGAGAGCTTTTTTTTTTTTTTTTTTTGTGTGTGTGTGCGCTTTGTGATGGAACTGAGCGTTTTTTCGTGTGTGTTGTGTGGGTTTTTGTTTGGGTTGGTTTTTGGTTTTGGTTACCGTCCTCTTCTATTTCTCTTTCAGATTCTCATTTCGCAAAATTAGGGTAAGAAAATGCTGCTCTAGAGATAAAATATAATTCGGATTAAGTGATGGTTGGTAAAATTGTGAATTTTTTTAATTGGGTCACATTATATTTCATTTAATCAGATATGATATTTTTTGGAGTTAAATTTTCACAGTCTGACAATCTTGATCAGTCTTACTATTTTAAATTATGAATTAAAAATCAAATCTTCTTAATTTTTAAACATACGATTAAAATTAAATGAGTTAGATTGTCTTAAACGTGTGATTATGTAACTTTTTTGTAGAGGTATAATATAGATTTTTTAGGAGGTCACACATCTTAATATGTGTCACGTGTGATTATGTATTTTTATTGAGTGTAGTTTAGATTTAATGACTCAAATGATAGAAATTAATTGATTTGTGGATACCAATTTACAATATAAAAGTGGTTTTAAACAATATTTTTACAAGGAAATTTACATTTAATTCACTCGGCTCAATATCTGTCCTTTTATTACTGGACGGTAAATGAAATATTTTCATTTTAGTTGGGTAATTCATGTAATTGACCGCGAAACGGTGTCGTGTCCCGCTAAGCAAAACTCACGGCGTTTGCAAAAATATTTGTTTTCATCTTACGGGTTTATACGAATAAAGTGATGGTGGGGTCCCATGCCTTTCTGAACCACCGGGTGCGTGCGTATGTACATTACAAATTTCCAAGAAAAAGGTTTTTTGTTGAACAATATTAAAAAAATAACATTGTCCACATGCTAGTGTGACGTGTAATAAGTCTAATCTTTTTTTTCTTTTTAAAAAAGTCATTTTATCTAGGTAGTTACCACAATCTTTCCCTTCTTCTTTTGAAGGTTCCGATTCATTTTTTACTTGAGTCAATTTTTTTTTTTTTAAATTCTTAGTCAATTATAATTATTAATTTATTTAACATGATTTATTCTAATCTAACTACTTTTTATGAAAAATCCAAAAATATGAAAATCGGATATGGATCTTCTACTGCGGATCTTCTCATGCAACCTGATCTTCGGTGATCTCGTGCGGTGCTTTATATTTAACACAACTTTTTTGTTTTTAATTTTTATTTTTTAAAATTCATCAGATGTTGGATTAGCAAGATGACAAAGGGCATAAGGCTGTACATGGGAAAATATAGAACATCACAAAAAATCGATATTCATACTTTAACCAATTTTTATTAAAAATTGAACCCTTCAAAAAAAATCTCTGGTGTGGATTTCACCGATTGACACCTGCACAAAAAATCAGTTTCTATGTTTTACACCAGCACCAAACACATGCTGGTGTGATCTTTGAACACGCTTTTTTGATTCAACAAAGAACAAGACAAAAACATAAAGAATCGCATAGGCAGCTACAAGGAAAAAAATCACACAAGGCAAATAAGGAGATCGCAAATTAGAGAAAGAAAGGGGGGTGGGTGGTGGTAAAATAAAAAATGTGTCTTTAATCCTACTGGGTTACTTTCTAACCCGACCTAAACATAGTAAAGAGATTACAAAATTAAGTTAGGATATGATTAGTAAATAGTTTAATTTATCATATCATTTTGATACTTATCATTTTATTAATTTGGTTTTACACTGCCTCACCTCAATAAACACAAAATGAACCCCATCCATCTAACATCTAAAATCGTTAGATGAATGTCTTTCTCTGTTTCCAAATGGTGAAGTGACAAGTATTATTATCCTAGGTCGGAACAAGTTCATAGGAGGTCTTTTTTTTCCTTGGACGACATGAGACAAAAAAAAAGGGGGGGGAAAGAGAGATGAGGTTTCTCTCGCTTTTGACAAAATGGGCCCATGAGTAAATAACTTAGGGTGGCACGTAGGGTGTTACGTTAGCATAGATCGAGTCAAAATTGACATTGTGGACCAAAACTGTCACAAATGCAAAACTTAGGGGGTCGTTTTGTAGTTTTTTTAGGGGCCAAAATCGCAACTTTGTGAAAGTTAGGGGGTTAAAACTGCAATTAAGCCTAAATTTAAATATTAAAACAAATGTAATAAACAAGATATGAATCTATGTATATATGTTTTTTTTCCTTTATCATTTAAAAAGTATAACAAACAAGATGAGTATATTTATACCTACTTTTTCATTATTACAATTATACTCTTAAACAATTTTTTCAATAATAAAGGTTGTTGTTCGTGTCATTAAAAAAAACAAATATTTATATTTTTACTTTTAATCAAAACCAAAATAATTTTTTAAAAAATGTCGTTCATAATTTTCAAACGTTAGCGTAATAAAAAGAATGGAAAGATGGGCAGTGCCCGTCTTTTTGCTAGTGGTATATAATGGAACTAATTTCATCACATTCTATCAAATCCTTCAATGTTTCCCCTCAATTTAGAGCGTATACAATGAAATGAAACTTTATAATTAAAATAATATTATTTTATCCTCTCGAATATGTTCTTTTTTCATATTTCTTCTGCTCAGCGTATACGAAAAAAAAATCCTTGTTGGACTGTTTTGAGGGAAAAAATTACATAATAATAACCTGATAGAGGAAGATAGACTTTATTTGGCAGATGATCTCTTGACAAAGAGAGGAAGATGATGAAAAGGCATAGATGGCTAAAAATTCAAAATTATAGACCAAAATTTCGTAAAGAATATAACAAAAAAAAAAAAAGTGGCAGGTACTACTCATCACCGGTTTTCCATTGCACATAAAGAAATATATTTCATACTCACACAACAGAATTTGAGAAGCCTCGTGTTCTCATTAATGTTCTATATTCAGAGTAAATCGCTTAATAATTTATAAACAAAGGAGTAAATTATACTCCCCTTCCCTTAAATCAGAATAAATTGTTTAATAATTAATAAACAAAAGAGTAAATTACACTCATTTCTCTTCAAAGATGCTTGAACTACACTTTTCATCCCTCTTATGTTAAAATATACATTTTCCTCTCTTGAAAAGAAAAATGTATACTTTCCTCCTTATAAGATGTTTGAATTACAACACACTCCCATTTTAACTCAAAAAAAATATTTTTGATATAAAGTAATTTTGAACCACCATTTAAGAAAAATAAATTCATTTATTTATAATTTAAATATAAATGATAATTAAATTTAAATATTTTGCTATTAATTTTATATTTTAGAGTATAAAATTAACTTTTAAATAACCATACTTTATTGTATTGTTATTTTATTTTGTGTTGTTTCATATTTTATATTAGGTTTTAAAACTATATGTTAGTGAAATTGTGAATAAAAAAAGGAAAAAATATGTATTTCAATTTTTATTATTTCAAAATAAACCCGCAGTACTATTTTTTTCCAAAGTGTGTTAGATTATTATTTTTTTGCTAGATTATAAGAAATAAATAAAATTATTAAAGGATTTAAAATGTAGATTTTATCATAAGAGGGGAGGGGAATATAATTCAAGTTTCTCTTAGGAAAGGGGAGTGAAATATTTTCAATTATATTTTGAATAAGAGGGGAGAAGAGTGTATATTTTAACATAAGAAGAGGGAAGTGTAATTCAAACATCTTTAGAGTGCAATTTACGCTAAACAAAATTAAGATATATTTACCTCCCTTACACAAGTTTTCAGAAAAACGCCATCAATCCACGTACAATGTTTCAGGAGCTTAGAACCAAAGCAAAGAACAAAATGATATAAACTCCTGGCACTAATTTTGCTAAAAAAAAAAAAAACCCCGCACTAATTTTTGTGATAGCACCAACTCTCAAATTCTTAGACACGACCAACTCATTTTTCTTCACCGATGGATACACATATTTCCCATGGTCACAGGACCCCCAAGAGACGAGCACTGAAATAAATAATAAGTAACATGAAATAAACAAAAAAACATAAGAATAAGTGCTGAAACTAGGAGATTTTGAGCTGAGAAGACCAGCGCTGTAACTATACATGCATTGCGGGGGAATTTTCATGTAGTGCCTAAGTTTGAGATCTCACAAGAAAGAGAATGCATGGACAGTGCTGATTCTCCCATAAATTTTAAAGAGCAAGTTTGCTACTGGTTTTCCAGGAAGGAGATATACAATCATGAACTGTGCGACAATGTCATATCCCGGTTGCTGCAACACAGGAAACGCTCATGTTGAAATTTTAAACTTCCATTGCTTCCTCCTTTGCATCTAAATAGTATGTTAATATCAAGAGGAAAGGAAAGTGATAGACTGGAGATGACAGAAATATTGATTGGAGTTAGTACCTGGTTTGTAGTTGCTTGGATGACACCAACTGGGAGGATTACAACAAAAGTCAAGCCAAAAGCAAAGAGCATACCCCACCATGGCAGTTGCACATCTGTTTTTCCCACAAAAAGCCATTGCTATGGATAATACCAGGCTCCCAAATAATAAAACGTGGAACCACTGTTATGGTAATTGCTTATTGCTTATAAGCCTTAATGAGTCTACCAAGCATATCTAATTTTGCATTACCCATTGCTGATCTGCTCAGTTTCAATGTCTCTGTGAAAAGGAAACTATGACAGTGTCACGAGTGTATGATCGTGATTCCTTAAGTAATAAAGGTGTAAGAAGTAAATATAATATACCAGCCATGAAACAGTGCTACATGAGTGAGGGTTGCCTTAAATCTTGTGAAACCTGATCTAATATATAATGCAAAGAGAGGAATAAAGTATAACTTGCCACACTTGTGTATGCATCAATGTTAAGATCATATTCCTTGGTTAAGATCTTAGTGTGTCATACTCTTGTCCACTGGATGTGAACAACTGATTAGAAAATATAAGAAACTTCCTGGCGTTAAAGGTGTTAAACTTCCAGTAACATATAGGTAGAATTATATAGACGAACATGATAAATTCAACCCAAACATTAGCAATGGAAGACCATGGTGTAACAAGAGGGCTTCCATGCTAAGCTGAAATCCCCCCATCCCTCTACATAGAACCTGAGTTAATCATTCACAGATGTTAGAATGGTTCCATCAGCACTGAAACTCTTGTCAAAGTGTGTGAGAGTCCCCTAGTAGTTTATTAAGTGGTTAGTGATCTCCAATGAGAGCATAGCTAATACCCCTTAAAAGCACGAGTAGAGTAGGACAGGATCATGAGAGCTCCACAACAGTAACTTGTCTATTTTGAGGTATATTGGCCTTCGATTTTGCTATAGCAATCGCACATGATATCCCACCAATAGCATCAATCAAACCATGAGATGCTGCGTCCTTACCAGTCCAAATCCTCCCATGTTCAACCTTTTTCATCTTGTGTATCCTGGCTAGAGTCATTGATATGGAAGGAGGCGCATCATATATGTCTACATCATATGGGGTAAAAGGGCACATTTCTGTATCATCTTCGAAATAAATATTTTCATAACAATTGTCAAGGTTAAAGTTTTGAGAGAATGTTCCTCGAATTGAACCAGTTAAAGTAAGATTTTCTGCTACGATAGTTCCTGCTCCAATTGCCATGTAGTATCCTGCACTTGTTGCCACATCAGACAATGAAGCAATGACAGGTTTTTTGGATGCAAGAGAATCAATTGCTTCCCACATTGAGTAAGATGCATGAACATCACCTCCTAGACTGTCAATTCGGATAATAGCAGCCTTGAATTTTTTTGACGCTTTAACCATATCAATCTTCTTAATGAAATTGTTTGTGACGATACCACTACGCATGGCCTCTGAGGACCGGATAATGGCTATTAGGTCGTTAGCCTCTGCTATTCCAACAGTCCATTTTCTAACTTTAGAATATTTTCTAAAAGAAATCATAGGGAGTGATTTCACCCCAAGCCTCTCCTTCAAGAGAGTGATAACCTCATCATCGTACACTAAGCTTGATATGAAACCCTGTTCTCTGAGTTTATCTACTTGATAAACACCTTCATTTATGAAGTTTTCAACTTCTTCTCGTTTCTTCCCTCGAGAAGAAGAGACTTTATCCAGCCAATTTGAATAGATATTATCTAAGAACGGGGTTAGTGCCTGATAATCATTATCTCCAGCAAAGTCATAAAGATTCTTATAAGGATTGTCATAAAGACAGCAAACAAAACTGCGGTAACTGAGGTTGTGGAAGCCGAATCCAACACAATCATAGGGAGGTGTATAAATTTCATCACCAACACCAGGTGGTGCAAAAATTTCATCACATGCACAGGCAATATAATATTCTTTTGGTAGAATTGAAGGGACGTAGGCCACAACCATTTTACCTGATTTCCGGAAATTTGAGATTTGTCTTCGAATTTCATCGAGTTTAGCCCAGCCGCAATTTAAAGAGTGGATACAAAGATATACAGCAGAAATACGAGGATCATAAGCTGCTTTCAAGAAATTATCGCAAATTTGAGGCAGAGATAATACATTGGGGTCACATAATGAACGGGAGAGCTGGTCTGATATCCTACCTTGCAAATCGATTTTCAATACACTTCCGTGTGGAACAAACTCCGAAGGTAAAGCTAGTATCGTTTTGAGCTTAACAAGAAATTTGTTGAAGCCGGTAATAGGTTCGAAATTGAAGTCTCCGGTGGGATAATCTTTGGCATTGGAAGAAGATGAGGATGAGTAAGAAGAAAAAAAGCGGAATTGGAATGGTTTGGGAGTGGTTGTGCGGTAGAATTGAAAGGGTTTGGGGATGGGACGAAGAGATAAAAAACGTGGTGGTAATACTGTGATTGTGCTGTAGATGTATCGGAAACGGTTAATTGCGGTGCGGCGGAACATGCTGTGGCTCCTGAATTAGGGGTTTGGACATGTAAGGAAGAAATAGTGCGTTAGGGTTTCTCCTCTGAAATGCTGCTCGATATATAAAGGTATAGCCTTCTTCTTCAATTTTATTCCAAAACTATCCTTCGCTTTGTTTTAAGTTTACACTTTATGTTTGGTTGTTCAACATCAACCGCCTATAGAAAACAAAAAAAAAACATCAACAACATCAACCTCTTGTAAAAAAATAATTAACCATGATAATTTATGAAAAATAACATCCATTTGGTGACAACTTTTTCTTTCATACTCACATTATTTTTACTTTATCTCTTTATTGTTTTGGTTTCTGTGTAAATACTTAATTTTTCTTTGTAAACTAGGATGTCACATAAGCTGTCAACCAAATTGATTGTTCAAATAATACTCCTCATAATTTATCAAACAATCATAGTTTACAAAGAAAAAAGGAATCATAATTTACAAAGAAAAAACTAAGTATTGACACAAAAACTAAAGCAATAGAGAGTAAATGTAAGACTCATTTGTTTGTGCTATTAATAATATCAAATTACTTTTTGTTTGTATGCGTATTAAATTTGAATTTTTATATTTCAAGATATGTTGGCGGTATTTTTTTTTTGGTACAAAAAGAGACCACTTTGTTTGTATGCGTATTAAATTTGATTTTTTATATTTCAAGATAAGTTGGCGGTATTTTTTTTTTGATACAAAAAGAGACCACATGATAAGTTGGCAGTATTAATTAAAAGTATATTTAAGAAAAAATTAATAATTGCATTTAGTAATTTTGAAAGAGAGTTTATATTTAAGGGCCATTTAGTCAAATGAGTGCTTATATTTATACCGTTATTGTTTCTCTAGAAAGAATCTTACGAAAAAGAAAGAAAAAAAAAGTGAACATAGCCAGTTACATTTGAATCTAATTATGTCATAACTTATGTTTTATTATAAATCATAAATTATATTTGAATCTAATTCATGAACTTCTAAATTTTTCCTAATTTTTTTTTTTGTGGAGTATGCTCTTTGCTTTTAGCTTAGCTTTTGTTGTAACCCTCCTAATTGGTGTCATCCAAGCAACTACCAACCAGATACTAGCTCCAATCAATATCTGCCATCTCCAGTCTATCACTTTTCTTAACTCTTGATATTAACAGACTATTTAGATGCAAAGAAGGATATAACATTATAGCACATTCATGATTGGATATCTCCTTCCTGGAAAACCAATAGCAAACTTGCTCTTGAAGGCAGGTGAATTAAGTTGATAGGTAGGTGAATCCACATCCGGTATCACCAGATTGAAATGAAAGGAAACACGGGAAAAGTGATAAAATTAGATGGATTATATGCTACTAGGTTTCGTTCCATAATTCTTTCAAATAATCCAATGGAATAGAGCATCATTCTATTCATTCAACCCATTTCATCAATCCAGATATACTCATGTTAATATGTTATCCTCTATTAATCATATCATCCCCAAAGTTATCCCATTGCTCCTATCAGTTGGTAAAATGGCAATTTATCGAGACAAAATCAACTATACTAGTTTTCTTCCTGAAACTAATCAGAGCACTAGACAAGAGTGCCAAGTTTTTTTCACGGTAGAGTCTTCCCAACAAAAAATCGGGTATCCTCTTCATTAGAAGTGACTTGCTTCTATGTTCTTACAAATAAACCATTCAAGTAAAACTGTATTTGAGCTTGCTGAAGAAGAACAAAAACTATTTTTGAGTTTTTTTACATATTACGATGTAATGTACATGTGTGGCTGCAAAGCAACCAGCAAATATATATAGGGCATAACCATCCCATGAGGTAGACTAAAGTTTCGACTTGAGGAGGAGTATTTCAATTTATTACAACAGAACCAGAGAAAGGGAAGGAAGTGTCTAGGCAGTCCTACAACGACCAACTGCTGGACTTACCTTCCGTATATTTTCTTCATTGTCAGGAGTGTTGCACGAACTCAGGCATCTGTGTTTCTGTACAACCCTGAGAAAACAAAAGGTGCAGATTCATAGCAATACAGGGGAGGGAAGAAGTCAAAATCAACTAACAATTAAAAAGGGTTTGGTTACTGGTCATTCCGACTCTTCCCCATGAGTCAAGGCGAATTTCAGTATCCGTCAACTAGGTGTAACTCATGAATTTGTCGGTTCACCAATTTCAGCTGTATACCGTTCTCTCTTCTTGTGCTCGTTTACAACGTTAATTTGAACCCTTTTGACAAGAAGTCATCCCTGAAATTAAAACAGAAAAACAGAGAATGTATAACAAGAAAGATCACATAAAGATAAGGACCATTTATTTAAAAAGTATCAAAATTAGGCAACTAATTCAGATAAGAATTTATTTAGAATAAAAACTCATAGATCTCAGTAGATATGAGTATCTTTATATAATAAAAGATGCATGTTCTGAGACTCTTAAGACTAGGTCTGACCTTAATTTTTCACAATCCAAAGTTGAAAAATTAATTTTAGAGATGTGAACTAAATTATCTCATCCATCAAAATTTAAATATGGGACCCTACCCTTCTATCAGATACTACTACTTTTCTTTCTCAATCATTGTAATGCAATTTGAACTAAAACCACATGTTCAAGTCAAGGTCAACTCACATGAGACAGAGTCACACAAACAGTATAAAACAAAACAAAATGAGTCTAGAGTTGAGCCGTACACTACTTTCTTTTAGATGATCAAAAAAGAGGATGAGAAATGTCAAAATCAGCACATTTATATTACCTTTTCTTCTTATTCTTTTCCTCTACGAGTTTCTGCTTCTTGCTTTGAACACTTCGATTCATCATCAAACTAGGTTTGACAAGGCTTCCAACACAAACAGTTCCTTCAATGGAATTAGGCATTCCTGAAATTCTAACCCAACTCACATCTTTACTAGCAAGGTTATACCAACACAGTTTCTTACTATCTTGTTCAAACAAAACCTTATCCCCATTTCTCGAATAACCCAACGGCTTCAAAGATTTCATCAATTTCACATCACGCGGTTGCCCCACCGTAAACATTTTACACCACGAATCACACGATCCATACTCTCTCATAACCCAAACATCAAAACCATCACTCCCTCTATTCTCAATCATACAAAGCATCCCTCGCAACAACGCCACATCCATATCAAATTTCCCACCCACAGTCCCCGGAAGCGCCACTTCCCTAAAAACCTCAAACCTTAAATCAAAAGCAACTATCAAATCAAGCGATTCCGGTTCAAGATCTCGTGTCACAACCCAATGCAAAGCACCAGAAACAAAAACCCCCATAGTTCTAGCACAACATAGCGCATAAGGCATACTTGGAAGCGTTCTCCAAACATCAGTTCTCATAGTATAAATCTTAACATGAGAATCAAAACTACGATTATGTAGATCAACAAAATACGAAATGCTAACCAATTTATAATCATCCGTAGCAGAATCGTAACCGAATCCATAAACATGAGCAGCTAAAAGCGTAGTTATAGTATTGTTTTCATCAGTTTCTTTACGGATTAACGGTTCCGATGGAATAATCCGATGTTTACGGATCGTAGGATTCCAGAAAGCAATATCATCAGCAATATTGCAGATGCATAGAAGACCGTTGCAGGAACCTAACACCTTGATGCGGTTACTGTAACACATCAAAGGATGATCGAGTTCTTTAACTCTATCCATGGAATTCAAATCCAATTCGTAGAGACGAGAGTGTTGACGGAGAATGATAACGGAATCTCGAGATTTGCTTAGATGAAGAAAAATGAAGTCGGTGCTGTCGATGAGGTTTCGCCACCACCTGCACGTGCTGCGGAGGCGGAGGAGTGGTTTTGCTGGAACACGTGAGAGAATTTCAGTGGTAACTTCTGACGGAAGATCTGCCATCGGTGGAAACCGTTGCGGTGGTTACGGATTTTGCGGTGGTTAGCTTTAGATACGAGTTGTCTTGTCTTAATTTCTTTTTTGATTTAGGGTTTGTTAGTTCGGCGAAATCTAGAAAGTACCAATGAGGATGCTGTAGCCACGTTTTACTTTATTATCCTTTACTATCTTTTAGAGATTTTTTTTTTTTTTTTTGATAAAATACCAAAATGGTTGGTATTTGGTATGTCTTTGGTATTTGCAAATGGCAAGACTTTCCTCTTTTAGTCATTTTTATGGATTTGTATTTCTTTTGGTAGAAGTAATGTGTGAGTTTGGTATTTGGCAAAGGACAACTTACTTCTACTTCAATGTGAAACTAGCTTCATATACATATCGATGTTCTTTTCTTTCGGTTAAAACTGACTTGTACTTGCGTGGTTTTTTAATTTCATTTGTAAAATTTATTACTTAAATAATGTCTTTAAACCATCTGTTAGTATTTTTCCAAGTTATAATTTATTTATGATATCTTCAGTTTTAGAATATCTTCCAAATTGTTGTAATCATATAAAATGTATTTTAAGTGAGAAAAAAAAAACACAAGACATCTAAGTTGTATCCTTTGTAAAATTATTGTTTCATGTGAATGTGTTATATGAGTTGCTTGTTCACTTGGATAATGAAACAACAACAACAAAAAACATGTTTTTATCATGCTTCATTAAAAAATTAAGAGAGATAAACATATATGATATTGATGTATCATATTCAAAACAAGAGTTGAAATATAGGATGGAAGTAAATCAAGAGAACATACGATCTGGTCGCTCTAGATAACATATCATCTATAGGGTTTGTTTGTCTATGAATAAAATTTATCTTAGAGTTTAAAAAGAAAAAAATAGTTACCGAAAAGATAGAGAAATGATATTTAAACAATTTTTGTGACAACTTTCTCTAATATTCTCATTGTATTTTTATTCTCTCTCTTACTTCTTTACTCTATTGTTATTGTCTAATAAAAAGATAGGAAAACAAGTTGTCACTAAAGTTTTTTTATTTTTTTGGCAAAACAAACTAAAGTTGTTTATAATTGGTTGTCAAAATATCATTCCTAAAAAAGATATACAATGTAGCTTCTAATTTAAGTTGGAAAACTGACATATCATTGATGTCATAAACCAATTACTTACAATTTAGTTCAATATGCACTGTTGGTATACTCATCTCACCAAGCCATACTAGAACTTCTTTGAGGATGATAATATATACTTCAATCGGTGGTGTAATCCATTGAACAAATATGTTTTTATAAAATGCCCTTCAACGTTGCGTAAACACATACCTACTTTAAAGTTCCTTTGACCCATGTAGAGGGTTGCATCTATATTTCTTTTTGGTTCTTCTTTCAGGACTTTGTCTACCGGTATTGTGCCAGCATGTCTCCTTTTATGAGCTTCGACTCCCGTCCCTTGAATACAAGACCAATCATCAAGCATGTGTGTTCGTTGTAAAAGTTAAGGCATGTTCTCCTTTTTCTCTTGTTATTTCTCATTATATCGCCTCTATTGACACTATAATATCAAAACAAAATCAAATATGATTATGTTAGAAAGCGTTTGTAGAACCTGGAATGAAAGCTCAACAAAACCGTCAGCACGATACACCAATGATTGATTGTACTCCGAAAACTGTAGCATCCCATATATTTCATGCTTTCTCGTAATTGGGAAAAACACGAGACTCATTAACGTCATATTTATCATAGTTTGAATTGCAATGTATGTAGATAGTGGACCGAATAGGTTACCACGGGTGATTTGTAAATGAGTTCCGATTAAAAAACGACCTCTTGCTATCCTCCATATAAAAAGTTTAACCTTTCATGGGGTCTTCGGTGTTCGGTCTCCATGTATTCGTCCAATTGTCAATGATTTTAAACTCTTCAATAACAATAGTAAAATGATGTGCGGACTTGCACTATAATTACCATGTCGGTTAAATTTTCAGACACACATCTTCTTTGTTCAAGTTAGTAACATGCATCATGTTGACTTTATCATGTCGACCAAACACTTATTGAAGCCTAGGCCAAAAAATAAACAGGTTTTATTACACTTTTGCTCCTCCTATTTTATTCAGCTCACGAAATTAATCCCTCCTTTTAAAATTGAACATTCTTGCCATTTGCCTTTGATTTTTTTACACTTTTGCCCCTGCTTTAATTTTAAAATCGATTTGGCAACACATCAACGTGTTTGGGAACCAATGCGGAGTTAATGGCAAAAGTGCAAAAAAATAAAAAATCAAAGTAGAAGGGCAATAATGTTTAATTTTGAAAAGGATGGACTAATTTCATGAGCTAAATAAAATAGGGGTACTAACAGTGTAATATTAATTTGAGCAAATAAATAAAGGATTTTTTTAATGTCAATAATAATTTTTTATTGTAATTTTATTTAAATTTTACCTTTCTTATTTTTTGAAATCTAAACTATTTTAATTAAACATGTCAATCAATGTATATTTTATTTGTTTTATTAAAAGTCGATATCATACTCAAAAAACGACTAATCCAAAAACCAATTCCAGTGATGACTTACATACTTTCATTTAAACCCAAAACATTCATTACTCTTATCTATATATAGTACTAAGAAACGCTAGCCAGACCAATAAAAAACTTTAAAAAATGGATATCACATGAAATGGAATTAATCACATGTGGTTGGAAACATTTGACATGTGTGAAGGTATGCGAGAAGAGAGAAGGGTGAGAACAATAAAATTCTCGTCTGATTTATCATTGGGTTGTAAAGGCTAGTTGAAAGCCCATGGAAATGGTATAAAAAACTTTAAAAAATTTTGCTAATTTTTTTTACCGTAACGTTGATTAAAAATCGAATTAAACCAAACTATAGCAACACTATTCATGAGCTAACTCAAACGGTTATATAAATGATTGATACTTATCGTACTGACGTCCCACCCACTCTGCAACATAACACTCCACCAACACCACCACGGTCGTCGCCTTCACCACCGTCCACAACTCTTCTCGTTCGTCGTCGGCCTCACTTCTCGTCCTCTCCCCCCAGATCTAGATTTGTGTTGTCTCTCTCTCTCTCTCATTGTTGTCATGCATTCTCTCTCTCATTTCTGAATTTCAAATCTGTGATGGCGGTGGTGGTGGACGGAGGCGGTGGTGGTTGTGAGATTTGAAGGCGAGAACGGTGATGGTGGCGTCCGATGGTCGTTGAGAGAGAGAGAGAGTCAGGGAGGGGAAGAAAGAAGATGGACAGAGGTGAAAGAGAGAGAGAGAACAAGATGGAGGAGGAGAGGAAGATGATTACGATGGTGGGGCGGAGGCTGTCGGAGGGTGGAGGATTTGAGAGAAGGGAGAGAAGAGAAAAGAGAAAGATGAAAGAGAGAGTGATTGTGAGGTGAAATTATTAAAATACCCTTGCCACATAGGGTGGTACATTGATGTTATGAAAAAATGAGTGTCAACCAAACATTGACCTTTTTTATTATATCGAACAAATTATCGCTTATGATATAACATACACATAAGAAAAAAAGTTGTTGATAGAGTTTCCATCCAAATAGTTGGATTCTAAGGTGGTGATAAATAGTTTCCATCTAAATAGAAAGGACAATTCTTATTTTGATTTTATAATTTGTTAAATGATTTGTTCTTTGTTTATTTTTAATTCAACCACTTTGATAGAGTTCATTAGGAGACAAACTAACATAGTAACTTTAATTCAACCTCTTTGATAAAGTTCATTAGGAGACAAACTAACAGGGCCGTTCCTAGCATTTTAGGGGCCTTAGGCATAGTTTGATAAAAGGGACCCTTACATAGTACATCATAAACTTTTCTAGTTTCTTGTTATGATTTTATTAGCGCTTCATTTCGTTTATTTTTTCTCGCTTTTTCACTACAAGATAAAAGTTTTTTTAGGCAACATCTTCAAATAAATCAAATACTCCATAGAAATCAATACTAAACAAAATACCATAGATTAGAGAACAATTGATCATGCGAAGTAGATTGAAATTTTTCTAGTAGGCTCATTTTCAACTAAAATATAATTTGTTTTGTTGTAAAGATTCTCCAAAAAAATTAATAATAAATATCACAAATATTTTTAAAGTTAGTGAGACGCATTATTAGGAACAAAGGGCCCCAAAAAATATCACAAATTTCTTGGCACATGATAAGAATAAAGGGTCCAATTTTTTATTTTGGAGGGTGTAAATAGAATGGTTGGTTTTATATGGAGTATACATAACAAATTGCATCAAAAGGCCAAAACAATAACAGACTTCATCTCAGTCTTTAATGTCAATATTTCAGACCTGTTAATATATTTTACTATAAAAACCCCCCAAAATCCAATTCTTGCTATATACACCCCCACATATAAAAAAAATTGGGCCCCTTACAGGCAAGGGCCCTAGGCCGCCGCACTCCCGGCCTATGCCTAGGGCCGGCCCTGCAAACTAATATAGTAGCTCATGAGCTAACTCTCAAGCCGAAATATAAAAAACTACTGTCCATGGTTTTTAGGTGTTTTCATATGGTATTGAACAAGTTGTCACCAACGATGTGGCGTAAGTATTTTTCTCTAAAAAAACTGAAGTAACCAAAAAAAAAAAAAAGGACAAAAGTGTATTGTGGCCAACGTTTTACATGATTAAGTAATAAACAACGAAAGCATATTCCTCTTCGGCAGGTTATCTTGTATTATCGTATGTTTCATGCAATGAACTCCATATTTTTATACGCTGAAATCCATTTGATTATATTTGAAAGGCTAATTAGTGAAAGTTACGTTGATGTTATGTATATCGTGGTTAATTTGACTGAATTTTTTCCATCTTATTTTATAGAGAGCTTCCATGGTGTCGAGCATCCACTGGGTATTATATTATTTATAAAATAATCAACATTTAATCCCTAAAAAATAATAATCAACATTTAAATTAAAAATGACCATCATCATATTATAATCGTTCCTTCTCTTTCTATTTTCCAGGTGGATGAGTACATACCAAATTCAAAACGCCACACACACAACCGTGACGCTACAGCCTACAATATCCATTTTGTATACAACAATTAGCAAAAATATTTTCATTTTATTTTCATGGTCCCCAAGTCCTCAAGTGCGTGGAAAAGAAAATCCAATTTTTGTTTATCGTGGTAGCAATTTGATCATCCCCTTAATTTTATTTTTGCAAGTAGCACCATACAAGTAGCATTTTATTTGTGGCGAACATGAAGTTTTGTGGGTTCCTCTAAAAAAAACAATTAAGTTTTGTGGGGTAACAAAAATAATTTGTTTTTATTTGATATAAAATGTTCACTTGTTTTTAATCATAATGCTTGGGTACTAGATTTGAATCGGTCACTTACAAGAAATTGCTGAGTAGTCAGATATACATCCCTTATCCGAACTGACGCTGCATGCCTCCAAGTAATTAGGTGGAATAATGAATAAATAATCAAAATTAATTGGTTTCTAAGTTTTTAGAAGGACAATACCAGGGTCAAAAAAAAAAAAAAAAAACTGGAGAACAATACCATGTCATTCATGCTTATCATCAAATAGACCAAATTTGCATCCTAAATCGAAGTGACCTGCATGCCTCCAAGTACTTAGGTGGAATGATCAAGATTAATTAATTAGTTTCTAATTTTTAAGAAGTACAATACCAGGAAGAAAAAAAAACAGAAGAACAATACCATGTCATTTATGATTATCGTCAAATAGAGGCATATAACATCTCATATGAATAAAATGTTCAAATACTTCATCAATTTCAAACCTTTGATAGGAATAGAATTTTATTTTTCTTTACACCCGTGATCACTGTATAAATTTAAGGTCTAACTTTTTATTTTTTAAATAAAGGTATACCTTTTATTAATGAGAGGTTGAGTCTAATCTAACATAAGAGATAAACCCTTGCAGCGTAGAAAATTTATTTCTTATTTTCTAAAAAAAAAAAATCACATTGTTATGACACATCTTGTAACCAAAAAACTAAAATGACACATCTCAAAAAAAAATTCTTTTTTTTTCTATACATACATTTCAAAAATAACGTTTGATATGTATGGATAACTTTAAACTTTCAAAGTGATATTATGATTGCTAAAAAATACACGTGATTAAATAAAAATCAAGTATTTGAATATTGAATCAGTTGATTATGGCCTCGGACCCACGTATTAGAATCAAGAGAAACTATTGTTTGAATGATATTTTCTCTTTTCTTTTTAGGAACATTAGTTAAAGAATTTAATATTATAAATATTGTTCTAAATGTTGTGCATCTTTTTTTACTAAAAAAGAAGAAAAAAATTGTGCATTTAATATTATTATTATTATTTCGCACTTTAACTATCTTTCAAGTTTTTTTATGAAAAACTTTTTCCCCTTTTTAAGAAAAATGGAAGTGAAAGTTTTTAATGTTTGCATTTTCAATTTTCAACTATGATTTTCACTACGGTTATTTTGAGCTTTTTTAACTTATTATTATTATTGTTATTATTATTATTATTATTATTAATTGTTTGATTGCTAAAAGATATTTTGTTGTACACGAAGTAAAAAATGGCAACTCGGTATAGATCAGAAGACAAGAGAATTGTCTTTACTTTTGTGGCCTAAGTGACCTAACAAATCGTCAATTTAATCTATAAATTATCATCATTCTCTAATTTGATCATCAATAAAAAAAGCAATTCTTATTTTAATCTATATTATTATAATATTCTTAATGTTAAAAATATATAAATCATAAACATTAATTTATTTAAAAATATGCTCTTTCTTTGTCATAAAAAAAAATGCTCTTTCTAAAAATTGTTAAAGATTTCTCTATTTTTAACTATATTTCCTTTTCATCAAAGTTTTCTCCTCCATTCTTTTAAACTCTCAAACAAAACCTCAGTTGCTTTGAAAAAAAAAAAAATTACTTTGGTCACATTCAAACTCATGATAAAAATGCTTGTCAAAAACATATTTACTTTGGTCAAATTCAAGTCATGATAAAAATATTGGAGAAAAAAATAAAAATAATTGGGAAGCAAATTTGGCCACTCCTTCCCCTGGCCCTGGCACATGAAAAATGAGAAATAAAAGGCCAACACTCAACCTTAACAATCATTCTTCCTCTCTGCAACTGCAAACACCTTAGCCAATTCCGTCTTCTATCCAAAATGACAGGAGAACATATTGAAACATCAGTTTCCGATGAATCCAACATCAACCTAAACCTAAAGGCCCCACTTCTACCACTCCATAGAACACAAAGCAACCCTTTCAACCTCAAATCCTTTTTCACCCTCAACAATTTCTATGTTCTTCTTGGACCTTTATTGTCCCTTTTCATATGTCTCTTTGTTAAACTTGATACTCCCAATAACAATAGCCGTAACATGCTTGCTGTTATTGCTTGGGTTTTCAGTTGGTGGGTTACCTCTGCTTTACCACTTCCTGTTACTTCTATGTGTCCTCTGTTTCTTTTCCCTCTCTTTGGAATTGCTTCTGCTGATACCGTTGCTCACTCTTACATGGACGATGTCATTACCCTTGTTTTGGGAAGTTTCATTCTTGCTCTCGCCGTTGAACGCTACAACGTTCACAGAAGATTGGCCTTGACCGTAAGTTTTAATATTAGTTCATTATTTCTCTAAGTTACATTATTTTTTTGATAAATATAACTCTTAAGTTACATTATTATTGTTATTATTATTATATTATAAACATGAACAACACGATGGTCCTCCCCAATTTTTATTTATTCATATGAAATCGTTTGGTCGGATTTGATTTTGATGTCTTCCAAACTTTTAATCAAGTATTCAATATATTCATTTTAAACCTCTATATTATTGGATATGAAGAATTATTGAAGCTTGGACAAGCTACCTTTTTTTAGACTAAAAACTACTCGTACCATTTTCTTGCGACTCAATTTAATCTGACAAAATAATACCTCAAATTATTTTGACATTTTCATACAAAAACAGCATAGCGATTAGACTTATCGATCGTTTTTCGGAAACATTAAAGACTAATTTAAGTATTATCTTATGTTCTAAGCCAGGAAAATTATATATGAACAACCAAATTGAGTTTTCGATCTCCTTTTTTTATCCATTGATCTTGGATGGATATATACATAATACATATTATTGAATGATTAGAAGGACAGAGTTTATTTATTTTGTGAGGTAAAAAATTAGTTATTTTAATTTTATTATTGTAAAATGAAAATAATATATATTTCCGACCAAGGTTTATGATTGGTTGTGAATGATATGATGTTTGAAGGTGACATCAGTGTTTTGTGGGGAACCGTTGAATCCAGCGTTATTATTATTGGGTCTATGTGCCACGTCATTCTTTGTGAGTATGTGGATGCACAACGTGGCAGCTGCGGTGATGTTGATGCCGGTGGCCACAGGGCTGTTACAGCGACTGCCACCACCGTCGGAGCAATCAGAGTTGGTGAACAAGTTCAGTAGAGCGGTGGTTCTAACGGTGGTTTATGCGGTCCCAATTGGAGGAATGAGTACTTTGACAGGGACAGGTGTAAATTTGATATTGATTGGAATGTGGAAGAGTCTTGTTCCTGGTGCAAAACCAATAAGTTTCAACACATGGTTCTTCTTTGCTTTTCCGGTAGCAATTGTTTTTCTTATGTGCTTTTGGTGTATACTCTGCTTGATTTATCTAAGGAAAGGCTCAGCTAGGGCTCTCTCTCCTTATTTGAGTAAAGCACACTTGAAGAGGGAATTAGAAGCTCTAGGTATGTTACTTCGCATTCTTTATCCTTCTTTTTCACATCATGGAAAATTTTATGATTAATTTTCATGCACTTAGGTATAAGAAAATTACACTATCACAAATCATTGATATCTATTTATCTTTATATGACTTTATGGTTATATAAGTTAAAGAAACTTTTATGATTAAAGAATCCCTATTTAAAGTCTTGTGATTTTACTTTTTTTGTAGTGAGGAAATTTAAACTCATATCTTATATATATTATGTATTAATTCTACCGATTGAACTAATAAAAAGAGAAAAGAAAAAGTCTAGCAAACTAGCTAGACAGTAGACTTCTACCCGTCTCCATACGTGTCATTATCTTTGTGATGAATAGAGGCATACATGTTTTCCTTATTGATTTATTGCCACATGGCACATGGATAATATCAGGTCCATTCCAATGTGGATGTGTCATGTGTTTCACTTTCAACCAATGGTACTTGGACCTACGAAACCAATAGACCCTAGTTGTTCCCTTTTTAAATTATTGAACAAATTAATTAAACGAAATAATTTTTTTTTTGGTGCTTAATTAAACGAAATAATTTGATTAAATAGTTAGACCATTGACTATATTTTTATCAATAATCTATTTGAATGAAATATAGACCCGTTACTGTCTATATAAAATGTTTCAACCTGTGAATGAGTAAATCTATCTAAAAATAGTTAAATTTTAATAATTCTTTCGCATAGTTAAAACATGAATCATTAAATCTAATATATGGGAAAAATTCTTATACTATAAAAATATTCTAAAATCTACTCATAAGTTCATTTAGCATAATGTCCGGCCTGTTATCCCTGCCCTATGCTTTGGTTCATTGTGCAAATAATGAAAAGAAACAAAGAAGTGGTTGAAAGAGATTGTACCGGACTTGTGTGAAATGGATTGTCCCATTGGAATTGCTAACTGCATCTACAATACAATGAATACAATCTTGGACATGTGTTTCAGTACTTCAATTTTGACAAAATTAAATTAGTAACTTTGTCCTAATTTTGTTCTTGTTGCAATATAATATTTCTTCAAACTCACGTGGACAACCTGTTACTAATTTTTAGGTCAAAAAATCATGTTACTAATTTATTTTTGTCAAATAAATAAAAACATGTTACTAATTTATAGTATTTTTTTGATGTATAAGCTATTACTAATTTATAGTATATTTTAATTAATCCTTGACCAATATTACAACTTTTTAAAAACCCGAATACATTGATAATTAAGCTGATGCATTGATAATTCTGTAATTGGTTTTTGCAGGTCCCATGTCTTTCGCAGAGAAAATGGTGCTATCTATTTTTGGGGTGTGCATCTCTAATTATGAATTCAACTTATATATATATATATATATATATATATATATATATATATATATATATATATATATATATATATATATATATATATATATATATATATATATATATATAAGCATCTGACGTTTAAAAATTATTTTGGCATCAAAGTATATCCAAGGCATTAATTAAAGTACCATTGTAAAAAATGCAGTTATTGATCGTATTATGGATGACAAGAAGGATCACCGATGACATCCCCGGATGGGGAACTTTTTTCCACGGTCTTGTTGGTGATGGAAGTGTCAGTGTGAGTACTACATGTCTTTTTTGTCTTCAGATTGAAGTCGTGTCTGGTGTCCAATATGTGCTAGTGTTTAAGAGCCGAGACATAATCTGTATTACAAACTATTACCGATGTCGTGTTAGTGTCACGTCTGTTAATCAATTAAACTTTGTCATTTGTCATAATATAGGTTATGGTGGCTGTATTATTGTTCATAATACCAAACAGAAAACAAGAGGGTGAGAAGCTAATGGATTGGAATGAATGCAAGAAATTACCTTGGAACCTAATTTTGTTGCTTGGAGCTGGTTTTGCTTTAGCTGATGGAGTTCAATCTAGTGGTCTAGCAGATGTGCTTTCTAAAGCTTTAGATTTCTTAGAAGATGCCCCATATTTGGCAATTGCTCCTGCAGTCAGTCTTATAAGTAGTATTATTACTGAATTCATCACTTCTAATGATGCCACTGCTACACTTATTATCCCACTTCTATATCATATAGCTAGGACTATGCATGTACATCCTCTTCTTCTTATGATCCCAGGAGCAATTGCAACTGAATTTGCTTTCTTGCTTCCTACGTCAACTCCCTCAAATGTAGTTGGTTTTGCTACTGGTCATATTGAAATTCAAGATACACTCAAAGTTGGTCTGCCACTTAAGGTTGCTGGGATAGCCGTGATCTCAGTTTTTATGCCATCTCTAGGTAAATTATTTGCAAAATTATTCTCAACATCCCTTAAATTTAATTTAAAGTTTTCAATTCGTTCGTTATATTGTGTTTCCTATGTTCGTTCTCTAAATTACAAAACTTTAACGTTGTTAACATTTTTTTAGTTTTTATTTAACTTTATTAAAAATTTAACAAAGTGGCGTTGGTAAATTCTAGCTCAATTGTAAATATCAATATTGTTAAGCTCAACATTTTCACTTGAGTTTGAATTTGAGATCCCGTAATTGTGTGTCTGAATTTCATTGGTACTTTTCCCTCACAGTGAGTTAGAAGTGCCCAAATTATATATAAAAATAAGTGTTGAACAATATATAAGTGAGAGAGTCCATAAATCTAATGGCTGTGATTTTGATTCAAATTTTTATTTTTGTTTGCTGTGAAAAAATCACTCTGATTGAAAAAGGATTCTAATGTCATACTTTTGGTGTTGCAGGCGCTTTTGTTTTTGGAACAAATGGTGTCCAATGGATGCCAAACAAAATCTCTCCTTGGTTGACAAATTGATTTCTTCTGCAATTGATGCTTTATAAATTTTTGGTGTCATTTATGATTGAAAATTTGAGGCAGCCTTCCTTCTTACCTCAAAAACCAAAATGTTGATACCCGATATACATATGTAGATATTACTAGGTAAAGGAGGAGGGTTATAAATATGTCTATTTGTTTATTGATTTTTATCTTATTTTTCAGTCAGCAAATGAAGAGATTTTATCAATTTCTATTGTAAAATGTTTTCCTATAGTTATTGAAGGAAGAGTGGTTGTGTGTTTCTTTTTTTCGGGTAGAAGAATGATTTTGTGTAAAAACCGTGACTTTCTATGTTTTACGGTTTGTAATATATTGATTTTTGAAAACTTTAGATTTTGAACAACTATAATGAAATATTTATAAATTAATGACTTATATCCAAATATGATTATGGCATAACTTGATCCCTTAATATTATGATATAACTTGATCTATTAATTTCTTTAAAAAAAATAATTTAAACTTGATCTCTTAAAAATTAGAGTTTAATTGACATGCAGTGCAATGTCAATGTCAATGTAAAAGTGTAAGATATTTTTCAGGTGAAAAGGACACATTATTTGCTATTAAATTGTAATATTTTTGGTTTTTTTTAAATCTGATCCGTGATTGGATGAATTTTTTATTGGTTGACACCATTCTATTACTGAACACTTTGTTCAGTTTATTCATTTGACACATGACTATAAAGTGCGGTGCTAAGGAATTTTACAAAATTAGGGTTCTTTGATTTAGACATTTGATTTTTAGATTTTTATACATTATAATTAGCAATTATAGATGAATTTGACTCTTTGAAAGGTTGTTGAGCTAATTTCTTTTTTTATAAATAACTTTTCTTTTTGTTACTTTAATTTACATTGTATATCAATAAAATGATTGTGATCTTTTTATCATGAATTAAATTTAATATATTAATTTTAAAAAAAAAATTCATGTTCGGTCACCTTATACGAAATTGGCTAACTTCGCCGCTGTTGCAACCACAACAAAATTTATACAAGGATATACAATCATATCAGATTTAGACTCACAATTCATTATAATGTTGTTTCAAAAGAAAAAGTTTCATTATAATGTAGGAAGCACTATCTTTTATTGATAAAATTGCAATATTTTTACATCTCAATAATGTTTTTTTTTGTTCATCTCTCAATGACGCCTTGGCTTCAACTCATCATAAATAAGACTCCTGAATTTGTACTGCAAATTCTCCAACACAACAACATCATAGAAGTCAACATGCTTACTGTAACCGGCGACAATTTTGAGGTGGTAGCATGTCCCTATCTTATCTAGGAGATATACTTCAACTTAAAGTCGTCATGAGATGGCACATCAATCTCAGCAACAGCATAGTTAGCAAGATCAATCACGTGTGGATCGTTGATATCCTTGATAGGATTCCATTGACCAGAGAGAGCTTCATTTCTCACAATTGTAGAGGTCAAGAGAACAACAAGGAGAAAAACAATATAGTGAAGTCTCATGATTCTCAAATCGTAATTGTTGGTGTGGATTAGCCTTGTCTATTGGGTTCTTATTTATATTGCACACAAGTTAATTAACTATGCTCATGCAAAGCTGAAAACAACTTGTCACTTTTTCTTTTTGACCAATATAAATGAGCCTAATTGATGACCGTTGCCCAAAATATTGTTTTTAAACAAAAAAGAAAATTACTAGAATAACTTCTTTTGACTATAATTATTGGAATAACTATTCCTTCTTTTTTTGTTTAGAATAACTTCTTTTGACTATAATTATTGGAAGGAAAATGCTTTTGTGTGCGAAAGAAAAATTCACATTAAACACACGACTGTCTTTGACACATAAAACACACAATATTTCATACTCTCTTCTTGCCTTTGATCCAAGCTATATAGCATCCAATACTTTAACATATAATATGACTTATCATACGATGTTTTGGCATGTTAGGGTAGAGAATATCATCACTGACACAAATACGCCATGTTCACACGTGATTATTAAAACATAAACAAACAAAAACAATCCATTGGAAAAAATTGAAGTATCCAACTAATGTTAATTGCAAATCAACTAAATAGTAAAAGAAAAGAAGATGTTGATTAATTAAGATCACTGAGGTGATGGGTTGCACTTGTTGAAACGGTGAGGTGCTGGCAGTTTGTGACTAAAGATGAGATCAGGAATGGAGATCATGAAGGTGGGATATTGTGTTTTTATCCTATACATTGATTTTTATTTATTTATTTTATTTTAAAAAATTCACACAAGCTAAATAAAATTCATACATAATGTGTTTTAACAATTCGTGCTCCATTCGTGCAAGTGGTGTGTCGCACCATTTAGCACTACTCTTATTGGAATAGCTATTCCTTCTTTTTTGTTTAAACAACGCAAAATAAAATATATTAAACTAAAAGGATATCCATTAACAAGGAGTATAAAGTTAAGACTCAAAAGTGATTACAAGCTGAAATAAAACTAGTCATCAAAACAATTTTTAAACATCAAGATTAAGACTCAAAAGTGACTACCTATGTTCAGTAGTCAGGACCTCAGATCAGGAGGTTCAATTATTTTTTTAAAATTATTATCATTATTGTTATTTTTTTGTACGTATTATTTTTTGTACTGGTATATTTTTTTAAATCAATAAATTAGTGATTACTTTTATAAAATAAAGATTTATTTGTCAAATTTTGTATTTTAGAAAATGTCATTTTATAAGAAAAAAAATATCATCTTATTGTCTATAAGAATCATATCAATTTTTTTATATTTTATTGTAGAAAACAATTAATAAATTTTATTTCGCCGATACTTTTGATAAATAAAATTTAGTTATTGTAATTTTTTTTCTTCAAAATATAACTCATTTAACTATTCATTTAAAGACCGAATATATCGATTCAAATTAAATTTGAGTGTGCCATGGATTTTATTTAAGTATTAAGAGCTTTTTTTTTTTAATAAAGTATTAAGGGTAACATAGATATTGGCCTATTATTATTAGCTATATATATCACTACATTTTGTAGGGTCCAGCCCAATGGCTATGTTGTTTTGTGTATGTTCATTAAACCGAGTTTGATACTCTCTACTGGCAACGAAGCAGTTTTTTTTTTTTTTTAATACATTTATATTATGAATTTCAATTATATTTTAAAAAATTCTTTTACTTCTCTGCTGCGCGTGCAATATTTCCCTGACTTTTAACTGTGTACCTTCTTGGAAGACTTATGTGAAGTGACAAGATTGCAGCTGGTGCAAATATATAATTTAAGGAGGTTCAAAATGAATAAAAAATGAAATATTGGTATAAATTAAAAACTTTGAGGGGATGCGTTGCACCAGCTGACCAATACGTGGCTCCGGAGCCACTGCCTATGTTCGTTCTCTAAGGGTATGTTTGGCTTGCCGAAGAATGTTTAAGGAAAGAAAGTGAAAGGAATGAAAGTATAAGGAAAGAATGATAGTAGAAAGTGAGAAGATTTTTTTGGTTGTTTGGTATAAAAGAAAGTGAATAGAAAGTGGAAGGAAAGAATGATGTGTATATTTGTAAAAGGACAATTACATCCTTGAAAAGTTTTAACTACATATGTCATTTTAAATTAAATATTTTATCTACATATTTAAATATATTTTAATTTAGATATAACAATTTTAGTATTTTTTTTACGCTGGGAGAATTTTTTGTAGAATATGTGTAAAAATCATAAATTGCTTAGTATGCTTGTCCATGGAATGATGCAACATTTTAATGCCTTAAAAAATAGCACAATGCTAATAATATAATCAAGGATATTTTGGTCTTTTTGTCATGAAGTTGGTGCCTTTACATGTTTCCGTCCATGGATGTGTGGAAAGGTTTTGAGCGTGGGTCCCACCTCAAAACTTTCTTTCCTCATCTTTTTTATGTGCTGCCAAAGGGTGGAAAGGTACTGTATCCACTCACTTTCTTTCCCTAGCCCTTCTTTCTTTGATCTTTCCATGGATCCAAACACACCCTAAATTACAAAACATTGTTTAACATTTTTTTAGTTTTTCATTTAACCTATTAAAAACTTAATAAAGTGGCGTTCGTAAGGTCTATATCAATTAAAAATATCAATATTGTTAAGTTGAATATTTTATGAAGTTTGAATTTAGAATCTTACAAAGTGACGTTCGTAATTTTCCCAATGCTTTATAAATTTTTGGTGTCATTTGCGATTGAAAATTTGAGGCAGCCATCCTTCTTACCTCAAAAACCAATATGTGGGTATAAATATATGTCTATTGGTTTATTGATTTTTATCTTATTTTTTAGTCAGCTAAGGGAAGAAATTTTATCAATTTCTATTTCAAAATTTATTGAAGAGTGACTGTGTGTTTCTTTTTTCAGGTAGAAGAATGATTGTAGGTTGTGTATAAACCGTGACTTTCTATGTTTTACGGTTTGTAATATTTTTTTTTTTAACGAGTAAAAATAGATTATATTAACACTGCAATATCAGCCTTCTCAGTACAAAGTGTGCACAAAAAACTACTAAAAAGAAGGTTCACACAAGGTACAATAATATTAATTTTTGAAAACTTTTGATTTTGAACAACCATAAAAAAATATTTATAAATTAATGAGTTGGATGTAAATATGATTATAATATAATATTATGACATAACTTGTTCCATGTAATCAAAATGATTGGTTGTAATTCTGACGCAGAACGGAAGCAAGCGTTAAACTTAAAAGATAAATAAACATGTTGCAAGTGACAAACTTATCAAATAAGCGTTTCTGGAATCCACCAGAAATTAATAAAACTCTCTAAAATAAACTTTTTGAAGTTTATCAAATAAACAATTATTCTTTGAAAAAGTTTAACCCTTCAATTTTCGACATTAAATCACGATTTTTCATAAAAAATTATTATTTAATTTTCTTGAACAACATCCTTAAAACACTTGTTAGTATTTTTATAATATTTATATATTTTTCTTCACAAATTATTTTTTTTTATTTTTAAATCTGGACATTTTTTGGAGTGGAAGTAAATTAATTTGGGATGGTCCTTCTTTTTAAAGTGGGCCCAAACAATTGACCTCTTAAACGTGGCATGGCCAGATGGCAGATAGTACTTAGTTCAATACTGGGTCGCTGTCATCATTTAAATCCACTTTAATAATATCATTTTCAATCCTAATTTGTTGTCCTTTGAAATTATTAAAGGTTATTAAAATGTAGGTTTAATTACATTTTTGGTTCTTTAAGTTTTTTAAAGTTGTGATTTTGGTCTCTTAAAAAAACAATTCTTTTTAGGTCTTTTAGGTTTACTTTCTGTTGCAATTTTGGCCCCCTAACCCAATTTTGACATAGTAAACGCTGACGTCGACGCATTTTGTATTTTTTAATATTTTTTATTTTGTAATTAATAAAATAAAAAATAAATAGTTTTTTTTATCTTTAATTTTGTAATAAAAAACAAAAACATTTATTTTTTATAATTAAAAAACAAAAAAAATTAAAATATATATTTTTATTTTTGTAATTAAAAACAATTTTTTTTAAAAACTTTTTTTTTGTAATTAAAAAAATATTTTTTTTAATTACAAAAATATTTTTTATTTTTTTAAATTAAAAAAAAAAACAATTTACACACGTGGAACCCATGTGTCCGTTGACTGTGTCAAAATTGACGTGGGGGGCCAAAATTGCAATAGAAAATAAACTTAAGAGACCTAAAAAGAGTTGTTTTTTTAGGAGACTAAAATCACAACTTTAGAAAACTTGAGGCCAAAAGTATAATTAAGCCTAAAATATAAAACAAAATCGACCTATGCAAAACAATTTTCGGTCATAGTTGATTACACCGTCGATATTAGTTTTCTCACTTAACTAAACAAACCAAATTCATCTTCATATATGCAATTCATGGAGGTCTAACCCACCTAATTTCACATTGTTTGTCGGATTGGTAGGTGGTATTCAACCGTTCTTTTTAGGGTCGCTTAATGTGTCCTCGGTCTCTAAAAAACCAGGAAATAACTTCTAAATGTATTTTTTTCTTCTAATTTTTAACACACTTGAGAGATAACTTACCAAAAAAAGACATTTTTCAGCATAAAAAATAGAGTAAATTACACTCCCCTCCCCTCAAAGATGTTTGAAATACACTCCTCTCCCCTCTTATGTTAAAATATACAATTTCCTCCCTTGAAAAGTAAAATTTACACTCCCCTCCCTTATAAGATGCTTGAATTACAACCCCCTACCTTGATAATTAAATATACACTACACTTTAATCTATTTTAACATAAATAAATATTTTTATGATATATATTAATTTTAAACCACCTTTTAAGAAAAATTAATTCATTTCTTTATAATTTAAATGTTAATGATAATTAAATTTAAATATATTTGCTATTGATTTTATAATTTAGAGTTTAAAATTAACTTTTAAATAACCATGGTTTATTGTCGTTAGTAATTTTTCACATATTTTAATTTTATTTTGGCTTGTTTCATATTTTATAATAGGGTTTAAAACTACATGTTAATGAAATTGTGAATAAAAAATAGCAAAAAAATATGTATTCAATTTTTTATTATGTTAAAATAGACCTGCAATACTGTTTTTTTCGAAGTGTATTAGATTATTATTTTTTTGCTAGATTATTAAAAATAAAAAAATATATATTGAGGGAGTAAAGTGTAGATTTTAGAGTAAATTACACTCCCCTCCCCTCAAAGATGCTTGAAATACACTCCCCTCCCCTCTTATGTTAAAATATACAATTTCCTCCCTTAAAAAATAAAATTTACACTCCCCTCCCTTATAAGATGCTTGAATTACAACCCCCTCCCTTGATAATTAAATATGCACTACACTTTAATCTATTTTAACATAAATAAATATTTTTATGATATATATTAATTTTAAACCACCCTTTAAGAAAAATTAATTCATTTCCTTATAATTTAAATGTTAATGATAATTAAATTTAAATATTTTGCTATTGATTTTATAATTTAGAGTTTAAAATTAACTTTTAAATAACCATGGTTTATTGTCGTTAGTAATTTTTCACATATTTTAATTTTATTTTGGCTTGTTTCATATTTTATAACAGGGTTTAAAACTACATGTTAATGAAATTGTGAATAAAAAATAGCAAAAAAATATGTATTCAATTTTTTATTATATTAAAATAGACTTGCAATACTGTTTTTTTCGAAGTGTCTTAGATTATTATTTTTTTGCTAGATTATTAAAAATAAAAAATATATATATTGAGGGAGTAAAGTGTAGATTTTAACATAAGAGGGGAGGGAAATGTAATTCAAGCTTTTCTTAGGGGAGGGGAATGAATTTTTTTCTAATATGTTTTGAATAAGAGGGGAGGGGAATGTATATTTTAACATAAGAGGGGAGGGGAGTGTAATTCAAGCATCTTTGAGGGGAGGGGAGTGTAATTTACTCTAGATTTTAACATAAGAGGGGAGGGGAATGTAATTCAAGCTTTTCTTAGGGGAGGGGAATGAAATTTTTTCTAATATGTTTTGAATAAGAGGGGAGGGGAATGTATATTTTAACATAAGAGGGGAGGGGATTGTAATTCAAGCATCTTTGAGGGGAGGGGAGGGTAATTTACTCTAAAAAATATTGAGAACTCTAAAAAGAAATCCACATTCAAAATGCTTTCCAACTACCATTCCAGATCATGTTTATGGGCCAGGCCAACTAGTATTGCATGGAAAGTTACTGCTATAGTTTGAAAATTACTCATGACTCTTTTAAAATTATTCATTTTTTTAATTATGTCTAGCGTCTTAACTCATGCGGTGCATTTTCTGTTCTCAAGAAAAAAAAAATCATGTGGCGTATTTTCTAGCATAAGACTAATTCAATTTTTTCAATATGAGTTAGCTCACATAATATATTTTTCAACATGATAACTTACACCGTTGTATTTTTCAACGTGAAAATTAACTCACACTCGGCCTTTTTAACACAAATTAACTCACACAGTACATTTTCAGTTTAACTTACTCATACATGTACTTTTAACAATGAGAAATTGCTTATCTTTTAAATAACTTGTGCGTACAAAAAGAAATCCCCATTCAAAATGCTTTCCAACTATACAATTCAAGATCATCTATGATTACATGGCAAGTTAGTGTTGACTAGTAGTTAGTGTAATCTTTTAAATAACTTGTGCGTACAAGCAATCTATCACTATCAATATATAAAGAGGCCAAGAACAACCGACACAAGCTCGATTTGCGAAACTTGAAAAAGATAACAACAGTCATGAGAAACCCATCTCTTCTTGTTCTTCTCTTGGTTGTTGATCTGTTATCCTATGCGGCTGCAAGGAACCAATTTGCGCCGGGTGGATGGAGTCCCATCGATGACATCAACGATCCTCATGTCACCGAAATCGCCAATTTCGCTGTCACTGAGTATGACAGGCGAAGTGGTGCGAAGCTGAAGTTTGAGAAAGTGATCGAAGGTGAATCTCAGGTGGTTGCTGGGACTAATTACCGTCTCACCCTTTCTGCTGCTGACGGTTCCGATTCGAAGAATTATGAAGCTGTTGTTTGGGAGAAGATATGGCAGCACTTCAGGAATCTCACTTCCTTTGTACCTGTTCATGCTTGAAAATTATTATGTAATCATTCATATGTATGTTTTATTATTTTATATCAATAAAACTTTGAGTCTGCTATGGATCTAAGCTTCAATTCAGACCTTAATCGGACATAAAATTCCTAACCCCTTTCTAAATGTGTGTTTTGTGAGAATCAAACATTGGTCCTCTCACTCGCAAATTCAACTTAAGTTGATATGATAACTGAACTACACTATTTTTATGTGAAGTAAACCTCACTAAATAATGTTTACATAAAATTTGAATAGCGTCTTATTCTTAATTTATGAAGCACAGATACAAACACAAACACCCTGAGAGGACACACACTCATACATCGACACACATAATTCAGTATAATTATACGCGTCTGACAAAAAATTACCTTGTCAGTCTTGAAAATAAGTACAGATCATATCTTTCACGTTGCTATGTTTGATCTCTGCATCATCTTATGAACAGTGTACAATCCTTGTTTGGTTGATCCATTGTCTATCTAATGTTATTTACCATGTGAAGAGTAAGCAAATAAGAACTTACATATAGGTGTTGATTATCAGGGACACAGCAAGAGTAACTATTGGTCTTTCCCATGTGAAGATTTCTTGTAACCAAGGGACCACATTTTTAAGTGGCTTTAGTATTTCCTATACATTAAAATCAATTTTCTGTGTTTTACACTTTTACTACATCAATTTGCTGGTAATAAAAGATATTCGTGTGGATCAACTGATGCGCTTAACAAATGTAATGATTCGTTATGAGATTTATGTCGCTAGCTTGTTTCTTTGCCAACCAATTCAATCGCAGTTAAACCAATTGAACCATGTACCGAATGTGTCACAAGTTTGATCTCCGGCCCGACTTTTAAAACATTCCTTTTTCTTTTCTTTATTCATTAATGTTTTCAGTTTTCCATTTATTTCTGGCGTCTCTAGAACTAGCCTCGACAATTCTGTTATCTTGATTGCTTATAATGTTTTCTATACAAGTGTTCCTGTTTAGACAGTGTGCTTGACAAAGATCTTAGCGAGGAAACTAGGCCACACCATCCTTAAATTTTATTCTACTCCCAAGCCAGAAGGTTTGCCATTTTGCTGAACCTAGGTAAACTGAGATTGGTTTATACCATTTACATTCTAATGAATTAGAATACAAAACTTGTTTCTTAGTACAAAAGCTTCCCCCATTTACATTCTAACCATTTACACTTATAATCAATAATGCCAATTGTTCAAAATGAAATAGGGTGGAAAAGTATAGCATCTATGGTCCATCAAGAAAATTAAATATTAATATGAATGATGACCATGGACTCCACTTAGTAATTTATTTAGAACTGAAACCTTGATAAATTAATCATACTTCACAGTTAGGACTTCTAGGAAGGAAGAAACTGAAAATGAAGCTGAATGATGCCGTCCGAATGGTGACACAGTGAAGCTGAATGATGCTGTCCGAATGGTGACAAAGTTAAGGGGTGAAGCCCAAAATTTGAAAGAAAAGATTAAAGAGTTAAAGGTGAATTCTCAGTTTATATTCGGGTTATTTTTTCTTTGTAAATTTGCACATAAATAACTTATACGGGAGATCTGTATTCAAGATCCCTTGTGTTTTTATGCCTTAATAGTATTGCCTTTTTTTCCCATGGGTGAATGAAAAACTCATAATATTTAACTGTATTAATAATGAAATTTCTAGGTTGAAAAGAATGAACTTCGTGACGAGAGAGAAATAGAGGCTCAAGGCAGAGAAAGAGAAGTTGGAGCAGCAGCTGAAATCTTCTCTTATTGGTGAATGCACAACCTAGTTTCTTGCCTGCCTCCACTGCACTCCCTGCTGCATTTGCTGCACAAGGCCAATCCCATGGCAACAAATTGGTACCTTTTATTAGTTATCCAGGAGTCGCTAATGTGTTTTGAGATAATCCAGTGAGGCAAACGATAACGTTATCTTGTTTTAGGCTTGCAAAACTGTGAAGAATGTGTTCTTAACAGTACAAATGTTTAAACAATCAAGGGAGGAAAAGAGGAACATTGATTTTGTTTTAAACTTGCTGCAGCTATATTTTCATTTGTAAACACTAACCGCATTCAGATTTTAGCGAGATGCCGAGATGTGCAATGATGCAGTACGTACGTATCTTATTGAAAGGATAATGAAAAGCTATATTAACCCTCTTTCTGATGGTGCTTGTATTTGAAATGAACTACCTGAATAAAATACATGAATTGGAAGTTTTACCATGAGTCAATTGAGTTTGCATTACTTTGTTTACTTAAAATGTTGATGTCTTGACATATCCAAGAGATGGTGTTATGCCAAATGCTTTTTTTGAAAAAATTGATAGAATAGATTATTATTCATAATTAGTTATAATTATTTTCATGTAATTATGTTGTATCATAATTAGATAGTTGACCTACACATGTATAAATATAAATATATTCTATTCACATAATGAAAAGGCAAGCAATTCCACTATCTTGCAAGCAATTCCATTATCTTACAAAAATCATATAATCATTGTTGTAGAGTTATAGGATCTATATGGTCCACAAATACTTATATATTTACAATACGGAGTGAAGAGAGGGAAAAAAATTAAAAAATTTCAACTGAATAAAAAAAGAAAGAATCTAAAACAAAAAGGAGGGATCTTGCATTTCATTGTTGTGTCAATTTCTTAGATGAACTTGCACTTGGAAATCCTCTCATTTTCGTCTTCCCTTCTATACAAATACACTTTCATCAACTCTTCAATCATGCCCTAATGTGACAGTTCTCGATGAAATTATCTGAAAAGTCAACATACTTGGTCCACAATGGCCTTAGTTGTGGAAAAGCTATTTCTAGCCATGGTTTTGCCCAGCCATTGAAATGGACTACCCCGGCATTCTGAGCATCAACAAGACTTGTATTTTCCTGATATCCCAATCCTAACATGTGCCAGAATGGATCAATAGTATGGACATTACCATGGAATGCTATTAATCCAGGAGGCAATGTCCCTAGATGCCACAAACTTAGGTCTGATTTTATATTCTGCATAAATCATCACAAAAATAGTCTAATTAATTATGATACTATCTTTCTTTAATATGGAAATTGATTTTTTTTAGCATATCAATAGTAATTTACTACTTCCATTTCTCCTTACAGTAGTATAGTAACCATTGAGGATTAGCACAAGTAATTGGTGCGAAGTGTGTGTGTGTCGTAAATTCTAGGAACTGGTTTTGATTCATACTGACTACAATATTATAGAAGGATGAAAAATAAATATACCTGCTCGTCCCAATAATGGTATGTATAGCTTATATTGGTCTTTCTCCAAGCCTCAAGGTCAAGAATGTTCATGCCATAAGCCCAAGCACATTCATTTGGATCAAATTTTTTAGATATTAGAGGGTGGGAGAAGTTCAAATAGCTTTTCATCATCTTTGACATCACACGTTTATCTTTCCCTTTGCATGTTTCTACTGCTCCATTGACTTTTCCATTCATGTCAATATCCCATAGAGGTGAAAGATCAGTTTGTACCACAATGTCGTTGTCGAGGAAGACCACCTTGTCAAGACTTGGGAATAGCTGTTATAAAATATGTCTCATGACAGTAAGCATCCCATGAAAAGGCTAATGGATCATAACTCAAAAGCTATCAGAAGTATATTTAGCACATGTTTGGATTGACGTATTTGAGTTTATCTAATGACATAAGCATTTGCGAGACTCTTTGAGATAGCTTATGAAAACGGTATATGACATGTCCATAAGCTGTTTTAAAATAATTTCATTAGCTCTCCTGGTTAGCTTATGAAAACAACTTATAGCTTATATATGAAAACAGCTTTATTTGATCTTTTGTTATAGAAATGGATTATAAGTATTAAACATTTATATCATAAAGTGCTTATAAGTACTTAAGTAAGCTATTTATTCACATAAAACCTTACTTCCTATTGCTTTTGACTTTACCTCTGGAATATATATTCGAATATGATTCATCACTGAACTATATGTGGGACTAAGCGCTTTCAGTTTTGCGGCTATAACATCCGGCTTCTCAGCAGTATTTGAAATTATAGCTGATGAACCTCCACTGAACCGCGACCGCACATGTAGATCTTTTTCCATTGCCTCTAGAAGAGACACTTTTCCCTCTTTAAACCAATCAAAATCTTGCAATGACTTGACCTCAATTATAGCAGGTGATAATGAGTGCAATGAAAACCAAGCTTGCATCGAATTATAAGTCTTTTTATCTGTAATTATATGCAAAACAACTTTCCAAGGTTGCAAACTGTTTTGAACAAGTGTTTTTGCAACCACAGAAGCAGCAAGCACATTGTCTGAGGCAAGAACAAAGTGGAAGTAAGAATTGTCAACCAGAGCAGGAACAAGTTCTGCAGATGGTAGCCGAAGGCGTGCTGCTGCATTGTTGGCGTGCTCATTTGCCAGCGTCAAGTCAAGACAATGAAGCTGTTCCGGTATGCTATTCGATGCTACATGACGATAAAAATATTCTCGTATTTTCGCCGTCCTAAAACTTTGTTCCATAGAGGTTACCTAAGAAAATGATCAACATAAAGTAATGAGATTTGAACTTTGAAAACTTTTTGTCTTTGCATTGTATTTACTATTTATCTTCTAATTTCCTCTAATTCAAAATACCACGTGGATTGAAGGAAGTATTAATTTAGTTATAAGAGTTCAGGAAATTACAGGTGATTCCAGATTACTTCTCAAAATCTTTGGCCCCATTTTTCTTCCTGCAAATGTTATTTTCAGTAATTTTAATGCACATATATAAATAATCAAATTTACTGGAATCTTAATTTCTATGCTAGAAAAGTCATGTGCACGTCCTTGCTTCAAAAAACCGATAATATAACATCATTACCATAAATGAGTGAGCTAGGATGATTTTTTGTTTTTGTATTTATGAACATGAAGTCCATATCAAGTTTCCTTATAGATTTGCAACATAACATACCTTCTATACTGTTAGAAAGAAAATATAAGTGGGCCATATCAAATTTACCCAACATATAATCCTACTAAACTTAAACAGTGCATGATATATATCAAAAAAATCTTAGTAGAAAATTTCTACTAGAAATTCATAACCTTGTTTGATGAATCTCATAGCAGAGAAGCCAAAATTAAAAAACAACATAAACAATGTTAATGCCACGTTTTCATTAGTTTCAAGTTTCCTTTCATTTATAGAAGCCTCATTAATGAATCACGAAAATTCAAATCAAAGTTCAGTTAACCATGGTTTACTCAGAAAGAATGCAACCAAATGCTATTTACAAATCATGAAGCTCAAAACTTTGTGCAATATATATACGTTTTGATATATTATACGTTAATGTATGTGTGTGTAATAGAGGGAGAGAAGAGAAAATGTACCTATGTTAGAGCACTTGTTTTCACCATATATGCTATTAACTGCTTTCAAATTAAACATAAACCCGAGAAGAGAAGTGAAGAACACTAGGTAAAAAATCAATTTGATGAATTTCCTCAACCTTATTCCTGGTGGAAGTAAATGCCTCAAATGTGTTGATAGCTTTAACAGCATTTTGCCTCAAAGGATTTATTACTAATTTCCTTGATTAGGCAAGTCACCACCTGATCAACAACATAAGAAAACTTCAAGAGTCCATGTAAAGTTTTCTTGTAAAAATATGATTTCATTTTGGGTGCTTAAGCTCTAATTAACCATTAGACTGATACCTCAAGTGTTAGCACTTCATTATATAATTATAAGCTTTTCATAATTTTCATGAGAATGACAGAGGTGTATCATCAATTTATCAACTCTTGCATGAATGAGTAGTTTTCATTTATTTATTAATTGATGAAAAAAATTGAAAAAGACCAACAAATATTAATCTCGAACAAGAAATCAAATTCAAGAGTCAATTACAAGCGGAAAATGTATTAACACCCTACATTGTTGGTTAAAACGGTTGTACATGATTAATTGTATTAAAAAAAACAATATTTAAATGAGTTTAACTAGTATACTATGTCAGTATACATAAATTATATTAAATCCTTTTTAAATTATTTAAATTTAACAATATTTGTTTTTCCTCAAGAAAAAGTAACCAAAAGATAAACTATTTAAACTAAAAAGAAAATAAAAAGGCTTTTTAATTACTAATTTAATTGACAAGAGGGAGACCTGTTCTTAACAATTCTTTGTTACAAATATTTTGGGAAATACAAATACAAGATTAAATCTATTTGGTTTGTTTGATTTTCACCTTAACATCAACGCATGAGGGATTATGTTATTTTGGGTCTCGTCAAAACATTAAAAAAAACTAAATAAATAAATTAAAAGTGATGAGATGATATATTAATTCATAGCCGATAAATAGGACTCTTTAACACTAATGGAGTTCTGTGTCAAAAAAAAAAAAAAACACTAATGGAGTTCATACTCAAAACTTCAATTGTCACGACTCGTCTTTTTACCAGTAAAGTTAACCTAATACATAATTATTAACAATAAATACCGTTATTATGAATTAGCATATGAGAAGCAACAAGACAATAAAAAGCTACACAATACATACAAGAATAGAAAAAACGACGTACCTCCAAACTTTATCAATTTTGTTTTCTTAAACATCTTTTCACAATTATCAAAATCTCTAATTATAGAGAAAGATGAAGCTTAATACTTTAGGAAATAATAAGCTACATTAATACTAATTAGGATAAATTAAAAACACATCTTTCTTAAGTAACAAAAATATAAACAAATCTTTCAAAAAGTTGCACAAATCTGTTTTTTTTTGTTGGTACAAAGCACAAATATGATTTTATTACTTTAACAAACAATTTTATTTTAATTACAAATCTAATTTATTACATTAACAAATAATTTTATTTTAATTACAAATCTAATTTATTACATCTTACGGTTAGGGACAGATTTTTGTGCCTCATGGGCGGAAGCTCGGTGCACCATTTTTTAGGCACTAAAATTATTATTTTTACTTAGTGATTAGTACTATATAAATATATATTCTTTTAATTTGCTTTTATTAATTCTATTAAAAATATATTTTTAGAGAACTTTGATAATAAATGAATCTTTTGCGACGAAAAATGCAAGAACAAAAATATTGAAATAATTAAAAGTATTGTTTCTCCAGAGCACCAAAAATCTTAAGACCGACCCTGCTTATATATTTCGTCCTCGTATCTTTTTTTTTTCTTTCAAAACCATCCTTGTAACTTGTTAACTGTTTGCTTTTAGTCCCTCCAGTTAACTTCCGTTACAAAAACACTTTGATGACAAACGGAGACACACGTGGCGAAGTGTGAGTTGGCAAAAATAGGCTTATGTGTTATGAGAGATGACAAATGGCTATAATGGAGGGAACAAAAACAAAAACGCAAATGCGCATAGGGATGAAATTAAATAACCTTAAACATCAAAATCAGGTAGAATAACTGGTAAGTATATGAGATTTGTGGACAGGAAGGAGGAAGATGAAGCCTATCTCTGTCACATTGTCATTCCTACTAACAGGAAAATATCTTGGTGACATTAAGTGTTGGTGACATTAGTAACTTTAGTGTATTTGTATGAGAGAATAATTGGTTAAGAGAAATATAAAGAGAATGTCACCAAAATTCAATGTCACCCAAGTGCAACCCTACTAACACGTACATTTTGCATATATTAGTACTTGTTTGGATACGCGTTTTCCGATCTCAAACGCGAGTTTAGATATTCAACGCCATTTCACCAATTTTAAAGATGTTTGGGTAACAGCAAAAGCGCTTCTACCAATCGTGAATCTAGCTCCAAACTCACATTTTCTCAAAGCTATAAATTGGAGCTTCTGCGGCTGTTGAAATCAATAATGCAAAAGCCCCACATTTGTTTCTAGCTTTACCTTTTTTTTCTGCTGCATTTTCTTTTACGGTTCCGTTTTGTTTCACTTTTGCTTGCTACAGTTCGGTTTCTGGAGGTCAGGGAAGAAAGATCAATGTTGTTTCAGAAAAAGGCATATTTGATTTTATTATTTTTTGTAATAAGCCCATTCAATTATCTCACAGTTTTTTTTTTGACACCCTTTGATTTTTATATTATATTAAAAATTAAACAATTGATAAAAAAAATTAAAAATAAACTCTTATAAACTAATATCATTTAAAGTGAATTTATGAATCAATAAAAATGAATTTAAATTTTTGTTTAAAATACAATTAAAATGATAATTTAGTCATTGTAGGTTCAAAATCAATTTTGATTCAAACTATTCAAAAAACATCAACTCATAAAAATCACTTTTAAGCGAGTGTATTCAAACATAAATCAATTCACATCAAACTCACTTTTAACAAAAATCAATTCTCTCAAACTCAATTGTATCAAAATCAATTATCTCAGCCGCAATAACAAACACATACTTAAAACAATGGAAAATAACAAAAAAAAAATGGAAAACAACAATTATTTATTAAAATTTTTATATTGAATATAAGATACACAATACATGCTATTTTGATTTTCTTAACACTATAAAATAGAACAATGAACAATCCTTATTGTTAAAGATTATATGTTAAACTTTGGATCCTTCACACTATTTTCATACATCCCCCAAATTACAAACCTAATTATAATCCCTAACCAAACACATTGCACCATTATCGAAGTTTGAAAAGATAATAACAGTCATGAGAATCCAATTCCTTCTGCTTCTCCTGTTTATTCTAATGGCCTCTGCGGTTGCATGGCTAGTAATTCTAAGGGCCTCTGCGGCTGCGGCTGCGGCTGCGCGGGAGCAATCTATGGCATCAGAGATAGTAGGTGGTTTCAGCCCCATCCATGACATCAACAATCCTGGCGTTACCGAAATGGCCAATTTCGCAGTCACCGAGTACAACAAGCGAAGTAAGGCGAAGCTGAAGTTTGAGAAGGTCATCAAGGGTGAATCTCAGGTGGTTGCAGGGACTAATTTCCATCTCACCCTTTCCGCCAGCGAAGGTTCCATTTCTAAGAATTATGAAGCTTATGTATGGGATCAGCCATGGACGCACTTTAGGAACCTCACTTCCTTTGTACCTGTTCGTTCTTAAATTATCAAATGTTAGTTGATTATTCTGTGATCATCATTCACCTCTATGTCTGATTAAATTTTGAAATTATTTTCATGGAAAACTACTATTACGTATGATTGTCCCTTAATTTTTCTGTATATATTTTTAACTTTAGTATTCAAGTATCTTGTTGGAATTTATGCTTACTTTGTATATTAGTCTTCACAATAGTACCTTGTGAGCCTTGAAAATAAGTATAGACCATATTATTTAACATTGGTATGTTTGATATCTGCATCATCTCATGAACAATGTACAGTCCATGTATGTTATTTACTTTCATGTCTAGAAAAACTCAGTCATCAACAATTAATGCAACACAATTTGATAGATACATATAAGCAAAATAAACAATTAAGTTTAGAGAGTAAGAAAATAAGAACTTACATATAGGTCTTTCCCCTGTGAAGATTTCTTGTAACCAAGGGACCAAATTTTTAAGTCCAAATAAAATCATCAAACAATGGTTAAGTCTCAATTCCAAACAAGACATGGTTTTTTTAATATTAATTTTTGAGTATGGTTGTACCATGATTGTTTATGACTGAAACCTTGTGAAATTAATCATACTCCTCAATTAGCACTCTAGGAAGGAAGGAACTGAAAATGAAGTTCCATAAGGAGTATCTGGATTTGATTTTGGTCCTTTGTGAGTTGCTAATCATGTTTGCTTATCACCTCTTTCTGCTTTATGGATATTTCATCAATCGACCTCACACTACAGTCATGGAAGTCTGGATTTGAAAAACAATAACAGAATTATGCAGGAAAGTAATAATCATTATCCTTCCTATGATTTAATTGGAAACATCTTTTAATTTCTTTAAGCTTAATTTAAACTATGTAGTGAATGATCAGACTCATGAAGAGATGCAGCTCATTTGGGAAAGAAAAAAACTAATCAACAACACTAACTTAGACAACAAACAAACAACTGACACTAACTTGGCTCTTGGTTGTTTGAGCAATAACACTGCGACTTGTCTTATTACTTGATGTTTTAAATTGGAAATAAGTTTGTGACTCCACACATGATACAGAGCATCTCTGACAAGATCTTTAAGATTGTAGCTCCTATAAGTTTCTTGTGCCTTCCAAATTCATATCTTTTAGTTTAGAATTAGATGTCTTGGTACATCTTCAATGAATAAACTGTTTGTGGTCTTGAAGATGAGTTAATAATCTTTTATACATGTTGGAACAAATTACTTACACAAGAAAAGAGAATGATAAGAAAATCAAAACTTTAGTGATTGACTAGCTGAACTATTTGAATAATACATAGAGTAAAATGCAAAACCATTTGCCATGATGAGAACATAGATGCATTGAGTAATTTCATCAATATCATTTAAGCTCTTCTGTTCCATTCGAGTACATATATGCATAATCATAATTAAAAATTACGCAAATGTCTTGATATAATAGACATGAAGGAGTTGCTCACTGCAATAGAAAATTTAATTATCTAGGTTCTCTTCTTTAATAATGACTAAGTTTGCGACTCATTCTTTTTGAATATTTGAAAGTCTTTCATCTATTTGTGTTCCTTTTGACCCTTATGTAAGAAATGTGTTGTTTGAAACTTCTGATCATTCTTGTTATTACGCTATCATGAAACAAACCATTATGGTTAACATATATATGTAAGAGAAAAAACACTTATGGTTAACAAAAGAAACACAAGAGATTTGGTTAAAAATAAAATAAATGTAACCAACAAAAAATAAAGAAAATATTCGGAAAAAGAAGCAAAAGAAAAAGATAGAAAAAACTTGTTTGCGCTTATCCATACCTGCGAAAGAGTGATCGTTGAGAATTTGAAAAGAAAAAAAAAACAAAGATAAAAAGTTTGAGAAAGGGAGAAAGGATTTTGAACGCATTTAGAAAAACTATTAAGAAGTGAAGAATTTGTTGTCATTTGCAATTGTAAAGGTGGTGTAAAATTTTGCACAAAAATCTGTGCATGAAATGATTTACTGGTGTCTCTACGTATAAAAAATAAAACAAGCCCCTGCCATTGATTGGGGGGACAATTGAAACTATGATGCTAAATTCTTTAAAAACACATTTTTGATTGGCTAATATTGAAACTATGATGCATATAAATTTAAAACATGATTTTGATTGGCTGGTTGTGAAACTGATGCATGCTCTTGCCTGTCTCCCGAGAAGTCACTTGGTTGCAAGGTTTGCCCTACAACCTAGAGATACTCGGTTCGAGACCTGGCACCAAGAGAAACTGATGCATGCTCACTTTTGACCTCACCAAAATTAAATTGTCATGAGAATCCGCTTCTTTCTTCTCCTATTTATTCTTATCGAAGTTTTGAAAAGATAACACATAACACTAAAGTCATGAGGATCCAATTCCTTCTTCTCCTCCTGGTTGTTCTAATGGCCTCAGCAGCTGCTTGGGAGCAATGGGAGGAATTGATGTCAGGTGGTTATAGCCCCATCGATGACATCAATGATCCTCTCATTACCGAAATCGCCAATTTTGCAGTCACCGAGTACAACAAGCGAAGTGAGGCAAAGCTGAAGTTTGAGAAAGTCATCAAGGGTGAAGCTCAGTTGGTTGAAGGGACTAACTACAATCTCACCCTTTCCGCCACCAACGGTTCCGTTTCTAACACTTACGAAACTGTTGTGTCTGAGAATTTACAGGGGGACTCTAAGGAGCTTACTTCCTTTGTACGTGTTCATGCTTAAATTATCAAATGTTATTATGTGATGATGGATCTTATAACATCATTCACCTCTATGTCTGATAATTTTATGCCAATAAAACTTAATTTTGATGCCATTTTGAACTTATTTTAATGAAAAATAACAAAGTTGATTGTGATTATTAAGTATGATTGTCCATTTATATTGTGTGTATATTTCTATTTGACTATTCAAGTATCTTGTTGGAATGGTTTGGGAGTTAGAGACATGAGGATGGTTAATTTTAGTTTTTTTGGCTAAATTGAGGTGAATGTTGATTCAACCGGACCAAGCATTGTGGAAGGATGTCCTTTGTTGTAAGTATGGGAACCAGATTAACTATCTCTTGAATCCGGTTGTCAATTCTTGGTCATCGTTTGCTTCTTCATGGTGGTTGGATGTGGTGTCCTTGGAAGGTGCGGTGGGGTTGGAGTGGTTCAATAGGGAGGTGGTGAGGAAGGCGGGGAATGGGGCAAATGCTTGGTTTTGGCTAGATCATTGGGTAGGTAATGCGGTGCTTTGTTTAACATACCCGAGACTTTTCTCGATTTCTAGTCAAAAAGAAGCCAAGGTGGGGGAGGTTTGGGGGGAGAGTGATGAAGGTGGATCCTGGAATCTACTTTGGCGGAGGAATCTTTTTGTGTGGGAAGAGGGTTTATTACAAAGTCTCTTTGGGGAGTTGGAGGGGTGGGTGAGAATAGTGTCGGTAGACTCGTGGTGGTGGAAGTTGGAGGATAAAGGGAAGTTTTCGGTAAGCTCATCTTATGAGTTGCTTGTGGGTTTGTTGTTGCCTCATGAGATATTGACGGAAACAAAAGAAATGATGTTTGAGTCGGTGTGGAAAAATCCGGGACCTTCCAAAGTGGTGGGTTTCTCCTGGCAATTACTTCTCGATCGTATTCTTACCAAAGCTAATCTTTTAAGGCGGAGAATTTTACCACCGGAGGTCTCAGTTAGGTGTGTGTTTTGAGATCAAGCGGGAGAAACGGCGGCACATCTTTTCCTTCACTGCAATATGATTTTCAAAGTGTGGGCAATGGTGTGTGGTTGGTTAGAGATCAATTTTATTACACCACAATCTTTGTTTCAACATTTTGAATGTTGGAGTGGGGAGATTGGGAGGAAAAGGCTTTGCAAAGGATATTGGATGGTATGGCATTCTGCTCTATGGACGATTTGGAAAGCGTGAAACGATAGGATTTTTAACGATATTTTTAAAGATTCGGGAGAAATTGTTGATGAGATTAAGATGCTCTCTTGGAGTTGGGCGATATCTAGATTATGTACCTTCATGTCTAGCAAAACTCACTCATTGACAATGCAACAAAATTCGATAGATACATTTAGGCAAAATAAACAATTAAATTTAGAGAGTAAGAAAATCAGAAATTACATATAGATAGGTGATTATCAACCATGCAGCCTCCTTATGTTGCATACATCATATCTGGATCAACTGAGAAATGCTGCATTATATGGTGTTAACAAATGTAATGATGCATTATCAAATTTATGTCTCTAACTTATTTATTTTCTATCAAATTCAATCTCATTTAAACCAATTGAACCATGAACCAAATGTCTCACAAGTTCAATCTGTGGTCCTACGTTTAAAAGATTCCTATGAGGTTTTTTTTTTTTTGGTCTATTTTTGCTTCCTCCAATAATTTTTTAAGGAAGAGTGATTCTGCATTTAAAATGTGCATAATCTGTGTGACTTTCCAAAATAAATACTAGGTTGAGAGAATTATGCAGGAAAGTAATAATCATTATCCTTCCTATGATTTAATTGAAAACATCTTTTAATTTTTTTAAGCTTAATATAAACTTCGTAGTGAATGATCAGACTCATGAAGTAGTGATGCAGCCCTTTGGGAAAAAATAACTAATCAACAACACTAACTTAAACAACAAACAACTAGTACAAACAATGTGAAAGGTATAAGATCACTTGGCTCTTGGTTGTTTGAGCAACTATTGTTCAAACAACACTTCACATAATGGCTTAGTGGAGAGAAAACACAGACATGCTGTATCTTGCTACTTCATGTGGATCTGCCCTTTCGTTATTGAGGTCAATGCCTTTTTTACTTTAACTTCACTTATTAATCCCATGCCTACTGCAGTACCGTGACACATCAAATAGGGTCATCCTATTTGCGTCTGTATCAACAAGTTAAGTTACCAATATATATTGTACACAAATACATCACAGCTACCACATTTTTTTGAACATTTCACTCACGTAGATATTTTTTACAAGGTATTTAGTTTTTTTTTATCAGAATTTTAAAGAGCTGCATTTTCCTATAAAGATTATTTTAGAGATGAATCTTTTTATGCCAAAGTAAATTCTCTTTTATACTTTTGTGTATTTAATTTGTTGTATTAGTGCAACAATTTCTACTTATTTTGTGACACTTGTATGCTTAATATTAAGTTGTGCTGGCCATTTTGAATTTTGATACAATGTATTTAGTGTTGGACTTACCTAAGTAAATAAACTTTCAAGACAACCAATCATTGTACAGCCATACGGAAAATTGCCCAATTCATACCTTGTAGAATTAGATGTCTTTGTACATCTTGAATGAATAAAACTGTTTGTAGTCCTGAAGATAGGCAGCTTATACATGTTGGAGCAAATTACAAAGGAATAAAATTGAGTTATCAGCTTATATTTACTAACACTATTGATTGACTAACTGAACTTGATTACATACAATACCTTTTATAAGATATGTTTGTTCAACAAACTATTAGATTCTAACTAACTTAGCTAACAGATGTCAAGTCAGCACTAACTAACTATAATTCACTTAATTCAACTAACTAATTGAATCACACATTATTTCTCCACATTACATGTGCTGAACTTTGGAGGTGTAGAACTTTGTGCACATCATCTTTATTCACACTACATTATTCTGATAGTTTGGTAATAATAGCAAAAGCCTTTTGTGAAGTTGTGTTCCTATCATCCTCAAAACATAGTAATGTATGGGAATTTGTTTTTGTACCAAAGGAAAAACAGAATTTATAGGAATCTGATTAGCAAGTCAATTATATTTTACTAGGTTGTGTTGGATGAAACAACTACAATGGAACTTTTAGAAAGGTAGTAGTTAATACTTGATATGCTTATATTGCATGTTGTTTTGGCCGAGAAGTTAATTTGGTAAAATTGAACATAATTCGATCTTGTAACTTACCATGACTTACCCCTACCGTCCTATATAGATGGAGAATTTACCTAACTAGTTTAAATCCTATACATTTTCACTTAACACACATGTACATAGGAATGAGGGTACATCTTATATATACTTTTTTTTTTTTAATATATACTGTTATGCTGTTGAGCGTACAACCACGTAGTCCAATCACCATTCTCATATCTCATTCAACAAGGAATAGTCAATGTCATAGTGCGATTCGGTACATCCAACTCATTTCATGGTAGTAATAAAGACAGCAGAAGTTAGTTGGGACTAGGAAATATTCAATTAATTAAAATTATTCACTGAGAAAAAAAAAGCGTGTTGACATTGTTACATAACATCTTAAAGAACAATCACAGAGAAATAAATATTTACCTTTCTCTGAGAGCACCAATGAGACTCCAACCTATAATTTCAGAATCGAAGATATTTCTTTACCACTAGACCAACTATTGATGTTAATTAGCCATGATTACGTGTGTTAGTTAATTTGAATATTTGTAACTCTCGAGTAAAATTTGAGCATATATATTGGTATAAGTTTCTTTTGACAAAATATTGGTATAAGTTTTATTTTGTAATAACGTGAAATGATAACCGGTGCTTCGGGTACTGATTAAAGACACTAAAATATGAAATTATCTAATAGTTATTATATTGAAAATTGTGTAGTTAATCCATAAAAAGCTAAAAAAAAATCTTTTTTAATAGTAACTTTCTTTTTTTGGTATCTTTAACCCTCTGTCTCGGAGCATCGGTTGGCATGATTGACCATAATATTGAATAGGATAATTCGAGAAAAAAAGGTAATATAAAATTCACAATATCTTCATAAAGAGGAGGAGAAGTCAATATCTTCAGAGTGTCAATGTTGTCAGTCCCATATTTAGCTAACCAATCGACACATTAATTACCTTACCTCAATGTGTGGGAAAAGGAAACCATCCAAGAAAAAGTGGAGAATGAGCGAAAGAATAGTCGCAAAAGGATGAAATTCATTATGATGATCAATAACAATCAAGTCCAAAGCCGCTTTAGAATCGAATTCCAAAATAATAGACTGATAACCAAGATCTCAAGTTAATTGGAGGCCTCACAAAATTGCCGAGAATTCAGCAAACCAATTTGACGTTCTTCCGCATGAGGCAGAATTTTTTTGAATCCAGCCTCCATAATGATTTCTTAAAAGACCACAAAAACTTGCATTCCATGGGTTACCAAAAGAGGAACCATCCACATTAACTATTATATGACCATCTACGGGGGGATTCCAACGAATCTGGCGATGGATTGAATGTTTTTATGAGTGATTAAGAGCATGAACCATCGAAGAGTGATAAGAGAAAAAACTATTAAAAGAACCCCAAGTATCTTTCTTAACATGCTGAAAATTCTCTTCGTTTCTATTTCTTCAAATCTCCCAACAAGTAATTACGAAAAGAGGTCACATGTTAAACATAACATGATGTTTGAACCAAATCTGGCAATCATGCATAAAAGGTCATTCAGAAAGATGGAACGAAAGTTACTCGAAATAGACATTGTTCTAGGACAGTCACGAAGAGTATGCATGTCATCTTCAACAAATGAAGCCACACCTATGATATGTGGTGTCAGTGGTAAGATGTCTCAAGCCTCTAAAAGCGTTTATAGGAAGACGGTCATGCATCACCAACCAACAAAAATGCTTGAGATTTTTTAAAACCATTACACGCCAAATCCATTTCCAACAGATAATGGACATGTTCTATGATTGGAAGAGCGATCCAACCACTTATAACTTTGTATAATTGAGTATATAAAAATATGCGATTTATCATATTCATAAATTGATATTACAACATATTATTGTATGTGTTAAATAAGTGTACAAGGACAAAGTATAAGTATATTAGTTTTTTATTTTATTTTTAAGGAGTAGTATAAGTATATTAATTAAACTTTAAACTATTCTTTAATTGTATATATTTTGGTTTTAGAGAAACGGCGAGGAATAGACTAATACGATAAGGACAGGTGTTGAGGACAAAAATGACAATGAAAGGGTAATTAAATAAAATCAGTTTGATCATATGATTCCGGAGAGTATCAGCAAAAGACAGCAGCATAGTTGAAAAAAGAGGAGCACGAACAATAGAAATGAATTAGGAGAAGAAGTCGATTCTCGATCGATCGGAATCAAAAATCCCAACGCAATCCATTTAAATGAAGTATCATCAAAATCTGTAAAAATAGGTGTGTGCGTTTCTAAACCCAAGGGGCTTCGAAGAGGCTCTTCGTCAGAGGTGGTGGTTTATTCTGAACCCCCACCTCAGACTGAATCTAAGAGCCTCTTCAAGCCTAAGCCCCGTACTCCTTCCGACATTGTTCGTAATACTAGAGATCTTCTCCGTCTCCTTCAAAATTCTAATTCTTCTGATAACAAACGTGATAATGATAAGGTTCAATTTCAATCTCTCTATTTAATTTCAATTTCTTCACTGTTGATGTTTCTGATTTTGTTTTTGTTTAATGCTTCTGCTATTACTACTAGATGATCGAATTGTTTAAGAATTTGAGGGAGATGAAAACGATTCTGTATGGAAATAGTGAAGCTGAACCAGTTCCTGAAGCTTGTTCGCAGTTGACTCAAGAGTTCTTTAACGAAAACACTTTGAGATTACTTGTTCAGTGTCTTCCAAAATTGAATTTGGAGGTAGTTATCAATTTTGTAAACACGGATTATGAATTATGATATTAGCATTTGTTTTAATCATATCTGTGATTTTGGGTTTGTGCAGGCTAGGAAAGATGCTACTCAAGTTGTTGCAAATTTACAGAGGCAACAGGTTCAATCCAAGCTGATTGCATCTGATTACTTGGAGAAAAATTTGGATCTTATGGATATTTTGGTGTCTAGGTAATCAATCGTTGGACGAATATTTATTTGTTAAAAAATAGAATAAAATTGTTGGATGAACATTTTGGTTTGTTGATGTTTGAATTATAGTTTGTTGTTTAATTCATCGGCTCCGCTTGACCAAATGGATTGAAATTGAATCTAATTTTGAAATATTGGCTGAATTGTATGTATTTTTTGCGGGAATACTGTCACGTTCATGTTACTATGTGCATACGACTTCTTTTGGTTCTTATCGTGATGCTTGTTGTGAAATTTTGCTTTTTCTGAAATTGATTATAGTATGTTGTTGACTTATTATTGTCGTTTTTATTCGCAGCTATGAAAACCCGGAGATGGCTCTGCACTATGGTGCAATGTTAAGGGAGTGTATAAGACATCAGATCGTTGCAAAGTAAGTAAAAAGTAGAAAAAAAATTCCTTTTTGTGTTTTCTGTTATTTCGAACATAAAAGTGATTGTCGTTTTCCAACGGAAATACAAACATTTTGGTCAAGGTTTTAATCACGTTAGATTAGTTTAATGTTTTGAAAGTCATTAATAAATGCTTTTGTTTCCGATACTTCCGTATAATTACACCTCCAATGTGACTTGTTTTAATTGCCAAATGAGAAGGATACCGCGTTTACAAAAACTTGACTGTAGATAGATGAAATCATGAAAAGTAAATTGTCATAGGTATGTTATTTCTTTCAAGCACAACTTCTGTGATTTGACTTAACGGTAAATATTGGTCTTACATTAGATATGTTCTGGAATCACCTCATATGAAGAAGTTTTTTGACTACATTCAGCTTCCAAATTTTGACATTGCCGCGGATGCCGCAGCAACTTTTAAGGTAATTATTAGTTTTGGCGTCGTGCACATTTTGCCCACAAAGTTTGGTGTTATATCATTTTATTTTGTTGTAGGAATTAATGACAAGACATAAATCTACTGTAGCTGAATTCCTTTCCAACAATTATGAATGGGTAGGTTCCTCCCATACACACTCAATTTAATTAGAAAATATTTGCCTTCTTAGTTTATATGCTTGTCTATTGACATGCCACTTTTTGTCATGTCCCACCTCTTCCTAGCATGGGTGGTATGCTCAATTGGTGAAGGTGTAATAATCTAATATAGTTAATACTTGGTGCTGGTGAGGGCACTTTTAGCAAAGGAAATCTCATAAATGAGTACACAATAATTGAGATCCGGTCTACCTTTTGGTTTGCAGAAGTGGAATAATATGCAGGACCTACATGTTTTTAAAGTGATTCCTTCCATTTTGGATGGAAAGCATGAGAAAAGGCTGCATATTGCAGCTGTTATCATTACCATAATAATCTTACTTTCTTTTAGTTAACCGTATTAACTATTAGTATTCACGTATTTTAATATTAATATTTACGTCATTTCACATATATATATTTTTTTTTCTTCCGTGTCTGTACCAATCAAACCAGAGAAGGAGAAAAGTTTCTGCATTCTTTCCTTTCACTATCTTTCTGCACTCTCTCTCTGAAACCAAACAAAGCATTATATTATGTTTTAGTTCCAAATATTTCATATTTGATTTGTCATTCCATTTTAGTTACCTGCCACAACTCATTTGTTTTTATTGCTAATTCTTTTCAGTTTTTTTATGAATATAACTCCAAGCTATTGGAATCTTCCAATTATATTACAAGGCGACAAGCTGTGAAGGTATGTTGTCAGTTTTTTGCATTTATTTAGACGGTAGGAATATTGAGCACGGAGGTGTTTGGGTTTCAGAGAAAAATTTTGCCTCTTCAACTTGTTTTAATAAATTTGGCTTGTTTAATGCTACTTCTGTGTTCATTTGACCTATAAAACATAAATTTGAAAAATAAACAAGTCAATGCACTGTTAATGCTGCTTTTATTATATTTTTCCTGTTAAAATGATGTGTAATTATGTTTTCCTCTCTCTTATCTTCTTACAGTTGTTGGGAGATATGTTACTTGATCGCTCAAATGCAGTTGTAATGACGCGATATGTCAGCTCCAGAGACAACTTAAGGATTTTAATGAATCTCATGAGAGTATGTTACCTTCCTATATAACTTCATGTATGTCTTATGAGTCACAACTTGTCTTCCTGCCTTGCTTGTCTCCTTCCCTGTCCAAAAGCAAAAGGAGGGAGGGGATAGTTTTTATGAACATCAAGACATCCTTTGTGACTTATTGTTCCACCTTATCTGTCCAGGCATAATGATTACTAAGCACTGATATGGTCAATACTTAATATTGAGTTTCTGATGAGCACACAGTCTAACATTGAATATAAAGTTAGTTATTTAGTTACTTATATGTTTACACAGGCTTTTAATGGGTTATTGCTGATATCTTTATGCAGGAGTCAAGCAAGAGCATACAAATAGAAGCATTTCATGTTTTCAAGGTACTGTAGTTATTTAATTACAAAATATTATATACTCTGACGCTGTTATTGCCTCCCAAATTTTGGTTCTCTGTGTTGATGTGTTCTTGTCGTAACAGCTATTTGCTGCTAACCAAAAGAAACCGCCTGAAATCATTGGTATACTTGTTGCGAACAGAAGTAAGCTTCTGAGACTGTTAGGCGACTTGAAAATCGATAAAGGTAAGGGATCATATGTTATTTGTCAAGAGCTTTGCATTTGTTTTGATGGTGTCATGTTCCCTTGTTTACATGTTTATTGGGATTTTCAGAGGATGAACAGTTTGAAGCTGACAAAGCTCAAGTTATGAAAGAAATTGCTGCTCTTGAACCTAAGGAGTAGGGAGACCATCCTTGAGCTCCGTATTGTGTCAATTAGCAAATTGTATTGTGCCATTTAACTTCATTTGGTCGTCATTGCTATAGCTCTTTTAGTCTTCATTAAGTTAAGATTAATATTTCATACACATTTCTATGTTTCGATTTCATAATTTTATTTTGGTTCTGTAAATTTATTACAAAAATAAATTGCTCAAAATAGATACATGCAATAGAAGTATATGGATTTCTTGGTGTTTAGAAAGCTTTACCGTAGCAACCCAGGAGTTTATAAATTGCATAGGTCATTCTAAATTTGTTCAGCAAATTACAGGGTTAATTTATTACTACTCTATGATGTACTTCTGAAATGCAGTTTAAACTTGCTGCGTTAACAAATTCTGTCTGATGCAAAATTCGGTTGCACAAAATTTGGTCCTCAAGCGCATATCTTACATATTGAAGCTCTGTTTGACACTGAAACATTTAAATGCTTTTCAGATGTTCCATAGGATATTGAGTAGGTTGGAGTTTCGTTTGGGCATTGCAGAATGAAGGGAAAGTTCAGTGGAACAATATACTCCTCTGTTCTATATATTATAAAGCAGAAGACGGATATTATATTATTCCTTTCAAAAAAAATAAGACTAAAAAGCGATGATAAGCACAAATGCTTAAAATGGGATCAACGAAAACAAAGTACAAAATGTATTTTTATATTTTTCATACGAGAGAAAATAATTTGTATTTATCAATTGTAAATTGAATACGTATTTTGTAAAGATATTATTTGATGCATGAGAATGTATTAATTAAATACAAAGAATTATGAGAAAGTTAGACTTCTATAATATGTCTCAAATATGATTGTCTTTCATCGGAAAAATATTTTAAAAAATATATAAAAAATGTTAGAGAGTGTCTAAGGCATTAGTTAAGAAAACTTATACTAAGAATGTTTTAGACATTCGATAAGAAAGCAATGACTACTTTTCATTGAAGAAACTTATTAAAAAAAAATGAAATGTTAACTGGTGCCTCGGGATACTGTTTAATCCATTAAAAATAAAAAAGTTTCATTTTTAATAATAACTTTCTTTTTTATATCATTATACATTGGAGTACCGATTAACATAACCCTATTTTTTTTTTTTACAGAAAATGTTAAACAGTGAGTTAAGGTATTGGTTATAAAAAGGCTTAATTGCAGTGTTAACCCCCTAACTTTCACAAAGTTGCGATTTTGGCCCTTAAGAAAAAACTACAAAACGGCCCCCTAAGTTTTGCATCTGTGTAGCAGTTTTGGCCCCAACGACAAAAATAAAATAAAATAAAATAACACGTGGCACCTCACTTAGGGTGTCACGTCAGCGTAGACCGAGTCAAAATTGACATTGGGGGCCAAAACTGCCACAAATGCAAAACTTAGGGAGCCGTTTTGTAGTTTTTTTCTTAGGGACCAAAATCGCAACTTTGTGAAATTTAGGAGGTTAAAAGTGCTGTTAAGCCTTATAAAAACAAATACAGCAATAATGAGTTGAAAAATGAAGAAATCAACTTTATCAAAGTTTTTCTTTCAAAAAAACTTTATCAAAGTTTTAAAATCTAAAACTATTACCCAAAAAATATAAATATAAAGGGAAACTGGGAGGAAGTATATTCTACTCTAGGACTGAAAAAAGACTGCGATAGATTCTAGAATTTTGAGATAATTTTGTGATGTTGCAAAGTGCTGGGAATGTAGTGGCAGGACAGTTCTGACTCTGAGTTTCAACAAAAAACATTGATTTGACCCATACTGTAAATTACTGACAGTTTGTTATGTTAATGTCAAAAACATACTTTTGTTTTTTGTCGTTTTTTTGTCTTAATCAAAAGTGTTGAACTCAAAATGAGTATCACCACTTCAACATTCTCTATTCTTCCTTTAAACCAATTCCTCAACAATGCCAAAAACATTTCTCATCTTAAACAAATCCATGCACTTTTTCTCAAACACGCACCTCATCACTTCTTTGATCGTCTGCTATTTCGGGTTCTCCAGTTCAGTGCTGAAAAATCCAATCTTTGTTATGCCCACAAACTGTTTGATACAATGCCAAACTGCTCAAATTGCTTCATTTGGACTTCTCTCATTCGCGCATTCCTTTCCCATCACACACATTTTCGCCATTGCATTTCCACCTACGCTAGAATGCACAAAAAGGGGATTTTGCCGTCTGGTTTCACATTCTCTTCGGTTCTCAATGCATGTGGGCGTGTCCCTGCTGTGTTTGAAGGGAAACAGGTGCATGCAAGGTTGGTTCAGTCGGGGTTTCTTGGAAACAAGATTGTCCAAACTGCATTACTTGGCATGTATGCAAAATGTGGCTATGTATGTGATGCACGTGACGTGTTTGATGGAATGGTTGAGAGAGATGTTGTTGCATGGACAGCTATGATTTGTGGGTATGCCAAGGCGGGGAGAATGGTTGATGCAAGGTTGCTGTTTGATAACATGGGGGAAAGGAATTCTTTTACTTGGACTACTATGGTTGCTGGGTATGCAAACTATGGAGACATGAAAACTGCGAAGGAATTGTATGATGTCATGAATGGCAAGGACGAGGTCACGTGGGTTGCAATGATAGCTGGGTATGGGAAGTTGGGGAATGTGAGTGAAGCCAGAAGGATATTTGATGAAATACCAGTGCCACGGAATCCATCAACTTGTGCGGCATTGCTGGCTTGTTATGCCCAAAATGGATATGCTAGGGAAGCTATTGAGATGTATGAGAAAATGAGACAAGCAAAGATTAAAGTCACTGATGTGGCAATGGTGGGTGCCATATCAGCTTGTGCTCAAATTAGGAACATTAGAATGTCTAACTCGCTAACATGCGATATCGAGGAGGGTTTTTGTGGTACGTCCTTTCTTATTGTTTTTTTCTTTTTCTTTGGTGGTCTATTATTATGTTTGTTTTAGGTAATATGTCGGGCAATGGGCACTAACCTTTGTCCTTTTGTTTGATTGTTCTTTTATCTCAGAAAGGACACATATTGTTTCCAATGCATTGATCCACATGCAATCAAAGTGTGGAAATATAGACTTGGCATGGAGGGAGTTCAGTATAATGAGAAACAGAGATTTGTATACTTACAGTGCAATGATTGCAGCTTTTGCTGAGCATGGGAAATCACAAGATGCTATAGATCTTTTCTTGAAGATGCTGCAAGAAGGTTTAAAGCCAAACCAAGTTACATTCGTTGGGGTCCTCAATGCATGTAGCGCTTCAGGTCTAATTGAGGAAGGTTGTAGGTTTTTTCAGATTATGACTGGGGTGTATGGTATTGAGCCCTTACCCGAGCACTATACTTGCATGGTTGATCTTCTTGGTAGGGCCGGGCAATTGGAAAAAGCATACAGTCTCATAAAGGAGAATTCAGCTAGTGCTGATGCAACAACTTGGGGTTCTTTATTAGCAGCTTGCCGGGTTTATGGCAATGTGGAATTGGGTGAGACTGCTGCCAGACATATCTTTGAGATTGACCCTACAGATTCTGGAAATTATGTTCTTCTAGCAAACACTTATGCATCAAGTGATAAATGGGAGTGTGCAGAAGAAATTAAGAAGTTGATGAGTAAAAATGGAATGAAAAAACCTTCGGGGTATAGCTGGATACAAAGAGAGACCAAAGGACAGTATCAAGAAGAAGCACATTGCTTCGTAGTTTCAACCAGTTAGGCATCTTCTTTTATGTTTTCCTGATTACCTTCTGTCCCGGCGAGCATTGCACATCATTTGCCGTTGCTTGTATGTTCAAAATATTTCAGCAATTCTGACATGAGCTTTTGAATTACAAGCTTTATTTTCTGGATCATCATACATGAAATCATTAAGAAAGGCTGCCAATCAAGTATTCTGCTGTGCAGAATTGATATACTGAGGATGGGAATGGGGTATCGAGAATTTTCTCACAAGGAGAGCCTCTCCGAGTGTCGAACCTTTGCAGAATTGCATGTGGAAGGCTGAATGTATGCTTTGAACATGGCTTTGGAGGTGCTTGGTATCAGTTTCCCATCCCACGTAAATAACGGCCATTGTAATAATAAGATATGTCATTGGCATGGTCATTTCCTTCTTATCAGCAATGTGGCACTGGCTGGAGTTATATTTGATCCGCAAGGTACTTTATTTAGACACTTTTGTTCTTAACTTGAGAATATTATTTCTGTTGTTCTAGAATGGAGCTTGATCCTTTACTTCTTCCAGCATTTTGCAGCAAATTTTTCAGGTGTAATAAACTTCTACTTCGCTGGGTGATATGCTGTCTTGTTAAAAGACACTTAGCTGCACCGCTACATATCAGAAGATCATCCAGATCCTCTAGAGACTCGAGTGTTTGGATTTTCAGGTACTTGCTGTATTGATACTATTCCCTATGCCACTTTTAAATGATGTTTTGGAAAAAAATAATCATTCTATTTATCTGTAACTTCAAAATTTTAAAACAAAATCAATTGTATTTCTTGGCATGGATTTTTATCTTGTGGACATTTATCTAAACATTGTCGGATGGACATGCAATGTGAATGTGGCAAATTGTTATTATGTGACATCGTTATTCATATGAATTATTTAAAACACAAACTTGCACATATATGTTTAAAAGATTTTATTTTATACTTGTGTCAAAATCTGATGGTTCATTTGCTTCAGGTCTGTTGTAGACATTGACATCACATCTCAACGTGTAGCTGCTTTGAATCCTTTTTTTTTTTTTCTTCCTTCCAATGATGCTTTTGTTGATACTCTGTGCCAAACCGAGTGAGAAACTAGTTATTAATCAAATTACCGTGTTAACTTGCCCTATCTTAATTTAATCCATTTTCCTGTTGTCATAATAGTGTCATGAATAACTTTAATCATTTTCTAATTCTCTTGCTATCATACTCACCAAACCATTAGTTTAATCCAGTCTTTTTTTTCTTCCAAGAATGACACATGGTAATATGGTATAATAATGCAACTTGATTGAATAATTCCATTCACATATGGCCTATTGAGCCGGCTACCAAGAAACATCATCGTCTTTTGACCATTTTTTGTTTATTTCCATATTACTATTATATTGAAACTCCTTTTTCAATATCTTTTATTTTTAATATTGTATGATCGAGTCTTTTGGTAGTTGGTATTATCCTAAAATCAACAAAATTGGAAGAAATATGTAAATAAATGGCTAGTAGTTAGCCATCCGTCATGAAGTGAGTTGCCATGCGCGTCTCTTTCTTGTTTGGTTTACGAACTCTCATCATAGTCATAACATGCAGTGAACCTTAATGATAAAAAATATATATACAATAAAATGCAATTGATCTGGAACAAAGGAAAATAAAGTTTGAAGATAATTGAATAATCCAACTTCTTAATACTGTTAGGTATATTTGTTTGGATTTTGATTGACGTAATTGATTTAAATGAAATAGAATATTTTATATTGTGAACAATAAAATACCATGGATGTTATTTCATTTTATTTAATACCACTATAAAAAAAACAGTTTTCTTCTCATTTAATAGATATTTTTTCTCACATGCTATTGTATCTCATTATCATTTCTTGTCACTTGGCATATCATTAGGTTGACAATATCTGTTCAATTTAGGATGGGTCAATGTGTATCCAAACGTATCTTCGTACAGGGCATTTGAGCTGTATGCGTCAACGTCTCAGTTCTACAACTAGCCTCTAATTGACATCAAAATAATGTTTTAAAAATTGAAGCTATTAGATAATGAATTGGTTTTACTTTGAACCTTTCTTGTTTTGTCGTTTGATTCAATTTCAGTTGATTCATACATTTATTTTGTCCAACCAATCAAATTATAACTAAAGATGACTTAGTTTGATTGCTTTTTAAAAAAGGAGAATGTTAACCGGTGCTCCGGACATTGATTAAGCATCTAAAAGAAGCAAGATTTTATTAAAAAGTGGTGTAATAATTAGTGGTCAAAAATAACAGTTTATATTTCCAAGACAATTTTTTCTACTTTTGGATTCATTAACCAATACCCCGGAGCACTGGTTAACAAGACCCTTTAAAAATAATCTAAATTCGAGGAATGATGTTAAACTTGTAGTTGTTTTTAGAAGCACTTGTCAGTATAGTATCAAAAAACTCAGTAAAATTCATCTTTTGTTTTTGCAACAACCTGAAGAAAGGTGTTGCTTCCAGAGAACGTTATAATAATGATATGATATTTGAAACTTCAAGGAATGTAGGAAGAGTAAAACATAATTAAACAATAAATAGAAATATGAAGAAATAGAAAGTGATACAATGTATAGCACACGCACAAAAAACACACCCCTAAAAGTAAGTATCCTGTGAAAGAATTACCTCAAAAGTCAAAACTAAGACTCTTAAGAAGAAGCTGGAGAACCCAAAATATACAAAGGGGTCTAAAAGTAAAAGACACAAAAATAACAGAAAAAATCCAATGTAATCTTTCTACACATCATTCCTATACTTACTATGGCTTAAAGGGTAGAAGAACCATGGCCATTTGCTCCATTAACACCATCTGAAGTTTTGTTCTCTGCTTTCTTCCTCTTCATGCATACCATCCACGTGTAAGCTTCCAAAAGGACAGCAATGCCCCCCAAAGCACCAATAATACCAATGTAAGCATGCTTCCAGTTCTTGTAACGATCCCCTACAAAATCTCCCAACGCTTCAAACCCTTTGAAAACGTTTACAATGCTAATGCTTATGGTAACATACCCTACAACGTGGTGGTAGATATTCCAGTATAATCTCAACTTATGGTCTTTGTTTGGCCTCAAAAATAGAGCAAACACTTGAAGAGTTGCCAAGGTTACAAGAACAATAGCAAGTGCTCTATGAGTGTCGTATGTAATACCCTCCGAATCACTACCGAGTTTGAGACCAGTGCCAAAACCAGATAATCCAACTATGTAGGCAGAGACTTGACATGTTATGTGAAGATAGAACCAAGCAGGGTCTGCGGATTTGAACACCTTCAAATATCTTGCTATTACTGCTCCCGTTGGCATCAAGATTCCCCAACTTATTGCATTTAGTACTCCATGTGTCTGAAAATTAAGAATAACATTAATTTAAAATCAAATACCAATCAAACAAGAATCATCCCTAATTAAAAAGTACTAACGCGACATAATTTATAAAATTGGAAGCCACATATGTAAGTGTCGTGTTGGTGTTGGTCGAACTACAATAACACATGTTGTATGGTGAACACGCCTCAAATTTAAAGTGTCGGTTTCACGTAGATACCAAACAGGATTATACAGTCATATGTAGTGAAAATTAAGATTTAGATAAGTAAGTTTTTAAATAAAGTTCTAGGATTGTGATATGGTCCTATGCAATTGCATTATGACCACAATCGAAACAACATATGATACTCTCTATTAACAAGAATTTGGATGTGAGTATGAAAACATGAGATTAGTTTAGACATAGTATCTATATCAACAATAAGAAACTATATTTTTTGTATGATTTTAACAAAGATTTGATTAAAGTCAAATATTTATAATAATTCAACGGTTTTGTGTAAAAATTCTTATACAAGTGCTTATCAATTAAATCCTTAAAACAGTATGAACTTACATTTCTTCTTCTTTGACGCGAACCAATCCCACTTGCAGCTTGGGAGGTACCAGAAACAAGATCCAAGACTTCCTTAGAGTTTTGGTGAGAAGATTCATGGCTATGTTCTTGAGGAGTAGAATCAGAAGAGAGAACCCCATCTTGCCATACATGAACCAAAGAGGTTGTTCCATTTGGAAGGGTCAAAGTAGCGAAAATAGTAACCTCGTTATTCTGATACGTGGCAGACAAACCAGAAACAGGATAACTAATGGTTCCTTCTTGCAACCGTGTGCTTGTGTCTACAATGTTTGAAGTATAGGCTTTTGGGCTTCCACTGGCTGATGGAATAGCGACCAAAGCTTGTGCTCCGATCATGGCCGGGTCAAGAGTCCTGCTTGGATTGATAGCCCAAGCAACCCATCTATTTGTTGCAGTTATTCCAGTGTGTATGTATGCTATGTCTAATTTGCCACTTGTTTCATCGTATGACCAGTGGAGGTACGAGGTTAACTGTGGAAGATCACGGCATGTTGTGAACGCTTTGTTGTTTGAGAATGTTTGGTTTTTACATGATTGAGTTTGAGCTGAGGATGTCAAAATTATGCTACTCAAAACACACAAGGCCAACGTAAGCCTCAACATGATGGTGCTAAAATTGTCTCCTCCTTCCCTTTGCTTTGTGTAGATTCTTCAATGGGTTGCTTTTGGCCAAATTAATGGGTTTTTAAGAAGAAAAAACTCAAAGGGATCTTTATTGTTTATTTCTTTCTTGTTGTGATGTAAACAACTAAGAGTAAGTTTAATACAATATGAGAGGGACAGAGGAGGGAGATTTGTTTATTTATATAAAGAGTTGGTGGGGTTTGGTTGTTGATGTGGAATGAGGGCGGAAGAAGAGGTAAGAGAAGGAAGAATATCATACATTTTTTGAATTATTAACAAATAAACCCTTGATTAAAATTTTAAGATAAAATAGTACCACTAATCATAAAATAAAATTAATTTGACCGTGTCATAACACTAGTTGTTTGATAAGTTTTACTACGTTTGATAAGTTTTTTATATAAGAATGAATTTGACAATAACAATTTTTAAATTTTAGTGAATGAATAATGTTTGAAAACTAATGTACTGATATTTTTAGATAATAGTAAAATCATTTTTGAATGACCAATGTACTGTTTAAAGTATCAAAGTGAGATTTAAGTCTAAGAAATTGAGCTGAATACAGAAATGATATTTCAATTACCATTCCCGCAAATAGTTTGAATTCCTACCCCCTCCAGTCGAACACGTTATTTTATCTTCTGTTAATCAATCAATGTCTAATAATTGATTTGACAAAGTAAACATAGGTGCAATTTAGACATCAATGTAACGTTTTTTATTTTGATGTGAGGATTATGCGAGTAAAGACTAAAGAAGATCAGAAGTTTCTCGGCAGGTTTAACAAAAACGACAGGCAGTAGGTGAATATGCATGAGGCGGCTCAATAATCTTTAAGTTTGGTTTTTTTTTATTTTTTTTTTTAAATCTTTTTATAAATAGACGAAATAGTAAAGTTATTATAAACTCACACACACAAGTGTAGATGTTGGATCCCAACTTCAATTATGGCATATGGCTAACAATTTTTCATTTTTTTGTCATTTTTATCCTAAGAATATCAAACTTTTTCATTGCCTTCATTTAACATGTGATTTTCATTTTATTCGTTCTAAAATTGAATTCTACTTATCATTAAGGATAAATTTCCCTCAATTCATCATGGAATAATGTAGGTCTCACTTAAAAAAAACCTGATATTTTTTGGTCTAAAACATAAGCAAATTTAACAACTTTTAGTCTATTTAATTTAAAAATGGCATTCCTATTATATCATCAATTAAAATAATTTTTGTTTTGTAATGACTTTTAATATTTACAATGAAACAAGTTTCAGTGAAGAGTACTTTTGAAACACCCTTATTATATTTGTAAAATCAGGAAAATTAATTTGCATTCAACTAAAGTTTCTAAAGATATTGCCAACTTAATTAGTGTCCCGATACTTCTAATGCAGTAAAATCAGGAAGAGTACTTTTTTGAAACATGTCAAAGAGCCCAAAATTATAATTTTATGTTAAAAAAAAATCAAATTTTTAAAAAGTTGAATGTATATACTTTGAGACGATATATTGAGCTGATTAACTTTTATCATTTCTTAATAAGTGTGGTGTGGAGTTTGTTTATTTTCTTCTTATAATCATCATATGACAAAAGGATGTAAGTTGTATCATTTTATTGAGTATTTACATTGTTACTTTTCTCAATGTAAAAAATGACAAATAAACTCCGAAGAGTGATACCAAAGTATTGTTTTCAACTTGTCTTGGGTCTTAGGCCTAACCTGTTCTTTCTTAATGATATAAGAGTTCTCTTCTCTATTGACAAACCAAATAATTTTTTTATGCAATTAAACAATCTATTATTCATATACACAAACCAATTAATACACAACAACCCCTACGCAAGAGGGCTTAGCGTGTGGAGGAGGAGATGACCAAGACCACCAGCCCAGCTGAATCAAACTGGTTGATCTTTTCCTGCTGATTCTAGGACCTGCAGACACATATTCTTTTTCAATAATTAATTTATTTGAGCCAATTATTTTAATATAGCAATCAACTTAATAAAAGTGAAATTCATTATCGTTTTCTTTTACACATGAATTAATCAATTCACTTTAGTATACATTCAAAAATACTTTGATGAGATGATAAATAATTCCTTCCAACTTAACTAGAGATCATGAGTTAATAATGCAACTGTGTTAAATTTCTTGAGGGTTTGGTATACAAATATTTTAATTAATTTATATAATATCGTTGCAAAATCGTATTTGACATGTTTTGATCAGATACATAAGAAAAAGAAAAAAAATTAAAGCAGGAAAATGAATCTATATAAATATATAAGACAACCTATTTCATTGGACGGACCTAGCGTTACCTGCAACTTGGCAATTTCCATCGATCATTGGTGTCGTTGTACGCTGTCGTTTTCATTGGACTGGAATTAGAATATATGCAATGCAATGCAATGGTGTCGTGGACTTTAAGAAGGTCATTCTTGGTGTACGGTATATAGCCGTATATCACAAAGGTTATATTACAACCTTCCACACCTTATTTTAATTTATCTTCAATATAATAAGAAAAATATTAACTTAGTCAAAAATAATAATATTAATAAGTGTACTTAAATCATTAGTTAAGAAAGAGAAATGCTAATCAGTGTATATTGGTTACTGAGTTAAATATAGTAGTGTTTTGCATTAAAAGTTGTATATTCAATGCATTAAAAGTTTAAAAAGTTTTTATTTTGACTTAAAATTTTCTTTTTTAGTTTCCTTACCGAGTGACCCGGAGACACTGGTTAGCATGACGAAATTAAAATCAGATTGAATAGAAAATTATGTATTATTAATTTATTAAGTGTTTGACTTATATTTTTAAAATAAAAGTTTACATTTATGAATTTATTAAACTATGTTTTTAAAACACTTGTTAGCACGACCTTTTAAATTATTTTAAGTAATAAAGATTAGTCAAATTGACAAATGTGAAGGATCTTAAAATCGATGTTTTTAGGCTTCAGACTTATGTGATTCAAATGAGGTTATTGCATGATTTGAATCATGTTGAAAAATCTGCATCCACACACTTAGTGTAGTATATGATTCGATTCACGATTGTGAGACCGAAAGATTGATTTGAATTAGTACTATTTTTCTACAAAAACAACGTTGATGAAACAAAACAAAAGTTCTTTGTTTTTTCAACAAAAAAAACAACATAAAAAGATAAGTAAAAAGAGTATTCAAGCCACCAATAAGTACAAAAATTAACTTCTCAAAATCCATTATCCAAAGTAAACCAACTATTCATAGAATAAGCACGACACATTCTTCTTCTTATGTAATAACCATTGCAAAGAGATATGTTAATTTATGATCTATCCACCACCTCCATTGCCATCAACTTCTTCTCCAAAAAAAATACAATCATTCGTAACTTTCTCTATTGCACAAAGAGTTGTATGTCAAACCAACATAAAAAGTCTTTTCTTTCCTTGTCTTTACCCGCGTAGAGGCACCAACTTTGATTCACTAATAGTTCAAACTTCAAACATCAATATAGGTATCATTATTTTTTATTAACTTAGTCTATTTTCACAAGTATATTTTACTGTACGTAGTTGTAACATGGGAGTGCATAAGTCACGACTCACAAGAACCTTAACTTCACATAAAAAAAGAAGTTACAATTTACACGATCTTTGAAGTATTGGTGTCATTTAACATGGGAAAGGTGAATCCTTTCCCACCATGGGAAAGGTTGATTTTGACTTACAAGTGGCATTAAACAAGTTGCATGTAACTTTGTTTGGTATTTTGGTTTAGACAAACAAACTTTAATGAGATATTAAACTAAACTTTGAATTACACCTTCCATTTAAAAAAACACTACTATCTACACCACCAAAATTCTCTACTACAATAATATATTTATCTTGAAATATTTTTATTTATTTCAAAGTATTTTTTTCTTTTTAAAATGATAAACGTAATATATGAATTTGTTGATATTTTTAACTGAACTTATTTAACTTTTTTTTTAAACAAATAAAAGATATTCATTTAAATTGAACTTATTTAACTTGATTACCACTAACGTACTTGTATGTCTGTTTTATATATAGATATGGAATAAATAATTTTTATTTTATTTTCATTGAAAACAATTTTTTTCTGAGCAATTATTGAAAACATATTATTTATTTATTCAAAATGGTATACATATATGAAACGGAAAAAAATAATGATAAATATGTATATGGTTCTATAGAAAGAGTCAATTGTTTTTCAACAAAGCAAAATTATCGAAAATAGAAGAGAGTTCATCGTTTAAAAAAAAATAGAAAGTAGTGCAACCATAAAAAAAAAATGTAGTGTTGTTACTTTTCTACTCAGTAACGTGGATGTTTTCTTTTTTTTTTTTAATGGGAATTTATTTTATTTTATAAAAAAATAATAAACATAGTAAAATAATATTAAAAGTTAAAATTGGAAGAAAATGTAAGAAGCTATAAGCTACTTGAGGGGTTTCAATAGAAAGTTTTGGTATTGGCTTGATGATTTTTGGTTTAGTCACATAGGCTCATTAAATAAAATAACATTAACCTATATAATGTAGTAATGTAGGGTTCCAATTTTTTTAGAATGTTTAAAACCAAAAAGTTATAGGTAACAAATCTCAACCATTGAATATATATATATATATATATATATATATATATATATATATATATATATATATATATATATATATATATATATATATATATGGTCAAAGCAACATCTTTTCTATGGTGGGAAAGGATTCACCTTTTCCATGTTAAATGACACTTAAAATATGGTGGCATCAACTCTCTTTCTTCCTTTCCTTTGCGTGAAACAAAAAATATGGTTCTAATTGAAATTTCTTCTATGATTAAATTTGTTTATTTTTATTTTTTTGTGACTGGAGAGAGACACATGCCTGTTGAAATTTTTTGTTTAATGATTTAGGTTTGAATGTTTGCCATTAAAATTGAAGGAGGAAGATATTTAGTATTGAGTGTTTATGATAAAACCATATTGTTAAGATAGTTAGAAGTTAGTTAAGGTAGTTAGACTAGAGTTGGTAATCAACTATAGTTAGTTGATAAGTAAACTAGAGTTAGTAGCTTGGTTAGAAGTCACTTAGAGTTAATTACTCAAACTAATCTCTATATATAGGAACATTATTGTACTCATTCATCGACTTTTATCAATCTATTCATTTTATAATGAGTTTTCATGAGTATCTCCCACATGAGTACTCTTATGTTTGCTTTCTTACGGATCACTATGATCTTTATCCTTGAGATTCTACGATTACTAACACATATTCTCTACTTTATCTAATGATCAGTATTTACTTTTCCATGGTGGAAAAAAAGTACCCTTTCCCATGCTAAACCCCACCCTAAAGTATTAGACCCAGCTTTAGAAAAAAAGTGGAATTTGCCCTATCCCTTTGTCTGTGATAATATGATCCAACTAAAAAATAATAATATAAATAAGATTTGTCAAGAATGGGATTTGAACCCATGCCCTTTCGGACCAATACTTGAAACTGACACCTTAGACCAACTCGACCATCTTGACTTTTATTTAATTTTACTTTTTATGGTATACCAATATATTTAACCTGAATTTGTTTTTAAGAAATAGATTTAACACAATTATAAACTCATCTTTATATCTAATCCTAGCAAACATGTTTACCCTAATTATCAAACCCTAAACCTAATTTTTTGGCTCCAATCTATTTCAGCCGTTGATCAGATCTTTTTTATGGTTTGCATACATCCTAAAATTTGAATTTCAAATTCATTCTTGAAACCCTCATAGTCTCTATTAATCCAACGCGTTTTCATTTTCCAAGACACTCCTCTTTTTTGCCTAGCTTCATTTCATTACCCCTCTCTCTCTCTCTCTCTCTCTCTCTCTCTCTCTCTCTCTCTCTCTCTCTCTCTCTCTCTCTCTCTCTCGATGCGAATGCCACCATCGAACCCTCCCACCAGAATCCATCAGGCTCCGCTGCATCACCACCATCATCCTGGCGGCACCAACTCTGGTCGACCCACAGTCGGTGCTGATTCCGCCGCCGCAGATTTTAGGTGAGGATCGTAATGACGGCGATGAGGTCAGGACGGGCAACCATGATGGTGACAATTCGATTTCGACCCTTGAGGTAATCCTTAGATCAACAAATTTAAATTTGCTTCTTACGAGATTAGCATGGATTCTCTTCGTTAATTGTTATTTGTTGTGATTTTGATTTTCTCTTTTCACATGTACAGTGGCAACGAATATTGAAGATGACTACAGAGTGTCTATGTAAAAAAAAATGGTGAAGCTGTGTCCATATCATATAGAATTTGATATCTGATACATAGGTGAGAGTTTTATATATATGTGTATGATTTTTTTAATGGTAATGATTCATGTGTATACAATGAATTGGATATGAGCTTAATGCCAACATGCTCTTGATTTTTTGACAGTTCTCTATTTGGTGGATTTATTTTAAGAAATTGTTTGTAAGGTTTATTTCCATTTAATTTGCTTTATTTTAAATTAGAGAATGATTTGCTGTTGTAGGATTTTATCTTAAGCTTTGATTGAGTTCAATATAATGTAATTTGATTGAGTAAAGCAATTGATGCTCTTGAAAATGCATCGCCAAATTGAGAACTTCTTTTTATCCAAAGTAGTTTAACTTAGCTTTGAATGTACACATCAATGAAACTTTGGAATTTTAAGATTCCTGAATAATTATGTCGCTTTATGTATGTCTGTCAAAATCTTAAAACTCTATCACTATGATATTACCATATGTGTTCCCAGCTCAAATTAGATCTGAATTCCTATGATTTTTCCTTTAAAGATGCGTTTTAAGTGGTTGCCATTTGTTTCATGATTTTGACAATCCATTGTGTTTGGTCGTCGCAGGTTCAAAGTATATGTTTGATATGTCAAGGATTTCATGTCTGTCGTGGATCTCCTGAAGTTGTTTTTATATATAGATATGACCTTATTGTATGTATTTCAAGCCTATTTGATGAAACTATTAATGCATTGTGATCTGCTTGAGTATTGCTAAATTCATCAGTAAACTATGACTAAGTGCATATAAAAATAATATTACTGGGTGCTAAGTCACCATGCCTGCAATGTTAATGTTATTTCATGCCACATCCTTTTATACACATATTTGAAGTCTATATAATGACATTGTTAATGTAATGTGTTATGCTATATTACCTGCTGTTTTGGGTTATTATATTCCGTTAAGGTGTTTTCACAAAAAATTGTGTTGCCAATACTGTGGCGTAAACAACCAAATATAATCAAACTAACTTTACTTTAATTGTGCAACTTTATCAAATAACATCAACAATATTATAACAAAAACAAAAAATTAACACATCGTGTATTTTATATTTCTTCAACATACGTACTAAACTTGATATGACCCGTGCGACAGCACGGGTTGACGTACTAGTTATTACAACACCACCATTAGAAGACATATGCATTGCCACAAGACCTTTCATTTATAGTTGATATATAACTTGATTATAATGTCGATTATAAAATTATATTATTATTACAATTCATTAGTATTTTTGCAATACCATCATTAATGTTGTATTTCTATAAATTATTTATTTTATAACCAAAAATATTTTAAATTAAACATTAGACCAAAAAATTACATTTACAACTAGTGTCTAGTGCATATTATAAACTCTAAAATCCATTATATCACAATTATTTATTTCTTTTTTCATTCAAGTAATTTCACAAACACATGGTACTCACACTAAAATACCATTTCAAATCCATCACATGATAAAGCTAATTTTGCAAATCCAAAAGCAACAAACATAAACATAATTTTACAAATATAAACCCATATCATATGATAAAGCAACACAAATTATGTGTTTCAACACAAAACCAAAAACCCATATTTCTAAATTCAAATTATATTATACTTTCATAGCAGTCATCTGAAAACTAAAATATTCTTATTTGATAAACATCCAAACTTTCTAAATCTAAATGGAACGAAATTATGAAACTTGCAACCAAACATTGAAAATAATAGCTGAAACCCAGAAAGTAATTGCTGAAGTTATTTAGCTTTGAATCCATAACAACCTTCTTGCTCATTCCTCTTGCCGTTGACAGCACTCTAGACATCGATAATACAAACTTGCAACAAAATCGAAAATCACCAATTTCTTACATCTACCAAATCACGAAAATTATAGAAGTACATAACCAATGTTTTCAATCATCCATCGAATTCAAGATGCATGCAAATATTCAACCCCATAACTTATTATTTTAATTTAAATCATGGTCAAGACATAGAAACCTTGCCTTAGGCACTTTTCTTCCTAGCATGAAAATTTAGTCGTCAAACGATCTCTCACAATGAATAAGGAAGATAATTTGATTAATGGATTTTGATCATAGACACTACTTTACAAATTGAAGAATCCTACATCGATTATATCTCTTAAAGCTTATAGGTATTATTCATGATCAAGGAAGAGAATGGTAACTTCACCTTAAATAATAAGAAATCATGACAAATAGCCTTAGTCGAACCTTGTGTTCTTCACTTTGCTATTCTCAATGCAATGCACATTAATAATATTGTATCGGATCCGAGGAATCTATTCCTATTCTTAATGAACCTTTGTTACTGAGCGGGGACCAAATTGAGGATACCATTGTGCATGAGGCATATTAAACTTTCAATATTTGTAAAAACTTTCTAAAGAGTGTGTTATAAATCCATTAAAATCAAAACCTAATATCCCGATTGTACGAAAGTCTTAAAAAAATCTTTAAAGTCACTGTATTTCTATAAAGTTATTATTAAAAGACTCTCTTAAACCTATTTTTGATGAGTGCTATTTTGTCCCGCACAGGTGAATTGGGGTATTTTCAATCGAAAATTTGTTGTCCATCTTAACTGGTGAAGTACCTTATAAGTTACTCCTTCTGTCTTAAATTATATCATTCTAATGAAATCCGGTTGTTCTGAATTATGTCATTTTACAATATCAATGAATCATTAATTATCTTCCTATTATTCCTTTTACTATTTATTACATTATTTTTTACCAATTTTTTAATTTATGTTTTCCGTACCATTAATGGAACACAATTTTATAAAATATCCACATTTACTTTCTTTCTTTTATACAATGTTAACTAAATTTTTAAGTAAGTTTATGTGAAAATTGCTAAAGTGATATATAATTTGAGACGAAGGAAGTATAATATTTATTCTTTTGGCATCTTTTTTATCTGAATTTAATTTGTGCTGCTAAAAAATAACAGGTTGGAAGCATCAACATTGCTTTATAGGAGGGCGAATGAGCAAGATTTTGCTATAAACCAGAAAAACAACCACCTAATAAAATAGTTAAACGTAAATCAAGAATCACATTGATTCCGTGTGTGTGAATTCATTAGATCAGAACTGGTCAGGGGAAACAGTTTTACATAGTGACCCCCGTCCACTAGAGGTGGTTATTTATACAAACCCACCCAATTTGGGAATTTTTTGAGAATTTGTAAAACCAGTATTATCATTCTTTTTGAGAATTTGTAAAACCAGTAATATCATTCTTTGTTATTTTTTTTCCCCATTATAGTTAAAACAGTAGTAAAAAGTTGGAAAAAACAGTAATTGTGTTGCTGTTATCACATGTAATGTTTGCAGAATAGTATCAACAAGACACAAGTGAAACAAGATAATCAAACAGTGAAAGATTGATGTGCCCTTGATACAATATTTAGATCAAAGTTTTCTTATATTCATCTTACAGATAATCGGGTTCTACTAAACCTTCCATTTAAGTTCAAACAGATTCGAAAATAGATTTTATTCAATTTAGAGGGGTGTATTGGATCATGATTCTATAAGATTTTAAAAGATTTTTTTATCATGAAAAAGTCTTGTGGTATTCAATCAAGACTCTTTTCAATTTAAAGAAAGTCTTGTGTTATTCAATCAAGATTCTTTGTCATTTAAAAAAAATCATGTGGTATTCAATCAAGACTCTTAATCACTTAAAAAAAGTCAATTGGTATTCAAAATCATTCAAATTTCGAAGGATTGTTTAATAAATCATATTTTGATGGATTTTGTGGGATTTTATAGTGAAATTTTAGAATGAAAAAGTTTTTCATGAAAACATGAGATTTCTTAGGATTGTTTTTCTTTTAAATTTTTTACTATCTCTCCCCCTCTCTCCTCCCTTCTCTCTTACTCTCTCTTTTCCTCTCCCCCTCTCTCTCTCTCACTCTTCCCCCCCCCCTCTCTCTCTTCCTCTCTTCCTCTCTCTCTCTCTCCTCCCTTTTCTCTCTCTCTCTCTCTCTCTCTCTATATATATATATATATAGCTCTCCCGTAAAAAATAAAGTAAAATAAATAAAAGAGTTTTTATTGAGATTTTGTGAAAGAGAGTGTGTGTTATGATCATTTTTTTTAATTATTTCTTAAAATTCATAAAATCTGTTGAAATCTCTTGAAATCCATAAAATCATTTCAAATCCTTTAAAATCTTATGAATTAAATCCATTGAAATCCTTAATAGTCTTTTAAAATCATCAAACTCATCAAAATCCTACAAAGTCTTTTAAAATCCTCTAGACTTTTTTAACCAAAAATTGTCCTTTAAAATCCTAATTCAATACACCCTCCTTAGTTGCTTGCTTTGACAATAAAAAGAAAAAAACTATAATGTTCAGAAGAACTAACAATAAAGCTTACAGGAAAATCCATTTCTAAAATGCCTGTTAGCTTTTGATTTTTTTTATTGGTGCTGCATAAGAGTGATGAAATTGAACATATATGTCATTGAGAGACCTTTTGATCCATTTTTACACAATCATCATCTTTCCCATTACTAATTCAACTTCATTTCTAGATCATATATACGGACACCATATTATTGCATCAGGACAATGAGAATTAACTTCTAAGATTTTGGAATAAACTTAATATTATATAATCATTGCCGAAAGGCCTAAAACATATGAAAAGCAAATGCATTTTCGCATGTGTATCTAAGATAATCTGCAGCTTCATATTGGATTGTATTAAGGATATTCATTCAGAATATGAATTAGATTGTCCTTCCAGCTTGTGAAGAAAAATATCTCAAATTTTTTTTACCGCCACATGGTTGAATTGTTAAAATCAAAAGCCATAGAGTAGCAAGAAACGGATAAAATGAAATTACAAAGATAGATAGATTCATCCTCCCACTTCAATTTCTCCTTTTATCATAACCTTACCATTTTTCGTGACTTCTATCATCTAATGCTCCACAGCTCCTGTCCTGCCAAGTAACATGTCTTGAAATTAGTCGTCATTTTTAATTTAGAAGCGTTTGAATTGTCTTGGATATTGTACATCAAAAAGCTAGACTATATTTCATAACTTGGGTACACCAACAATGTTACGATGCACCCATTTTCGTGCTAATGTGAGAGGTATGAGATGATAAATAGACAGCAGAGAGTAACAGAATAGTATGTGGGAAGGAGGCCTGTCAAGTACAATATAACATACTTTCAATTTGAGATCATATACCCTAAACTTGTGTTAGCAAATTAAAAATAAATTTATAATGTATTTAATGAAGAGATCAAATGACTTAGAATACATGCATACATTAGCAGTTGTCTACAATCAATGTGTATTGTAGAGCTCTTTATAAGCAATTTTTTTTAAAAAAAAAACTCATATTTTAAAATATTTTACACAATAAATATAATAATTAAAAATCAAATTAAATTCCATAGCAATCAAACACAATAACCAACTAAACGTCCACCTGAAATTGATCAAAAGCAAAAATACTTCCATTGACTATCAGCAGATATTGCTACCAAAACAAATAGAAAGGAAGTTAATAGACATGAACACATTGCATCACTATACCTGTCAACATGGTGGAACTTGGATTCGAATGGATTCCTATCCTGCATTGCATCTCTTAGTGGGATACTGACAGCATGATGCTCGCCAAACTAATTCATTAATTCTGCAAACAATACACTACAACTTGTAAAAAGATGCAGAAAAATGTGACACTTTATTCAACCCCCCTCCATAAAACAGCTCTGCTCTAAAGTAAAATAAACAGAATCTCAATAGCACCAATTACTGTAGGGAAACAAAAACTGAGACCGTTAGATAATAGGGGAAAAAACAAACCAGCACAGAGATCCTTAATTTTTAGTTATGAAAAACAAACTAACAAATATAGTAAGATCATCCGGCAGCCACAGCAAGGTATAAATATAAACAGCACCACATACAAATGGTAGAGTAACAACTAAATATATGATTCATTGGAACAACCGCGAAAGTGGTCAAATTTGGGTACAACATAAGAGTAGTCTCTACAATCATTTCTCAGGGAACATAACAAGGGACTGGGTTCAAAGGTAATCTCTACAAGATGAAACCAACAAGAGACTGTCATTGAAAGATTACAGATATGAACTTGTTGGTCACATGAATAACATATGTGATATTAAAGATTAGTCTTTTCACCTATTATAAATACAGAATGCTTAATTTTATTATAAAAGAACATAGGTTAAATATTGTTGCACATGACAGAGAACGTAAGTTAAATATGTTTTTTTTTTTCTTTTATACAAGGTACTCGATCTTGGGGTAAATATCTTGAGGGAATTTTTATTCCAAGAACAGAATAAAAACATATTATAAACGAAACACATATAAGCCTCAGAATTGCAGAATATTATCCACAAGGCATAAAAGCCATTCAGTCCCGAAAGATGGTATTTGGTGTATGATATCATCATTGGCAATCTGTGTTTGTGTGAAATATGAATACAATTAGGTTAAATAAAACATTTGAAAAAATAAAAAAAAAAAATGTGCATCTCATGGCCCCAAACAAGTAAAGGCAGCAAACGCTGCTTAGTTGGCCATGGGTGTATGAGACAACCACCAACAGAGGAATTATCTCCCGAGAAAAGAAAACCGTCAACGCCCGTCAACATTTATATGCAACATTTACTTACAAACACAATCAAGTTAGGGACTTAGATTAAAACCCCCCTCACAACAGAGCAATTTAACAAAAATGATAAAATTTACAAATACTAAAAAATGTGTGTCTCATGGCCGTCCGAAGAAGTAAATGCAGCAAAGCTGCTCCACAAGGAGATGGAATATGAGACAAGGACCGACGGAGGGAGTTCTCTCCAAGGAGAGAGAACCATCAACATCAGTGATCGTTTTTATGCAACGTTTACCTGGAGTTATACAAACACAATTTTAGTTTGCCCCCATTCAAGTTAGAGATTTGGATTAAAATCTCCCGTCACAAAAATTCTTAACTAAAATTAAACATTAAACAATATACATTCTGAAACAATCATAACAATACTGATAAAATTGAAACAATCATGGATTCAAGAAATTCAACTAAAATGAAGTATAGATACATGATCGGAGAGGAGAACACTGGCAACAGTTTTATAGATACAATCTCTTGCTGCCGCCTCCAAAACAGAGACACTAACTCTGTCGGTTCCACACCCGTGGGCTTTTGCTCCGCCGACCCAGGCCCAAGCAAGGTCTAGGTTTGGAACATTTCTTTTTAAGCCCCCAAAATCTCTAAAGGCCCCCTAAAATACAGAATTTACCCTTTTATACAACATTTATATACCGAACTTGTTAGGAAGATAACTACAGGATGATCAATTACAATATCCGGTAGATATAAACCGGATACGTTAGGGAAATATCTTCAGAATGGCACAAAAATTGCGGCGGTTATATAAGACAAAACATAATCTTGGTACTTTTATTTCCTTTTTTGCACTCCACTTGAATTTTATTCTAAACCTTGCGATTTGGGATTTTCCATAACAACCATACCAACAAACAATGTTAGCTTCACTCAATTGTGATCAATTAACAGGTAAATTGTATTTCTTCCTATCACATTGAAATTCTGCATAATTTTTATTGTTTTGACATTGTCACATGCCTTAACTATAAGAACAATAATTTTTTTTACTGTTAATTATTTTTGGAAAGCAATTCATTTGCTAAGCATGACGTAAACATCATGTTAATTAGCAATAAAAATAAAGTTAAAGATATGTGAATCGTTCCCAACTGAAATATCACTAATATCCACTGTGTGAGTTAACGCACACATCTTTGGACGTTGGCGTGACTTAACTCACACACCTTTGGTCGGTGGTCTAAGTACATAGAACACGTTTTTGGACTTGGTCAATTATTCAAACTTGATTTTACACGTTTTTTTTTACTATATTTAGTGTAGTTAAAACATATGTTAGCCATTACCCATATAAATACCCTTACAACCTTCACCATTTCTCACACTATCATCTCACATTCTCTCCTCCTCACTCTTTCCTTCTATTCCTTCTACAACAATGTTTTTTCATCCTTGGGCTTTCATAAAAAGAGACATTTTTGAAAATTTAAGAGATTGTATAAACGGTCAATGGAAATGACAACACACTGCAAATAAGGTTGACATTAAAGGTCTTTTTCTTATTAGACAAGAAACATACCTCACCCAAAAGGGTTTCTTTTTACCCCTTTTTACCCCAAGAAAGTTTATTTTTACCCCAAGAGGTTGATTTTTTTATTTTTTATCCCATAAGAGGTGAAAAACTTCCTGAAGTAAAAAGAAACAGATTTAGCATTACGCCAAGAAGGTTTTGTCTTTAAAACAATACGCAGCGTGAGTTTAATTCACACATAGTTAACACTAGCGTGAGTTAGCTCACGCAAAGATAAAACTTTAGAAGAATAGTTGAATTCTCTAAGGTTTTCTTTAGGCCCCACGTAAGTATACATACTGATGTGTATTTTCCACATTTTTTTTTTGTTTGACATAAAAAAATGTCAAGAGTCTACCAAAAAATGGGATGTCACGAATTAGAATTTTTGAGCTATTTTGCCTAATTGAATAATAGGAGTATTTTTCTTTTTTTAAGAAAATTATAGGAGTATTTTGTTCACTTGTATTAGGTATGCTATTTCTCGCGAATAAAAACACTACGAATTGATCTCGAAGAGTTCACAACCGTTGGATAACTTGTTGAGTGGAAATTAACTTGCCGTCAAATTGGTAACCTAAGCCCTCAAATCATAAATCGCAAAACGTCCATCGCGAAGCTTCACAAAAAGTAACAGAAGAAGAAGAAGAACAATGAGGTTGAGTAAACTGGTTGCTTTCAGTCACACACAAAGAAAAAGAAGAAGAAGAAGAAACACAACTGTGACAGGCACAGCAGTAAATAATTTGTATTTATCTGATAATTGTTGGGAATATGTCTTCACATTTCTCATCAACGACAATCCTCGCTACTTGAAATCTCTCTCTACCGTCTCCAAACAGTTTCTCTCAGTCACCAACACTCTTCGATTCTCTCTAACTATCCTCTATCAAACATACACTTTCCTCCCTCGTCTTTTCCAAAGGTTCACCAACATTACCTACTTTGATCTTAGTTGCTACAACGGCGACCTCAACGCTCTTCTCTGCCAAATATCTTTTCCATTGAATATCACATCTCTCAATCTCTCCAACCAACCCATCATCCCCGCTACTGGCTTACGAGCTTTCTCTCAAAATATTACGACTTTGACTTCTCTCATTTGTTCCAACATTGCTTCTTTACGTAACAATGACCTTGTTCTTATTTCTGATTGCTTCCCTTTCCTTGAAGAACTTGACCTTAGCAGTAGTAACCCTTTCGCTAGTAGAGATTTTGATATGAATGTTTGGGTAAAGACTATGGCTATGGTGCTTCCTAAGCTCCGCAAGGTTAATCTCTCGGGTTATTATAATATAGATGACTCGTCACTTTTGCATTTATGTAAGAATTGTGAGTTTCTTGACGAGGTTATGATGTTGAAATGTCCATTCCTAACTCATGATGGCGTCGCTTCTGCCATTCGTGAGAGACCAACTTTGAAGTCTCTATCGGTTAGATGGAGATCAAATGGAAGCTATGACAACATTAGTTCACACTTTATTGGCTCATTGTTGAGTTTGAATGGCTTAACTTGTCTTAATTTGTCATCTTTGCGTATCTCGGATGAATTGCTTTTTTCAATTGCAATGGGAGGTCTTCCTTTGAGAAGACTTGTCCTCCAAAATTGCACCGGTTATAATTATGCTGGAATCTACTCTTTGTTATCCAAGTGTCAATGTATACAACATTTGGATCTTCAAAATGCCACGTTTATTAATGATCACGATGTTGCAGAGTTGTCTTTGTTTCTTGGTGATTTGGTGTCTATAAACCTTAGTGAATGTAGCATGATCACAGACTCGGCCATGTTTGCACTCGTTACGAATTGTCCTTCACTTAGTGAGGTCAAAATGGAATACACAAGTTTGGGGGAAAAGAGTGTAGATAATTCCAATTCTTTGATGGATTGTGTTTTAAACCATCAATTAAAATCACTCCATTTAGCTTGCAATTTTCAGTTACTAAATGAAAACATCATATTGTTTGCTTCAATTTTCCCCAATTTGCAATTTCTTGATTTGAGCTCCTGCCATAACATATCTGAAGAAGGTATTTGTGAAGTTCTAAGGAGATGTTGTAAGGTTAGACATTTGAACTTAGCCTACTGTTCAAGAGTGAAACTACTTAGAATAAACTTTAAAGTTCCTGAATTAGAGGTGTTTAACTTGTCACATACACTTGTCGATGATGAAACACTCTATATGATCTCAAAGAATTGTTGTGGGCTTTTACAACTATTACTGGAAAATTGTGATGAAGTCACAGAGAAGGGTGTGAAACATGTAGTAGAAAACTGCACACAACTTAGAGAAATCAATTTGGGGGGCTGTGATAATGTGAATGATAATGTTTCTGCATCGGTGGTGTTTTCAAGCACGTCATTAAGAAAGGTAACTGCTCCACCTCATTTTAGATTCAGCGGGAGAGAGATGAAACTCTTGCAGCGTCAAGGATGTCTTGTTTCCCAACATTCTGAATGTGTCCTACTAAAGTTTAAACTCTAACTTGTAAGATATTTTTGTTTTCAGATTTTTTTCTTGGTAAACCAAAAGTTATCCTCTGCGTGCAACGATGAAGACTAATCCCTCGAGGTAATTGAAATCCACTTAAGAGGCTGACCTCTACAAATACATGTTTTTCCATATGCACCGGCAAATGATCAAACTTTGGAGCAAATAGTTAGAAACCCAAATATCTACCACTTGTGCCCGATTATGTCAGTGTTTTAAGATTTACTTCTAAGAGAAATTACTTTTCTTTAAATGTCAACTTACAAATGTGTATTTACTTATCACTCTATGCATTATAATGTAATCTGTTGGGTGTTATATGCAATTTTAATTTTTGTTGTTTTTCTTCACTTTGCCTTAAACTATATCACTTGAATAAAATTCTTGTTTCATACTTATTACCGCCCTCATTGGCAGTATAAGTTTTGCATACTTGTTATAACATGCTGCATTGGTTTTTTTTACAGGAAGTAACAATTTTAAACATATATGTAGGTGTTTGGGGCAAAGCTTTTTGTCCAGGTTACATAATCCATTAAGATGTTCAATGGATGTATGATATTGTTGTTGACACTCTAGTCACTAAACTGTATAGTTTGTTCATAAAAATATTGGTATGATTAATGAGTTGTACAATATTAGTATGCTTATATAAACTTATTGACATATGCATTTGCTATATGTTTGCCATTTAACAGCAGAATTAACTAAGAAATGGGTTTAATTGATCATATTTAGCAGCCTAACTGGGCATGGTTTTCCAAAATTGCACACCAATCTTTCTACATGTTATAATCATTAGTAAAAAATAGTACAAAATTTCATGGTTTTCTCCATTTGTAACCCCGCTGTCGCAACTTCAACTCTGCCGTAACTATCCTGTAATAACACCAATAAGTGGGTTTTATTGTGAAGATCATGACTGGTATTCTCTTTTCAACTTCAATTCTTAATCATTTTTAAATTTTATTTTCTGTTATGATCGGTTTGAATTGGTTTTCCTGTGTTGTGGAACTTGTAAGATAATGTCATGTTTCTAAGAATTGATTAGTTGGTGTAATTCAAGTCATACATGCATTCACCTAGGTTGAAAAAAAATGTTAGATGTGATTTGATTTTTTAATTCCCTTTGTTGGGGGTCTTTTGTGATGCTGGACTGCCAGCTGATATTACTGTATCAATTGAGGGTATTTCACATCTAAAAGCCATGGTTAAAAGGAGAAATGTTTGCTTTATTTGCTTGCTTGTCTATAAAAGAAGAGGTGACAAGAAACAAAGCCTTGTATCCATTTTCATTTTCCCATTAAAGTTGTACATTATTCACATTTGCACCATTTTATTTCCCTTTAACGGTTTAACCAATTTGTCCACTGTTTCAATTTGATGGGGGGTTTTGGAATGAGGCTTTTACTTTAGCAGGTGTATCAGGGAGTAAAAGTTTGACAGCTTTTTTCTTGTGTCTAGGACCCATTTTTTCCTTGCTTAATTATGCAGGTTGTGGGTGGGGCGTGATTGGCATTTTGTTCTTAGTTTTGATTGTGCAGTTTTGCTTCATAGGATCTTTGCCACGTCCTTTTAATCGAATATTGTTACTTTTCCTAGCATTTTTTTCGCTATGATTATTTCTTGTAGATCTGCTATTGCTCCAAACTGCTGAATCGAATAAAGATTTCTTCACACCTGATATCACAGTCTTCACCATTTTTTAAACTCAAGTTGGCTTAAAAGATTTGCCCCAACTTTGAATATACGGGGTAATACATTACCATAAACTCATATAACCGCAACGCATCAACTTTTACACAAAACTGAAATTCCTCTTCAAAAACCACTTCCGATCAAACACATAACAACGTTCGATTTTCCTAGTAACATATTTTTAATGAAAATTTTCCCTCTGCACATCCGAAGTGAAATATATGAGCACTATCCCGACCATTTTAATCAGGATCGAGTGCTGGTTTGTAGGATTGTACGATCCTACGTCCATGGCACCTCAATCGTGCTTCGACTTTACTCAGGTTCGTTTTTGCTGTGTTTGCTCTGTTTTTCTTTTGTTTCCTCGGTATTTCCTCTGTTTTCTCTGTTTTTTTTTGTTTGTTTCCTCTGTTATTTTGCTTGGTTCCTCTGTTTTCCCTCTATTTTCTCTGGTTTTTTTCTCAACTCTATCAACAACCTACCGATCCTGCTTATGAATCGTGTTACAACCAACGTGTTTACGATCTTTCACCAGCCTATCAATCCTACTTAAAAACTCGAACCTCACTACATTGCCCCTAACCTTTATGGTGCGGAAGATGATGAGTTATCCCATGGTTCTTGGCTTGGTGCCAACTGAGAAAGTCTATGACACTTCGTTACTCCTGACATCAGTAACTGTGTTGTCCTATAATCAAGTAAGTAACAAGTTGCCCATATGTATTTGGTGGTAGTGCTGCTTCTAGTTGGCATGGTTAGAAAAAGGAAATAGATTAATAAAAAAGAAACAAGTTATTATGATCCTTTAGAATAATGCAGAAATCACATCTTGTAGCAGCTGGTAGTTGTAGGAATCAACCATTTGATTCAGGCCAAGTAATTGCATTCGACTCAACCATGATTATAATGTACTAGAACATCCCCTCCCCAAGAATATAAAGTATATATAATGATTATTCAGGCCAAGTAATTGCAGCTATGAAGCTTACACTGATTGGATTCAACCATGGATTTCTGTCCTGAGTAGGTATATGCAAGGCTGCTGTATGATGAATGAAGTGATTGGCTTTTATTCCTGTTTGAATTGCTGAATTTCTAGTTTTTGATACTAATGTAATGAGCCTTGTTGGTTTGAGATTTTTTTGGCACTTGTTCATATTTTATTTTTCTGTGAAACATGATGATTCATATCTTCACAGCAATATTAGAGCCAATACCATTGTAGTGGACTATTTAAGCATTCTATATTCACCACTTAACATGTGGAATTATTTTTATTTTTCTTTTGACTAAATGTGGAATTAATTCTTGGTATTGTTGATTTTGGCCTTATTTCAACTACTTCCAAAACGTCAAAAAAAAAAAAAAAATTCCAGTGAAATATCCTGGAACATTATTTTTTCAGAGGAAATATCCTAGAACATGAGAATAGCGTGTCTAACTAAACTTTGCAATATTTATTTAACCATCTAACACCCTGGGTCAGGCTTTATTTTTTAATATTTTTGGCACTGTTTGGCTCGATTGATCAAGTTTGTTCAATATTCTAAAGACACGGGTAATAGATTTTTTTAGCTTCATTTTTCGTGGGGACCAGTAAATTCTTGACCGTGATTTTAGCATACTCACCCTATACTAAACACATTTTTGTTGTTTGACCACAAAAAAACACATGATAAACTGAATTGCACATCAAATCCCTGTTAAAATCTACGTATCCATTGAGTAATGAGTAAGTCTATATATGTAAGCAAAATTGTAACACCAGAATTCCTGAGGAAGAGGTAAAGGGTTATACAAGAGTAGTAGACAGAAAACTTGAGCACCATGTACCTCTGCTTTTGAAAATTTCACACATCACTGTAAGAGTAAGGAATTAAATAAACAAGAAAACAAAATTATTTACTCATCTCAAGCAGTTAAATAAGTAAATCTCACAATTTCCTTCATTTCAGTATTGACATTTACAAAAAGTTGAGATTCTGCAGACTACATAATAACCTGCTAAAAGGAACATGTTGGAAATATAGCTAAATCTCAAAGTTTATATACGGAGAAACTTTGGATACCATACATTATGCTAATACTAAGGTACTAGTAAAACAGGTAACGAAAAATAAAGGTCAGTTACACCTCCAAGCAGAAGAGGTGGCCATAGCTCTCTTCATCCAACCAAGATAGAGAGCACCATCTCTATGTTCAAGCCAATAATTTTGATGGAAGTCCTTCAACATATTTTGGACAGAATGCATCACTGAAGAACTCAATTGGCATTGTCTAAATCCTGCCATGGAAAATCTCGACCTCCACTTTCCAAAAAGTTCATGCCTCTCCACCCTCTCAACCCCCTCACAGGCTATCATGTTGACGATGTCTCGTGCCACGCAGTTCTGCTCTACACTAATCCGCTTCTTATCGTCTTTGGTGCAAGCAACATCTATTGATTCAAACATAGCTGTGTAAAAATCCATTGTCTCCACAAATCTATGAATGAAAGGAGAAGTATTGGTGTTGGATTCTTGCTCAACAAGGGTAACAACCTTTGGCGACAAACTCTTAACCAATCTCAACAATCTGTCTCTATGATTCTCTATGCTTACACTCTCATCTGGCATATGGTGCAAACTATAGGGAAAATTTACGGCAAGGGCTTCTCCAGGTCTAACTCTAAGATTTTCTCGTTGAACTTCGCAACCGGACATTGCAGCGCTGTGGAACTCAAACTGAACTCCACGAGACCTGGCAAAGTTTGAAAGCCGTTCTCCTACAATCTGAAGTCCTCCACCGCGCGCATGAAATGATTGTGAATCATCGACACCTGTTATTCGAATAGAAGGTGGTCCGCCGGGCCTGCATGCAAGCGCTTCGATAAGCATATGCCATTGTGTTCCCTGTGCGATTTGGAAATCAATTATATGAATCCTGGATTCATTTGCCATTGCTTCAGAAATAACAGCATTTGCAGATATGTATGCAAACTTAAAATATGGACAAATCTGATACAGCATGTGCATGTAAGTCATTAGCTCTTTGCTCGTTGGTTGTTCACATTTCAACGACTTGTAGATCAAGCTTCCGGACAATTCTAATCTTGCTCTAAGCCCTTCCAACAAGTAAGCACTTAACCTCTGGATTGGATTGCCAGCAACCGATACCATCTTCACCAATACATTATCCATCCAGCCTCTTGCTGTTGGAATATCACCATCATAGACAGCTTGTGCACATAGCAAGAGGACTTCTTTCATGTCAAGCTTTGGAATGTTTTCGGCAATCAGAGCCCAATTATATTTAGCTGATGGAGATGCTCCGTGGAGGCTAGTCTCCATGCAGCTGCCGTAACTGTCAACAATATCAAAATCCTCAGGCCCCAACAATGAATTCTCTATTTCTCTAAGTTTGTGCTTCAAATCATTCCCATCATCAACACTGGACATACCGCTTAACGGGGATCCATAGGTGTTGTCAGATGATTGGTGATGATCTGAATGGCATGACTGAGACTCTTGTGGAGAAAATGGAGTCTTGTTAGATGATACACTGGCATAGGAAGGAGAATCACAGTCTATGAAACCGGTGATTTCTGAGCGTTGCTGCTTGTAGGTTTCCAAAGAAAGTTCAGTTCCCTGGCTTCTGCTACCATCACCACATAGATTGGTTTGTAGGTAAATTCCCTGAGCAGGTTGGTGATAGAAACCGAGACCAGCTGAATTTGGTCTTTGCTGAGACATTTGCATCTTGAAATAATTATTTACTCGGCCGGAAAAGGAAATCGGAATAGCAAGTAGTCAATCTAATCGTAAAGAAAAAAGGTTATTCCCAACAAAACTGGTTGAGTCGTTAGTCGCTAGTTATGCAGAAGAGCATAGCAGTAGATTTCTGAGGAATCACCATTTTGGCAAGCAGCTAGATGCAAAAATGATCTCACCAACTACAGTTTCAACTGGTTGACAAATGTATTTAAGAAACAGAACCTGCATAACAAAATAAAACTGTTAAGGAAACTTCAACAATGATCAAACAAAGCAAAGACATCAATAAAAACAGCTTGACAGAGAAAGACAATCTATGAAGAAAAACAACTCTGTGACTCATACAAGATTGTAAATCAAATTGATCCATATAACAAAAGAGATACACAATTAAAAAGATGAGATCCACCAATAATCTAGAACTAATCCAGAAATCTATATATACTATGTAGTAACAAAACAAGGACACTTTCCGATTTGATTACATTTAATAACTTTTATTTTCTTGAACTAGTATCGGTAGATTGAAGATTCTAACTATGTAAAGCTGATTGTTCTCAAAATCTGAATTCCAATTGAGGATCCAAAATAATTTCTCATATCTCATAGATTTACATCATTATTCTTTAAAAATACAAAAAATAAACAATCATCTTCTACATCCCTTTAATTGAAAATTGATGAGGTAAGGAAACATGATCATAGAAGAATTTCTAATTTTGAATAGGTAAAAAAACAGAAGAAAAATATAATCAAGGAAATAAAAGAGATATACATACAAAGTCCAGTTTCACATGTTATATGATTCTTTCTTTTTATGGAAACTTCAAAAAAGAAAAAGTAGCAGAGACATGTAATTGCAACTTAAGAGTTAGAAACATACCTGTCTGTGTGTTTGAGTTAGAAACTGGATTTGGATTGGTGTTCGTTGCTTCTCAACTCAAGAAGAGTCTTTCACTTCACCTAAATCTCACCTAAGAACTTTGGATTTGGATTAGCATTTGATTTAATATAAGGTGATATATATAACCTATAGTCTACGTATAATAGGACAAAGATAAATATTTATTTATTAATATTACACGTTTTTGAGTAGAAGATTCCTCACTCATAGTCTCATATCACTCGGTTAAATTGAATACTGTTTAGTTTGGTGGGGTAGCCTTGAATTGAAACAAAGGAAGGAACTTGGAACTGACCTCAGCTTCAAAAACGAGTAAGTGTAGTATTCACTATTAATAATAACTATTTTTGTTTTATAAATACTTTTTATTACAACAAATCACATGGTTGGCACTGCATGACGGCAGTGTGTCGTATACTGATGACAACTGAACGCGTTTTCTCGCAAACGTAACCTTCTTTTGCAATAACTTTTTTCTTTCTTTCTTTTATTCTACTTCTTTTAAACAAAAATACATAATTAAGGTGATCTTTTTCTCTTTTAGTAAATGGTGAAATTGATTTCTCAAGTTAGTCTATCTTTAAGTAGTTTATAGAATTAAAAAAAAAAAAAAAAAAAGAGTAGACTGATCTTGAATTTCTTGAACCTGAGTTTTGATTTTGCACCCATATTTTCTTCTTCTTTTTGTTGAAAAAAAAGAAGTAAAATCGCTTATAGTCCCAAATAATAATATCCAATAAAAATCATAAATTATGAAAGAAAACAGGTTGATTGTAAAAATAGAATAAAAAAAATCATTTTGATCCTTTCCCTAAGATATTCGTCAATATAAAATTTACAAATTTTTATGAGTAGAAAAACTTGGTATCACCTAAAATATAAAACTAGGAGAAGAAGAATTGAGTTTTTTTGACCGGAGTTCAAACCCTAAACTTTATATATAATATGTATTATTTCTATCAATTAAATTAACTTTACAAGGACAAAACAAATTAGGTTCCAATTTAATTGAAAATGTGTTCATACTTAAAATCCGACTATGTCTCAAGCAATATTAGCTACGTTATGCATAATAATGTCCACATTCATTGGTTGATCCCACACCCCAATGTGATTTTATATAGAATCCAGGATTTCATTGAAGAGTTCTAGTGGCAAAACATACAGACTTTTTTTAACCAATGGTTTAAATTTATACAACTAAAATCTTTTAAAAGAAAAAAGTGGTTAAATACCGCGTTTCTTTTTTCTATGCACCAGGAGAGAAAAAAAAAATCACAAATATGAGTTGGAATTTGCTTCATTTATCTACTTTCATTTAATAAAAAAAAGGCAATGGAGATCCCCAATTGCTTTCTATACAAAAGTTTTATGTATAACAATAATAACCGTCAAACAGACAACAGTGTGGAGCACTCAGCAACTCTCTTTATCTTGAGACAAAAAGAAAAGGCAAAAGCTGTGTTTTTAGGATGAGGATAAAATCAGAAGTTAAGTTAACGGCAGAGGAAGAAGGATAATTTTTTTAATTATTTTAACTTTATCTTTTGAGTGTAGAGATGCATACTTTTCTTTTTAGATTCATCTTTCCATCTCAAAAGACCATAATGACATAATTAAAGTTAATGTGAAGCTTCTTCTGTTTATGCAACTTGCCAAAGATGATCAGATTTGAGCTTTTTGACATGTTCCTTTACAATGCCTAATAATTTTGTAATTTTTTTTAGTAATGTCGTAGTATGACTCAAAATTTGATGGATAGAGAATATTGTTGTTAAAAATATAAAGGATTTGTTTCAAATATATTTTGTGCCGAAAATATATTTATGGACAATAAATATATTTTTGTATCGTATGATGGACGATTTGATGAAAATATATTTTGAAAGGGAATATTATATTTTTGATGCAAATATTCTTTCACTGAAGGAGAGAAAAAAAAAAGAAACGTATCTTCAGTGTGATATTCGTTCCAAATTTATGAGTTATATTTTTCTATAAATATAGACCATGTATCAGAGTAAATCTTGAGATAGAGGGGGCTGAAACAAAGGTTTAGAAAGACAACAACAAAACTAGGGTTTGTATAGAGTTTGTCTCTTGGCAACAAAACTAGGGTTTGAGGGTTGATTTTAGGATTGAGTCTCTTGGTTACAGGAAGAGATTGAGACTTTGGGTAGAATTAGACGGGAGACTTATTCTTGTAACCCATTGATATCTCTTTTGTAAAGTTACTCATCATTATAGTGGAACGGAGGGCTGCTCTCTCCCCCAGACTAGGTCAATTTGGACCGAACTGGGTCAACAAATTCTTTTGTGTTCTCTCTTCTTCTCTCTTGCTATTTTCTACTTTTGTTTGTGATTATAACTGTTACCCACTTGTTTTGGTTGCTTAATTATTCCTTGCTCCACACATCAAGTTGTTATTGGTGTGATTTTTCATCGACTTCACAACAATTGGCGCCCACTGTGGGGCAAGGGTCAAAGGATAATCAAGTATCATGGGTTCGAAGTGGGATATTGAGAAGTTTATCGGAGATAACGATTTTGGGTTATGGAAAGTAAAGATGGAAGCGGTGTTAATACAACAGAAGGGTGAAAAAGCTTTGAAGGGTGAAGGTTCATTACCGGTCACCATGTCACGAGCAGAGAAGACGGTGGACAAGGCTAGGAGTGCCATTGTCTTGTGCCTCGGGAATAAAGTTTCGAGAGAAGTAGAAAAGGAACCTACCGCAGCATCGATGTGGTCAAAGTTCGAATATTTGTATATGACAAAGTCTTTGGCTCATCGGCAATTCCTAAAGCAACAACTTTACTCATTCAAGATGGTAGAGTCAAAGGCCATCATGGAGCTACTTACGGAGTTTAAAGAAATCATCGGTGCTTTGGAGAACATTGAGGTGCGTCTTGAGGATGCGGGTGCTCTAGTGGTGTGGTGTTGTTTTGAGGATGAAGAAGGTGATGTTTCTCACCTTAGGAGTGATGCCTAATGGAGCGGTGGTCGTCTGGAGAGACGTTAAACACTCAACATCAGCCTGGAGAGGCGGTGCTAAGAATACTCATGATCAGTCTGGAGAGGCGGAGGCAACAATACTCATGATCTACCTGTTGAGGTGGAGTTTCAAGGTTGAAGACATAGTGGGATGTACGCATTTGCTAGTTGAGGTTGAGTACGCTCAACTTGAGGTGGAGTTGAACACACCGGTAATGATACGGCTATGGAGGACCTTGGGTGCTATGCTCTATGGTGAGCAAGGGATTTCTTCATGAGGTTGAAGAATGTATAACACGACTTGCGGGATTACTCTAAAACAAGGTCAAGGGTGATTGGATGCAAGAAGACCTTCTAGGAAGCGGGAGATGTCCTGTGTTGAAGAGGTTATGGTGAATGCTTGTGGAACTACCTAAAATTCCTAGCGTAGTTGGACTGCAAGGACCTTCGAGAAGGCGGAAGACATTCCGATGGCTGAAGGGATTAAGGTGTGCACTTGTGGATTACTTTAAAATCCAAGGGTGATTGGGCACAAGTAGATCTTCAAGGAAGCGGGAGATGTCCTGTGTTGAAGAAGTATGTTATAGTCTTGTAGAACTACCTGAAATTCCTAACGTAGTTTGATACAAGGATCTTCGAGAAGGCGGAAGACATTCCGATGGCTAAAGAGGTTAAGGTGTAAACTTGTGGAGCTACTTGGTGTAGTGGGAAACAAGGGAAAGAGCAGCAAGGTAGTTGATGGTTTGACATCATCGCTAATTTAGAGTCAAGGTGGAGAATATTGTTGCTAAAAATATAAAGGATTTGTTTCAAATATATTTTGTGCTGAAAATATATTTACAGACAATTTGTACCGTATGATGGACGATTTGATGAAAATATATTTTGAAAGGGAATATTATATTTTTGATGCAAATATTCTTTCACTGAAGGAGAGAAAGAAAAAAAAAACGTATCTTCAGTGTGATATTCGTTCCAAATTTATGAGTTATATTTCTCTATAAATATAGACCATGTATCAGAGTAAACCTTGAGATAGAGGGGGCTGAAACAAGGGTTTAGAAAGACAACAACAAAACTAGGGTTTGTATAGAGTTTGTCTCTTGGCAACAAAACTAGCGTTTGAGGGTTGATTCACCTTGGAAAACACTATTAGGATTGAGTCTCTTGGTTACGGGAAGAGATTAAGAGTTTGGGTAGAATTAGGCAGGAGACTTACTCTTGTAACCCATTGATATCTCTTTTGTAAAGTTACTCATCATTATAGTGGAACGGAGGGCTGCTCTCTCCCCCAGACTAGGTCAATTTGGACCGAACTGGGTCAACAAATTCTTTTGTGTTCTCTCTTCTTCTCTCTCGCTATTTTCTACTTTTGTTTGTGATTATAACTGTTACCCACTTGTTTTGGTTGCTTAATTATTCCTTGCTCCACACATCAAGTTGTTATTGGTGTGATTTTTCATCGAATTCACAACAAGTAAACCACCAATTTAATCCCTACCATAAATAAACCCATTGATCTCTTAAAATATAATAAAATACAGAACCAATAAAACCAAAAGTTGAATTCAAAAACCCTCAAATAAAGAACCATCTAATTTGGAATCTTAATGACCCTCTAAATGTTGAAACCCTTGAACAATAATAAACTTACAACCCCTCTAAAATTGATATAAATCTGCCAATCCACCAATAAGATGAGCAAAAGCACAAATGTACACATGGACATTGGCAATTAAGACATAACCATTCAACAAAACCAACAAAATTTGCTATAAATTTAACAAAAATAACAAGAAATCTTGTAAAATAAATGAAACGGTCTTTCAAATGCAATTGGCATATAAGTAATAAATGATTGGAGATGGAAACTGACATGACCAGTCGCACTAGTATCTAGGATCCAAAAGTTAGGTGCTTACCATTGGTGGTGGAATGAGAGTTGATGACAAAGGAACAAGTTTTCATTGAATTTGGCCTAGGATTGGAGGTTGGAATTGACCGTTGAAGTATCTCCATAATGGTGTTGCATTGCTCTTGAGTAAAACTAAACAAAGATGCTCCTCATTGAGACATCATTAGTTCTTCATTTTTGCCTTGTAACCTAGAGGAAACTCATGCATGAGAAAGCAAGTATGTGATTCATTCTCCCGCAACGCCTTAACTCAATTATTTTCCTCAGGGGCATAAAACCATGACAGAAAACACTTTGTCCTTGGTGACTTCATTATCTAGACCAACAAATCTCATTGAGCCTCAAGAACAAGTGTGGATGCAACCATTATTATCTGTAGAGTCAATGCCTAGTCAAATTTTTATTTTACCTGCAAATCATCTCAATCATGTATCAATGGTCATGGAGCCTCCGATACCTTCTTTAAGGTTCCTTTCTTCCAACCAGGATTTCTCTAACTTACCTTCCGTGACTAGGGTTAAAGACTGACAACGTCCAATGAAGATGCTCTCGCCAGCCAGATTCATGTGGCATCAACAACAATTCAAAATCAAGTCAATTAACAACCTTCTGTGAATTTGAAAGTTGGTTCAGGTTAAGTTATTCCTCCAATCTCAAACATGATCCTTCATTCCCTTGTGCATGGTGGAGTCAAAGCCCATTCGTTAGACACAATTTGTTAACTCACAATTAACAACAACGATCCTATTCAAACTGCAGTACAATTAGCTTTTAGAAATGTTTCGCCTATGTTCAATGATCCAATTGGTGTTGAATTGGAAAGAATACAAAAACATGTTAGTTTTTGCTCCACTCGTTGTTGTGAGAATAGTTATGTAGATTTTATCTTATATCCCTTTAATGGTAAAGGCTACATTATTCTATTTGTTGGAACGGAAATTGGCGATGAAATATGAATTTCAGAAACAATAACCTTGATGCACAAGAAAAAATAGTTTGTGCATGTAAGATTTTGGTTGATACTATGAATGTTAATGTCTCCACTTTATAGTATCATGAAGTTGAGTTATTAGCATAGAGTATGCATATTTAGGTTATTCAAAAAAATCTATTTCAATATGGTGAAACTTCACAATCTCAGGTGGGTCGTTCTCTGATCACTAGATTATGATGCGAATTCATATGTGTCAGTTAAACCTAAGATATAAGACGATCTTTTATGCATTGCTAGAATTGGAAACAAATCCCGACAATGATAACGAGAAGTTTCCCCAATACATATAGATACGCATCATAATATAGTGATGGTGACAGAGAAAGACTAACCTAAGGTTGTGAAGTTTCCCATAATGAAAGACCTTTTTTAAATAAGCTAAAAATGCATACCAATGCTAATATCTCAACTTCACGATACTATGAAGTGAGATATTAGAATTCATAGGATCAGCCAATATCTTACTTGCACCAAAAAACTATTTTTTTTCTTGTGCATCAAGGTTATTTTATTCTTTCTGAAATTCGCATTTCATCACTAATTTATGCTCTAGCCTATAGAATAATATAGCAGTTATCATTAGAGGAAGGTAAGAAAAAATCTAAATACGTATTCTAAAAGCAATAAGTTAAGCAGAAACAAACATGTTTAGGTGTATTCTTTCCAATTCATCGTCAAGTGGAACATTGCACATAAGCGGAAGGTTCCCATAATGATTGTATTGTAGATTGAATAGGACGATTATTGTAAACTATGCGATTTGATAAATTTCTTGTGTTTGACGAATAGGCTCCTACTCCATCATGCACAAGGAAATGAAATACCATGTTTGAGATAGAAGATAGAAGATACAACTTGACTTGAAATAACTTCCAAATTTGAGGCAGGTTGCTCAACGACTTGATTTTGAACTGTAGCCGATAGCACATGAATCTGGTTGGTGAGAGCATCTTCGTTCGTCACTGGCCGGTCTTCAACCCTTGGAGAAATCATGGTAGGAAGAAAGTAATAACTGAACTAGGCAATGACTCTACAATATCTCACAGAAAAGAAGGGAATTATTTAAATATAATGAATGGGAGGGAGATGACTTGTATGGGGGAAATTTTGTTACATAAGGAATAAGGGGAGAGCAAGATGAATGCATTCTAGAACCATTCTCTATTAAGGGAGGCAAAACCAACACATTAATGAAAAAATATATCTTCCCAAAATAAAAAGTCAAATGATGCAGATGGAGGAAGCATATCTACATGTCATTCTTCAAATTTCTAAGTAAAACACAATAAAAATAATCTCTATAAAAACATGATGATCCTTAAATATGCTTCTTTATTCTACATCACCAAACCAAGCATGATGCACTTTATAATTTAGTGAGATTCTTCGAAGGGAAGCAATCATTCAAATCAAGTTTCAGAAGATGAAGAACAAAATGAGGCAAAATTTGTTAACAATCAAGAAAGCATGATTAGAAAAACAGTCGATCTATTCAATTGACCTTTGAATACCATCAGTCACATATAAACAAAGGAAAAAAACAAGTTCCAATTTTATGAAAGACAAAGAAAGAAACACAATCTATGTTACCAAGCAAAGACAGGGGAGAAAATTGAATCAAGATAAAAAAGAAAGGATGAAACAGAAGAAAAGTCAACAAAATATTCTGACCAGAGATAATTGAAAACACAAAGGAATCATAGATCATTTATTAAGAGTCAAGAAATTTGTCAACTCGCAGGGTTAACAATAATCATCCTGTTCGAACTGCAGTACAGTTAGCTTCTAGGAATGCACTAACTATGTGCAATGATCCACTTGGTGATTGGTGATGTTTAGTTTCTGCTCTACTATGATAATACTTATTTAAATTTTATCTTACCTCCACTTAACGATAACTTCCATATTATTCTATTTGTTGGAACAAAAACTAGTGTTGAAATATGAATTACAAAAAGAATGGAAGAACCTTGGGACACAAGAAAAAATAGTTCATGCATGTAAGATATTAACCGATACTATGAATGTTAATATCTCCACTTTCTAAGACTAGTAATTTAATATTTGCTCAAAGAAATAGAATAATATAGCAGTTATAATTAAATGAGTGTAAGACAAAATTTAAATAAGCTTTATCAAAGCAATGAGTGGAGCAGAAACCAACATTATTATGTATTCTTTCCAATTCACACCCAAGTGGATCATTGTACAAAGGCAGAACATTTCTAGAAGTTGATTGCATTGCATTATAAGTTGAATAGGATGAATATTGTTAGTTCAGTGAGTTGGCAAATTACTTGAGTCTAATAAATGGGTTTTGACTCAATTGTACACAAGGAATCAAGGACAATTTATCAGACTCAATAAATTTGTCAACTCAAAGAGTTAACAATAATCATCATATTCAAAATGTAGTACAATCAGTTTCTAGAAATGTTCTACCACCTTACAATGGTCGACTTGGTGATGAATTGGAAATAATAAGCTAACAGGCTAGTTTTTGCTCTACTCATTACTTTGAGTATACTTATTTAGATTTTATATTACCTGCTTCTAACGATAACTACCATATTAATCTATTTGTTGGAGCAAAAACTAGTGCTGAATTATGAATTATAGAAAGAACATATTACTATATTGTCTAATATTAGTATTCATACTTGTAGCTCTAACAAACATGAACATATTAGTATTCAAAGTATCTGGTGATATCTTACCTGTACAAACTATTATTTCTTGTGTATCGAGGCTCTTCATTTCATTATGGAATTCATATATTTGCTTACAATTATGTTTGCTTTTTAAAGGATGAAATCAAATCTTTCATTCGTTCTATCATAAAGTATCTAAACAACGAAAATAACTAATTATATTCTATTTATTCAACTTCTCATTAAAGTATCTAAACAACGATGATAACTAATTATATTCTATTTATTCCAATTCTCATCAGATATCCAAGTATAACCTTATTCATGTTAGTTTTAACTAGGCCATAAAAAGATTGTTTTAAGTAAAATTTAGACCTTAGCATGAAACTTTAAACATTTAAGACCATGTTTGAGTCATCTTCCCATCACTATTATCTAATTTACAACCAGTAGTTTGTAATTTTACATGTGAGACAACTAATAAAATGTTTCAGTTTTTCATATCAACTAATACAAGAACACAATCACTTACCACTTTGCTTCAAGCTAACCAGAGGCACAAACACAACAAGTGTTGTAAAAACAAGTGATTGAGAATACACAGTGGTGAGGTGAGTGAATAAGTGTAGTGTTTTTATTGGAAACAGTCTGAACATGACTCTTCTAGAAGAAAGCTTCTCTAAAGTTAAGAGAGCTTCGAACCCTAATTTTTGAAACCCTGCTTTTTTGCAATGTCAGGACTATGTTGTGTTGTGGTGTATTTATACTATGTGTTCAGTATTTTTTTTTGTGTAAAAAGAGGTTTTTTTTTATTTTCTTAATTGGAAAGAAATGGTAGTACTTATCCTAATTTTTAATTGAAAAGGAAAAAAAATTATTTTATTTTTTTAATTGGAAAGAAATTGTAGTACTTATCCTAATTTTTAATTGGAAAGAAAAAAAGTATTTTATTTTTTTAATTGGAAATAAATGGTAGTACTTATCCTAATTTTTAATTGGAAAGAAAGGGTAGTACTAATCCTAATTGTGGGTATAAAGTAAAGACGTGGATTTGTTTTGATTTTGAGTTTAGAAAAATATTCCCTCACTTTTATTGTGGATGGCAAATTTTGGAATAAAATCCGATTTTCCTAAATGTAATTTTGAAACATGATCTGATTTTTTTTATTGTAACTAGTAATAGACCCGTGCTTCCGCACGGGTCACGTAACATTATGGTAATCATATAAAAAATAATTGCATTGTTGATATCATCAAATATTTAAAAATATTAAATGAAAGCTATCAACATTAATATAATGTTTTTTGTGTCAAAAAATACATTAATATAATGTTTTTATTGAATTATTTTTTCTTATATATTATAAAATATGTTAAATATTTGAATCACGTATGTTGTGGATTTTATTTTCTTATGTACACGAAAACAAATTTTTATATGCAAATTTGAGAAAGTCAATAAACTAAATTTTTTTAAAACTCATAATTATTTTCAAAATATCAAAATGAATGTAATGTTTCTATTAAATAACTTTAATTTATATGCAAAACACCGTTCAATGTTTGCATCACCCCATTGTAAATTTTATGCATTTTATCTGCAGAAATAATTTTTTATGTAAATATATGAGAAAATTGATATGATAAAATTGCGGAAACTCATTAATATTGTCAAAATATAAACATTAATACAATGTTTCTATCGACTGCTTTCATTACGTGTTGTTGTTCAATTGTCCACTCACTCTTACCAATTTCACGTTCAATTTTTTGTCCTTCAATTACCAAGTTTGATTGGTTTTTGGTGGCCAAATTACATTCACGTGAAGGGTCTTTGGAAAGTGGTAATTGATTGGTGCACCGACATCTTTTTTCTTTGATTGGCTTCACGATTTGTGTCATGCCGTTCGATTGGCAGGCGGAATTGACATCACCGGCCTCTCTGCCGTCAATTCCGGTACGGATTGCTCCTACACCAGTAGCCTCTACCTCTGTCACGGCTGCACAATTGATCACCGCCCCACCAAAATCCTTTGCGGCAGCAGTAGGGGGTTTCCGCTCACCTCTGGAGGAAGAACCTCCTTATCCGGTTCCTTGTATCAAAGGTGATTCCCTTTCTATACAAATTTGCCAGGATGAATACGTTAAGGGTCTGGAAGAATGTCAGTTTGTACTACGTGGAAGGCTAACATTGTCTAAAGGCGACAAACCATACACCGCTCGAGATTTAGCTTCTAAACTTGGCAAAATTTGGAAGATGGTCCATCAATGGAAAATGGTTTCTCTTGGTCGCGGTTTCTACGATTTTTTATTTGAACATCCGGATGACTTTAGTCGGATTTGGACGGCAGGTACAGTTTCACTACAACTGGGACTTCTTCGCCTTTCCCAATGGACGAAGGATTTTAATCACTATTCCCAGACACAAACACACGCATCATTATGGATCAGACTTGTCGCGTTGCCTCAGGAATATTGGCGCGAGAGAACGTTGAAGGAAATTGCAAGTGTGGTCGGTACCCCTATATCGATTGATGGACCGACACGTAATAGAGCCTTCGGACACTATGCACGCATCCTTGTGGATATTGACTTATCGAAGCGGGTTTACGACGAAATACTTGTTGAACGGGAAGGATTTGCTTTTAATGTAGAAGTGTAATATGAAAGACGCCCTTTGTTTTGCCACCATTGTTATGTCATTGGACATAATGTCATGAGCTGTAAGAGGTTGAATTCGGAGGCTGCCAAGGCCCCTGACCGTGGGAAGAAACACGTTACTAATGCAAATGATAAAGCAAGCAATCCACCACGTGTTGTCAATGGAGCTTCTTCCTCAGGTACCCAACGTTATGTTTCGGTTGTTCCACCACCAGCTGCTGCCCCTTCTGCTCCACGCACACATTTGTTCCCCCACTAGCTGCTGCCCCTTCTGCTGCCACGCACACAGCTGTTCCCACACCAGTTGCTGCCATCTCTCAGCCTTCAGCTGCCATTCATGGTGATCTTGCTGCAACAGTTGTCCCCCAGCCTTCAGCGGCCATTCCTAATGTTCATGCAACAACTGATGTCCCTCAGCCAGCAGTTGCCACCGAGACTGTGCCCCACAGTGATGCAACATGTTTTTCAGAACCAATACCTCATGGTGAGTTACCGCGGTCTTCTATGCCTGTCATGGAGCTAGCAGCAGCGCAGGATGAGGTACAACTTTCATCCGAGACAACATCTCTACCGATGGAGGCGCACACAATTCAAACTGACAGAGAGCCTTTGGCCATTACACTATTTACTCAGAATGTGGAAGCTGAAATACGTAAAGAGAGGTTACCTAGCACTTCCATCCATGTCCTGGAGAAAATCATTGAAACTCAGGAAGAAAATTATGTTGTAGGTACTGCAACAATACCGCAGCAACAATTGATGGACGTTATGGCATTGGAACAGACAGCAAACAATCAAATGATGTCGAATAACACAGGAAATAACGCAAGTGACAAAGCAGATGTTGGGATCACACATGATGCTCATGTGTGTGTGTTTCCCACTCACCATAAGGAAATTCAGGTTTCGAAAAATGTCCAAAGTGACTTGGATATATGGGCCCGAATTCGTGAATATAATCAACGGACAGCGGACGAAGGTTTTACCCAAGTCCTATCTAAGAAACAGTAGCAAGAAGTGAAGAAGCAAGTGTTAGGAAAATCTTCGTATAACACCCGTGCAAAGGGTACACATCCTCCTTCCAAATGATTTTCCTCTATTGGAATATCCGAGGTATTGGCAATTTTGAAACTAAAATTGCATTAAAAAATTAATTTCTGTCTCACAAATCGTTATTATTTTTATTGAGGAGCCGATGATTTCTTTTGAATGTGCTCCTTCGAGGTATTGGGATAGTATTGGAGTTGCAAAATAGAAATTTGCAGCCGAATTCCGACAGAGTTGCATATAGATTTCTATCGTGATAGAGTTGATTTGCCTAACTACAGGTTTCCTTAGTGTTTTGTAGTCTGATTTAGCTTTTTTCTGTTTCTTTTCTTATGAGGGTTTTGGCCTAGTCCCCCCTCGTTTTGTATATATTTTTCCCCCTTTTTTAATAAATTTTTAGAGTTTGGCGGCAAAAAGAAAAGGAAAAAAAAACAATGTTTCTATCAAATAAGTTTTTATTTTATATGCATAACAACGTTCAATGTTTGCACCGCATCTGTTGCAGATTTTATGTGCTTATATATATAAATAAATTTTTATGTACATATATGAGAAAATCGTTACGATAAAATTTTAAAAACTCATGACTATTTTCAAATATCAACATCAATGTAGTGTTTCTATTAAATAACTTTTTATTTTATATGGAAAACACTGTTCAATGTTTGCACCGCACCCGTTGCATATTTTATGTGTTTTATCTGCAGAAACAAATTTTTATCTAATTATATGAGAAAGTTGATATGATAAAATCGTGAAAACTCATTAATATTGTAAAAATATAAACATTAATATAATGTTTTTATTAAATAACTTTTTATTTTATATGCAAAACACCGTTCAATGTTTGTACCGCATCCGTTGCAGATTTTATGTGTTTATATACGCATTAATAAATTTTTATGTACATATATCTGAAAATCGATATGATAAAATTTTAAAAACTCGTGACTATTTTTGAAATATTATCATCAATGTAGTGTTTCTATTAAATAACTTTTTATTTTATATTTAAAACACTGATAAATATTTGCACCGCACTCATTAAGGATTTTATAAACTTATATATGTATAAGAAATTTTTTATTTAACGAAATGTGATAGTCGATATAATAAAATTTGGAAAACTCCTGTCTATTTTCATAATATCAACATCACTATATTGTTTCTCCAAAATACCGTTAAACATTTACACATCACTCATTGTAAAATTTATGTGCTTATATATCTAAATCAAATTTTATGTATACCGATATGAGAAAGTTGATATGCATGAAATTTGAAACTGATGATTATTTTAAAATTATTAACATCAATGTATCTTTTCTTTTTTGAAGAATATAATGTATCATTTTTATTAATTTTTTTATATGCAAATTAGTAAGATTAAGAGAATAAAAGATATCAGAATAAACTATTTTCCTATACTTATAGCATAAAAAAGTAAAATAGATTGTTTTCGTATATTTATGCTATACTACACTGTTTTTCTTATTATTTTATAGAGAAATTACGATAAAGCCCATTAAATTAGTGATATTAAAAGTCCGACCGAAGATTCTTTGTGCAATTTATTTATTTAACAAACAAAGAGAATCAGATATTAAGGAGAAGAAAGAAGAAACAAATTGACTTTTTTATTTGCAAAATATAGAAAATTAATTAATTTGTTAGAGTTGTGATGACATTATCCGTAATTTTTTTATAAAATTAATTAATTTCATAGTTATCCGTATAATTTTGTTACAATTGTGATGACCATTATCCATGATTAATTTAAAAAAAATTAAAAGGATTAAATTAAATTTTTCAAAATGACGATTATGCACATAAAATTAAGGAGATCATGAGTTTTAAAGAGGACGATTATGAAATTTTGATGTACTTCAACTTTTATATATTGTTAGTAGATTATAATTTTTTTTTATTTTTGTCAAGTAGTCTAATAGTTAAAAAAATATTTTTTATTTTTTTAATTGGAAAGAAATGGTAGTACTTATCCTAATCTTTTAATTGGAAAGAAAGGGTAGTATTAATCCTAATTGTGGGTAAAAAGTAAAGACGTGGATTTGTTTTGATTGAGTTTAGAAAAATATTCAATCATTTTATTGTGGATGGCAAATTCCTGAATAAAATCCGATTTTCTTAAATGTAATTTGAAACATGATCTGATTTTCTTTATTGTAATTATGAATTTTTTTTTGTCAAGTAGCTTAATAGTTAAAATTCACAGTTGGCAGAGACAATACATAATATATGATCGGGTTCAAATCCCGACCACCGTAAAAAAACATAACATTTATTAAAATTAAATAAAATAAAGCAAACCACCGAAAAGTCTCTGATTTTTTAGAGTTCTCTCAAGTAGATCTTGATTCAAGTTTAAGGATTATATTAAATTAAATTTGATTCAAATTTAAAATTAAAATTAAATTCAATTACTTAATTATAAAAACAAATAAAAAAACAAACTAAAAGTTTCAATAGAAAATATAGAATTATATGGCGTTGTTTGATTCATTAGTTGACCCTATTTAATGAAATAAAGTTGGTTTGTTGTTGTATAAAATATAAAAGAAAAAGAAAACAAAACAAGGGCTCTGTCAAAAAAATAAAAAAGAAAACATAAACCGACACTTAATAGTCTTTTATTTTTGTTTAGAGGGAGGGAAGGGAAGGGAAGGGGAAGAATTTTAACGGAGGGGAGGGGAGGAGAGATATTTTTATTAAAATTGTGTCTGGTTCGCAAGGGGAGGGGAGAGATGTAAAAATTATTTTACTGATTTACCCTTAAACTTAATTAAATAAGGATAATAAAGTAACGAAACAATAACGATATAATCGATAACAACACGATGTAGACGATGGAATAATGGATTAGTGATATGGTTGTTACAAGTAGTAATAAAAGTTGTTACAAGGAAAAGTTGTCAATAATATGAAATTAAAGCTGTTACAAGAAAATATATCCTATAACCTAATAATAGTAAAAGTTGTTTCAAAGATAATATAACCTAATAATAATAGATGTTGTTACAAGGATACTATTAAGATTTTAAATTAATATATAGATAATTTTGACAATGCAATAAAATTTGCCTCCTCCCTCCCCTTCCCTTCTAAAAATTGAACCAAACACATATAATTAAAAATCTCCCTTCCCCTCCCCTCAAAAACTCTCAAACTAAACGGACCCTTAGGGACGTTTGCCCCGACTTTTTTATGGTAAAATAACTACTTGTGAAACAAAGTTAAAAGTAATAAATTTATAAATAAAGTTAAAGTTGTTTGCTAATATTTTTTAATGTTATTTTTTAATATATTTTTTAAAGCATTTACTTTTTTAATGAATATTTTGTCTTTTTTTAAAAAAGCAGGTCGTAATCAAGTGTTAATACTCATTCTCAATATCCCTCCAAAAACCAAATTGTTACTAACAAAATATTTTATAAAAATATTATATTAATATTTAGACTTTTTTTTATTCGATGAAATTAATAGAATGACTCTCAAACCTATATGTTATTTTGAGGAGTAGTGCTAACAACAATCTATCTAATACTCACTCTTTAATTGACTTAAATCAATGTGGGTCCTATGTTTTGAAAATAGAACCCACATAAAGCGGTAGGACATACATTGATTTCACCTAATTAAATAGTGAGTGTTTGAAAGAGTGTTTAAAAAGAATGTTGCTAGCATTCTTTTTTTCCGAGTGAGGGTGAGGGAGGGGTAAGAAATAAGAATAAGTAGTTCCTCGGGTTGGTGCGCGTGACACACACACACAAACTATAAACACAAATGCTCTGTTTAGTAACCGTTTTTTACAACGAGCTTATAACTTATTTCATGAGCTTATAAGCTATTTTTCAGACGTTATTTCAAGTAGCGTTTGAGCTTAAAGCTTATAATCTTTTATTCCATTTTTACCCTTATTAATCTAACTAAATTCCATTTAAACCCTTTTATCTTTTATTATATTATAAAGTAAAATATCTATGTTTTAAATAGACATATATAAAAGAATTTTTTTTGTTTTGAATGAAAGATTTTTTTTTTTTCTCGATATATATATACATCCCATTGTTTTTTTTTTATAAGACTGGAACTTATAATAATTTTTTTTCCCCAGTGTGATATACCTTCGGTTGTTGCATACCTTTGCCTCCTTTCATAAAAAACATAGGTGCTATATTTTTTTTCGGTGTATATACCTTCAGTGCTATATATTTTTTTCTTCATAAATCTCCATTGCCTTCAATATATATATATATATATATATATATATATATATATATATATATATATATATATTCATAAATTACGTTATAATTTTTTCATAAAAATGGCAGGTTTGAATATATATTCTTACGTTAAATCTGTTGCTATTTATATTTTAATAATAATAATACATAAAAAATATGTTAAATTAATAATATTAAATCATTAAACTATAAACACTTAAAAATGAGCAAAACAAAAAGAGAAATGCAAAAAAAAAAAAAAAAACACTTAAAAATGTGTTTTTATGTCATTTTACATTTATAAGTTAATTGTACCCTTAACAAGCCGACCCTAGTTTTTTCTCTCTAGGTTTTTTCTTCAAGATTTTTCATTGAGGGGTGGTTTTGGGTCAATTCTTGACCTGAAATCACCTCTCTTTCTCTCCATTTTTCATATAGATCTAGGTTCTTTCTTTATGATTTCATCACCTAAGTGTGGTGGTTTGTTGTTCGTCGTCTTATGCGACGTTGTTTGATTTCCCGTATTTCTGCGGTGATTCATATTGAAAGATTGATTATTCAATCAAAGATTTGGACGTCAACGTTGCAGATCCGGAAGCCATGGATATTCCGGTGACTTTAATTTTATCATATGTTTTTGTAAGCATTATGCCGTTATATGCTATTACTTTGGATGCTGTGAGTTTATTCGCAGATTATCCTTTACGTTTTTAGCGATGTTGAATGATGTAATCTCTCAATTTGAATGAATATCATTTTGTTTTTGTCAACAAAAAAAAAGTTAGTTGTACAGCTAATTTTACCGAACAATCCCACTAGTTTATCAGCTATGGTAATCACCTATCAGCTACAATCCGCTGTTTAGCCAAAGATAGACAAGACGAAATTGCGGCACTAATTTTGTTCGTAATCCTTTTTATTTTCTTCTTCTAGATTGGAAATATTATCCATCCAAGTATATTATCCATCATTTCAAATATCTCAAAGGATTTTGGTTGTGAATTATCTCCAGAAAAAAAATCATAAAGTTCACTATCAACTTCAGCTGAGCTACATCCTTAGACTTTCTGAATACTTGAATAGTTCATCCTCCTTCTATAAGGTTCATGAATAACCCCGTCCAATCTGTATGAATATATTTGTGCGTGCATGTAGGTTCCTATGGCAAAAGAAAATTCAAAGTTGATGTATCAATGTGAGCTGCAAACCATGGCACCACTTTTCTATGATCAATATGATTTGGAAAGAAACATACACAAATGGTCACTTTCCCATCATATTCAAAAAGCTAAAGTGCACTTTTCACTCCTTAAGTTTTAAAAAGTTTCGATTTTGGCCCCCTATTTAAAAAAATTACAATTTTGGCCCCTTTCGTTCCAAAATTGCTGAGAAGACGCCACGTGTCCCAAAAAAGGGTCATAATCGCAACTTTTTGAGAAGATAAGGGGTCAAAAGATCATATTTCCCTTATGTTAGGGGTCAAAAGAGCATATTTCCCTAAACATAGGGGGTCACTTTTGTCATTTTTTTTCATAGGGGGCCAAAATCGCAACCTTTTGAAAGATAGGGGGCCAAACATGCACTTTAGCCTATTCAAAACTACCCCCAATAATGCGCTTAGATGTGCATCATGAGCCGTGAAAACTTTAAATAACTAGTCGTTGATACTAGCAAAATTGTCCGTTGTCAGTTAGCTAGGTTTTTGTATAGAGAGTTCAAGTGTGTGAATGAATAATCTCATGTCGACTATAAATAAATTAAATGAATGATATATAACACATGTGACCTATATAGTTTTTTGGTTAAAATTTAAAAATGCTATTTTATAAAAAAAATTGAAATTACTAACCTCTTTTGAATTTCTAAAAATATCACTTTTGAAAAAGTAGCCAAGTACCTTTTTCTTTATTGGGCATAGCTAAGCACTAGTCACAACAGCACTGTTCTAGATAACTCAATGTGTACATACATATACATCCATTCAAGCAAAACATGTTTCTAACTAACTTAATGTCCAATGAAAACATAATACTAGTACAGTAGAATTTTTAGTGCACGCCTGACCTATGTTTGAGTCTAATAAAAATCTCAATCAGTCAACACGTGTTACAAATTCGAAACACTTAGTAGACAAAATAATAGCAAAAATAAAGGTATGCTGCATAAAAGAAAGTACATAACATCCAATCTAATTGCATTAGTGGTATCTGCAGCTTTCATTTTTGCATGCCATTCACATCCAAACACTTAGGACAAAGAACATGCATAGATAGTAAGATAGAGAGAGGAAAGAATGTTGGTATGTTTGTCTTTGTCCTATATAGTTGTTGGATCAAAGGATTTTCACTTGCCAAGGTTATTCCTCCATTCTTCTAATAACCCTTGTATCTTTTGCTTTTAATTTACACTGCCCCCAATTTCCCCTTCTCCTAAGTCCAAACAAAAAGAAAAAGTTAAAAAGAATATTATAAATAAATAAATTTAAAAAGGAAAGGAAAATATAAATTATGTACGCATATGATGGTATGATACCTATACAAGAGAAATAATTTTTGTAGTGGTTTGGCTAACTTGTGTTTTAGGGAACATGTTAAGAATTCTAAAAAAAAGGTAATTTTGTATTGATATGAACACTTTTTTGACTTTTAAAACATTAACTTGTATCTTTCGAGCAAACATGTAAGCATATACTTTTTGTATAGTTAAATTTAGACAATATTTATAAGCCATTTCAGAAGACACATTAACCAACAATGTAACATTATTGACCGTGATTAAAGTGATTAAACCATAACTATCATGTCTTTAACTACGTAAATATATGAACACCAATAATTGTGGTTATTAACGTCTAAATTTAGGGCCGATGAAGTTACGCTGGTGGTTAATGAATTTTAACACCCATTATACCTATTAAATTAAACATAATTACTAACAACTTATTTGAATTGTGTTAAATAGACAAAGTACTTCTCCGATCTTAAATATAAGATAAAATTCTTTTTATTAAGTTCATTAAATAATTGATATTTTTGATCTATAACCGCGAAAGTTGTGAAATTATAATTTTTGAGATAACATAACTGTCGAAACAATGCCTACTAGAAAAACTCCACCAACCCGAAAGGTGAAAGAATAGTGGTTTTGGACATTTTTGCAGGGCATTACATGACTCAATATTCCTCCAAACACACCCTTCCATGTGCTAAGTTCCGACATTCCCTTGGATTGTTGTGAGAGCCTCTTTCTGCTTTACCAATGCTTTTGCCTCTTTGTACCGAAATAAAAAGAGGACATATATGCTTATGCAATCAATCAATACCCCACAAAGTACTAAATATAATCTGTAAGATTTGCCCAATCAACATCTTCCTTTTGGACTTTTCACCTTAGCTGCCGATTCTCATTCCTTTTTTTTAATCATTAAAAATTCCATAGACACACTAAAAGTAATAAATAATTTATCTATATGGCAGTATTACAAAATGTTAACCATACCATGTTATGTTATCACTCTATAAATAAATACGTAAAGCAATTCATTCATGGCATGCACATTTCAGTTGATATCATTAATTCTACATAGTCTTATAATGAATAGGAAAATCCATGATCCTGTCGTGGTTAACTCTTCCATTATTTTGCTACAAGAGAGGTTTAGACAGTTGCAAAGAGTGAAAGAAATGAGGGAGAAGAGAGAGCTGTTAAAAATGCTTGGCAATCATGAAACTAAACATTTGAATTCGAGTTGCAGTATGAGTCATGAACCAATTACAAGGCTGTTTTTCCACCCTGAATTGATCAACATCAATTCATCCGGGTCACCATCACCACCTCATGTTTCTCTTTCACTATGGCCAACATCACAAGGCATGCAGGATGATAACAACAATACTAGCACTAGCACGTCTAGTAGTGATACTGTTGAGACCCTAGTACTCTTCAAGAACTTCTGCTCACAATCAAAACCCCTGCAGGCATCATGGAACAACGTCTACGATTCTGGTGTTGATACTTCTCTTCACCTTTAGCATTGTCTAATCCAGTTTTAGTTGTATAACACTTAATTATATATTATATGGTGAATATCTATCTATCTATCTATATATGAACCATTCGTGTCTCGTTTTATGGGTTATTTTCTTTGATATTCGGTCTAAAATCAGGTTGTGTATTGTTCTTAGTTTACATTAGTCTTTTATACATCTTATAAATCTGCTAAGTAATCTTCTTTAGTTAAATTAAAGAGTCCTCCTTGCCTCTTTTACGAGTGGAGCTGGAACCCCAGGTAGTGTTTGCTTAGATAGCTGGGGTAGTTTGAGAGGTTTTTGGGACTTTTTTGGTTGTTATTATGAGAAACAGATGCGCCTGCATTTTCTGTTCAGCTGTTGGGAAGGTTGTTTTGACAGTTAGGCTGTTTTTCCTTTGCTGGGTTCGGGTTTCTGCTAGCTAAACCCTTTGTAATTTGTTTTCCTTCTTGTCCCCTTTTTGTACGTCTTGTATAATTATGGTGGAATTAATATATAAGCTGATTCAAAAAAAAAAAAAAACTTCTTTAGTTAAAGGGAATCTGTATATGAAATTCTGTTTAATTGCATTACTATTGGCCGTAAACATACTACCTAAACTCTCGTTTCAACGCTCTATTTATAATTGGATAACATTCATATAGATTCCACGTGATTTAGTGTGTTCCAGATGAATTTTAGCAAGCAAGTTGAATAGAGATTGTGTTGCTAGCACTACTTTTATTGGAAAATACCTAAAGAATGTGAAGATATATACTGCTGGATACGGCTTAATGAAATTTAAATATGTAGAAGTCAAGAACATATCTTTTGAACAAGTATAGTAAACCCGGATTTACAAAAATCTAACAATTAAAGGGTGGTTTTATTGGTTGAGGATGTGTCTCATATAGTTAAGAATGTACTTGAAAATCGTTTGAAAATTGAAATTATTGATGTTGTTCCCCATAAGTAGAAACTCATGTATTACTCATACCCACGACTAACACGATGACCCAATCAATATTGGAATGACAAAAAATAACATAAACAAATATTAGTACCTCAAAACTCATCTGATATCTACTTTCACGTTATTGTTGAATTGGTTTGACAAAAAATAAGTAAGAGTGGCAAATTTAGTAGTCATCGATTTCAAAATATTGGTCCACTGTAGACTACATGTGACACTTCCGCACCCTAGCATTTGTGCAACTAAAGATGACTGCAAAACTCAATGTATCCAAATTGCGTTTTTCTCTTTGTCAGTTTGTGTCCAATGAACTCACAAAGTCCAATCAACCTCAACCATTTCACATTTGCTTAATAATCTTATAATAGTCCTTTCTTTATTTTGTTTTGAGGTTATCCTTGTCAATATGTATATATTCATCTTAGAGAAGATGAGGTGCATTGGTCCACAATATTTACGCCCGGGGGCTTACTGGAAAAATAAATGCAGAGTCTGGTCCAGAAAGGGAAAAACCTTTTCGGATATGATATTACTATATCTCTCAACTCTCACAAATCTACAATGGAAACAAAACTTTCACTCAAAGAGGATTGCTAGAACTCTCTCACTATCACTCTTGGTTTACTTCTCTTGGATAAAATGATCAAACTCCGCACAAATTCTCCTATTTATAGAAGAACTTGACTTCCTACATGAATGAAGATGTTTCAATAGATATTGCTGATAATTAATTCTTAGATTTACAAGAATGTAGATGTTAAATGTGTAGTCTCAAGATTCAAAGATAATTTCAAGACCTTGAAATGTCAATACCCATTTTTCATACATTGAAATGATTGTGATGACTTGACTATAATGGTCCAATCAGGATAAGCCTCTGCTCAAGTTTTTATGATTGCACCTGATCATAGCCTTTTCTCTTTATCCCTTGTGGAAAAGAAAAAACAAGCCTTGAAATTTAGATGAAATAGGTATAAACAAATAATAGGAATAAACTTTTTTATTTGCAATTCCTGTAGAGATCCTTGTATATAGACTCTTATACCTTGCTTTGAAAATTAATCATCTAGATTCCTCTTTGCACAAGGAAATATGCTTAGATCGGACCTACTGGACTATTTATTTTTGATATAATGTACAATAAAGTATAAACACCAAAATCGGAATCTTAATCAAAATAACAATTAAATAAGATTTGCTAAAAAAAACAATTAAATAAGATAATTTGTTTGACACAATTTTGTTATCCCTTGAAGCACTATTGTGGAGGTTCTCTGAATTTACTTTCTGTACCATGTGCAATCATCCACTCTTACTTGGCAAGTTATCAATAAATTGAAAAGAAAAAAAAAAATATAAGATACCATATTTTGGATTTCCATATCTAAGATTGGATATAAGAAAAGCATAAAAGTCCTTGAAAATGGTAAATTCTAACCGTTAGGCTACTTAAGAAAAAAAAAAACATAAAAGTTTAGTATAACAAAATTGTGATAGGGACATTCTAGAGAGCGAAAAAGTTTCAATTGATTTACCGTGACACTGAAGGAACTGAAGTAGGACCAAAATTTGATGTCCCGGACTTCGGAAAAAATGAAGTCTCAATTATAATTAAATTGTGCTTTTTTCTATCTATGACAAACTGTATAAAAAGGGCAACACTTGTAAGAAAATATATATTAAGTCATTATAAGGAATATAGTTTCAAAGCTAGATATTAGAAGCTCCTGAAGAACCATGACTTTCTCAATGCTCAAAATTTTGATAGCTATGCTCCTTGTGACCCTATCTTTTCAAGCATCAGGTAAAATCAGCATTACCCTCATTTATGTTCTACTAAGTTTATCACATTCAGCTAGAGAGTTTACTTAGTATTGCTTCAAAATGAGTTAAATTAAAAGTATATGTTTCATTGTGCAATATGTTATTTGATGATGATGAGTTATTATTGGAAAATTTCAGGACAATCTATGGAATGGTGCATAGCTGATGAGCAGACCCCAGATGATGATCTGCAGAGGGCTATGGATTGGGCTTGTCATGTGGGTGGAGCAAATTGTAGCAACATACAAGTTAATCATCCATGTTACCTCCCAAATACCATGAAGGACCATGCCTCCTATGTCTTCAACAATTACTATCAAAAGTTCAAGCACAAAGGTGGATCTTGCTATTTCAACTCTGCTGCAATAACTAGTGATCTTGATCCAAGTAACTACTCCCTCATAATTCGTCTTAAAAGTTATTATTTTCCGTGCTTTATCCTTTCATTTATTTACATATAGTAACAATTAGTAAGCCACTGAATACCTACGCACTACCGACACTTCCAATCTAAGGCGTGTCTAGTGTGTGAATGTCACACTGACACGACACATGTAATAACAATCAATTAATTTATCTGATTTTGAAACATTATCATTGCAAATGATATGATATTTCTCTTTGTTTAATGACAGGTCACGGCTCTTGCAAGTTTGAGTATATCCCTTGAATGAAGTTTGGGGTAATTTATTTTCTCAAAGTGAAGACAGTAATGAAGTGTTCTGTCTTCATCTCTTAAATTGTTGTTGTTTCATATCTTGATATGAAGTAGTATTACCATGGTGAAATGACATTGAATTCTTATTTTTCTGCAATTTAAATGGTTGAGAACTCTCCTTTCTCACCCTAAATGCCACCTACATTCTATGGTGTGAACCAGCAATGCCATATGTCACTTGGATGTTCTTACATTTTTTATTTTTAAGGAAGATGTTCTTACATTTTTAATGTCTTTACAGAGTTTAATTGGACTCGTGTAATTATTAACAGCCATAATTTGTTTTTGTTTACTCGGGTTTAAAATGAGTAAAGTGTAAAGAGAGAAAATCAAATATAACAAATTTATGATAAAAAATATCTACACATATTTACATTTATTTTTTAGATTATCGGTTACTTTAAAATGCTTTTGCATTCTTATTGTTTAGGTTTGATTATAATTTTGATCATCTTATTTTCACACATTTATAAAATTGATCCCTCATTTTAAAATCAACTAGTGTTGGTCCTTTTATTAGATTTTTGTACTTAACATTGGTTATTTGACACATTTTAAATGACATGATATATGACTTAATGATGTGATGTTATCAACAACTATAAAATTACTGAAAAATCAATTAAAAACTTTAGTTTCAACTCCAATTTCACCATTTTTAAGAAAAAATATTGATGTAGGGATAAAACAATGAATGATTTCAAAATGGAAAGATTGATTTCATTAATAAGTAAAAATAGGAGAGTCAAAACTATAATTGTGTCTATTTTTATTTTAAGAATGTGACAACTATTAGATGGCAAACTATGTATTTTTAATGATGTTTTTTAAATAAAATAATTTTAAATGAATATAAAATTTAAACAATAATAAAGTCTTATCTCATTAAGTGGGGTCGATTACATGAATCAAATTATGTCATAATGTTCGATCATGAACCATATTTGGATCAAACTCATTAACATCTAAATCTTTTGTAATGGTTTCTCTTATAGTTTTTTTAGGTCTTCATCTACTTCATCTTATCTAACCTTGTTTAATCTAATCTACTTTTCGTACTACAACATCTATCGGTCTTCTCACTGCGTGTCCAAACCTCGTAAGCCTATTTTTTACCATCTTTTCTATTATAGGTGATATCTCAACTCTCTTTCTAATAGTGTGATTCATAATCATATCTTGTTTAGTTTTACCATTCATCCAACAAAACACCTCATTTTCTCTACACTTACTTGATTATCGTGTTGGTTTCTAATTGTCCAACCCATTGTACTATACAACATCGCCAATCTAACTACTATTCGATAAAATTTATATTTAAAATAAATATAAATTTTAAATATAGGATTTACTAGAACACACCCACTAATTTTTATGTGAGAATTTTTAGCAAGTCATAACCAAAAGGTTGATAAATACATCTTTAGGTGTATGTTGCTATAAGACACCTTCTAACTAATAAGTAGGTGTATGTTAGCAACTCCTATAAGCATTTGCTATAATATAACCACTTATTTTTTAGGAGTGTTTTAGCAAGTTATAATTAAAAAGTGGTTAAATGTAAGAATAAATTGATATTAGAAAAAAGATAAAAAAAATTTCAAATTGTTTAAAAAATTCGCATAATTCTAATAAAACTCTTGACACTACACGAATTAAAGAATTTCAATTTTAAAAAAAAAAACATAAGTAACTAATATTTTTTTTTTGTCAAATAACCTAATTTTTTTTCGAACCGCGGCCCCTATATATAACAATGCATGTCCCTGCCAATTGAACTATGTTTCCAAGACAAATAACTAATAATTCTACTATATATGTTAGATAAAATAAATAAAATGTATGACATAGTAAAAGTATTTAACGAGTCAAATTTAAACCTTATTTGCAAAAAACGAAACTGGGATATTTGCAAGTTTAGCTTCGTTAAAAAAAAAAAAAGAGTTTAGCTCGTGAAATGCTTAGATTTGATTAATAAAACGAGTCAAATTTAAACCTTATTGACTCTATTTATGTTTTTAAAGATGATTTCAGAGTCAATTTATTTTAATCAAGGACTCTTTGTTGTTGTTAATATAATATATTTTTGCTTGTTAAAAAAATACTTATTTTAATCAAGAAGTTGTGGATATTTTATCTTATGGACTAAAAAAATTAGTTTAGGATTTTTGAATTTACACGTTAGTTACGTATTTTTATGGAATACTCTCTCCGTTTCAAAATACATGTCTAAGTCAAGCATTTCACATATGTCAATGCACAATTTCGATCGTTAATATTTTTAATTATCTAAAGTAAAAAATTATAAAAATTTAATATTTTGAAAATATTGGTCGAGACAAATCAAACATCTTACATTCTAATATTTGTATTTATACATTAGTTAAAAAGTATGGTTAAAGTGAGTCTAATAAATAGTGCACATTACAAAAGTTGGACATGTATTTTGAAATGGAAGGAATATTAATCAAATACTAAATTGTTAAATTTTAACAACTTAAGAAATACTATGTGTATAAATGTGAAAAAACAAAAAAAAAAAGAAAAAGAAGAAGATGAAGAAGTTATAAATGAGATAAATAAGTCAAACACAAACGTTTTTTTAGGGGAACTTTACTATTTTCTTATGAGTCCAAATTCATGGTTTGGAATTTTAATTAGGCTCATTTAAATAAATGAGGAAAGTCCAAGGCGTTCATTCTTTTTTCAAGTTAAATTCAATGCGTAAGGGTCTCTTTGATGATCGAAATAAGATAAATTTGATAGCATAAACACTATTTTTTTGTCTTTATCCACTACTTGACGAGCTAGTACAATGAGATAAATTAAAGTTATCTTAATTCATTGTATGGTGTATCGGAAAATATTATTAATAAAGACGAAAATAGTAATCATTTTACAACTCTCTAAGATTTGAACTCTTGAGATATAAAGTTAAACTTTTAGTGCACGTTTGGTGCGTAAGATAAGATAAATGTAAGATTTGATAAAAAGTTGGATATGAATAGGATATGAATTATGATAGTGACATGATAGACATTTATCCTATCATGTGTTTGGTGCACACATCATAAGAAATATTTTACCATAAGAGGTGTGGAGGAGTGAGGCTTCAAACAGTGCAGAGTCAAAACATAACACGCGATACAGGTTTTGTAATCCTATCAAGTTGTTAACCCATCAAAAACTAAGGATTAAAAAAATTATATTTAAAATAGGTTAAGAGAATAGGATAGGATTAAAAATAGGTTACGGTAAACATTCATCTCATGACAAAATAATAAATATATTTATTTGAAAGGAAAATAATAATTATATTTTTTTCATAGGAAAATAATAATTATATTATTGACAGATTATGGGACTACGGAAATATATAGTTCAAGGTTAGAGACCAGTATTACACCCAAAAAAATAGGTTAGATACCAGTAGCTCCTGAAGAACAATGACTTCTCCAATGCTCATCATTCTTATAGCTATTCTCCTTGCGTCCATATCTTTTCAAGCATCCGGTAAAATCAGCATTTCCCTGATAAGTTTATCATTTTCAGCCAGAGAATTTACATAGCAATATTTTAAAATGAGTCAAATTAAATGAATTTGTTTCATTGTGCTTTATAGGTAGCCACCGTTTTTTGAGTGTAAAAACCATATGTTTATTTAATTATTATCTATTAGAAGGCAAAGACTAGTGCAATATCTTATTAGATCGTGATGAGTTATTGGAAAATTTCAGGACAATATATGGAATGGTGCATAGCTGATGGACAGATACCTGACGATGTGCTGCTGAGGGCCATGGATTACGCTTGTCATGTGGATGGAGTAGATTGCAGCAAGATACAAGTGAACCAACCTTGTTACCTTCCAAATACTGTGAAGGATCATGCTTCCTATGTCTTCAACGATTACTATCAGAAGTACAAGCACAAGGGAGGCTCTTGCTATTTCAACTATGCTGCAATAACCAGTGCTTCTGACCCAAGTAAATAATCTCTCTTCATTCAACTCATCTTAAAAGTTATTAATTTCAATGTTTTATCTTTTCATTTACAGTACTAAGACATTGAATACCAAAGGGGACAAAAGTCTCTTTGGTACATGACATTATCAATTGTTTCAATTTATCTGATTTTGAAAAATCATCAGTGCAAATGATATCTATTCTCTATGTTTCAATGGCAGGCCATGGATCATGCAAGTTTGAGTATATCCCTTGAATGAAGTTTAGAGTAATATCAAAGTGAAGACAGTAATAAAGTCAATGAAATGTTCTGTCTGCGTCTCTTAAAATTGCCGTTATTTCATAGCTAAAAATATGAAAGCTTATCATGTCAAAATGACATTGAATTCTTCTTTTTCTGCAATTTAAATTAAAAAGATTGAGAAATAATATTCAGCAATGCCGATTGTCAGTTGATTTTCTTACATTTTTAATGTCTATCGGAATTTTACTCGCTAGTCTTTGCCTTCTCTCGCTAGTGTTCACTTTCATATATTTTTGGCAGAACTCATTTCATATGTTTTTCCGAATGTGTGCTGTATCCTTTTATAAAAAGGAGTGTTAGGCAAATAATAGTATATTAAGCAATTAGCAGAATTCATGACTTTCATAGATTACACGAATGCAAAGAAACCAGGCCACCAAACTGGATAATATATACTAGTATCAGGTCTTCATTTACTCTATTTGGCATCTAAAATAAAACAGTTGTTACTTATGAAGCTAATACAAAACTTTCCTTAAAATACAAGGAAGATACTTTTAAGACTACATTATCAACGGGAATAAAAAAAAAAAGTTCATAGAACATCTAACAACCATGTAGTTCAGAAATTATGCATCAACTAATTGAGAAGAACCTCTAGACTCCATCCATGACTTGACTGCTACCTGTGTAGTCAAAAACCAGCCAGTCTTATTGGGAGACTCCCGAAATGGAGCATCGAGTTCCTTCATATGTGATTTAATAACGCCTGCCAAACCTTGATCTGAATACCTGTGTTTCCCATGACCGGTATGGATCCCGAGCAGTGGTGGAAGGTCCTCTCCTGATTCAAAAGCCTTAGACAAGTCATTTATCCAAACTTGGAATGCCGTCAGCGAAGCTCCAGCAGAGAGACCCCTTAAGATCAAAGACCACTGAGTTTGAGACCTGGATTGCATATTTGTATATATCTCAAGTGTCAACCCAAGGTCTAGAAGCACATGTGCTCTGTCCAACAAATCTAGGCTGATACAAAGATCGATTAGAGAATTACAAAATGCCCTCTTTACTCCATCGGTAATTGAACTGAAGAGTTCCAATGCTTCTTTTCTGAACTCCCCATCACCCTCCAGCCCTTCCACTAAATATCTTACCACAGAACCAAGCTTTGGATTAGCCTTCCCCACACAATCTATTAGCTTAACAAGTTCTTCTTTTGGTGTTAGGGTCATAACATTCAGAAGACAACCACAGAATTGATCATCCGGTTCCATGCCCATATCCAAGAGCTGGTTAAATGTTTTCACAACATCATCAGTACGCTTGGCTTTTCCATAGCACTGGATGAGCGAAGTCAGAACAAAAATTGTAGGTTCAAATCCAGATTCAATCATTTCATTCATCATTATTTCAGCCTCTGAAACTCTTCCACTGTATGAATATATTGTAATCAAGGATGAGAATGTCCAACTGTTAGGACTGCAAGTATCAGAACTTTTCATGTCTTCAAAAATATCAAACGCTAGGCTAGTGTAACCAAGATCAGCACACATAGCTAAAAGGGAATTATAGAGATGTGTATTCAAATCCATTCCCTTTTCCCTCATTTCCCCATACACAACAAGAGCGTCTTCACAATAACGTACTCTACAATAGGCATGTAAGAGCAACGCATAAGTTGCTTGATTCGGCATAATATCATTATTTATCATCTCTTTATATATAGCCCTGGCCTGCCATGGCCGCTTTGCTCTACCCATGGCATCCAAAAGAGTGTTATAAACAACCAAGTTAGGCTTACAACCAAGAGCCTTCATTTCCTCATAAAGATTCAAGCATCCATCATAATTCCCTGCCACCCCATACATCTTAATCAACGTAGAGAACGTTGCAGGCTCAATACGCCATTTCTTAGTCCTAGCACAATCATACAATTTCAAAGCCATATCAATATTCCCAGCCTTCCCATAAGAATCAATCATAACCGAATACGTAACATCATCAGGTTCACATCCAAACAACTGCATCTTTTCAAACCACTCCACAGCCTTATCCGGCAAATAACAAGACCTAGCACAACTAATTATAGTGGAAAAAGTAACATTATCCGGCTTCACCCCTCTCTGAAGCATTTCAGCAAACACCTTCTCTGCACCATCCAAATCCTTACATTTTCTAAACACCTTAAGGGTAACATTATAAAGAACGACCTCCCTAGTGGGTCTACACTTGCTCTGAACATACTGAAGAACAAAAGGTACAATAACAGAATTCTCCATATTATTGATGATAATTACAGCGTCTTGTTCAATAACCTTATCACCTAAACACTTCAAAATTTGAGACACATCATGCTCAGTGGGTTCACATAAATCTAAAGCGTTTGAAAGCTTAGCAAGATAAATATACCTTGCATTGTAAGATTTCTTTCCAAGTTTTTTAGCTCTGGGAGATTTGGGATTGACCCAAATGTAACTGCTTTTAGAGGAGGAAGTAGAATTGGTAATTGGGTTGTCAGATTGTGCGTCATTTTGGGGTATAGATTCTTGTACGGTTTTGGAGTGGGGTGTGAGTGAAGAAGAAGAAGAAGGGGTATGAAAGGAAGAGGGGAAGTTTCGAAGTTTGAGTTTGCGGGAAGATGGGTCGTGAAAGAGAGGGGAAGAGGAAGAGCAAAGATGGTAAGACATTTTCTGGAACTCAAACTAAGCTTCGCTCTGTGTGTGATTGAGATTCCTTAGCCCTACTATCTTTGGAAATTCACACAAGTGGGGTCGTTGGTTGGTTCATTTACTCTACTCCACTTTCCTATCCTCGGTTCGAAACCAGCTGAGAGAGCAGCTATGAACTATGAACACCTCTCGAATTTAACATGTGTTAGCGTGTCATTGTCCATATCGCGTTTTTTTTATAGGACATGAATAAATCTGGATGCTAAAATTGTTTGTAAAGTTTTCAACTCGACTTCGACGAGTGCGTGGAATTATGTGATAAAATTATCTATATTTTTTTGATAGATAGAAGAAATTATATAACTATAATATTGATATTCGAACCACGATTGCATTATCTTACTAACATTTTTGTTGGTTAGGACTCATCAATGAAAATTCTTTAAATTTTTTTTTTTTTTTTTTTATATATAGATAAAATCACAATAGTTATTATAAGGTTATACACACAAATAAAAGAGCTAGAATTTAAACCTCCATCGCAGTATGCAATCAGGATCGACATATTTAAGTGTGGAACTAGTAGTGATGGACAAATTCTTTATATTTATTGCACCAAAAAGAAATCTTTATATGTAATTCTTTATTAAGTTACAGGGAAGTGATCTTTATTAATTTTACGTTTAATTAATTAATGGATCTTTGTACCAAAAAAAATTTAAAAATTAATGGAGCTACACTACACTACCAATCTCATAGTAAACTTACTTTACACCGAATGTAAGGTGCACATCTTATCTTATTTCTATTATTAATTTACTTTTTTTTTTTGTCAAACTATTAATTTACTTTAACAAGCTATTATTATTTTTTCCCTACAAAATAAAGCTATTATTATTTTTTTCAAAATCAAACTAATAATTATTTGCACCGTTAAAAATTTAAAATATAGCAATGTGATATTGTTAATATTAATCTGGCCCTCTACTTTTAAAAAAGGCTAAAATATGGTTTTTGGTCACTGCAAATATGCCACGTTTTGGTTTTAGTCCCTGTAAAAAAAATTGTTGTTTTTGGTCCCTGCAAAATATTTTGTTTTTGAAAATAGTCCCTCCAGGGACTATTGTCAAAAGTAAACTATTTTGCAGGGACTTTTTTAAAGATCAAAAGATTTTGCAGGGACTGTTTATCTAATAAATGGGTTCACTCATCATGTGCCACGTGTGGAAATCATCACAAAAGTGGGGCCAAGGACCAAAAACAAAATGAGACATATTTCCATGGACCAAAAACAACATAAATAAATTACAGGGACTAAAATCAAAACGAGACATATTTGCAGAAACCAAAACCATATTTTAGCCTTAAAAAAAATAGTCTGCCGCTACTAGAGCTGGACATATAACTTATAAGGATGTGTTTGTTTCAAGTTTACCAAATTTATTCCTAGGAATAATATTTCTTGGAATATAAAGATGGAAATTTTATTCCAAGGTATTTAGCAAAAATATGTTTGGTTAACTTTATAATATTCCTAGGAAGCATAAAAATAGGAATTATAATAGGTAATTATATATGAATTTATTTCCATCTCCATGGGAACTTTATTCCCATCCTATTTCTTCGGAAATTTTTTCTATTCTCAGAAACATTTTATACCCGAGAATAAAATTTAGCAAACTTGTAACAAACATAGACATGTATGAATTTATGATTTTATTCCAAAGAATCTTCAATTATAACTTAAAACAAACATTTAAACCAGGGTCATACAAAATCCGACATGGTCTTTTAAGTCATCCCAATATATAAGTATCCACATTTAAACTGGGGGCATACAAAAACAGGGACTATTTTGAAGTTGGGACCAATTTGGGTTGACCTTTGGGGAACAAAGGACAGAAGTGTTATTTTTTACTCATAGCTTAATATGACTCGCCTTGTGTTTGAATTTGGACAATATATTTGAGAATACTTAGACAATATTTAAAATTATAATCATCTGCAAAATATCTTGTTTGAATAACGTAACTATAAAAGTCATTTGTTTGCAGAGTTTTTTTTTCTATTTTTTATCAGAGTGAAGTAAATATTAAATATGTATTGCATTATGTCTGAGACAGACTTTTGCAGAAGTATCTGTTCTAGCAGCAAATATATATTGCATTTGCTGCACAATGTTGAATATGGTTACATTTTAATTTATCAAAAAAAGTCGAGAATATGGCAACAAAATGTGATAGTGTTACAGTGGCAGAGGGATTTATGTTTGCAAATGCATAGCAAAAGGGAAATATATTGAATGATCTCAAAAAGAACTAAAGTGCTGTCAATGAATTTTTGTTACAAGTGTTGACAATGAATTTTTCAAGGGAATAATCAAATAGGAAAATGCTGTGCATAGCGAAAAAAATATCACAAAACCATCACGATAAGTGTAATTCAGTTACATAGCACTACTAGCTACCTGATTTCTGTTAATTCTGGACTTTTGCCATTGAGTCAGTCAACCATAACACATGATTCGTGATGGTTTCAGAATTTTCTCTCTCGCGATAAATAGCGTCGCTGAATCAATGTAGGGTTGGAATCAGATACAGGCTATTTCTCCTAGCCGCTGCAGCTCCAAAGGCTTCAGTCATATCCAAGTCCTCTGGTTTCATTCCATTAGGAAGTTCCCAATTGAAGTGATACAACAATGCAGCTAGAGGAAGCTCAATATTAGCTAAGCCAAGCGAAATTCCCGGACACATTCTTCTTCCTCCCCCAAAAGGCATGTAATCATAGCTATTATTATTGTTCAATTTATTAAAATCAAAACCAGTACTATCATTAAACCTCTCAGGTATAAACTTCTCTGCATCATACCAATGTTTGGGATCTCTTCCAACTGCCCATGCATTTACTATCACGCTAGTCTTTATTGGTATTTCATATCCACCTATGTTGCACGCTTCCCTGCATTCTCTTGGAAGCAAAGTAAACGGTGGGTGCAACCTCATTGTTTCTTTGATCACTGACTTCAAGTAACTAAGTTCGTGTAGATCACTCTCATATATTCTCTTTTTACCTTTAACAGCTTCTCTTATTTCAGACTGTGCCTTCATCATCACTCTTGGGTTTTTCATCAACTCTGACATAGCCCACTCTATTACTGTTGCTGAAGTATCACTCCCAGCAGCAAACATGTCCTGCTCAGTTCCACATATAGTATGTTAAAATAACATATCATCATAACAAAAAAAATCACATGATGTATTAAAAAAACTCAAATCTTACATAGAGTAGATATAAGAATTCAAGAATTCGTTTGTGAAGCAATCAGTATTGGGAATGAACACAATTGAAAGATTTAATTCATGTCATGTTTATGATAATGTACAAGTATGACAGATTTAGTTTAGCAACTTACCCACAGGACGGCTTTGATATTGTCGTCTGTGATAGGGATATCGAAACTGTCACTTTGCTGAACGCGCAAAAGAACATCAACTAGATTTTCACCCTGTTGACCATGGATTGAATTTGATTGGTGCTCTTTGATGATGCTTTCTAAAATCCTATCCAGCTTCTTTTGCATATTCTCCAATTTAGCTTTCGTCCGAGTGATAAAATGAATAGGTTTAAATGAAGGGAACAAATCAGCAGGGTCAAAGCCACTTGCCATTTCCACTGTTTGCTTGAGCAAACTCAAAAGTTCATCTTCATATTTAGATTTTTTACCAAATGCTGTTCTTGAAACAAAGGTACTTACCAAAGAGAAAGCTATTTTAGTAACATCAAGTGGTAAAGAAAGTGAATCTTGAATGGATTGTACGAGCTTTTCCACCTCTTCTTCTCTAATGGAAGAAAAATAATGAACCCTTTTAGCACTAAGAAGCTGTGATGTACATATTTTCTTCATCTGTCTCCAATAATCACCGTATGGAGCATAGACAATATCTGTTGAATCATATGATAATATTTTAGGAGCTAGGAGTTCTGGCCTCTGAACAAAAGAGAGATCATTTGTCTTCATTATCTCTTTGGCCAAATCAGGAGATGAAACAACCATTGCAGAAATTTCACCAAGCTGAAGATGCATAAGAGGTCCATATTTGTTGGATAGATCTCGAAGTGTTTGATGTGGAAGTGATCCTCCTAATGCTAGTTGATGCAAGTTTCCTATTAAAGGAAGCTTCCATGGTCCTGGTGGAAGTTTATGAACCTCGTTCTTCCCTTTGATTTTCTGCTTATAAATCTTTGCTAGACAAAGCATCAAGAAAATGAATGAGGAAATGATGAGGAAGGAAAATTTGAATTCCATCGCATAGAGTGAAATTGGCACTGATCTATTATAACTTCTAAGTCTTCTCTCGCCAGCATATTACTATATTTAGTATATTGAAGACAAAGACAAGGACAAAAAGTGTTTGTGAATTGTTGCATGTTGTATTAAACAAGTATCAAATTACCTGTAGCGGTTAACAGAAAATGACGACAAAAACATAGTATTTTGTAGTATTTAAAATAAAAAAAACAACTCAAATTACCAGTAGTGGCTCGTATTGAATACGAAGGGTTGGATAACTCAACTGGTTTAAGATAGGGAAAAAGAGTTAGAGGTTTTATGTTCAAACCCGGTTGAACATATAATGATATAGTTTAAATCATATAATTTTCTAATGAGCAATGATACATGGACATACTTAGGTGGCATACACCTTTGTACCTCCATGTGAAAATGCAACATGTGGCCTTCTCTCTCTCAAATGGACATACTTTGCCCCTGCTTTTTTAACAAAATTACAAAACTGCCATCCACATGGGTAGGTGTACAAGAGTGGTACAAGGAAATGAGTGTCTATGTATCTTTTTCCTTTTCTAATTATATAATTCAGGTGGAGTCCGCTTTAAGAATAATTGTATAGCATGTATTTTGGATTTTTTGTTTTGTAGTAGAAATATTTTGCATTCCTTAAAATTTCATGTATGTTTAGATAGAAGATGAGTTCGACGACGTCATCTTGATTTTATCGAAGCTTCAAAGTCTAACTCCTACCAAAATAATATTAGCTAATAATTTTTTTATAACTTATTTTTTTAGCCTTAACCAAAAATGTCTTTTATCATAAAAAAATGTTAACAAGTGTCTACGCTTGTTAAACCTACATAAGAAATTTTATGTTAAAGTTTGTGCATTCAGCACGAAAAAACAACTTTCTTATACATTTAAACCTATACATTATTTTCTTTTTATATTCTTAAAGTGTCATTCTTTTTAGCATAACCGTTTATCTTAATCAAACTTCACGTTGCAATTCTTATATCTTAATCAGCCGTCACTTTGTCATTTTATGATTATTGATCTTGTCTCAACAATATTTTATTGTTTTGTCATTTTATGTTATTCGGTAAGCCGTCAATTTGTCGTTGAATTTATGCTCTTGCATACTTTAAGTAAATAAATGTGATAGTCTAAGAAAATGTATTGTGTACACTAAACTTGAAATAAAGAGTAATATAATATATGTTTACGATGTGATAAGAATAGAAAAATAAAGATAAAATAAAATGTTGAATTAGCATGTGAAATTTAAAAGTGTCTATTTATCATTGTAGAACAACATAATATTTAAAAAATGATATTTATACAATTATTTTGAGATAACTTTGAACAACTCTAATATTTTTATTGTGTTTTTACTCTTTATCTTTCTCATTCTTTATATTGTTTTTGACCAATAAAAAGAAGAATTTGACCATACTATGATAAAATCTCTTTCTCATTCTCTATATTGTTTTTGACCAATAAAATAAAGAATGTTGACCATATCATGTTAAAATTTAGGGTTTAATTCATCCTTACAAAACCGGCTTTTAAGGTGAGGAGTGTCTCCTCGTTATAAACTCTTCTCAAGAGTGTTATCTATCCGAGGTGGGACTAAATCCACCCCCTCAAAGCTAGCACAATGAAGGTGTTGGAGGCTGCAATGAAGGCTAACCAAATGTCGCAATGTAAGCGATTAGGGGCGGACCGCAATTAAGGCGGAATTTCCAACATCTATCTATAATATGCTATGCTTGGAACTTTAGTCTAAATAGAAGGAACCTACAAAATCAAAATTTGTTTATAATTGACAATAAAGAGAGTAGCGTAAAATCGCCCTATAAATAATTCATATTCTTATCGACAAAAATGTTAGCCGCGGACAAACTTCTTTATTGGAGAGACAAGTGCTAACAATGATTTTTTTTTTTAAGGGAATACTCAAACATATGGAGTTGGAATCAAATACAGGTTGTTTCTCCTAGCCACAACAGCTCCTAAGGCTTCAGTCATATCCAATTCCTCTGGTTTCATTCCATTAGGAAGTTCCCAATTGAAGTGATACAACAATGCAGCAACAGGAAGCTCAATATTAGCTAAGCCAAACAAAATTCCTGGACACATTCTTCTTCCTCCCCCAAAAGGGATATATTCAAAGTTATTATTATTACTATTCACTTTATTAAAATCAAAATCTTTACTGTCATGAAACCTCTCAGGTATAAACTTCTCTGCATCATACCAATATTTGGGATCTCTTCCCATTGCCCAAGCATTTACTATCACATTAGTCTTTCTTGGTATTTCATATCCACCTATGTTGCATGCTTCCCGGCATTCTCTTATAAGCAAAGTGGCAGGTGGATGTAACCTCATTGTTTCTTTTATCACTGACTTTAAGTAACTAAGTTCATGTACATCACTCTCATATATTCTCTTTTTACCTTTGAAGGTTTCTCTTATTTCAGATTGTGCCTTCTTCATCACTTTTGGGTTTTTCATCAACTCTGACATAGCCCACTCTATTGTTCCTGCTGAAGTATCACTCCCGGCACCGAACATGTCCTGTTCAAATCCACATACATTATCTTAAAAAAAAGCTTGTGATCAAAACAAAATCAACGATATGATGTTGGCATTAAAAAAAACAATAGTATTTTTTTAGAAAAAATTAGAAAGAGATAAATTAGTATTCAAATGACATAGTCATGTCATTTTACATTTATCGGGACATGAACTTGGTCCCTTGAGGTTGCATTGTCAACCCCTTACCAGTAACATGACAAGATAATGGATATTAAAGTTTGAAACAAGGTTATGACTTGTGACGGCAACACAATTATGATTCTCCAAAATACGAAGGATTGTGATGCAATCAATAATATTGACAACACGATTGAAGGACTTTATAGAGATGATCGTGTTTATAAAAAAAAAGTTTATTAGCTAACCCATATCACGGCTTTGACATTGTCTTGTGTGATTGGGACCTCGAGACAGCCACTTTGTTGAACGCGCAAAAGAACATCAACTAGATTTTCATCTTGCATGCCGGCATGGATTGAATTTGTTTGATGCTCGTTGATAATGCTTTCTAAAATCTTATCCGACTTCTTTTGCATACTCTGCAATTTAGCTTTAGTCCTAGTAATAAGATGAATAGCTTTGAATGAAGGGAACAAATCAACAACATCAAAACCACTCGCCATTTCAACTGATTCCTTGAGCAAACGCAAAAGTTCGTCTTCATATTTAGATTTTTTACCAAACGCTGCTCTTGAAACAAAGGTACTTACCAGAGAGAAAACAATTTTAGTAACATCAAGTGGTAAAGAAAGTGAACCTTGAATGGATTGTATAAGCTTTTCTACCTCATCTTCTCTGATGGAAGAAAAAGATTGAACCCTTTTAGCACTAAGAAGTTCTGAAGTGCATATTTTCCTCATTTGTCTCCAATAATCACCATATGGAGCAAAGACAATATCTGTTGAATCATAGGCTAATATGTTAGGAGCAATGAGTTTTGGCCTTTGAACAAAAGCAAGATCACGTGTCTTCAATATCTCTTTGGCTAAATCAGGGCATGAGACAACTATTGTAGAAATTTCACCTAGTTGAAGATGCATAATAGGTCCATATTTTTGTGACAGATTTCGAAGTGTATGGTGTGGAAGTGATTTTGCAAAGGCCAATTGATGTAAGTTTCCTATTAGAGGAAGCTTCCATGGCCCTGGTGGAAATTTATGTACCAAACTTGTCACTTTGAATTTCTGCTTATAAGTTTTTGCTAGCAAAAGCAGCAAGAAGCTCGTCAATTTGAATTTCTGTTTATAAATTTTTGCTAGCAAAAGTAGCAAGAAGATGAATGAGAAAATGATGAGGAAGGAAGATTTGAGTTTCATGGCATAGACCATAGAAATTGGCATTTACCATACCACTTTGAAATTGATCTTCTCCCATGATATATATACTCAGCATGCAATTTTTTTTTGGGTGAGTATTTTTTTTTAGGGGTACTTACTTTTTTTTTAGGGCGGTACTTTTTTATTTGTTTAATATCATGATAAATGATAACTTAATATGGGATATTTTTGAATTGTGTACACCGCATGCCGAACGCTTTTATAACCTATGTGGTCACAAAAAAAGTACTGTTTAATACAATTGAAAAAAAAAGTTATGACAAAAAAAATTGAATGTGGTCTTGTACTGAAAATGTAGTTGGCAGAGATTCAAGCGGCGCAACCGATGTTTTAAGGAATCCAAAAATAAAGATTTTAGTTTATTTTATCAAACACTACAATTAGTTATAAGTTTGATATAAAATATTGTTATCAAACAAGTTTTTTTTTTATTCAAAGGAGTCAATAAAGATCAAACTCTGACCCTTACATATTGCATACATTGTGTGTCATTTAGATTACGCTCACGGTGTGTTGAATTGGTTAATTAATGTATAAAATAAATAAATTCAAATACATCGTGGAGTTCTATTAATGGAAAGTGATAACAGTGTTAATGTTTCATGACTTAAAAAATTAATTTAAAACTTCAAAAAAACATAAACGTAAAAGACCAACGTGGTTCAAATGTGAAATATAAAAGACCAATGTGGGACAAAAGTAAAACTAAAAGGACCAATGCTCCCCTTTACTTTCTCACAGTTCCATCGTTAATTCATATAAGAAGATAGAACATCCTGTATCTCTTGCATAAAAAAATATCTTATAGGAAAATCGCTATATCTTACATGCCATCGTTAATCCATATGTAGGAAATTTTGTTGTATTACAACCCCCAGTATATTTATTATTAAAAAGAAAAAAACAACATTGTAAACGATTTAAAAGATAAATGACTTGCTTAAAAAAAGAAGGTAAATGACTTAGACAGAAAAAGAGATAAATAATAACAGTGCAATAAAAAACCTATAAATGATTACATGAGGATTTTTGCCTTAAATTAAATATATGGTGTTGGAATTAAATACAGGTTGTTCCTCCTAGCCACAGCATCTCCAAAGGCTTCAGTCATATCCAAGTCCTCTGGTTTCATTCCATTAGGAAGTTCCCAATTGAAGTGATACAACAATGCAGCTAGAGGAAGCTCAATATTAGCTAAGCCATTTTACCATTGCAAATATTAATCATTTGAAAAATTGTCATAATTACATCCTTACTATGTCAGTGTTCTCTAAACCTTGTTGCATAAGTGTTGACTTTAGTTGGACTTGAGTTTAGAATTTCCCTATCTCCAACTATCATGCAACGAATTATATGATGCAGCCGCTACATAGGATTCAAATGTGATAGTCTACGTACTAAGCATATGTTGTCATGTAAGAACATCACTTTTGGAGGTGATTGAAGCACTGCACACTTGAATGCTTATTGACATTTCTACTTTTTCCATTTTTCATTGTTATATTTTTTTGGGTTGATTAACCTTAACAGGTCTGGTATTGCGAATTTGAGTGTTCCACAAACCTCTTGTAAGTTTTAACAAGAACATTATCTCACATTGAAAAAGATAAATCTTTAAAAATAATTTATAAAGAGAAACACTATTCATCTTATAAGAATAAATTATACAGGGGCTGAGCCAATAAAAGTTATTGCTCATTTTTTTTACCAAACAAACTTAGCTTGTTTCATTAATCAATAAAGACCGAATGTAAGGAGGATCAATATCAAAATTATGAAGATTAGTTCACGAAATGGCCGCCTTTGTAAAGTATGAGCGACCACATTCATTTATCTTCTAATGAATTTTACCTCAAAGTTTATAAATGATGACAGTAACGAAACAATACTAAAAACAATTGTACTGACCTCAGAGACACCTAAATGACCCGAGTAGATGGCATCCACTAGAAAAAACTATTTCAAGGCCTCTATCCATATGCTGCCAAATAGTCCGAGCCTCGATAAAACGCCTATCACTGTCCCTAAAACACCATACCATTGTAGTAGTACCCTCAATTTTTAAAAAAAAAACACCGGCACATGTCCATCTATAATATAAGATTGTTAAAAACGATAAGTTAAGTAGTTGTTTAACGCATGTTTAAACTTTAATGGGGACAGGATCTTACAAAATTTATTTAGGATATCTACTTATTTCTACAAAATTTATTTAGGATCCTACAAATTCATCAATTCAAAAGTGATTACGTTTTTTTTAAGTATTAATTTCCATTTTTATAAATTTGAGTAGACGTGTATTACGTTTTGGGCCTATAGGGTAGACTGAAGCCCAAAAAGTCTTGTTTCACTGGTTGTTTAACCTTTTCCAGGAAAATATTTACTTCATTTTCATCAATTATAAAAGATTCAAAGTAGGAATATAATGATAGCAACGAGGGCTAGGTCTATATGTGGCTAATGAGCGACCGTTTTTTTTTAATAGTGAACTCAACAAAAGAGTTTTTAAAATAAAAACAAAGTAAAAATCAACAATTTTTTAAAATACTATACAAAATAACTCAAGATGAATGAAAACTATCCAGCACATTAAGCTCCATCATCCAGAAGCAAGCTTGATTTTTTTTTTTTTTTAAGGAAGAAGCAAGCTTGATATTAACCCAAAGTTTCTTCATAAATTTATAAAATGGTTTATTTAAAGTGCACACTCACAATTCATGAATTTTACTGCAGGCAGTAAAATGTTTCATTAAACAATTCTTCTGCAGGCATAAGCCAAGATTAGTAAAATGGTTCATTTAACCATGAAGAAACTTGGGTAAACTTGCCTATCCTCCTAATTCTCATGATGGTTGTCTAAATATGCGATACATGCACAAGTGAGGTGAACTAAAGTCCAACAAGAGGACACATTTTGGATTAAGATGTTGTCTAATTCATTTATGTGATTGTTCTTGGTTCAATGTGGATAATTTATGGGTATTTCTGGGTAATACTATGAGTTTGTTGAAGAAGTTGGATATTTCTGGGTAATTATTTTACCAAAAAATTAGATTCAATTAAAAAAAATGCCACGCAATTTTAAATGTCTAATGAACATATATTTTGTCAACTCAGTTTTTCATTAGATTCAAAAAATCAGTTTTCAATTATCACTTGCCACCAAAGATCGAAAGTAAATGAATTTGAAATAAAAGTGGTTGAATGAAAATATTCACGTGGAAGAGAATGACATCCAAAAACTAGATTTTAAGCAAACAAATTAAACAAATGACATCTTGAAGAAAAAAATAGTTCATCATAAGTTTGTGACTTTTGAGAGGTCCTACATCAAGTTTGATAATCGTATTAGACTAAAAGAATCAACAACAAGTGATTTTGACAACACATTTTCACCATAAAAATTAAGGAATTAGATATATGGATGATGAAAACAAACAAAGAAAAAATGTTATGAAAGTGAACAATATGAACATTACAAATGGTATGGAAGCAAAAAAACTTTCAATGACCAAAATTCAAGTTAAAAATACCAAAAAATTTACATCCAAAATTTAACAAAACAATTTATCATATTTTTGGGACTTTATTGGAGCCAAAATTAGGTTGGATAGTCATATTAGACCAATAGCAATCACACAAGTGAGATTCACACCAAATCATCACGCAAAGCCTGAAGGCACTAGGTATATGAGATATCACACTTAATTGTTATTCGAAATATACTCTTGCATCCACTATGTAGAACATTAACTCATACTTGACACATTAAAATCTTTTAATTAAGTGTGCGACTATCTACGTCCTTAATTATGCGACATAGTCATATAAAGTCAAATAGAGAGACATTACAAGTTCAAAATGGAGAGTTGATGGTGATTTCATAGAGGGAGGTTTATGTACCTTTATTTCATGAGAATAGATAACGAAAATTAGAAAGAAATACAATGAATACGAAAACGAAATTTGAACATGCGAGAAATGATAAAGAAAAAAAATATAGTGTGTACTTTTTCTATGAGTATAGGAAATAGAGTTAGTTGTCGGTAATTTTATAGATTTGTTGAAGGAGTAGGAGATTTTTTGGTAATTATTATACCAAAAAATTATACTTAATTAAAAAAATGTCACATCATTTTAAAATGTTTACTAAATATGTATTTTGTCAACTTAGTATAACACATCAACATTTTTTTCATTGTCACATCCCACCAAAGACGTTTTGCAACATGACGTTTTGCAAATACCCCCTGAAGATTTGCACTTATGTGCAAAATACCCCATGAACTTGAAAATTTATATTTTTTTCTTATCCTTAAAAGTGACTGCATTATCACTGAATTGTGGAGCATATTAACTAAGTTTTGACAGTATATAACCATATATGTTCCCTGAAACGATCAAACATTAACCATGTATTCCAGGTCATAGGAAACATAAGGTGCAGCTTCAGACACACACGGTCAGGGGCACATGTATGCCATATGTGGTGTGACTGCAATTCACCATACCGATTCTAGTATCGATACATGCGTGACTCAGCCTTTGTAATGCACAATGGCATTAACGCGGATGTGCGACCCCAAATTGAAGAATCAGGTTCAGTGAATTACTAGGAATAATCGATGCAGTAGTTGGAACCAATAATGAAAAAGAAACAGTTGAACAATAAGAAAACAAGAGAAGGGCGAACGAACAACGAACATCGAGAGATAAAGAATACACGAAAAGAGGACTTGGATTCTCTCACAAACCATCCCTGCATATCTTAATTTTTTTATATAATATTATCAAGTTTTATGCAAATTTTTATTAAAAAAATACAAATGTTAGAATGATTAAAACGAAAAATTAGTATAATTAGAAAGACTAAAAAATATAATAATAATAATAATAGGGAGAAGGTTCCCGGACATTTTTTTGTTTGTTTGAAGGGAAGGTCCCCACACTTGGAGGGCGTGTATGCAAGATAAGGTAATAAGTCATAAAATCAAACAAAATATAAACAAACGGTGATAAGGTTGTATTGGTAGGAATTGCTGTTAACACCTTCATTTACATCCACAAGTTGAATACACTTAAAAGGGTAGCTCCATCCATATGTGTGAGTGATATCTAGAATTGAGAAAGAAAAGAAGATGAAAAATCTCAGCTTGAAATTAAAGCTCCAGCTTCCAAATTCCTCCAACCCCTCTTGTTCTCTTTTCACTCCAAAAAACCATCAAGTATTTATCAAACCCATCAAAGTATTAGGCATTAAAAACTTCAAAAACCCACCTTCTAAATATGCAATAAAACTTAGAGAAGCTTCTCCTATTACCCTCAAACACACACCAACTGTGGAAGATGCTCAAAGGACACCATCAATGAAACTTCCATTTCTTGAAATTGAGAATTCAAGGATTGTGATAATAGGAGCGGTTTCTATGGGAATTTTGTTGGTTCTTAGTGGAATGGATGAACAAAAGGCATTGGCTTTTGGACCTGAAGGACCACTTCTGGAAGAAGAGTTTTGGGACAACGTGAGAAGGTATGGTTTGTATGCACTAACTGTTAGTACAGGTGCAATTTACACTATTTTGGTGCCTATATTTGAGCTTCTCAAGAATCCAATTACTGCAATTCTCATCATTGCTATTCTTGGAGGTGGTTTCTTCATTGTTTCTCAAGTCCTTACTGCTATGGTTGGCGTTTCTGATTTTAGTTATGATTATGCAAACTAGATATATAGTTTATTTGTCAAAGCAATGTTTTTGAATACATAGTTTTATTTAATTTGTACTATAGTAAACTCGGTTAAAAGCCCTGCATTGAATTGAATGGAATGAGATATTACAATTGCCTGGAAATATGTTTATAAGTTGAGTTAGATTCAACTCAAATTTAAAAGTAAATTGATCTAATAATATTTGGATAAAGATGGTTGTTTTAGTGAATAGTTGGTATCGATGCGTATGTCATAATCATGTTGAGCTATTTGGTATGCCCATTATGATATCAAATATACACTTATTTTCTCTAGCTACACAATAGCCAACACAATGGAGGTTGATTGAGTTGCTAAGAAATTGACACATATATAAGAGCGTAAATTTAATTTTTGCCGCCGATGTGACGATGTCGTTGGTACTTGGTAGATAGTTTGTAAGTACTAAGTACTATGTGAGTGTTCCCTAAACCTTAATGTTTGTCTTGACCCTAGTTAGCCCTTGAGGACCTTACTCACTTGCTGCATAACTGTTGACTTTAATTGGACTTGACTTAAGAATTTCCCTATCTCCAACTATCATGTAACGAATGATATGATGCAGCTGCTACATAGGATTCAAATGTGATAGTCTAAGAACTAAGCCTATGTTGTAAGGGAAGGACATCACTTTTGGAGGTGATTGAAGCACTGCATTATTTACTTACAGATGACAAGAATTCCGGATTCTGTTGTCTTAGAGCTTGGGATAGGGAAATCTACTGAGAGAGATACTTGAATGCATATTGATATATATTTCTATTTTTTCCATTTTTCAATGTTATATTTCTGGGCTAATAAACTTAACAGGTCTGGTATTGCGTATTCCAGTGTTCCGCAAAACCTCTTGTAAGTTATAACAAGACCATTATCTCACATTGAAAGATAAATCTTTAAAAATAGTTTAACAAGACCATCATCTCACATGATTTGGTAGGAGTCATGTGAATGTTAACCAATCAAATAAAGTGTGTTAAAAAATTGTGTTGCTAACATTTTTTTTTATCGTTCCTTAAAAAAATAAAATATTTCTTTTTATCGTATCAAATCTTTCGCCTTACAAAAGAATAGTGATTTTACTGATTTGCCTTTATCTATGTTATAATTACAGTTATTATACTTTGTCAAAAAAAAATTACAGTTATTATACAAAGTGAAGAATAATAACTCGTAAGCCCCACTAAAAAATAATAACTTGTAAGTAGTGTATATAATATAACAATTTTTTTTAGAAATTAAAACATATTTCTTTTAATTATAGTTGTTTAGATTGGTGGACACACCTGCTTCTTTGTATGGGTGTTTATTATTGATTTTTTTGACTGTTTTTAGGAGGGTATTTTCTGGTAATTCAATTTTCGCACGTCTTGTGCATGGTGTATTACCGGTGTTATTAATATATCTCATTTTAGCTTGTGAAAAAAAAGTTACAATCAATATTTTTTTCAATTGTAATAAAATATTATGGACAATACGGCCAATGAATAGCTTGCAGTTCTTGCCGAATTGATTAAAGATAATAATGAAGCAGAAATTGGGATCTCTATGTGGTGACTTTTATTCAGAGAGGATGGAAGAAACAGAGACTTTTTTATGTACACAATCCACGATTTGAGCATACGAACTATACTCAATTTCCTTTAAATAGAATTGAAATTGAAAATCATGTGATTGACTATAATTAACTAATTAATAATGCTAAATTGAAGCTAGGTGTCACATGAGACCTCATTATCTTATTTATTCGCAAAGTAAAACCATTGTTAAAATATTAGTGACATATATAAACTTTATAAAGCCCCCTCAAAAAAAAAAAAAAAAACTTTATAAAGCACAATGTGGCACATCAACGCGTTGGTATGTTAGTAGTGCATACCACGTTTTATCATCAAATCTTTACCTTAAATACGTGCATGACATTCTCACAATGCATCAATCATTTACACAACCAAACATTGCTAGCTAAAGAAACAACATGAAGCTCCACTACCTATCATTGTTTCTTCTTGTGACCATCTTTGAGCTAAGCACCAATGTCTATGGTCTCTCATCACAATTTGTGCCTAAAAAATCATTGAAGCCCTTATTACCACCTCCTGAAGCCTTGCTTTCCATTGGTCACTATCATTCAACATGTCCAGATGCTGAAGGCATTATCTCACAAAAAGTTTTTGCTTGGGTTAAGAAGGACCCCACCTTGGCCCCATCCATCATCCGCTTGCATTTCCATGATTGTGCCGTTAGAGTAATTAATCACATAACTCAATCTCTCTTTAAATTTTACAAAGTTTAATTTTCCTACGCTCATTTTTTGTTTTAAAATTTTACATTTGTTTTTGGTCCATACAAATATATCAATTTTTGCTTTTAATTCCTTTAAAATATTTTTTAATTTTTAGACTCTACACATATATCACTTTTTAGACTCGCAAAATTTATTCATATTATATTTGATATCTATAACATGTACAATATTAATTTTAATCTCTCGAAATAAAGACTAGAATAAATATTAAAGTGACTAATTTTTCTTATTGATTTATATAAAATGCAGGGATGTGATGGATCAATTTTGCTTAACCATGTAGGAAGTGAGAGAACAGCTTTTGAGAGTAAAACCTTGAGAGGTTTCCAATTGATTGATGAAATCAAAGCTGAACTAGAGAGAAGGTGTCCAAGAACAGTGTCATGTGCTGATATTCTCACTGCTGCTACAAGAGATGCAACCATTTTAGCAGGAGGACCATTTTGGGAAGTTCCATTCGGTCGAAAAGACGGCAAGATTTCAATAGCCAAAGAAGCCAATTTGGTTCCACAAGGACATGAAAATATCACAGGTTTGATTGAATTTTTTCAAGAAAGAGGACTTGACATGCTTGATTTGGTTACTCTCTCAGGTTCACACACAATTGGGAGAAGCACTTGTTATTCTGTTATGAATAGGATTTACAATTTCAATGGAACTGGTAAACCTGATCCTTCACTTAACATCTATTACTTGAAGATGTTAAGGAAAAGATGTAAAAAGGATTTGGATTTGGTTCACCTTGATGTTATAACACCAAGGACTTTTGACACAACCTATTACACAAACCTTAAGAGAAAGGCTGGATTGTTGTCAACAGATCAATTGTTGTTTTCAGATAAAAGAACATCTCCTTTTGTGGATATATTTGCAACACAACCTTTTGTTTTTACTAGTCAGTTTGCTGTGTCAATGGTGAAGCTTGGGAATGTTCAAGTTTTGACTAGGCCTAATGAAGGTGAAATCAGAGTGAATTGCAACTATGTCAATCGTGTTTAATTGGTTTTTTTTTTTTTTAATGTGTTTTTTACTTCATTGTTACAATGTTATACTTTGTTGTATACCTTTTTAAGAGGTGCAGGATTGAATACTTTTAATAACTGAGGATCATTTTGTATCAAATATCATTCAACAAAAAGGGACGAGACCTAACTTCTGAATTAAGAGGGTGGTAGTATAATATACATGGTGATATTCTATTATACGTTATATATTTTTTTTTGTTATTAAACTTGTTTATCTATGTTAATCTTAAATTAATAGTTTTTGAGAATTAAAGCTATACTATACCACTTCGTGATCTATTGTGGGAAATTTAGTCGTAACATATAACAGTGCCCTTTTGAGAAACTTGTTTCAAATATATTTTTCAATACTTATTTGAGGAATGCTAGCAACACTCTTTTTTCAACACTCTCTCAAACACTTACTATTTTATTGGGTGAAATCAATGTATGTCCCACCATTTTAAGTGGGTTCCATTTTCAAAATGTAGGACTCACATTGATTTAAGCCAATTAGAGAGTGAGTATTAGAGAGAGTGTTCAAAAGAGAGTGTTCCTATCACTTCTCTACTTATTTATTTCGTTATACATGGTAATAAAAGTCAAAGTGAGATAGGTCTAGTTCTTTATATTTCTGTTACCCAAAGCTCTTCCTTCCCTCCTTTCTAAACTCCCAAACAAAAGCTAAAAAAGTCTTCGTGTGGAGCGAGAGTTGAACCAACGCTATTGTTAGGTATGAATATAGGGCTAATAAAAAGCAGCCAGCATTCCAAAGCTTCTTTTGGTGCCTAATTTCATATCTCATGTGATGATTTTGATGGATGTAATAAGTTATCATCTCTGAAAACAATGTTATTCCACATGAGCGTGCCGGTGTTGCCAAAATTAACAAAAATCATTAGAGTACTTGCTAATAAGAATGCAAACAATAATCTTCTAAAAACACCATGACTAGTATAATAAAGGTCTTGCTAACAAAATGTCATTAGATTACTCATTAATGATTCAAAAATAAAAACAATTGATAAATTTTATAGAGAAAAAATAGTCTTTTATATTTCAATGTGTTGAATACACAAATCCGGGAGAAAAAATTTCTATAAAAATTGTGTTATGATATTTCTAAAAATGTAATCATAGACATTGTAATATAAAATTAGGTTTCTAACAAGTAACAATCTCAATCCACTTGCCAATATCACTGGTCTCAAATCTCAATGGGAATATAACTATCAACTCCACAATTATTAGAATCTACATGTTTTTTTTTAGGAAGAATCTACATGTTAGTGATTCGATCCCACAAGACTTCAACAAATTCTCTGTTTTGAGATTTGAAAGCCGATAAGAGGGCATGAAAAGCCATATCTTCAGGAAAGACTTCGTAAACCGCAGCGGATATTCTTTTTCTATAGAGATCATAGGGTATTTATAGGGTTTTTTATTTGGACAAACGCTGAATGGTGGAGTTGATAGTTATATTCCCATTGAAAATGATAATTTCGGCTGGGGGAACGAAAGTTGAAATTTACTTTTTATGCCACCTCAATTGCTCATAGACTCCTCAAAAATTCAAAAGTGTCCCGCTTTGAACTTAAGAAACGATACCATTGAGTCTTAACTCGTAACATCCGATTTCTCAAGTTCTGAAGTTACGATCCGATCTACTTTTACATATATATCAAGCACCAAACATGTACTACAAACCATCACATACACCCAATTTTCCATTTTCATCATCTACACCAAAGCTCTTTTTTTTGTTGTTGTTGAAAAAGCGTATCTCAAATCATCATTAAAGGATTTCTACCCTCATTTGGTGTAAAAGAATAAATATAATATTTTTTGAACTATTTACATTGTTGATTCTCATATTTTTAAGTTGAATTACTTTTTTTATGAGTTAAGACTCGAACCATGATCGAGTCCCAACTCTCGGTCCATTCAACAACAACCTGATTACTCTATCTTCATTTTATTTTGTTGATGTTTCTAAATTATAATTTAGTTTTTTTTTATTTTATTTTGATATTTATAGTCATGGTTGAACACACTCTTGGTCAATTCAAACAATGTTGATGCATTCATTGATGTAAAATAAAATATTGTTGAGTCTTGCATGGATGTGAAACCAAACAATGTTAAAGTTTCCGTTGATTTGAAATCATATATTGATTTTAAAGAGAATATTAGTAATCTTTATGTTTCTAAACTTGCTGATAACGAAGTGGATGTAGCAAAATACTTTTTTTTTAAAATGTGAAATATAAATTTAGAGATGAATTGATTAAATGGACCCGTCGTCAAACATCAAAAGTCATATTTACTTTAATTATTGACAAATCCCATCACGGTGGTGGTAAAGACCACCAAAAGTTAGTCTTAGGGTTGTTAAATGAGATGTGTATACCATGGAATTAAGAACAAAGTGAATCTAGAAGACACATGATCAGGAAAATGTGAAAGTTCGTGGTTACTTATTGAGATTAAATTAACTCAAATTTTGCTAGTAGATTAAAAATAGAAGGAGGTTGTTCGTGACATGACAATGAATATTGTCGAACCAAAGAATATCTTAATGACTTTGAAAGTTAAAAGAAAAGACAATTTAACGGTAATAAAGCAAGTTTATTTATGCACGACAAAGGTATAAAAAAATCCATACAAATTGAAAGGTAAAAAATGCAACATTTATTTAAATGTTTGGAGGATCACAACTATTGTTGCATGTTTAGATTTGTCATTGAATCTACAATTATTCAGGATATTTTATGTGCTTATCCTAAATATGTTAAAAATTTTAACACTTTTCATACTGTTGATTAGTCTTATTTTGTTATTGGCCCATGGACAATACACGAAAATAAACGCAAATGGGCAGGGTGAATTGTGGTGAGTGATTCCACATAAAATGTTATCACAATAAAACCAATATCGGTATGTTTAATTTATACAATTACAAACTATTCGAAATGTAGGTCCATGAGACCAAATAGTTAGTGCTGTTCTCAGTACGTAACATCTACAAGTACGGTGACCCAAACCAACTCAATTAACGTTTTAATCTAAGTTATTTAAGTATGAGTTCCTCCAAACCCCTTTACATCCTCAATGTATAACTCAAAAACAAGAAGCAGAACTCAATGTCAGGTAAGTGTTCTTTTGTTAGCAGGCCACATAGGTACATTTATTTAAAACAAATGGATTTCTTGCTGTCGTTTATTTGTGTTGTGATGATCTTGTTCCCAACAGCACTATAGAAAAATTTCTTGCTTGCATTTATGTCTTCACTGACATGCCTCCTGGTGGCTTAATTCTTAGCAATGCAGCAGATTACATCATCGAAAAACAGGAAATATTTCTTGTTGAATCCATATGCAAAGCTGAAAATTTTGGTTTAGAAGAGGTTGCTAAACTAAGAAAAGCAAATACAGGTTTGTGCTTGCAAAATCCACTTTTTTTGTGCTCATGATTGCAGGAACTCCTTTTCTGCATTTTGGTTGAAAATCTTTAGATTTTATGGATGCACTAATCTATTAAATTTTTTGGCTTTTTAAGATCGTTTGGATCGATGACTTGAATTTTAATATTATGATGACACGGTTGAGATAAATTTAATAACTAACGAGTAAGAATTACACACAGTATCCTCTATGAGATAGACTTTAACTCCATCTAAATCTATATTAATTTTCTTTCAAACATGCCATTCATTATTATTTATTACTCAAATTAAGTTTTATGCCAGGCTCTTGAAAAACATACACTTCCTCCATATAACAACGAACATCATATTTCTATATTTTAGAATTTGTAAATACTACAAAAATATAAAGATAAAGATCTAAATGAAAAACTTTTGAACTAGTTTGGTGTTTACTCTACTTATAACTATATATAATTTTCTAAAATTGATTATTTTATTCAAACTTTGTTATAATAACAAATAGTATTTTTAACAAGAGAAACACCTAACAAAATCTACCGAAACTTTTTGTGCAATATTAATGTCTCAATTGTACATTCACAAATTGAAGTATTTTGGTACATTTGCACTCAAAATCGATAAATTAACGATCACTTTTAAGAATAAAAAACTATTTATTGACTTTTACATTTTAAGAAAGATCATTTCATAAGAAAAAAAATATTATTTCATTGTTTATAGTATTATACTATTTTTTTTTACATATTATTGAAAAAAGTATCAAATATTAATTATTATGAATAATAAAAATTCAAGAAAAAAAAATTAAATTTCATTTTACTGACACATTTGATAAATGATATTTAATCATTAATTTTTTAAAAATGATATAACATGTTATATTTAAGATAAAATCATTTAACTATAGATTCAAAATTAAATGCACAAGTATATGTCGAATTGACGCATGTACAAGTAATAGTACAAATTCATCGTTTAATAAGTCTTCTAATAAACAATTTAGTGAAAATCTAAGCAATTTAAGAGGTTTATTGAGGAAACTAGTTTATATACAAAAAGAGACAGTGGCCCAAAGACCACGACCGTGATGCCAATACATATATATATTGAAATGAAAACTAGCTTTGTATTATTTTTCCTTAACTGCTCCATCGATAGCAACCCTAACCCTAATATTTAACATGAACAAACCACTCAACAACATCTGCCTCTTTCTTCTCTTCTCATCTCTCACTGTAAGAATCTCTTTTTTTCATTGATTTCATTTTTTTTTTATTGTTTCATGCTCATAATTATTATATCTAAAATGGTTTTCATCCATGCAGGTATTTTCCGTCGAAGATGTGGCCGCCGGAGACAAAAACCCATTCACACCAAAAGCATTTCTGAATCGGTATTGGGATAAAGAGATCACCAACGGTTTACCAAAACCGTTGTTTCTGTTCTCCAAGGCTTCACCACTATCTACTATGGAAGCAGCTACGTTCGCAAAGCTAGCTTCAGGCAAGGTCCTATCCACGCGCTTGCCGGAATTTTGCTCGGCTGCGAACCTCTTCTGCTTCCCAGAAGTAGCCCAGAGTCTCGAAAAGCACGCACGAAGGTGATGCAAATTTCAAGGCTTACAGCGACAAGAATTTCACCAACTACGAAACGAGTCTACCCGGTGGACACGACTCATTCAAAAACTACTCTGGCGGAGAGGTGAACGATTTCCATCGCTACAGCCGAAACTCTGCCGGCCATGAAGAAACTTTCACCAGCTACGCTACAAACGCCAACGTCGCCGATCAAAGCTTTCACACTTATGGCGCTGGAGCCACCAGCGGCAGCGGTGAGTTCAAGCAATACACAACTGAAACCAACGTTCCAAACGAAGTTTTTACTTCTTACTCCAATAACGCCAACGGTAGAACTTAATCCTTCAACTCTTACACCGAAAACGGTAACAGTGGTGAACAATCTTTCACTTCCTACTGTAAGAACGGTAATGGCCCCACTGAAGAATTCACAAACTACAGAACAAGCTCCAACACTGTTGCATCAGATTTTTCAAACTATGCCGAAACCTCAAACTCCGGTAACGACAGTTTCAAAGGTTACAGCGTAGATATGAATAACCCGACAAATACTTTCAGTAACTATGCTAACGGAGGTAACGGTGCCAGGGCCGTTCCTAGAGTTTTACAGGCCTTGGGCATAATATGAGAAAAGGGCCCCTTGTATAATACGTCATAAATTTTTTTAGCTCATTGTTGTGATTTTATTAGCTCTTCATTTTGTTTTTTTCCCGCTTTTAACCACCGAATAATTTTTTTTAGACAACATCTTAAAGTAAATCAAATATTTTATAGACACCAAAACAAAATAAAATATTGTAGAAGATAACAATAGTTCCTGCAAAATGATAATGAATGCATCTCAAATCAGTTTCATGATCATGAATGCTCTCGCATGTTTTTACACTATCAAATTCAATTTTGCAATCCTTTCAATCATTTCAAGAAATTTGATATTACAATATTGATATAATTTTTTTTTGGGAACCTTAGAAAGTAAAGATTAAATAATTTTTTTTGGGAACCTTAGAAAGTAAAGATTAAATAATTTTTTTTGGGAACCTTAGAAAGTAAAGATTAAGATTAATTTCGTAGATTCATTTTCAACTAAAGTATAATGTTTTGTTATGAAAATTATCTCAATTTTTTGGATAATAAATATCACCTATACTTTTAATATTAGTGAGACACATTATTAGGAACAAAGGTCCCAAAAATATATTTTTAATTTTTTCGATAATAAATTTTTTGGCAAATTATTAAGAAAAACCAATTTTTTTATAGGGAGGATGTATAAAGAAATCTGTGTTATACGAAGGTATATATAGCAAATCTTGCCAAAAGGACCTAAAACATTAACAGACTTGAACTCAGCTCTTCATTTTGTTAATATTTCAAACCTTTTAGTGAACTTTACTATATAAACCCCCCAGAAACTCAGTATTTCTATATACACCCCTTCATAAAAAAATTTAGGGCCCCCTAACGGCATAGGCTATGCCGTCGCACTCCCGGCCTATGCCTAGGGCCGGCCCTAAACGGTGCAATTCAAACGTTTTCAACTTACCGTGAAGATGCCAACGTTGGTGCTGATTCTTTTACTGGCTATGCAAAAACCGCAAATGCAGCGAAAATTGGTTTTGATAACTATGGAAAGTCGTTCAATGGAGGAACTGATACATTCACAAGCTATGCTAAAACATCAAGTGGTGAAACAAAGGTTGATTTCAAGGGTTATGGTGTTGACAACACTTTCAAAGAGTATTCTAAAGAAGGTGTTTCTTTTGCAAAGTACACAAACGCGAGTTTGAGTTCAAGTGCTTCTATGGAAGTGAAAAAGAGCACGGTGAGTGGTAGTTTGGTCAAAACATGGGTTGAACCGGGTAAGTTTTTTAGGGAAAAAATGTTGAAAGAAGGGGTAGTAATGCCTATGCCCGATATCAGAGATAAATTACCTAAAAGGTCATTTTTACCCCGGAGTATTCTTGCAAAATTACCTTTTTCTACTTCAAAGATTGATGAGATGAAGGGGTTATTCAATGCTTCGGATAATGGTTTAATGGAAAAGATGATGAGAGATTCATTGGGTGAATGTGAGAGAGTTCCGGCTAGAGGTGAGACAAAAAAATGTGTGGGGTCTATTGAGGATATGATCGACTTTGCAACATTGAGTAAGATTAAGAGACACTGCAACATTCTTAGTTGTCGAAACCCAAAGACAAATTTGGAAGAGAACCAATATATAGCACACAGTAGAGCCCAAGACCAAGGTGGCAAGATTTACATTGAAATATTAATCTTCAATACAATAGGCTAACAATTTAGCTAATGAAAAAATACACATTAGAAATTAGCACACCAGCTGAGTTCAGGCTTTACAGAAAATCGAATTATTTCTCCCTTCTTTCTTCTCTTCTGTTTTGGTTTTTACAAGACCAATCGTGAGTGCATGAGTGGTATTTACTAAGAGTGACGCTATTTCCTCTGTCTCTTTCCAAATCTAGGGGAAACTTTACAGTAGTGGATGCTTTGATAAGGCCAGAAAATCGATCATGAAGGATCTTATGACCAAGACTTCCTATACATAAAGAAGCAACAGGGCATGCTCTCTTTGGAAATACACAGCCATGTTAACGTTTTCCTGGAAGCAGCTCAACAGTGTCCTTGGAAATCAATGCAGTTCGTATTTTGTGCATAAGGATTCAGAGATGCACAAGCGATCAACGATGTAGAACCTGTTATATGTAAGGGAATTAGAGGCACACACGTGGATTACAAAAAATCTCAGAACTCACTCTTACCCTTGATACACACAACACTTCCATTCATTTGCAGATCATGAAACGACCATAACATAGAGAGATTTCTCGTGCTCTTCTTACTTATATCGTGATACCTTCACCAACAATGATGTGTTTCAAACCAGTATATGAAACATTCATCTGCAAACAGAACTCAAATTATTGAATATCAAGACTTCTAATTGAACATGTTATAGATTGCCATAGATATCATAGAACAATAATCTTATCAATGAATGGGCGAAAATTTCAATCTTCTCAATCTATTGATGACAAATAGCACTAAAAAAAATTGTTTCTGCATTGGCACAAATGGCAGTAATTTTATTTTTGGCAAAGGCACCAACCACAGTAAAATATCTTTGACTTTGGAGTCATCATTAGTTACTAAAAGAGCCAATTTGGATAAACTTCTTAGAAAACATGATTACTTTCATATGCTCGTATAGTTTATGGAAAATCTTGTAGATTCCACACATTTGTGAAAACTAGTGAGTGGACTAAGTTATGGAGATTAAGAGTACCAAAAAACGTGTTGATGTTTTCACGTGGAGGGTAGCGAGGGGGTGTTTTCAGAAGAGAGAAAAACTCAGACGAGGGGTTTCAATGTCAAATTTCGTGTCTTTTAGTGAAGAGGAAAATGAAAGTGATTGACATATCTTCTTTGAATGCCAAGGTGGATTAGTAAACGCAGTCGCACAGATTTGTTGGGTAGATGGGATGTAATAAATATTGCACAATCATAAATTGCGTATAGAAACATGATACATATATATGCAATAGTACATATTAAGTTATTATGTACTAGCAGAATATACAATGAAATCATAAATTGCACAATCATAAATTGCTTAAAAATGAAATTAGTTTTCTAACATATACAATGGAAATACACTAACAAAATTTTGGAAGAAATTAGCAGAATATAGCAGCCATCTAGAGAGGGGGAAATTTGTAAAAGAAAAAACATCATCATAACTGTGTAGCATGAGTTAGTGTATTAAAGCAATTCAAAAACATCATTATAAATGTACATCATGATTCTAGATTTTAGAATTTGTAAATACTACAAAGATGGTCAAATTGGTTTAGTCGTTTCAGTTGATCTGATAAATTGCAAAACCGATATTCGTTGGTTTTATTTAGTAGTCAACATAGAATTTAAAATCGATTAAAATTTAGGGAGAACCATAAAAACACACTTGACAGGTCGCAAAGTGCAAATCTGATGCCAGAAGAACCATGCTACTAGTACTAGTAGAGAATGTGTGAAAGCCTTCAAAAATGATTATAAAGCTAATAAAAAGCAGTCGGCATTCTAAAGCTTCTGTTGCTGCCTAATTTCATATCACAGTGATGATTCTGATGGATGTAATGAGTTATCATCTATGAAAAGTGAAAAAGGTATTATTCCACATTAATGTGTGCCGGTGTTACCCAGATTAAAGTTAAGCCTAATAAGAATGCAGAGGACGTCTTCTAAAAAGACGCACTTAGTCTTTCACAGGATGTATTCATGAATTGAGTTCTTAATAAAAACTCACATGGGCACTTTCCTATTATACTCCGATCAAAATTCATAAGGTTTTCCTTCATCAACAACTCAACTCGTCAAATAACAAAGGCAGTAAGACTGCCTTGTCAAGTGTCATTTGGACAACTTTTGCAAAGTATTCAATGTTAATCTTTTGTTGATCCAACACTGCAACTCACCATAAATATTGGCATGGGAAATTCTATTGATAATTGATGTAATGATATATATATATATACCATATACTTAAAATCAAAACTCAAACAAACATAGTCTAATGTTTCACCAAGGACTAACGCTGTCAAATATAAGGGAAACAAGTTTATTTTGGATTATAAAGTAACAGACTTGCAGTGCCTCCTTCTGATAAAATATGAAGCAATAAGGACTAACAAATGTAGTATTCCATCAATATCAATATCCACATGTAAGACTTTCAAATTTCAACCATAATAACAAAGAGAATATAAATTACACACTATAATCATAGCATCAAATTGTGGGCTGCATCTGCAATTGCGGTGTGACCTTCAATTACATATATGGCAGCATCAAAAACCACATTAGACAGCTTTGGCCATGTTCTTTCTCGACAAAAAATTGAAATTCCAGAACCCCAAATCCCAATATGGTTCATATCTAATAAAAAACATATATTCAACAATCTTTCAACTATGTATTTCAAACATATCTCAATCACTATTTTAGGTAGTCTTTTGAAACTCTATTATGGTGGTGAGTAAATAGTGCAATAGAATGGTGCGACTTTATATAGTTTGTGAAAAATTAAAATTATTTCACGCCCCAGTGGCAGTGATTCACATCACAAATATGAAACCGCAATTTTAAACCATGACATAGCTGAAAAAGAGAATATCAATAGCCACAGGGATGCAATATTCACAATGACTGAGAAAAAAAAGTAACCAAAGAAACTAGAATATGAAATTAGGTTTCTATCAATCTACATCTTAGTGATTCCATCACAGATGTCTTCTACATTCAATCTGATTACAGAATTGAAAGCTGATAAAAGGGCAAGGTCGGCCATTTTTTCGGAAAAGACTTCCCTAACCGCGGACGAGATGTCCGGCTCGACCAGTGGTGAATTCTTGTGACGTATTTTGTTGTACTTGGAAGCTTTCTGAGCAAGCTTCAACATCATGTTTGTTAAGATAGTGTTCATCGTATTTATGGCCTCGGCAGATATAGCCACGTCAGGGTGCACCTTCTTTATAACTTGGTAGATGTGTTTGTTCAACTTTAAAATCTTCTTCTTCTTCTTGATTTTCTTCTCTTTATCGTTGGCATCTACATCCATCGAATTCTTCAGTTCCATCTTGTGTGATGATCATAGGGTATTTATATGGTTTTATATTAAGCAGAATGTGGAATTGTTCGCTGTAAAAATGGGCTGATATTTGTTTGGGTCGAACAAACAAAAAGGTGAGAAGATTGCTCTTTAGGCTCTTTCAATTGCTAACATACACCTCATGATATAGAAAATAAATCCACCGACTCCTAATACAGTTCGCTTGTGATCGGGAGATAACTCTCGATCGCTAATTTTTAGACTGCTTCTCCGTTTAATTGATTTAACAAAGTAGATTAGTTGCCCTCAAAATTTTCTTGGTTTTGATTTTTTTTTAAGAGCGGTTTTGATGTTTTTTTCTTGTTGTACATATGCCCAAAGTTATTTTAATAATACATTCTACAAGGAGCAAATTATTTTTTAGCCAAGAATTATAATTTAGACAAAATAAAATAAAATTTTAACGAAGGTTTTTTTAGCTCGATTACAAATTTAACTGCTCTAAAATGGCATACCTCGTGATAGACGCCATTGAGCTACTTTGTTAAATCGGTTAATAGGGAACCGATCTAAATGGTAGTGAACATGAGTTATTGAAGATGCCTAAAGAGCAATCTTCAAAGGTAAAATTACATCTCCCTTGTTTTGACAAAAATACTCCCTACAAAATGAAATATAAACAAACGGAATAGTTGAATAGTTGATGGATGCAGACTAAACTTTTAACCACAAGTCATATTTTTTTTTTGTTATATTTCTTGAATAGTTTAATATTTTTTTTGTTATATTTCATTTCAGAGGGAGCACCCTCTTTAAACTCAATTTTCTCTTACGAACATCTTTCTCAATATTAAAAAAGTTTTTCTTTTAAAAAGAAATTGACTTTAAAAAGTTTTGTTCACTGTCTAAATCCATTGGGTGAACAACGCTCAAATGATGTATTGTCGTCCAATATTAATGATATGATATTAATGAGTATGATATTTTATTATTTGCCTTCGTACCGGCTCTATTACATACTAAAATCAGTGTAATAGTCATCGTGATATAACTTAGTTGGTAGACACATTGTAATAGTTTGTTTTGTGTTGTACATATATGTGCGTTGTTACATCCTGTTAGCATATCAATAAGAGAGAAGAATTAGATCTACCAAAGAGGGGTGATTGTGGGTCTATCTTGATCTGAAACCACCTATTCAGATTGTTTTTCTTTCTTTTTTTAGTTAAATAAGTGATTATCACATATTTATAATTTTCTTTCGTTTATTTTTGTGATTTCGTCGTCTAACACGACTTTGTTTATTTTGATTTCCCGGCTTTATGTGATGTTTTTTTTCTTCGTATTAGTTCGATGTTTATTTTATTCAGGTTGAAAGATTAGTTTTGATCAAGTGCAGATTCAATCAATTACTTTTACATCGTCAACGTTGCATATCTGAAAACATGAGTCTTTCGATAACTTGAATATATTTATACGTATATGTATTATGTCGTTTTATGCTATTAACATAGATGTTGTGAGTTTATTCGCATATTTATCTTTCTTTCTTTTTTGGTACAAACAGATTTATCCTTTTTATTTTGTAGTGTGTTGATATACACTATCAATTTAAATACATAAATATTGTTTATTCGAAAGAAGAAAAAAACATAAGAGAGAAGAAATTTTTTAAAAGGGATTGAAATATAAGGGAATTGGGTTCCACACATTAATAACCGTTATAGACCGCTCAATCTGAAACGAACAATTGAGAGATAAAAAAACTAGTAAAATCTGAGTCATTGGATCCTAGTCCATTACGACAAAAAGTGTGATAATCAATCTTAAACATTTTAAGGTTTTTAGAATGTCCATTTGGAAGCATCGGAGACATTATTGCCTGTTTTTCTGGATGATTTCTGAACTTCCTCAATCCACAACTTCTTCTTCTTCATGGTTAATTGAACGAAACGAAATTTGAACAACTTTTTTCAGGTATATCCAATCGTTTTCTTACACTACTTCTTCTTCTTGTGCCTTTTAAAATTTCAATGCGAATGTGTTATTGATATTGATTTATACCCTATAACTATTACTCTATATTGTCTTTCTAATTAATCTGCAAACACATTAGTTTCTAACATTCAATTGAAATGTATTTGTAATTGTTAATGGTAATTTTGATTTACTAATTCATTCATATTGAATGAAACTCTGCCAGTTGTTAGTTATTTGATTTCTACTGCTAATTTTTCATGAAGAGCTTCACGGTTCAGACTTCAGAACATGGTAGAAGAAAACTAAGCTGTCTTCACGGCGATGAGTGCTAGGGACCCTCACTGTAAGACGCACATTTTAACACTCAATCTCCCATCGAGTAAAATACATGTGGGTCCCACTGTTATGGAATTAGCCCCACGTAAAGTGGTGGGGCCACATGTATTTCATCCAATAAGAGAGTGAATGGTGTAGGGTTGAGAACTTCGAGTTACTCCTCTCAAGATGTTAAATCTTTTCGGTGTCAATTCTTATGGGGTAGTCTATAAAGAGTTTTGCTCTTGCTTTAAAGTGCCCCTTGCAAGCGGACAGTGGAATTGGTTCCCAGGACTAATTAATCAACCAGCTACTGGGTAAGAAAGAGAGCGAGTGGTAGAAAAAGAGTGTTAGAGTGAATGTTTCTAGCACTATTCATGTATGAATTGATTTATTTGAGTTTAGTTACCGGTAAAACCACTTGTGAGGCTGTTTGAGAGAGTTTATGGAAACTACTTATGACATGTCCGTGAGTTGTGTTTAGTTGATTTGCATAAAAACTTCATTCCATTGTTGTTGTCATTGAAAGAAACTCTACCACAATGGCTTATGAGAATAGTTTATAACATATGAAAATATTTTGATTACATTTTATATTTTCTTATAGAAATAGCTTATACATAAGCATTTATATAATAAGGGCATAATTAGTCTGTTTATCCAAACAGGGCCTAAGCATCTTAAAACTTCAACTTTTCAGGTAACAAATGAAGCATTAGTAAGTAAGTTGATGGGCAGTGATGAAGCTCAACAGCTATTGCTTTCAGAGTCAAGGGAACATTCTCATCTCAATGAGAAGAGTGACCTTCTTCAAAGAAGAAGACCGCGGCGTGGCAGCACTTCAGAGACAGATATCAATCTGCAGCAAGAACAGAATGGTGTCCTCCAAACCCCTTTATCTCCACAATGTATGACTGAAAAACAAGAAGCAGAATTCAAGTTCAGGCTAGTGTTCTTGTGTTTAGCAGCATACCTAGGCACAGGTACCTTATGTTTCTATCTAACAAGTTACCAAATTGAGGGCATAAAAACAAATGGATTTCTTGATGCCCTTTATTTCTGTGTTGTGACAATGACTACTGTTGGATATGGAGATCTTGTTCCAAATAGTACTATAGCAAAACTCCTTGCATGCATTTATGTCTTCACTGGCATGGGTCTTGGTGGCTTAATTCTTAGCAAAGCAGCAGATTACATTGTTGAGAAACAGGAAATATTTCTTGTTGAGTCCATGTGCAAGGCTGAAAATTTTGGTCTACAAGAGGTTGCTAAAGAACTTGAAACCAAGAAAAGCAAATACAAGTTTGTGCTTGCAGTAGCCACTTTTTTTGTGCTCATGATTGCAGGAACTGTTTTTCTGTATTTTATTGAGAATCTAGATTTTGTGGATGCACTCTATTGTGTTTGTTCCACGGTCACTACTTTAGGTTATGGGGATAAGAGCTTCTCGACTGCTGCCGGTAGGATTTTTGCCGTGTTTTGGATATTGAGCAGCACCATTTGCTTGGCTCAGTCTTTTGCTTATCTTGCTGAACTCTATACCGAAGATAGACAAAGATCATTGGCAAAAATGGTTCTCACCCGAAAATTATCACTCAGTGATCTTGAGGCAGCAGATCTTGACGGAGACAAAGTTGTCAGGTACTAAAATACAGATTAGCTATATTTACAGACACTTCACAATCGCAGGGATATATTTTCCAATTCGCAATAATCAAAGATTATTTTGACTGATGCTCATAATTTCGAGAACCAATTTGCAAATTCACTCATAAGCTTTGAAGCACGGACGCGATACGTGTATCTGATACGATATGTATCCGATATGGAGATACGTCAATAATTGAAAAATATAAGATACGATACGTTTAAGATACATATATAAAAAAAATTAAAATAAAATGGAAATTAAAATAAGGAGTATCAGAATTTTTTATTTTTATTTTTTAATTAAAAAATTTCAGATGCTCCTTCAATACGTATCAACGTCAATAATTTCAGATGCTCCGATACGATACGTATCGGAGCGTATCAGATACGTATCGGTGCTTCATAGCTCATAAGAAAAGACAGTGCTATCATTTGCACCGGGAGATGTAGTAAGTTCATATTTATAACACCTCATCACTAGTATTGCATTGATAGATTGCTCCAATAATTTAGCCACACTAAGCAATTAAATCCTCATACTGATCAACATTTTTTTCCCAGTGCTGCAGAGTTTGTTGTATACAAGTTGAAGGAAATGGGAAAGATCAACCAAGAAGATATTTCAGCAGTGATGGAGAGTTTTAGAAAACTAGACTGTGATCAATCAGGAACTCTGACTGAAGCTGATATCAGAAATTCTGAACTATCTTAACATCATCTGCCTTACTATACACATCATGAATTTTAACTTAAAATTATTATCAATTTGACGTTGTTAATTTTCAAAATGATTTGAAACTTAAAGTTAATGCTACCGAATAAACAAGTTTATACTTTTAATGAATGGTCTTAAAATGCAAAAACAACTAGATTTAATGAATACACATTTGAGCATTTATACTCTTACTTTCATTCATGTTTGTGGCGTTCTTTATACACAGAATTGATGCAATGCAATTTTCTTTTTAGAATGTTTTGGTCTCTATCTAAACCAAGCGTGAAAGAGTGAAAACTTGACCACCCTTCATGCATGCATTTAGAAGTTTTGAGCATCCTCTATATAATCCAAGAGCCCTTTACAAGCTTTTTCAGCACGACCTTCAGCTGATTGTTTGGTCAAAGAACACAGTAGTGGAAGCAAACAAAGACCAATATTTCAAAATGGTCATAAATCTTGGGCACACATAACACAAAGGAAAAGGCTAGTGAAGTTGTTATTGCTATGGAGACTTGATATTTATATTGGAGAAGTTTTCCTTGTACATCCATAACCTCTTTCTGTTCGTGAGAGGGAGGAGATAAAACAATAGTATGGTTATTTATATACATTAATTAACGAGTTTGCTATTGACAAGGTAAATATTTACTCACTCCAAATTTAAATATAAGTAAAAATGTACTTGAATTTGGTTCGAATACGAAATGCATATACTTTTGAGAGTTTAGAGGGAGTACTCCCTGAGATTTGTGTAGGAAACGATGGTTTCAAAGTTAGTTTGTCGGGTGTGAGTTACACTCATGCTTACGTTGAATGGACACCTCCATAGATGATTTTCACTATTTTTCAATTTTCCACATCTTCGATGCTTTTAATCCCTAAATACTGGAGAAAGAAGTACAAGATAATGCAATATAATGGCCGAACGACATACCACAAACTTTTATGGTATTAAATAATTTTTTATCTTATGTGATTTTTGATGAACAAAAGTCTATTTTACTATTTCAGACAATTTATATAAGACAAAAAGTTGTACCGAAGTTTAATTAGAGATAAGAATTACAGTTTTTAACGTGTCTCTTGTTTCTAATTTGCACTGTTTTTAAAACAATTTTACAAATAAACATTTTAGCATATCAAACATACTCTCATTTGACTAAAGTAGTCAATTTATCTAATAGCAACCTCCACATTCACTAATACATAAATGACATATGCTTATGACATCACGTATAAAATAACGTATTTTTAAATAATATAGTAGTATATTTTAATCTACCAAATCAGAAACACCATAAAATACACGTAGAGAGGACCACCTGAAGCTTATCTTGAACCCACTTTCATAAGATCACTATCAAATACTAATGGTTAGTAATAATGAAATTATATTAAGAAGTCAAACATCTTAAATCATTTCATCAGAAAATTCAACTTTGAATGATTGGTTTGTACACTGCCACCTCTCTTGAAGTCATTGTTCATTTTGTTGTTGGGAAACCTTCTCTTTGTCGTGTACCAAAATATATCGACATTTGGCTTTGGCCTTGGCAGTGTTATTCAGGACACAGCTGGAGCGGTAGACATTTTTTCTAAAAAATTTATTCATGATCACTTCATTTGATACTCCCTCCGTCTTTTATTACTTGACTTTGTTGACTCTGTCACTTATGTCAATGCACAATTTTAAACTTAAATTTCTTTAATAATTTAGTAGAAAAAATTACGAAAAATTTGATATTTTAAAAATATTCATCGAGACGAATCTAACAACATCTTATATGTTATATTTTGTTTTTATATATTAGTAAAAAATATAGTCAAAATATGTTACATGAACGATACTCGTTTTTAAACTAGGTCAAGTAATAATGGGCGGAAGAAGTATTATTAAGGCTTAATTACACTTTTGACCCCCTAAGTTTTCCAAAGTTGTGATTTTGGCCCCTTAAAAAAACAACGATTTCCAAGCCCCTTAAGTTTATTTTTTGTTGCAATTTTAGTCCCTCATGGCAATTTTAGCCCCCTAAGTTTACTTTTTGACTCGAAATTAGGGGGCCTGGAAAGTAAACTTAGAGGCTAAAATTGCAACAGAAAGCAAACTTAAGGGGCTTGAAAAAAGTTGTTTTTTTAGGGACCAAAATCACAATTTAGAGAAACTTAGGGAGCCAAAAGTGTAATTAAGCCTTTTAATCCACTTGAGTTGATCTAGTAACTGTGGCGAAGCAAGAAAAAACACTTTAGAATGTTCTAATTATGAAACTTTTTTATAATACAAATTTTAATTGGAGAAATTTTCAACAAATAGAACAAAATAAAAGAGGTTTGAAACCCCACAAATTACAAATTTTGTAAACTTGTGTCGACCAATCAAGTATAAGCATGATAAAAATTACATAATGACACTTTTGAAATCGCAAAAAACTTAAACTGTTGAGAAATTATTTAAAATCTCACAAAATGGATTTATGATTTTTAATTTTTTTTAGGTGGGTCTAAGGCTGCGAAACTGTTTGATAATGTTGACTTATTATCTTAAAGTGTGTTTATATCAAGATCTCATGTTTAATTCTTTTTGGTGTCAATTTCGATAATTGAAAAAAAATTATACTTTTTTTTAGAGAGAAAAAAAAATTATACTTTTAAGCAAAGAAGACAAGTTATATGAATATTTTCCCTAAAAAAAGTTACTATGAATATTAATCCTAAATTAAACTGTTCTCCTAACCTAAGCCAAAGCAACTTTAATTCATCGCTTTCAAATTAGAATCATGAGTACCACTTATTTTCCTTTGTTACAATCGCAGTCTTATCCAGAGAAATTTCCGTAGTACAATAAAATCATCACTGAACTGTTTTTCGATTAAGCAATTTAATAGTCCAAATTGATATACATTTTGATAACAATGGACACAAATAGAATATGACAAATTCGTAACAGAAAAGAATATGACAAATTTGTTTTTGAGGTGCATAGAAAAGAATATGACAAATAATCTTGTCGTTTTATTTAAAAGTTAAATCAAATGATTTCGGATCCTTAAAATTAAGCCCTAATAATTATGTCCACTTTACGTTTATCCTGGACCCTGATTGGTATGTGATGATGATCCTATCTAAGCATCTCAATAATAATTATATTGAACATTGAAGCAAAAGGTGTCAGCAAATTATAAAGGAAATGTTGCAATCCATTTCACTAATTGTTTTTTTTTTTTTTACAAGCCATTTCACTAATTGTTATTAGCAGTATGATTGATGCTCGATTTATCATTCGCCGGTACTATCAGTATCTATTACTTCCTTCGTCTCACAATAATTGTCTTTTTAGTATTTTTTTTTTAAAATAATTATCACTTTACAATATCAATGCAACATTTATTTATTTTTTTTCTATTAGTATACTCTTATTTAATGAATTTCATTCAAATTAAACCACTCCATTAACTATATTAATAATGTTATTTTAGTAAATGATATTAAATTTATCGTTAAAATTAACACAATTAATCATTTTCTTAATAATCGTACACAAACTTTAAACGACTATAATTTAAAAACGAATGGAGTATTAAAGAAGTATTATTAGGTCGTGTAAAATTATTGAGCAACTTTACTTGGTTTCTTCCACAAAAGTAAAAAAAAAACTATATACTTGATTTTCATGCAAATTGGATCTTCTCCTTCACACTTTTTCCCATTATTAAAAATAAAAATATATCAAAGAGCATGAATGAAATTAAGAGAGATTGAGAGTTAAGAAAAAAAATGAGAGAAAATTGATAAAGACGATCCATATCTATGTTCATAAATCTTAAATCAAACCTAACTAATGTATTATCACAACAGCTTAGACTAATCCAATTTAAAGATTTGATGGAGACACTTAGACACTTATCATTTTGGTTTAAACATTTTGAAATTATAAATGTCAAGATTTATTTATGGGAGTAAAAGTATGTGAAGTATATATATGAAATGAGAAAACGTGTGAACTAGAAGTAGAAGGATGAGCCGGCTTGGCCGGCCTGTTAGCATTCTTAAAATTCCTAAATTATAGAAACCAATGCACACATTTTCTCTCTAATCTAATTGTTATTTAATACACCCTCCGGTCACTAGCATGATGTACGTGGTTTTTATAGTAGACCACATACGTCATGTAATAAATTAATGTAAAATATAGATTTTTAGTTATAATAGTGATCGGATTATGTACTGTTTAATAAAGTAATTAAGCTTAAATGATTATTAATAAGTTTTATTGAATGCCATTCAAAAAAAAAAGTTTTATTGAAGAATGAATTGTTCAAAAGAAGTTAGTTTGAATTTTAGGTGAAACAAATTTTTGTTAGAGTTTATTATCTTCGACTGAACTCCTAATTATTAGAACCTCTTCTTGGGGTTAATACAAAAAATTGTTATAAAATTTTGGCTTAAATATGCATTTCATCCCTGTAATTAGGGGTCGTTTGAAATTTCATCCCTGAGCTTACTAATCCTCCCATTGTGCCCCTACAATTATTAATCATTTGAAAAATGGTCCTAATTACATCTGATTAGTAATTTCAGGGACGAAAATTCAAATGACCTATATTTGCAGGACAAAAGATCTATTTAAGCCAATCACCTCGCCCAATCATCACTTGACACATGGGCACCACGTCGCTAATGACAGTCCACCTCAGCAAAAAAACTTAATTAGGACCAAAAGTCAAATGATTAATATTTGCAAGGGCAAAATGGGAGGATTAGTAAGCTCAGAGATGAAATTTCAAACGACCCCTAATTACAGGGATGAAATGCATATTTAAGCCTAAAATTTTTGATGGTATTTTTGGACGCTGCTGCCTACTTTGTCATTTAGTAGCACTACCTAAAAACCAAACTAGAAACCAAACATTGTGCATATATATACTATAAGCTAGTGACTACTCATCTCAATGCTAAAAGTGATGAAAAGGGAAATGGTGAGGTGTGAAAAGCAATATGGAGAGGAGCTTCCAGTTGTCCTCTCAGACCCTATGGTGTTGGAGATTAATCGTTTGCATAACCAATTCAAAGGTTCTTTGTTTATCTCTCTTTCATTCTTCTATGTTTTTTCTGTTTCCACAATCAGGTGTATTGAGTTTGATTTAGTTTCCATCTGGTCAGTTTGATTCCCAGTTCCCACTGTTCTTGTATCATATGCATTTGTTTTCATTGATTGACTTAGCCTATAAATTATAATGAATATAAGCATTTGTTAGGGTGATGAAGCGTCACATGTGACAAAGTTTGAAAATTGTTTAAAACTTTTGACTACAACGTAAGTAAAATCGAGGTCCTTATAGCAGAGAGAGCGACAGAGAGAGTAATTTGATCATTGTTAGTGTTGATTCAACAAAATCAAGAGAAAACAAATATAAGTTGAACTTTGAGACACTGTTTTTATTCATTTTCCTTGTTTTATGCCGAACTAGTATTGAATGGATATTTACCCAAAAAAAAAGTATTGACCAGATCATTGTCTCGGTCGTGAGAACGAGTAATACCAAACTTTCTACTTGTGGGCAGCAGCACCGATCTTTATTAGAGTTTTAAACGATTTTCATTTTTCAAGTATCAGTCCACCATAGGTGATATGAAAGACTTCCTTATCCTAGAAGTCACCATAAGTATAAGTTGAACACAAAATGAACTATTCAAGTCAGTGGTTTGTCTAAAAACCTTATAACTTTATGTAATCATTGTTGCAGAAAAAGTTAAGGATGTAGCAACTTATCAGAGTGAAATCAAAGCACTAAGGTCAACTGAATCTCTGAAGGATAAGGCCATAGAAGAGGTATTTTTATTAAATCCATCAATACAAACTCTTCCTAGGATCAATACACAAACAACTCTAAGGACTGTCTTGGAATTGGGAAAGAAAATTGGTCATCATACATGGTGTATCATAAGCCACTTTATGCATTAGGGACCATTAATTATGTCATGTTACAATAGAAAAGTATGAAACTCCCTATTCACTTTTCGCATAATTACAAGATATATGAATTTTTCAGTATTCAGCCTTGTTATAAATTTTGGTTCGCAACTGCAATTGTGGCCGCAACATCAATTTAGAACCGTATTATTCAGTCTAATATGGCTATAATTGTCTTCAACCACTTTCAGCTGAGAAATGAAGTCAGTAAACTGGACGACAGACTTAGAGTTACAGAGGATCGTCTTAAGCAAAAGGTACACTGATTTGGTATACTTGTATTTTATTAAAGTAGGAACCATATTGAAGATTGCTAGAACCTAAAATGCAAGTTTTTCTTTCTTTCCAAAATCTATTCTTATGCAGAATATAGAAATCAAGAAACTGACAGACGAAAAGAAAAGTGCAATGGCTGCAAAATATGCCGCAGAAGCAACACTTAGAAGGGTGCATGCAAACCAAAAGGATGAAGATTCTGTTCCAATCGATAACGCCATTGCCCCTCTTCAAGCTGAGAATAAAATGTATAGGAATGAGGTACACTATTACAAATACTACCATTTCCAACAAGGAATCATTTGCAAGGATAAATCAAAATGGAATTAAATTATGTAGACTAAAAAAACTAACATCAAATATGGTTTCATAGATAATAACACTTCAAGAAGATAACAAAACTTTAGAACGACTCAAAAAGTCAAAAGAGAAAGCATTGCTAGACGCAGAGAGGATTTTGCAAAGTGCACTCGGGAGGGCTCTAATAATTGAAGAAGTTCAAAATCAAAATTTTGAGTTAAAGAGACAGATTGAGATTTACCAGGCAAGATTTTGCGTTTTTTTATTTTTTTTATTTTTAAAATTTGGTTTCTAGAGTGAAAGTGAAAATGTTTTAGCCAATTTACAACTACCACAAACAGGAGGAGACCAAAATTTTAGAGAAATCTCGCCGCCAAAAGATTCTTGAAGTTGAAAAGCTTAGCCAAACTATTCAAGAACTTGAGGAAGTCATCTTAGCTAACGGCGCTACCGCTAACGTTGTTCGCGATTACCAAAGACAAGTTTCTGAATTGCAAGTAAGCAGTCTGAATTTAATGTTTGATATATTGACTGTTTGTTTGGTTGATCTTATGTGGTAACTTGTGGTTTTGCATATAAATTTTCAGGGTGAGAAAAGGACACTAGAGAGGGAGCTAGCAAGGGTAAAAGTTTCGGCCAATAGAATTCCAAATGGTGAAGCTAATGAGTGGAAGGATGAAAATGACAAGGTCATACCTGTCAAGCAATGGCTAGAAGAGAGAAGGATTATGCAGGTATAACTAAGTTAAATATATTTCAATGAAAACCTTTGAAGTTTATATGATCCTGCTTTCATGCCATAAATACTACAATTTTATTTTGTTACTTATAAGGTGTAGTTCTTGAAAACTACAATAACAATATACTGAAATAAATCTTAAGGGTAAGTTTAGTTTAAGAGGGTGTAATGTAAACTACGATTTTCCATACTTAAGGAGTCCAATCAAGAGAAGCTGTCCAACACTAATGCGCTTATAATATAAGTGCTTTTATGAACAACTTAACTAATCACTTATAATATAAGTGTTTTTATACAAAATGTTTCTATAACAAAAGATAAAATAAAGTCGAACTGTTTTTATATAAGTTGTTTTTATAAGTTATCTTGGAGAACTAATAGAAATAAGTTCAAAATAGACAATCGACATGTCATTAGTTGCTTGTGTTACCCCTCTAAAACAGTCTCACAAGTGATTATGTCAGTAGATAAGTTCAAACAGGCCCTAAATGAAATTTCTACAAACCATTATGTCCTTGCAAATGTAGACAGAGATGCAAAGGTTGAAAGACAAGCTAGCTATATCAGAGAGAACAGTCAAGGCAGAATCACAGCTGAAGGTATTTATCTGACTCGTTTTTCTTTCCATGTAAGCATCTAAATCAATTTTCAATATGTTATTTGGTGTTTACTGCAGGAAAAACTAAAAGTGAGACTAAAAACAATGGAGGAAGGTTTAAAACATTCTTCAAGGACAAAAGCAGAAAAGTCTAATATCACAAGTTCCCGAACAGCAAGTGGTGGTCCAAAAAAGAGAACCACATCACAACCAAGAGCATCTGTGATTGGAAGCCCTTTATTTCAACAGACAAATATAAAAAACAACACAAACACTGTTGGGGGAAATTTAAAATCGGAAAGTCCTATTAAAATGAAATATACTTCTGCAGAAAACATGTTGAAGAAAAGGATATGGTCTTCAAGAAATAAAGTTGATGATAGTGGTGAAAAGGAAAATGAGATACAGGTGGACAAAAACATGAATTTAAACCAGTTCAATGCTGAAAGTGAAGCAGAAGAAATAAAAACCATTGTTGATGTGAATGAAGACTTCCAAAGCAAGAAACCAAATGACTCGTGCAGTGACGATTTGGTGTCAGGATTTTTGTATGATAGGCTGCAAAGAGAGTTCATTAAATTGAGGAAGTCTTGTGAAACCAAAGACAGTAGTTTGCAAGCTAAAGATGAAGAAATTAAGGTAATAGTAACTGTTGTGCCCCACTTTCACTAGCTATGTATTGCCGGCACTTTAGATAGATGGCATGTCTGGTGTCAATGTCTGACACGTGTCAGTATCAGAAACCAACATGGTATCGACACGTGGTTACTTCAATTACTTTAATTTTCTTAAATTATTACCAGTGTCTTCAGGTTAGTGACAGTGTCGTGTTTGGTGTCTGTATATGTGTCTGTGTTAATGTTTCACGATCTACAAGTAGGATCTCTCCATTTTAAAAAAGAAATAGATGAGTTCATAAAACACACATTTCATAAACTTGTGACATATTGAACACTAATTATACTATGATCCTCTCCATATATCATATTGAACTACATATATAATTTCAGATGTTCATGAAGAAAGTTGATGCACTGACCAAGTCCATGGAAGTAGAGTGGAAGAAAATGAAAAGAGATGCAACTGCTGGAGAGAAGGAGATTTCAGCAGCAATAAATTCAAATGATAACAAGAAATACAGAAACACGGACTCCTCCAAAAGGTTAGTGTGGCTGATACATGCTAACCAGTATTGTTCTGTTTGTCTTAACTATACCGTAACAACTAACAATGTTATAAAATTGCTGCAGGGTGATGAAAAAAAGTTGACGAGTCTTTATTTGGAGATAGCTAAAGGAATTTTATTGATAAACTTTGTGATTTTTCTTTGTAAATACAAAACATTTGGTGAAATTAGTATATTGAAATAAATTTCCACTAGCGAAAAGGAGTTCCAGAATTTGATTATGTGAAAACAAAAGTGTTCAATGTGCACCTGTAAATTTGTATGAAAGAGTTTCTTTGATTGTGAGTTTTACACACTACACTGTTCAAGTTTTTCAAATGCATCAGCACAAAATAGAATATGAGGAACACTTGGAAAAACATCACTTGAGCATTTGAAATGTAAAATTATATTCTACACATTGGTTCATTGAAGAATATGAGTAACAATCAGCATTCACTAGTATAACTACATCCATAGTTTTGATGCAATTGACTTACACCACAAGAAATCAATAAATATAGCCGATATTGCCAAGAGGATCACAAAATATAATCAATAATTTCAACAGATTCAGAAACATAATTTGAGAAGTTATAGCTTTGTTTGTTGAATAACTGTTAATTCATGGTCTGATAGACAACAACCCTAATCCAAGAGAATTCATCTCACTTATTTATAATTTTTTTAATATTTAATATTTGTTTAAAATAAGCCGTCGATCACTCTAATTCAGCATCTCAAAAAATTTATTAAATGATCGCAGAAGCAACATGGCATATTATTTAGTAAGTTATCTCAATTCTAATTATATAGTGAAATGAGACTATTAGAGATGTAAAAGTTAGTTACATGTTATTAGATTAGTTAGGAGTTTGTTGGTCTAATTGTCTATATAAGGATTAATTTACTACTTGTTGCGGCAATTCTTTCGTATTGGCTTGGAAAGAAACACCCAATGGTGAAGCAAACCGTGCAGTTTTCACCCATTCACACCATAAAAAGATGGTTAATGGGCTCATTATGTTGATCACAGAGCTTCTCTGGCCGGCCGATAGCCTTTGGTGAAGTATCCACCACATGAGCTGTAGGTGTTGAGGTACAGTTTTGAGCTTCCACAACATACTCCATACATTGCCTTCTTGTGGAATGATGGATTGGTTGGAGTTAAGACCTCGTGCCTTTTCTTGAGAAAGTTGTAAGCCGATTTGACAGAGAACTCACCAACTCTATTTGCCCCCCAAATAAAAGCATCATGCGGCCTACTAAAAGGAAGAGGGATTTGAGCATCAATTGGAAGGAAAATATAATTAATCAGTTGATAATTTCACTCTCCGTATTCAAAATGCAAGAGGTCTGAGTGGCATTTCACCCCCTTAATTTGCATCCATCCCTCAAATAAAATTTTCTTCTCCTCAAGAACACTGTCGGAGTATATTTGATTCCTCATATATGTCTGTGTTTTTTTTTTAGTTTCAAAAAGTATGACAAAAAAACTCACGACCAAAAGTGTTGAGACATGAAAAATTGTGTGTCCTAACGTGAGAACATTGCATCACATTATATAACTTTCTAAAATCAATAATTTTATTGAAAGTTTGTTATAATAAAAAAAATTATTTCTAAGTGAAGAATGACAAGCGAAACATCTAATAAAATCTACCTAAACTTGTTGTGCAATATTAAACTGCATTCTTCTCAATTGTACATTCACAAATTGAAGTGTTTTGGTACAATTGCTCTCAAATCGATAAATTAATTTTTATGAATAAAAAATCAAACTAATTTAGAAATTAAGTTAGCCTCCTATTGTGACTTTTGAGAGGCATGCATTTAACATAGAAAAAGTTAGCCACTATACTTTTGAGAGAGACATACATTTAACAAATAAAAATTAAGGTAGCCTTCTATTAATGATAATCCAGTAAACGGTGAAGTAGATAAGATATTGGTATCCCTTTATCAGTTCTGTAGTAATTTCCAATATTCATTATGCAGCAAAGAAATAGAACTTGAGCATAGAAGTAATTTGGAGATGCACAAAGAAGTTGAAAAGCAAAGTGGTGTATTCCTAACTTTTGTGCAGCATAACAAAAGGGAGCTAAAATCTACAAAAAGCAAAGTGATTATTTTACATATTAACAAAGAAGACGTACAAAAGGTTCATTTTAATTGTAGCATAAAATGAATATTCACTCCCTTTATATTAATAAATGACATAGTTCACAACAAATACAATAATTTACAAACCAATTGGACTTCCACAAAACTTAAAAATAGAAACCTCATAATTAAAATCCATATTAAAATCTCATAATTATACAAAAACTAACAAAAAGTTGGTTTATACAAAAATCCATATTAAAACCCAAACTAACAAAAGGGTTTATAAAAACCTCATAATTATCTTCAAAATTAATCAATATGATAGGAACAGAGTCGAGCAAGAAGTGAGCATCAGAATTGGTTCCTGAGTGGCTGAGACACAAAATAAAACGTAATCTTCTTCGTCTTCATCTTCTCCGGATTCATCGCTGGTGATATCGAGATTACAGAAGCATCACCATCTTCGTCTTCCACGGATTCCCAAAAGTCACCGCCTTCATCTTTCTTTGGTTTTCGAAAGTAGCTGTCTTTCGAAAACAATGTTCAACAAAAGAAGAAAAAACCACTTACAATTGTTGTATCAAAGAGGAGAGGAATGAATGGTCGTGAACGCCAAGATATTGTTTTGCTTTCTCTCTTTCTCACATATATACATGATAAATAGAATTAATAGGGCATGGGAAAAAGGAGAGTGTGCAACTTACCCATGGACATTGGATCGCTGCGATAATTAACTAATTCAAGAATATGTACCATTGAGTGATATGCATTGAACTACAAGTTAGGATCCTCTCCATTACACTAATGCAATAATATGCATTAATTAATCAGGTCTAAACATAGGATATATAGATATATGTGCTATTGAGTGGAGTAGGGTTTTGTATATATAGATGTTATGAACTACACTGATGCGATTCATGGAATTGGTAAATAATATGCATTGAATGCTAATCTCATTGGAATTAGAATAGCACCAAATTACAAAAGAAGTAAAAATTAAAACGTAAGAAGAAATGGGAGGGAGATACGTAACAAGTATAATAAGTATAATATAATAACGAGTTGTTACTGATCGAGGGAAAATGAAAGGGTTAAGACCATCCATAATGGTGGGTGTTTCACTTATTTAGCACCATGTTAAATAGGCATCTCATTGTGAAGTACTCCCTCCGGTCACTATTATAAGCAAAATTTGACTTTTTAGATACATTGAATAATTAATGTATCTAGTCTTTATTATAGACTTGATACATTAATTATTCAATGTATCCAAAAAGTGAAATTTTGCTTATAATAGTGACCGGAGGGAGTATAACATATGGGTGTCTATGGAAAAGAGTGGTTATGGAAGAGCTCTCTCTTTCTCTCTCTCTTCATGGCTTCCATTTAATAAATTTTAGTAAAACGAATAAATTTTGTTAAAAATGCAATGACATAGAGTTATTTGTGGAGAAAATTGATGCTTATGAAGTACACCCTCCGGTCACTATTATAAGCAAAAATTACATTTTAGATTCATTCAATTAATGATGTATATGACATTTATTATAGGCCATATACATCATTTAATAAATGAATCTAAAATGTTGATTTTTACTTATAATAATGACTAGATGGTGTATTACAGTAAAATTGATGATGTGGACATAAGGGACTCACTTAAGCACCTAATGGGGGATGCTCTGTTGTGGATAGTCTAATGGTGGCTAGTAACTAATTAATAGAATAAAAAATTTTGTAATTCAAACAAACAATGAAACCGAATGTAATGGAATGGGAAGAATTAGCAAAATATCTATCTATTCATTCATTGAGGGAATAGTTTTTGTTCATTTTCTAAATAAATTATGAATGGAATAAGATAATATCATAATTAGGAATCCACCACTATGTGATCAAGGATGGAAAAAGTAGGGTTTAGGGTACGAGACTTAGTAGGATTTAGATATACTAGACCCATACCCATGCGACTCATGGGTTGGGTGTGAGGTAATACCGATTATTGTGTTGTTATTCACTATTCATGAAAAATATTTATGTTGTTGTTCATATCTAACTTATAGCCCGTGAGAAACATAAACAACAAAAACATTTCAAATCTAAAAGTAGATATAAATTATCTGTAATATCAAACTTTAGGAAATATCAAACTCTTCACCGTTTTCGTTATAAATGAAAGCAAATGATGAGTTGCATTGCGCACTTCTCCATTAAACTTTTTTATTTCCAATAACATATTTTCCCGGTCCAATTTGCGTTGGATTTTTTTGATATAAATTGAAAGGATTCTTGTGTAGAAACCAGTGAATTAATATGCGAATAAACACATGATTATAGAAAGGGGAAACTATTGAATATGTAAGTACATTTTACTAATGTGATATACAAACATTACCAGTGCAAACATGGCTAGAATTGTTCTGCTGTTTTGATGAACCTGCAGCACCAATGTCATCCCTATAGAAATATTCTCAGAAGGCAATGATCCATCCATGTCTTGATTAATCTCTACGCAAGTATTAGCATCTTGGGCGTGTTCTAATTGTGCCGAATCACTACAGACCTTACGTTTCTTACGTGAATCCATCTCAGTGACAATTAGTGAAGTGAGGTACCGAAAATCTCCATTTGAATTCTTTTATATAGATCCAATTCAATAAGGAATTTGATAATTTACATTAAACACATTATTAGCTTATTCAAAAGGACATTTAATGAAAATACTTTGTATATATTAAATTTTGGGCTTCCAATTCCATATTAGACCCGTTTCACATATTTCTTCATTTAATGTAACAAATGCTAATACAATTAAGTTCATGCCTGATGGATTACTATGCAATAGGATGCTACTATTCCACCTCTTAAGGTTCCTCATAAAGAGATGGCACCCCACCTCCTAAGGAGATAGCAACGCCACCTCCTATTGTAGCAGTATTATTTTAAATAAATTTCGTATTCTTGATGCCTTCATAAATTTTGATCCATATGATGCATGTATAGTTAGATAAATTGAAAAGTCTGAACGTTTAAAAAATCTAGAACAATGTAAATCATATTTTTTTATGAATATTTTATTACTTACAACGATGAGTATTTATTATTTGTTAAAATAAAATGTAAAAATTTATGTAAGTTTGTCATTAAAAAGTCCATAGAAATAGAGATTATCACAATATTTTTAACTTCATGTTAGATTTTTATTACTCATAACGATGATTATTTATTATTTGTTAGGAGAAAATGTAAAAATTTGTATAAGTCTGTCATTAAAAAAAGTCCATAGAAATAGAAATTTTGAAGAAGTAAAATCAAACGAGAGAAGAGAGTAGTATAAACTTGAAGGAGAAAATGTAAGGTCTATAAAGTGAAATGAAAAACGAGTATATTTTGAGATGACATAACATAAGGAATACTTGAAAGAGAAATACTAGCAACACACCTTCTAACATACATTTTTCAACGCATTGGTTAAGATTCACACGAATCTCACCAAATCATGTGGGTCCCATATCAATTTGGTGGGACCCGTGTAGATTTTAACCAATCAAATAATCAAATAGAGTGGGTTGAAAAGTGTGTGTTAGAAGTTGCTGGTATTTCTCATACTTGGAATACTTGAAATGAAAAACGAAAAATATGACCTAATTGATGGCACCAATTTCTCCCTCGCATTTCAGCGACCAATTTTTCCATCTCTGTTCGATGGCACCTCTTTCAGAAAATCAAGGTAGTTTAATTGATTCACTCTCTTTTGAAACCCTAATCTAACCTAATTGTTCATTATTTTGAACTAACTTTGTGTTTTGAAACCCTAATCTAACCTAATTGTTCATTATTTTGAATTAACTTTGTGTTTGTGTTTAATAGTTTAAAATCATCAATTCATTGGCTAATTCTTGATTGATTTATGATGCAGGAAATATGTTTTTTCAGAGAGAACCCTTGACTGTACGAGGTAATCAATGTCTTGTTTTTATTTAATTCCCTATGTCGTGTTGTTTTGTTTTGTTTAGAAATAAATTCCTTATTGATTGATTATTGGAGAATGAATGAATGAATGCAGAAGAAACTATTGCATTGCATCATCAGGCAAGAATAAGCGCAAGAAGAAAGAAGTTAAGGTTATAGGAAGAAAAAGAATTCGGCCCTCTGTTCAAAGTGATGCAACAACAACTATTGCGGAATTGCTTGAATCTAAAGAATATTCATTCACTCTGAGACGGCCACCATTTGAACTCATGATTGAAACACCAAAGAAGCGGACATACCTATGTCACCATTCTCACCCTGAAGCGTTAGACGGCCAGGAACATTGCTTGTGCAAAAGAAATCGTATTGAGCACTTTGATGATGATGAAGAGTATTTTGAGTTGATTGATAGGTGCATGATTCAAGTGATTACATTACTTGAATGAGTTGATTCAGGCAGGCATGTATCTTTTTTTAGAGAATATAAAAGCCATACAAATGTTTGTGTCAAATACTAGAGGCTTCTTGATAATATAAGTGTCAAAAGAACCCGGTTCTAATTCTTTTAGTGGCAAATGGACCATATTAAAAACCTTAGCCAAACCATTCAACAACTTGAGGAAGTCATCTTAGCTAATGGCGCCATAGATAAAGTTGCTCATGACTACTGAAGACAGGTTTCTGAATTGCAAGTAGGCATTTTGAATCTGAACTAAATGATCTTGAAGAAAGATCTTGAAGATCGATTTACCAAAGGTAATTACTTTAGGGTTTCTGATCTTCTTCGCGGTCTTCATTCAATGTGACAAGGTGATCGCACTCTTTCAAAGTATTTTACTGATATGAAAATTATTTGGGATGAATTGGAAGATTTACGACCCATTCCATCATGTGTATGTGATATACCATGTTCTTGCAAACTTTTCACTTCTGTTCGTACCTACAAAAATAATGAGTATATTCTCTATTTCTTGAAAGGACTTAATGACAATTACACTAATGTCCGAACCCAAATTCTCCTCATGGATCCCTTGCCCTCAATTTCTAAGGCTTATTCATTGGTCATTCTGCAAGATGCTACTCCCACTGAACAACCTGTTGAATCAAATGTTTTTGCTATAAATTCTTCTCCTCAATCCAAAGGAAACCAAGGCCTAGGTCGAGGGCGTGGAAGAGGTCCTAAAACCCCAATCAGCATTCACTGTAATCACCAAATCCATAGTTTGGATGCAATAATCTTACATTTCAAGAATAAAAAATAAAATACAAGTAGTCAGACACAGACATTCGGACCTTTTATTTCACTTTTCATTCTCCTGGTGTTACATTTTAAGAATCAAACAAGGGAACATTAAAAGTTCAATGAGAAAACAAAATCTATCATCTTTTGAGGAAATAAAAAAAATGTAACTAAACAAGTTGCTGAATTTGTGATAGGCAAGGTTAATATATGAAATTGTATGTTTAACAGTTTAACTTTAAAGGGAGCCAAGTTTGGAAACCTCGCAGCCCAGAGCTTTCAACTGTACTTGTATTATGATCCTAAGCTAATTTCAAACCAACAAACCAAGGGTCGCACAATAAATATTATCAACAATTTCAAAAGGTAACCCATTTGGGTTAACATCGGTTTGAGACATTAGAGGATGTTTCTCCCAAAGTTCGATTTTCTCTGATATCAATTTCGATAGATTAGTTTGACTTAAAGAAAAAAATATTCAATGAGATTATATTTAATTCTCCAATGAAATTTACATACTAAATGTTGAGAATTGACATTATGGGTTTGAACATTCAAACACGCACACCAGGAGTATATCAAATGTCCATTGAAAATTTGCAATACAAAAATTCCCATAAAAAATACATCCTTTGGTCACCTTTATAAGAAAAGAAAAAAATTAGTTTCATTGAATTCATAGTGTATGTGGTCAGGGGAGTATGCACTATCATTCATTTTTTTATAAGGGAAAGATTTTATATGAAATTCCTTTAATTAAATTGTTAGACATACAATTTCATATATTAAATTTCATACAATTAAATTCCTTAATTAAATAAATTTCCTTAATTTCATACAATTAAATATATGAAATTTTACAATTTCACAATTTCATATATTAATTTTAAAGGAATTTCTAAAAATTTCATTAAGGGAAAGATTTTTTTCTGTCCTTATATCTTTCAATAAAAGGACATAAATTAAAGGAAAACGGAAAAGGCTATCTTTCAATAAAAGGACAGAAATTAAAGGAAAAGCAGAAAATAGACTCCCACTTAGTAACGGTTTTGACAAAAAAAAATTATTATTTTTCACTTTTGCTCTTGAAATGAGGGATTGAAGTGGGGGTATATGTGGTTTGGATTAGTTTTGTTGAAAGAAACAACCTAATTTAAATTGTTTTTTAAAAATATTGCTAGATTGGAAAGCGTGATCAGAAATTGAACTTGAACGGTGTGTGAGTTGACTTCTTAAGCGTCTATTGTCATTTTGTTTATCTATAAACAAAATAGTAACTAATTATAATAAATCAATACAACATTTAATACTATTAAGAATTTGATTTGTTATTTATAAAATAAAATGATTTGTTCGGATTTTTTTTAACTGATATACAGTTACTTTTTTATGATAGACACTCCTAATTAATTCAAAGTTCACATTGAGATGAAAAAATTATGATATAAGTAACTATATTTCCTTAAAAGATTTCTGTGCAAAAAGAAAATGTGATGAAGTTAATTGGTATCAATTGAGAAATAAGAATAAGAAGTTATATAAATTTTGGGTAGCTAAAGTTGATTGATTAGCATAAAATTATAGTAGTATGACCTAAGGATAACATAAAGTAAACATTATCTTTATATGAAAGCAACATTTTCCCCTGGATGGAGACTGTGAAGTCCCTTTCACTTCTACCATAAGAAACACTTCCTTCAAGTTTTACTTTTTGGAGTCTCTGTTTGGAGAGGAAATACGCAAAATTGAAGTGATGAATGTTGGCTGGATCACTCCCCTATATAATGGATAGCAACCTCTGTAAATGATTGGAATCAATTTGTTCTTAATTATCCTTTCCTCGTTGTAGTATTTCTTTTGTGTTAACACTTCTGTTATTAGAAAAAGTTGTCCTCGGATTTTAAAGTTTGATCACGAGGTAAGTATAATATAATCAAAAATTATTTTACATTAAAATTGACGTCGGTTCTTTCGAACGATTTATCATTTGGTGGTGCTAATTAACCGTTAGAGTTCTTATTTTAGTATTTTCTGATTAAGCTTAATTTGTTGGATAGTTAAATGTATTTATTTATTTATTTATTTATTATTTATAGCCCTTATATTCTTATAAATTCCAAGGTATCATTCTTTTTTAAAATTAAGAGTTAACGAAGCTGTGTATCTAGTCTAGTCTAGTTCAAAGCTCGATAAGTGGGAAGAATATTAAACTAATAACTAATTATTAATTGTTTATTTTAATAAGAGGGAAAAATATCTCTTATGTATAAAAATAGGTTCATGAATGAATAAATCTAATAATAAGGTGGAAAAAGCCAAGCCGGTTGTAAGGACTTAAAAGAAAAGGATCACGGTTGTCAAGTTGTCATTATCTACTGAGGTGATTAATCAATACTTTTATTTTATTTTTGAAAGGACAATTTGCGATAATTGTTACAACTTACGACATAACACTTGACAAAAAAAACACACATAACAAATAGGGGAGAAATGATATTTGTAATAACATTTTGACGACATCTCTTTTATACTCATTATTCTCTTTTTTTCTTTTTTTATATTTTTTTGTTTTTAACTAATGAAAAGAAGGAGAGAAAAATTATGACAAAAGTTGTCTTGAATGGTTGTTTAAATATCACTACTCCATAACAAATTTGTTTACAATTTTGAAACTTAAATATTATTATATATTTTAAGATAAGATTTTGGGTATGCCTATAAAAAAAAATATTTAAGTTGGAAACATAACTATGTTATCGGTTTTTTTGGCTAAATTGCATTTTAACCTCCTAACTTTCATAAAGTTGCGATTTTGGTCCTCTAAGAAAAAAAACTACAAAACGACCTCTTAAGTTTTGCATCTATAGCAGTTTTGGACCCCAAGACCAAAAAAAAAATTAAAAAATAACACGTGGCACCTCACTTAGGGTGCCACGTCAGTATAGACCAAGTCAAAATTGGCATTGAGGACCAAAACTGCCACAAATGCAAAACTTAAGGGGCCGTTTTGTAGTTTTTTTTTCTTAGGGGGTTAAAACGACAATTAAGTTTTTTTTGGTTACTAGCTATGTTATTGGTTAATCTCTAAAAAAAAATTCTATGGATCTCTCAAAATAAATTAGTAGTATTAAGATTAGAGATAGGTTAACTTTATGTCCTAAGAGTTTATGTTAAGAAAAAACCAATATCTGACTCTTTAAAAATTGAATATATAATTTCTATTTTAAGTAGACTAAAAAGTGTTCTAAAAACATGTATTAACATTTAGCTAATTATTATCAGCAGTAGAGTTAGTAGATTCGAAAAGAACTTTGTAGAAGCATACTCCAATGTGATTGTCATTGTCAATTTGTCATCACACTGATCTAATTAAACAGTATATTAATTAATCAGTGGGCAGATTACGGACGTGAGGTCACAAAATTCTTTTTTTCAACGAATTATTTAAAGAAACGATTCAACAATTCTTCTGCAAGGTCCCTCCAATTGAAGTGCTTATCAAAGCAATGTCCTTTTGAGCAAATCAAATAAATCCACTTTCAATCAATTTGCACGTTAAAGAAACTTTACTAACATACATAATTTTTTTTCTTTTCGAACGGCACTAACTTATCAAGATATATGGGTTAAGTATAATTTTTTGGCTGGAGTTTAAACGTCTAACCTTACATATTGTTTTCAGCAACTGAGTTAATCTCATGAAGACATATATGGTACATAACATTTATTCTTTGAAGTAAAAAAAAGGAAATATAGCATTTATTCTTTAGCTACTCCCTCATGTATATAAAAAGATTGGTTGTTCCAATTAACTAGACACCGTTATTAATTTGTTGTAATTACAAAAACAAAGACGACTCCATGATTTTGATTATTATCAAATCAAAGATAATTGATGATGAAGGACGAACCACCAAGAATAGTAGGTGAAGAGTGACGGTTGCATGCATGACTAGTTGGGCACTAGTGACACATTTAGCAAATGAGATCACATAATTGTGCAAGCAGTTGCATTGTCTTCACATAAATATTCATCACAACGACTCACATAACAAGGTCTGCCACCACCATAACTATCATAAACTGGTCTTCCATAATACCCATCGTAACAACTTATTGGTGGTGGTGGCCCACCGTAACCTTCAAAGCATGGTCCACCTCCCCTACCTTCATAGCATGGCGTACAACACACTCCAATTGGAACTGCCACAGGTGGTGGACACACTGGAATATAAGGTGCCGGTTCCGGCATAGGCTGCGGTGGCGGAGCGGGTTTTTCTTTGGTTTTCTCAGGCTCTTTGGGCTTTTCAGGCTCCTTGGGCTTTTCAGGTTCCTTGGGCTTCTCAGGCTCTTTGGGCTTCTCAGGCTCCTTGGGCTTTTCGGGCTCCTTTGGTTTTTCAGGCTTTTTTGGCTCTGGTTCTTTGGGCTTTTCCGGTTCCTTGGGCTTTTCAGGCTCTTTGGGCTTGACGGGCTCCTTGGGCTTTTCTGGCTCTTTAGGCTTGGGAGGTGGAGGAGGTTCGACAATTTCTATGCTTTTGATGGCACCACAGCCTTTGCAACAAATCTTGTCTCTGATCTTCTCGGGGCTACAACAAACCACTGTGATTGTCACGATGTTGTTCTTCTCATCGTACACCTGGTCTCGAATTTCTCTTGTTCACAAATATTTACAAGCACCAAACAACAAAAAAATCAACTCAATTTGATATCTTCTTACAATATTTCATGATTTCATTAATATATAGGCATGCAAATTTTCTGTGCCGATACAATAAAACAACAATTAGATCTAATTAAAAAAAAAGTGAATGAAAATTAAACAAATTAGTGATGAGAAACTAACGAGGGAATTTGCAGAGAACTTTCTTGACTTTTTTGTAGCATTTAGCACACTGAAGATCAACTTTGAGTTTCATTATGGTTACCTGAATAAAAGTGATCAAGAGAAGGATCCATCAAAATTATAAGATAAGATTATTATATGTACATATATCTAAGTGATCATGGCATAAAAGAATATTGGAATTCAATCAATCACATAGAAGTAACACCAGCCAAGAACGACCACTAAAATAAAATTTGTACCATAAAAAGAAAGTGACCCCAAAAATTATTAAGTAGCAATTTATTAATTTAAAACTGGAGATAAAAAAGAAAATATGAATGAGTGAGATTAAAATTTAGTACATCCTATATTGTACCTTAACATTTTCCTTTTCTCCCATGGCTATGGAATATACTAGAATTTAGAGCTTAGATCTGTGGAAGGGATGAAAATGATCGAGAATTGGAATAATGAAAAGTAGTACTGAAATAGAGAAAGAGGAAAGAAAAAAAAGAGACTGTGGAAACTTAAGAATGCAACAGCATAAAAAGCATGACCAATAGAAAGGTTACACGTAGTGATACGACGTTGGATCACGTCAAGATTGTCGTCACATGAAGATGCTGGAAGAGTGTTTAACGCTAGTTGCCGGTGCTTAATGCTTTACAGTGATAGATTGCCAACTATGGAATGCAACTGTAGCGTATTCATCGTATGTGTTACCTTCATTCACACTCTACCCTGTTGCGATCTTAATTGGCTAGCATGTGTTTGGTTGTGTGATAGAATTCATTATGTAGAATTATTTTGGTTAAAAGAGATTATGATTAAAAGTTAGCTGTGTTTGGATATATTTATGTAAAAATGAGTTAAACAATAAATTTATGCGTAAAAAACAATTCTAAAATCAATAGCTACAAATACTAGCTTCGAGTAGAATCAATTATGGATGTAAAATCAGTTCTACTCTGCAGCAACCAAACAAATCAGAATCAATTTTAAACTTTCATAATCAATTTTGATCTTTTTAGAAGTGGAACTAAACATACACATAATCTTTGAGTGGATCCAAATTGTAAATACTTATCTAAATGACTGTTTTGTTTGCAATTTTACGAAATAAATTGATCAACAAATGACATATTTGATTAGCAAGTTTTACTAATAAAATGATTTGTAACAAAAAAAATGATCAAAATGACTTAAAGATGTTTGAGTATGTGTTTGTAATTTCAATACATTTAGAAGGCAATAATGTCACTCTCTCACACACTCAAGGACTAAAATTGATCTTTACCCAATTTTAATTATATTTGCATGTGTTCAAAGTCATTTAGGGTTGAGCACATACTTGTGACCCGTCCCAAAACCGAGATAATTGCTAACGCATGCAATCTTTCGAGCGGGTGATTATCAACTCCTATAATACCATTACTCACTCATCGACTTGTGGTAATTAAATCTGAGATTTGTTTGGCAACCGGGTCAAAGGATTTTATTGTAATATTGGAACCTCTACTGCTATTTCTACTAAGCTTTGGGGTCATTACTTGGGTCTTAACCTGCTCGCAACCTGGATATTACTCTTTTTGTGAAATATAATTCTCAAGCTGTTCTACAAATTGTTCGGTACACTTCATCTCACTCTGCGACTTTTTAGCCCATATTACTGGACATTCTTCACCTTATCCATCTTCGAGATGCAATGTCTCTTTAAAGCATATTTACAGAGAGGCTAACTCTTGTGATTGATTTTCTAATCAGGTTGTGTAACACCCCGTTTTCCCAACATAAATAAATATACAAAATATCAGAGTTTTTCAACTTAAAAACAAAGTGTCACATTCAACTTACAAAATTTTCCACAAATATAAATAGAATAAAAGTACTATTTATTAAAATAATCTGTCTTTATAAAAATCCAATAATCATGCAGCGGAAATAGTTTCAACATCATAAAATAGTCCTTGGCTCAAAAGGCCATAACATCCACATCATACTTATTTATTATGAAAATAGTTCAAAACGTTCAAAGGAAATACGTAACCAGGAAAACATGCAATAGACAATCCCCATCCCGTTACGTATCAGAGCATCCTAGACGACACGGCGGAGATTACTCACAACTGCACTATTCTTCGTTACCTGCAAGTTACTCATACGAAGAGCAACATTTTCAAGGAGAAGGGGTGAGATTTCACATTCATTAATAGCAGGTAACAATTCATAAAAGGTAATCAACAATACATACAACCAGCATTAATTAAACATCACATAAATCATCATTTAATAAAAGTAAAACAACAACAAAAACATCATCAACAACAACAACAACATCATCAACAACAACAGCAACATCATCAGCAAAAACAGCAACAACTTCTCAATAATCATCATTTATATTATGCAATGACGACTTTACAATGCAACGACAACAACAACTCATCTTAACAACACATCGATTCGACAATGTAATATGCATGTGGTACCATCAGGGCATAAGCCCCCATCGCTAAAGGTCAAATAAGACTTGTCAGGCATTAAGCCACCATCGCTAAGGTCAAAAAGGACATGTCAGACATTAAGCCCCTATCGCTAAGGTCATAAAAGGACCTGTCAGGCATTAAGCCCCCATCGCTAACTATGCTATGCAACAACACGACTCAATGCAACGACACCATCTTAAAACAGCAACATCAACTTCATAATTCAATATTAAATCACGAACAACACCATATATCATCATATTCATCAATCAAATATACACACATAAAACCAAGTTAGATTCATTAAAACATAGGTTAAATACTCATAAACACCTTAATTAAACTCCTAGTACACAAGCTTGAAGTTTAGAGACAATCCATAAGTTTTGGGTTAATTTCCATAAAATTTCACTAAGACCTCCCTGGAGTATTTTCATCATAACTCAAAAACTAAGAATCATTTTCAAGTCAAACCAAAGCCACTGGAAAGCTAACTCAATTATCTACAACTTCCATGTTTACCCCAGAAGCCAGTTCAAAACAGAAACGGGTGAAAAGGACATAAGAATGCGAAATAGAGGATGGTTTTTCCAAAACACACTTGGAGTGTTTTTATCATAACTCAAAAGTCACAAAACATTTTCAAGTCACTCCAAATCCATTAGAATGATAAGGCAATTATCTACAACTTTTATGTTTACACCAAAAGCCAATTCGAAACAGAAATGGGTGAAAAAGACGCAAGAACGTGAAATAGACGATGTTGTAACTGTGCAGCTCGCGAGGCGAGTAGGTTTACTCGCTGTGGCGAGTTGCGACAGACAACTCTACGGGAATAGACCAGTTTTCACCCCAAAAACCCTAATTTCATCAACCCAAATCCCCAAATTGATAGGAAACTCTACCTATGATTATTCTACAGCTTAGACATCACTTCTCTACGTTAATTCATGAAATTCATACACTTTCTACCATCTTTATTGATTTTAACCTAATTTCCCAAATTCTTAAAATCTACAACAACGATTAATTTCTATGAATTACAACTTGATATTAATGAAGGTTAGTCCCACCCTTACCTTAGATTGGTTTCTGAAATCAACAGCAGCGTTCTTCTTTCCTAAGGTTCTCTCTGAGTTCTCCTCTTTTCTCCAAAAATTGAACGTGTTATGTTTTCTAAACTCTTAATGACTCTTAACCTAATTTATAATTACTCTTCTCACCAAAAACTACTCTCTTCCCTATTATCTTATTATTTCTAATAATATTATACTTCTCCCCCACTTAACAATAATCATAATAATACACCAAATAACAAATATATCTCCACACAAAATAACAAATATATTTCTATACTAGATAACATATATATTTCCACACAAAATAACATATATATTTCTACACAAAATAAAAAAAAATATTTTTACACCAAATAACACATATTAGCATATTTCATCAAAATATATATTATAAATCAAATAATAATATACTAAAAATACAATAAATTAATAAAATATTAAATATTAAAAGTAGGGCGTTACAGGTTGGCTCACCATGCATGATTCTTCATGACTCTTCAATCTCATTGTCCTTATTTATCTCTTAAGCTTCAATTTGATGTAATGAGATATAATATCGCTAGATTAGTTCTTTTGTTCTTTGTAATTTCTTTCTCTTATAATTTTTTTTATTGTAATACAAAATTGAAAATTATAAGGTATAGTCTTGACGTAAAGGTAAATTTGTTGTCATGTGACTGAAAGGTCACGAGTTCAAGTCTTTGAAATAATCTCTCGTAAAAAAAATAAAGTAAGGTAACGTACACTACATCAATAAGTATTTATGGTAGGATCTCTTCTTAGATCCTACACATGCAAGAGCTTTAGTGTACATCGTTAATTATCTATGGTAGGATCTCGTTAATTTTGTTTTACAATATTGAAAATTATATGCTTGACATCAATAATTAACTATGATTTCAAGTTTGTTATATCTACACTTTTTTAAAGTACATTAATATTGATAAGTGTATTTTAAGCTAGGCTAAAGTGTACTTTTTTTCCTTTAACTTTCAAAAACTTATAATTTTGGCCTCTTAAATACAAAAACTACAATTTTAAGGGAGCTTCTACGGTACACTCACAAAATAAGGTGTACCGGTACTCTTCCTTCATAATTTTATAAATAAATGATTCTTTTTTTGTGTAATAAATAGTTATTTGTCAATATTTATATTTTATAGAACATCATTTTATAAGAAAAAACATCATTTCATTGTTTATAAAAATTATTGTAATTTTTTTTACATATTATCGTAAAAAATAATCAATGTTCTCAATTATGAGTGATAAAAATTCAAAAAAAAAATAATTTTATTTCGTTGACACTTTTGATGAATAAGATTTAGTTATTATAATTATAAGTGATAAAAAAAATATTTATCTTCAAAAAAACAACTAATTTAGTTATTAATTTAAAGAATGAGTGTACCAGTACACTTAAATACATTGAGTGTACCATAGAATTTGTCATTCATGCTTTCAATCACTTTCTAATGTAGTTGCTAAGGTTTGATTGAAAATAAAACAAATATATGTTTAGCTTAAAGTTAAAGTGTATTTTTCCCCTTAACTTTTAAAAACTTGTAATTTTGGTCCCTTAAGTACAAAAATATAATTTTGGCATTCTAAGATTCAGCCTCTTTGCATTTTTGGTTTTTTTGGATAATTTTGACTTATTCAACGCCTACATGGCAGGCCACGCGTGTAATTAATTAATTAAAAATTAAAAAACCACATAATATTTTTAAATTAATTAAATGAAATTAAAAAAATTAAAAAATTAAGAAAATTGTAAAAGAAAAGGAAGAGACTTGATCTTGATGAACCCATCACAACACCTTCATCTTCTTCTCCTTCTCCTTCATCTTTTTTACCCAACACTCATTCAGAAATCACAACACTCAAAATAGTTCCATCATCATCATCATCATCCAACATTAACACAAATTTAAACCCAAAAATTCATCCTTTACAAAAGTTCATCACTTACAAATTTAAACCCATAAACTACCCCATTAATGAAGCCCAGAAATTAAAAAATAACCACAATGAACATAAATCAAAACAATTTTATCATTAATCATTACAATCCACAACCAGAGATGAATTTGAATAGAGATGAATTAGGGTTCATTTTTTTTGTAAGTCTGGGAAACAGAAAGTTCAACAATAGGGTTGAAGGCCATCGGTCACCACCACCACAACCACCATCGACGTCATCTAGCATCATCACGACGGATCCATCGTCGTCATCAACCAGATTTGGGTTAATCAAAACGCAACACTGAACTGAACAACAAACATCACCAACCCAGAAAAAAAAAATAGATATGGCTGAATATCAATTACTCTTGTTTCTATACCTAAATAATTGCTTAATTTAATTTTGGGGTTGAAATCAAGAGGAAGAAGAAGAAGAAGAAGCCATTGGAAAGTGGTGTTGGTGGCTGGGTTTAGTAGAAAGAAAGAAGGGAGATTGAACCACGTCCCTTCACTTTTTATTTTTTCTGATTTTTTTTTTCATTTATATAATTTAAAAATTGATTTTTTAGTTTTTTAATTTTTTTTAATTAATTAATTACACATGTGGTCTGCCTTGTAGGCGTTGAATAAGTCAAAATTAACCAAAATGACCAAAGATGCAAATGAGCTAAATATTAAGGGATTAAAATTGGGTAAATTCTATGGTACACCCAATATATTTGAGTGTACCGGTACACTCATTCTTTAAATTAATAACTAAATTAGTTATTTTTTTAAGATAAATATTTTTTTTATCACTTATAATTATAATAACTAAATCTTATTCATCAAAAGTGTCAACGAATTTTTTTTTTTTTTTGAATTTTTATCACTCATAATTGAGAACATTGATTATTTTTTACGATAATATGTAAAAAAAATTACAATAATTTTTATAAACAATGAAATGATGTTTTTTCTTATAAAATGATGTTCTATAAAATATAAATATTGACAAATAACTATTTATTACACACAAAAAAATCATTTATTTATAAAATTATGAAGGAAGAGTACCGGTACACCTCATTTTGTGAGTGTACCGTAAAAGCTCCCACAATGAATAGCATCGTTCTTCGTTATTTACTCCCTCTGTCCCGTAATATAGCCACCTATTGCTTTTTTCACATTTCTTAAGAAATGTTGTTAGTGTAGTTAATGTGTCTGTTTTATAGTACAATTTTACAAAATTACCCTCATTAAAGAGATAATGTGAAAAGTCAATTTATTGTAATTTTAGAATTAGTAGTAGTATTAAATAAGGATATATATGGAAAAAAATAATTAATGTGTGTTGTAATTTGAAAAGGGGGTTATATTTAGGGACAAAAAAATAAACAAAAGGGGGGTTATATTAAGGGACGGAGGGAGTATATATTAGGGTCATTGAGTTTGGTGATGTGGAATGATCATAATATACCGTGTAATGCATACCGCATTTGTAAGACCATAAAAAAATGTAAATTTTCAAAAATATATAATATAAAAAATATGTTTAATTGCCCTCTGATTCTCCTATTCTATAAAACTCACGAAAATAATCTCACTTTTTTAAAATCAAACTTTTTAATCCTTTTATTTCCTTGTTTCAAGTATGGGTCGGGCCCATGTTTATTGTCCCAAAAGTGATTATTTTTTATCTTATAAATGACGAAGTTTGTACGTCATTTTTAAGATAAAAAATATGGGTTGAGATGAAAATGATTACAAATATGAAAATATAAAGACCAAAAAGTTTGACTTTAAAAAGAGACTTGTTGTGAGTTTAACAAAATAGAGGTACCAAAAATGCAATTAAATTTCATCTTGCTTTTAGTTGATTGGTAGGATCATCGAAAGTGTTATGATCCGGTTAGACCTAAGAGGATGGTTGAACTGCTCGGATCTGCTGCTTGTAGAGGTTGATCCGCTGATCTGTCTGCCTTATGCTTGGTTCTACTGAACTACGGTGAGTTGGTGATTTTGGTGAGGTTGGATGATCGTCAACTCCCAATGAGACGGAGGGGGGGTTGTGTACCTACACTTGCTCCGACGTCCAATTAAGTAAGGGGTCCAAGAGGAGAGGTCACAAGTTTTGGGTAAGAAGTGTCATACCTGTCTCAAGGCTAAAGCCTGGGTATATATAGAGTTTTGGGTAAGGCTTGGTTGACAAACCCTATCTTGACAATCGTACCTATTAGTACGAGCGCAGGTAACCCTCGGCTCTGGTGAGCTACCCTCCGTCTATGTAGGCGTGATCTACTCTCAGACCTCGTGTGTAACCCTCGGCCCGTACCATAATCTGGTGGATTTTATGACGTATTCATCGTATGGTGTAGCTTTGTAACATCCAAATTCCAAAATAAAAGAAAAAATTAACAAGTGTTATAATGGATCAATTGTTTCAATTTTCTTGAGAAAATAATTGATAAGTCAATTGTCTAAGAAATAATCGATAAGTTTTATGTAAAAAAAATGTTGGGTCAAAGTTTGAAGATCATCCACATTAGATAATAACAACTACATAAGTAAGAGAGACACCACACTTTTACTAAACTTTAAGACAGTAGGTTTACGGATCATCTCTCATATAAAATGTTCAACCTCTATTTTTATAACCAATGTCGAATTTCTAACTCACACTTGTACATAACAAAAAAGTTTTGTTTTAATAATTTAATTTGTGAGACACACAATTTTCAATATAAAATTTTCATTTTGAATTTCATAACTAATACTAGAAAAGAGAGAAAAAAGAGAGAGCTTTGTAATCCTTACAATTGCCAATTGGCCACCACCCATCACTCTACGAATGTTGCTCTTTATTCATAACACAATATATATCCTTTTATCTCACCCTCACACTCACCATTCCAAGTATCTTTCACTGAATCTCTTAATTCACACATGAATGGTGTTGTCATGTATGTCGACGACTACTTGATTATTCTTTTCTTCAAACAAGAATCCAAAAATGGTGTAATCAAAAAACATAAATATCACCAAGCAAATTGATCCCCCGACATCTCAAGGAACTTATTGACGGTTCATGAATGTATCACACACACACTACACTACATCAAAGTAAGATTCAAAAGGTGCTCCAAAAATTACAGCTTGTATTTCATCACATTGAACGGGTTTAGTAGCTTTTATACTTATACTTTGTTTTGGTGCTCAAAGAAAAAGAAACATAACCATATGGAGCTAAGGTGCAAAGAGATATTTGGAATTGCTCCATCAGCAAATATGTCTAATCTCCAATATAAGTCTCACTCTCACGATTAACAAAAACAAGTTGTAGGGGTTGCTGATCAATATCTAGAAATATAACTTCACTACTTATGAAATGTACTACTATCAATAATGTTATGGGTAAAATGAATGAGATATTTGGTAATTAGTATTTTGAAATAATTAGTTATTATATTTAGGCTTAAAAGCATTTTTTGTCATTCTATTTTTCAAAAAACAAAATGAATTTTTGATCACCTTCTTTTAAAGTTTTTTTTTTTATCCCCTATTTAACTTTTTAGGAATTTGATCTCATCACTTTTTTTATATAATTTTTGTGTGATGTGACATTTATTTATGACTTGAGAGCGTTCATTGTAACATGGATATTCAATATGATCATTCAATTTAACTCCAATAATCCCATGGCACCAACGTTCCTCCAAGGTCTTACTTAATTAGGTGTACGTTATTAATATTCTCGTTTATAATATGGTTATCAATTCAAGTATTAGTATTTCATTATTCATCCTCCTCTATAAATTATGTAATACACATGCATCCGTTGAATAATGTTCTATCCTATGAAGCTAGCTATAGAATATTGAAAAGGCAGAGTCATTGCTACTTTTCTCACCTTGTTTATATACCACTACTGAATCGATTGAAAATTCTGGTTATGAATAAATAATCAATATTTTTATCATGATCATGTTATTTTTTGCAACATAGTAATCAATTGGACTTTTAAAAAAAAAAACACGTCTTTTGCAACATGTTTACTAAAAAATGAAAGTGGCATACAAACCTGCCTGTCTAGGGTATGATTTCTCAAATAGACACTATTTTGCTTAAACTTCTACAAAAAGACTTACAAAGAAGAAAATTATAATTAAGATCAGTCTTGTAATAACTTTTTTAGTCATTTTAAACATTCAAAATTAGGTATAAGTTGAACTTAACTTTTGCATATTAATTGATTACTAGTTCTCTCATTTAACTTCTCAATAAATATATATAAACTAATAAGGATTTTTTTCATATAAACTAAGTGTTGCTCTCGTCCTTCTCTACTAGTATCTAGTGCTCTACGTCCTGTGATCAACTCCAGCAAAACCACACCAAAACTATAGATATCGGATTGTTTAGTTAATTTTCCAGTCATAGCATAGTCTGGGGCGCAATAACCTTCAGTGCCCATCACCCTGGTTGAAACATGTGTGTCGCCACCAACCGGTCCAAGTTTAGCGAGCCCGAAATCCGACAGTTTTGCACTGAAGTCATTTTCAAGTAAAATGTTTGAAGATTTCAAGTCTCGATGGATAACTGGTGGATCCACTTGAAAGTGGAGATACTCGAGACCTTGAGCTGCTCCAAGAGCAATCTTTATCCGAGTGCTCCAACTTAATGGTTCTTTGTCTAGGGTAATATCTGAAATGAAAAATATGTTATGATCTAATTGATGTGTTTTGTCATATAAAGTTGGTCCCCAAAAAATAACAAAGATAATATCCTAATAAAGCATCCTAATCATTGTTTACCAAAAAGATGAGCATCAAGACATCCCTTAGGCATGTATTCATAAACCAAAAGCATTTGATCTCCATTAGTGCAGTAACCAATTAACTTAACAAGATTAGCATGACGCAGCACGCTTAGAATATGAACTTTGGTCATAATTTCTTGACAACCTTGACATCCATCAGGATTTAACTGCTTTACCGCAACAAGCTGCAGATGGAAAAAATAACAAACTTTACTAACTTAAATACCAAAATGAAAAGAAAATAACTTGAGAGAACCAAAAGTAAATTTTACCAAAAAGAATTCATTCATAATAATCATAATATTGAAATGACCAAAGTCTTAAAAGTTACCTCGCCGTTTGGGAGACGACCCTTGTAAACACTTCCAAATCCACCTACCCCTAGCAATTCCTTAAAATTTTTGGTCGCAATTGCAAGCTCATCAAAACTAAAACTAGTTCTTGACGTGATGCTGTGACCACTACTCACACTCATAAACTTTCCCTCTAAACATATTAATTTCTTCCTTTCAGCCTCTGCACATTCAATAACTAAAATCATCACTCATTCAAAACAAAAACAAAAACAAAAAAGTCGGTATGGATCAGTTACGAGGCAAAAAGTTATCCAATCAAAAATATATAAATACCAGTGGTTCGGTTTGGACGAAGACAAAAAAAATATGATCAAATTTTATTTAACAATTAAGAATAAAAATAATTGATTATGTTTGAAACACATGAAATTGTAATATATATATATATATATATATATATATATATATATATATATATTTGAACTCAATTGATAGTTATTATTTAAAAAATAACTTCTTTTTTTTTTTGAAATAATTTAAAAAATAACTAAGAACCAACAAATAATAAAATCATGCAATATATTATCCAAATAAAAAATAAGTACTAATAATTATGTATGTGGTTCAATCAGGTTCTGTTGTGAAAATGAACCCAAAAATCGATATGATACGAGGGGTTGTTAAAAAAGAACATCCAAACATCCATTATTTCAGTTGTGATGTTTTTTTTTTTTTTTTTTTGTCTTTTTGGATAAGTTTGTGGTTTATTTTGGATTGGTTTGGATATAGACACCCTATAATGAGTTATGATCAAAATTGCAACATTGAAATGATCGAAGGTCTAAACGTTAGATTTAAAAAAAAATTAAGAAAAAAAACGGATATGATAAAATATGAGACTAAAGATATAGGAGTAAAGGTTTAGTGCTAATAAGACTCTTTTTCCACCACTCTCTCCAAAAACTAAACTATTCTAAAATATTCTAGAGTTGTAAATCAATGCTTAACAAACTATTTTTTTAGAGGTTTTTTATAAAATATTGTAAAACTAATTATTATTCTATAAATTATAATATGTTTTAGAGAATATTTTTGTCTATCATATACAAATAAAATGGTCTTGCACAATAAACAAATATATTATTTATCATTAAATCAATAAATCACATTCCATCTCCATTAATTTAACAATGACATTTACTATTGTGTAACCAAAAAAAATTATTGATCCAACGCTGCATACTTATTTATACATGGGAGTAGTACATGATTTGTCTCATTTATCACCATAAAATTAATCTCACGAACTACTATTTAATTCTACAAAAAAAATCACGAACTAGCAAATAGAACTAGAAGCAGCAATTCAACACTGATTTGATATACCGTATCTATTTTGTCGGCTTCTAGAAATTGATCTTCCTTATAAAAAAATGATCTCTCAAGTCTTAACACCTCTTTTTGCTAATCCAGTGATCGTCCATGGTACTCCCTCCGTCCCTTAATATAGCCACCTATTGTTTTTTTCACATTTCTTAAGGAATGTTGTTGGTGTAGTTAATGTGTCTGTTTTATAGTACAATTTTACAAAATTACCCTCATTAAAGAGATAATGTGAAAAGTCAATTTATTGTAATTTTAGAATTAGTAGTAGTATTAAATAAGGGTATATATAGAAAAAAATAATTAATGTGTGTTGTAATTTGAAAAGGAGGTTATATTTAGGGACAAAAAAATAAACAAAAGGGAGGTTATATTAAGGGACGGAGAGAATATAAGACAGGATCAGTGTTATTATTATTTCGAGAAGGTGCTGTATTTTTTCTATATTTTTTCTAATCTAGGGTTGTATTTGTTTAATTTAATCTCTCATTTCTTAATAAAATGAAGGCTTAATTGCATTTTTGGACCCCTATCTTTTCAAAAGTTGCGGTTATAGACCCCTAACTAATTTAAATACAAAACAGACCCTTATGTTTTGATTCTTTGGCAGTTTTAGACCCCCACCCCATTGTTGACTCGGTCGTTGCTGACGTGGCACCCACATCCCATTAGTGAGGTGCCACATGTATTTTTTATTTTTTTTTACTTTTTTTAATTCATCCACGTCAGCCACGTGGCATCTCACTAATGGGATGTGGGTGCCACGTCAGCAACGACCAAGTCAACAATGGGGTGGGAGTCCAAAACTGCCAAAAAATCAAAACATAAGGGTCGTTTTGTATTTAAATTAGTTAGAGGTCCATAACCGCAACTTTTGAAAAGATAGGGGTCTAAAAATGCAATTAAACCTAAAATGAATGAGCAGATATGCTGCACATGAGATGGTAACAAATGACACTTAATGAAATAATTTCGTAAAAGAACATCTCGTACCTGATGTGTTTGTTCCTCCATTCCCTGTAAAATCCGCACAGCAACGTCAATAATAAAATCCCCACACTTAATGAAATATTTCATTTCTTAATGAAATATTATTATTTATTTAGAAAGAATAAAGAAAATGAAAAAAATTGGAAGATGAACCTGCAGTAGCGGAAGTATTGTCAACATTTTTGTTGCAAAGATAACCGAAGCAAGAAAAACAACTCATCTCTTCTCCCACAAACTACACAAAGAGAAAGTTAAACTTATAAATTGTTCAAAACAAGTATTAACCAACACACATTCTTTTTTCTTTCTTTGCCACAAAAATCATAATGGTAATGAAAAAACACTAGCCCACTGCACCAATATATTGAAAAAAATATATATAGTGATTTATGGAAGGTATTAATTAGAAAAACAATGACTCCGGCTGTAATTTTTTATTTATAATAAATAGAAGGAATAATAAAAGGAAAACAATCACAACCCAATATGTAAATCACTACTGTTATCTACTAAAAATTGTGATGAACAAACTAAATGACTATTTAACCGATCATCATCCCTAAAAAAAAACTAATTGTAAATTTGTTTTTTTTAAGGACTAATCACCAATTTATTGTTTCTTTTTAATGAGCAAAAAAAAAAGAGTTTAAAGAAAAGAAATTGTGGATCATTATGATTCGTGAATGGGAATATGACTTTTTTTTTAGAGGGTGAATGGGAATATGTTGATGATATGAAACAAGGATTGTTAAAAAAAAATATCGAAAGAATCAAGGATTGTCAAATTGAATAAAAGGTAACAATACCTCTCAAAATAATAATAATTCCCTCAAAAAAAATTATAAGTACCAAAAAAACAGTAATAATATTTTTTTTTAGGGAAACAATATAATATTATTAACATACACACAAATTAGCAATCAGAAAAATTAATAAAAGTGAACGTAGCACCAAAGAGAGGGAAAATGAAGCTTCATGAAACGAGTAAAAAAATAGATAAATTTGTGAAACATACCTCAAATAGAGGCTTAAAGATGTTTTTTATGTCTTCTTTCTTTGAACTTCGACCACCCTTCTTGATTTTTATCTTAATTTTCACTAATTACTTATGTACTTTTTCTTGCGTTAAGGGGAGCTATTTATAGAGATGTGACAATGCAATGGACATGCCGAAAAAAATGAAATCAAATTGATTGTAGAATTAACCAACATTAAATTGATTGGAATTATTAATTTGCATAGAGTAATGACTCCATTTTTTTTAAGGAACGGAGTAATGATTCAATTTTTTCGGAACACAATTTAATCTCAGCAACAATAAATTAGCACTAACCTATTATAATAGAAAGATTAATTTGTCACCAATTTGAAAATGCAAACACCGCTTAAACAAATGTTTTATTTGAAATTTTTAAAAGAGATTTTGATTATCTCATAAAAAAACGATTTAGATTCAATTGGTTCTTTCATTTTTTTTTATCTGCACATAGTTATATATGTATATATGACAAAATTAAAAGAGAATTTAGAAAATCCACATCAGCACATTAATTGTTTTTTTTTTAAGGAAGCACACCGATTGTTGTTAAAAACAAATGATGGATTTTAATTGAGCAAGCGATTTGCATCATTTTTTTCATTTTTAGAGCAGTGCACAGATCCTCTCTATTTAAGAGAGAATAGAGAGAAATAGAGAGAATAGAGAGGGTTTCGCCTTAACTGAGCGATAATCACGGGTTCGTAATAAATATATGTAGTTGGATGTGTAAAAGTAAATAAGGACCGAGTTCTGCCTAACCTGTGTTCTATAAAATGCATAAGTTTAAGGTTATTTGGTCTGGAATTACTTCCAACGAATAAACTCACAACATTTAAGTTTATGGTTTAAAATTATAAAATGTATAAGTTTACAAATATATGTAAATATTTCTTAAAAAAAAATGTAAATATATGTTATATTTAAGTGTACAAAATACTCATGTCACTTCCCTCAAAAATAATAATAATAATGGGTCAATAATAATAATAATAATAATAATAATAATAATAATAATTACGAAAATTATAGGTAAAACAAAATAGAAAAGCCAAATTTTTACGCACCGTTTAAAGTTGAATGGAGTAATTTTTTTTTCTCACTCCACAATGGCCCATATTTAGCTTTTGTGGTAAATATGTGAAACAGCATCTAAAATAAATATGGTATGATATTAATTAGCAATTAAATGTTTTCTATGCCAGCCATCACACCAAAAAAATGATTATTTTGATATTGTTTTTGTTTGGGTTATTCTTTTTTTTTTTTGGTAATAAAAGAGGGGCTGACGTCCATTGTTTGGGTTATTCTTATAATCTTATTAAGTAGCATAGCATGTGTGTCTTCCTTTTTTGTGTTGATGAAGTCGTAAACATCACTATTAAACATATAGAAATTTGAAGTGAAATATTTTGAATCTAAACCCAACACATCACGAAGGATATATTATCTAACAATGTCAGTATTATTGATTGTGTCAGAATTTATAGATGTGTCGTATCGTCGATAGCATAGCCAAATTAGTAATTTGCATAAAAAAAAAGATAAATTAGTAAATTAAAATTATAAAATAAAATGGTTAATAACACAACATTATTGAGATGATGATACATGTATTATACATGGGAAATTTTATCTACCCATCAATAAAATGTTGGTAAATCTTTTAAAAAAAAAAAAGTGAGTAAAGTTACCTATCTGAGTTGATACCAAAAACAAAAAAACACTAAAAATTACTCAACTGTTCACTCGTCTATGCCATAAAATGTTTATAAAAGTCCTTATGCGAGTTTCCTTAACCTTTGATAAAATAAAATAGGCTAAATTGCATTTTTGGTCCTTAACTATTTAAGTAGTATCGGTTTGGTTCCCTAACTAAAATTTGATTTATTTTGGTCCCTTAATTTCTCTCTGTTACACATTTTGGTCCTTTTCGTTAGTTTTAATTCAAAAACGCCAGGTTTTCTTCATCTTCTTCTCCTCTTTTTCATCTTCATATCATCTCCGTCAACATTCAACAACAAGAATCCCAAAAAAATTCCAGAAAAAAATGAAGAAAATATAACATTTTTGAATTAAAACTAACGGAAAGGACCAAAATATATAAAGGAGAGAAGTTAAAGGACCAAAATAAATCAAATTTTAGTTGGGGGGCCAAACTGATACTAATTAAATAGTTAAGGGACCAAAAAGATAATTTAGCCAATAAAATACATATGGACATCACATGGGGAGAGAGCGGAGATATTGGAATTTTATTTTTTTTGACAAAAGAGGAGATATTGGAAATGAAATTAAGTTTTGAAAAATAAATATGAGACAATGAGCATTTAGGCATTAAGTATTTTTAATTTATGTAGGGGTTAAATTGAAATAAGGAGGTGTAACTACCACAAATTAAAAAAACGTCCCATAAGAAAGAAGATTTGGGCCAGATGTTTTCAATGCATTTCATCTACTGCATCCAAAATGTGAGTAAAACCGGTTCACATAGTTGACAAAATCCACCCCCACCCCTGCGCCTCATCGTTCTGATTTTAAAAACCAAATCATGTTTTTTTGTTACGGGGATACATTAGAAGCGATTGAGCCGTAGCAAATTACTTTTTTTCTTTTCAGAATTTTTACACATTTAAATTTTAAAATCTGAATGACAACAAGTCAATTTTACACATCCTAATGTTTTAATTCAAACGTGTCTTTTATATGGTATGAATCCCTTATGAAAAAAAATACACATCCATGTTTTAGAATTTGAAGGGCAAAAGGTAAATTGAGCACATCCAAATTTTAGAACTCAAACGCGTCATTTACATGGCTCGAACCCCTCGTGTGATAAACGCAACTTCATTTTTTTGCATTGGGATTTTTAAATTTGGAGGTGTAAAAAGTCTATTTTCTTCATCTTATAGGGCCACGCATATTTTCTAAAATCAAAAAGAAGGAAAAATAAATAAATGTATTTTGTGTTTTCATGAGAGCACGAGATGGGAGGAGGGATTTTTCAAATGTTGGAAGCTCGTATAGCATGTGGCATATTCTCAATCAGCTCAAAATAAAGAAACTAAAAATCACACTAAAAATGAGTGTAAATAACTCTTCTTTTACTATCTATCTATATTTATATCTATCTATCTATATATATATATTATCTTTGAATTAGAAACTTGAACTATTCTTAGGCTTTCATTGTGATGATGTGGCATGCTTTAAAGATGTTTCTCATCTCTATTTTTTTAAAGCTTCTCATCTCTAATTAAACATGACCCACTATATTTTACAATAATGTCATTTTTTTTAAGGAACAATAATGTCATTCTTTAATAGTTCCTAATTGAACATCCCTAGATAGTCCAATTGAATAAATTATGTACTACACTAGTTATATTCCATCAATTAATTCCTAGCCACCACTAACCTTTTATTTTCCCTCAATTAGTAACAATTCATGTTACCTATTATCCTTCTCCCATTTCTTCTTTCATTTCATTTTTTTTGGTAGTTTTCATTTTCATTCTCATTCCTTCTTATATTTCTTCTTTTATTAGTTTCATTGCAGGTTTTGAAAATAGGTGAATTTTGTTGAAATGCAACTTCTTATACGAAAAGGTTGTCCATCTTTACATTTTCGTTCATTTCATTTTTTTTTTGGTAGTTTTCATGTTCATTCCTTCTAATATTTCTTCTTTTATTAGTTTCATTATAGGCAATAGAAATAGGTGGATTTTGTTGGAATGTCACTTCTTATATGAAAAAGTAGTCATCTTTACATTAATATTGTTATTTCTTCCATTATTTTTTACTTATAAAAACCTTGACTTTTCAATTTCATTATATCAAGTTGAAAACATGTAAAATATAGTATCCATCCGAGTAAATTTTTCTCTAAAAAAAAAACAAGTAATTTTTTTATGCAGTTGCATTCTGGTAGCATTGTTGTATCTTCCTTTCGACAAATTAGTTGTTAATCAAAACAAGGTATTGAAGGCACCGTTTTCTTTGACAATAATCTTATACTTAAGATATTTTCTTCAACTTGGAAAAATGAGTGCAAATTATGCTTGGATAGGAAAGAAAAAAAAACAATAAAAATAGAAAGTGAAAAACTAACAATATTAAACTTAGAATTGACCGGTTTTAATTTTTCACTATCCAATTAAAATTTGTTAATTAACTTATACCAAACAAAAAATTCTTTAATTAATTGGCTCCATCCTTTCATTCACCTTATTTAATTAACCATTGTAAATTTATTCTATAATAACCTTTGAAGAACATGAAAAAATATATGATTGCTCATCTAGCCAGGGTGAGAAAGATTTAGAGAAGAATTGATATTGTGTTATTGTCTTAGTTTAGGTTCATCGTGTGTATAAATATGTGATTTAGGGTCATCTTCTCTTTATATCTTTGTAATCTAAGTTTGCGTCATTCTAAAGTTTGAATTATGTCTATGTGACACCTTTAGAAAAACTTCTCTCACTATTAACAACTTGGCTTTCTCTCTTACTATATTAATATTGTATAGCTTTAAAGAATTAAATAAATCTAAATTCATGAGCTTCCCAGCTTTACCAATTCCATTTGATAACGACCCCAAAATTTCTCAACAAAATGCTTCAACTTTTTAAAGCTTTTTCCACTACATTTCTCTAAAATATTGATAGCATTTAATTAATTAATTGATATATGAATAGGTTGATATTCTTACTCTTTCTATATGTGATTGGCTACTCATGTTATTACTCAAATCATGATCTATCTTCTAATAATAATAATAATAATAATAATAATAATAATAATAATAATAATAATAATAATATTAACATATCTATCTATCTATAGTTATCACATTAACCTTTGAACTACTATTTATTTAGTTGTTTTATTTTTTTGTATTCTATAACTCATATTTCTTAACTATGATCATTCACTCACTCATTATATATACATCACTCATTATGTATATAGCCACCAATATGATCTCATGTCAATATTTTTAGTTTCTACTAATGAGATTATTTGTCCAACATTAAAAAAAATTGTGTCATAGATATCTGAGTTTGGGCACCAAATTTTGGGTTTTGCTCATCATCACTTTCAACCAACAATTGGATAGTTCGTCTTCAATTTTGTATTACTTTTTTTCCACTCAGTTTTACTCTTCATCTGTTGATTGTTAATTGATTTTTATGACACGATAGGGAGACAAGTTACTCTTAGATTGTGATTTTTATGACATGACAGGGAGTCAAATTACTCTTAGATTGATCAAATATTTGAGTTCTACTTTTTTTTTTATTGATATGATGTTTGTTAGTCTATTTTTCTAATTTTCTTTCATATTTTCTTTTATCCCTTAACGTGTATGTGGAAATTTATTATGTGTATTAAGAAAAGAGGATAAAGAACGCTTCTATTTTTTTATTTTGTTACATCATTGTTGTTGAGGAAGAAGTTTATGAAAAATGGTTGTTTATCGTCACTTTTTTCAAGAAATTATTGGATAGTACCTCTTCAATTTGATATTATATTTCTTTTTATGACATACTAGAGACTCGAGTTACTTTTAAGTTGACCATATAGTTTATATTTCTGAAAAAAGTAAAAAAAAAATAAAAATTGATTAAAGGTTAATGAAAGGTTGTAAGATATGTAATGTTATTTCTTTTCATCTAAATTTATTTTCTTTTGGACAGAAAAAAAATCTGTATTTATTTTCATATTTATATTTTTAATATATTTTATTTATTTATCATGTTTATATACACTTTCAAAATATAGAACACTAAAATTTTAAATATCATTAAATAAAATATTTTTTTCCACAAAAGTTTGCAACTTAAATATTTTAATATTATTTGTCAGAAAAATATAATGTAGAATAACAAAATAATTTTAGTAGACAAATGTGACAAATGATAATAAAATGATCACTAAAATAATATTTATTGCTATTATTCTATATTTAGCCAAAAAAAATTGTATTTATTAAAAAAATAAGAACGGTTAAATAAAGGTAAATGAAAGGTTATAGGTTACAAATTAAAATAAATTATATTAATAAACTCATTATATTAATAAAAGATTGTGATTTTCAGGTAAAAATGAAAGGTTGCAAGTTACAACATTTGAACTATTATTAATCTAATGAATTAATTGGTTAATTAGTTACTAATGTTTATCAATCTTCTGAACCAATTAGTTACTAATTGGTTAATTTTGATATGACAATATTTTTGTATGGATTTTGAGAAGAGGATAAATGTATAATATATTTAAAAAATAAAAAATTAAAACTATAATATATTTAAAGAGTCTAAACTTAGAGTTTTTACGTAGGTATTAATTATATAGAACATGAAGTAAAAGTTCAAATCAATTTTATTCAAACATTTTAAATTGAATATGGAAGATTATATCTTACATAAAAGCAGTATAATTTAGTTTATAAAGATGAAGACAATTGTCTACCATTTTTTCAATAAAAACAATAATAAATATATTATAATATAATTGAGATAAAGATAGACAAAATTGAGAGAAATAGAGAATAGTGCCTCTAGAAAAAGATATGTAGTATATTATAGAATATGATTCAAGTTACACATTTGTGCCAATTTGCGTAGGAAAAACACTAAATGAATTTATACAATAAAAGTTTAAATTCATTGCAAATAAGGTTAAAACAATTCATAAAAAAAAAAGGATCCAACTAAAATAAATTTTAATGATTAACTACAATTGACTAGAATGAATTGAAAAAATTATAAATGTAGACGAATAAGACAAAATATGGTCTCATTTGTACTAATTAGTCTCGAGTAATGCATAAAAGTAAAGTTTAAAAAAGGGGAGATATAAACTAAACCAAGAAAAAAATATTAAAATAAGTTTTTGTTATAATTCACTATTCATCTGCAATTCTATTGATTTTTAATAGAGCTGAATGACACATTATTTATATCAAAAGTAATTTTTATCTACTCTATATTCTATATCCACTTCACGAAAGAATAATAAGTTTAAAAATATTTTAATAGCGATTTTTTTAATCAAAGAGTAATTGAATAGAAATCCACCAAATTTGTCAGTTTTCGTAAAATAAAAACAATATATTAAAACTTGTGCAACACACTACAACAAATATATTCTTTAAAAATAAAATAAAATTCACAAACATACACCTTTTCTATATAACAAAAGAAAAACATCAAAAAATTATCAAATATAATGCATTTAAGATTGTACGATAAAAATATCTATAAGCCTCTATTCATTATCTTAGTGTCATTAAACCTTCAACTTTTTTTTTTAAACAACCAGTTCTAATTTTAATTCTATTGAACGAAATGCTCATTATTTTTTCAAATAAACAAAACATTTTAAACCAAAATTGAGTGTACTTGAATGAAAAAATTATAACTGCATTGTATCAATATTACATTTTTTTAGTTAATTATTTTATTATTATTTAAACGTATTTTAACAAACCCGTGCAACGCACGGGTTGAATTCCTAGTTGATCACTAAGAAAGACCACAATTAATGAACTAATTGTTTTCCAAAAATAAAACTTTACGAGAATCAGACTCCACGAATCCTTGGATAATATATTATTGGTTTGAGAAGAAGGGTTTTAAATTGCTATTTGAAGAATCAGAGTAAGATTAGTTTCATAATCATTTCAAATAACCTAATAGCAGTGTTATATCTTCAGAAAAGGAGCATCAAGATCTCTTCACAAATAAAGAACATCTAATCACATACACTACTTGCCATAACACACAGAGGTGTGGAGGAAAAATAGAAAGTGAACAATAAACCATGCAATAAAAACTTACCAGTTGTGTCGGGAAAAATTCATCCAGCCTATCCTTCGCTAGAAATAGCATTTAGTAGAAAACCATCGTAATTAAGGCAACACTTTAGTGGTTTCATAGAGTATTTCTACAAGTTAAAGTTATGGAAAATGCTATTTCTAGCTAAAGATGGGCCTAGCGAATTTTTCCTGACACACTTGATAAGTTTTAATTGCATGATTTAAGGTCTTGTTAACAAGTGTCATTGTGACACTTTTTAAACCTTCTAAATAAACAATTATTATTTAAAAAAAGTCAAATATTTTAATTTTCAATGCATTGATTAGACACATTTTTATAAATATTTACCATTTATGATTCTTAAATAGTGTCCCGAAGACACTCATTAACATTTTCAAGGACTCTACATACTACTATAAATCTTTCAGAAGTTTTACTAGCTGAACTTTTTTTAGCCTAATCTCCTGAAGCTCCACCCACACCTAGCTGCAGGATGTTGTATAGCTAAAACAAAGTACTCATACTCACAAGGGATCAAAATTTTGATCTGCCTCATTCCAGATTTCATATATGCTAACTAATTAACAAATATAATGTGCAGAGGCATACTAGTATATATATGCAGTGCATATATATAGTGCAACGTAAGTTGATACCATCGTAGGAATCTCTTTGTTTCTAGCTAATGTATTGAAATGTGGCAATACAAATATATTTGGACCACAAATTATTAATTGGTGAACAACATTACGGAGTAGAAATTAAGTGAAGTTCAAATTCTTGATAGAAATGTGAAGGAGACTGGTTCAGGTCCTAATCACACAGATATTGGAGTTGTGGTACCATCACTAGAAATTCAATGATGCCATAGGTAGACTATATGGCGCTATGCACATTTAATGTGATTTCTGTGCATCTCAACTTGAAGCATCCATTGAAAAACCTGACCCTCTTTATTAGATCTCTTGTTCAAAATCTTCTATTAATGAAAAAGAAATCCACTTTATCCTTTTTGAAATCATAGGGCTGTCTCTATTACGAAATTCTTTTAAATTTTGGAGAAAAGAATCGCATATATGGGAAAGGTTATACCTATACACCTTTGTTAGCATTGAGGTAATCCAAGATACTCTGTCCATACTCCATCATATCATGTTTATGTATTTCGCATGTATTGAATTGAATGCTGTGTTTGAATATTGCATATGTATTCAAAATATAACTATGAGAATATATAGCATGGTGGATCAAGAATTCTATCTACTCTATGTTATTAAAATTTGAATAGTTAAAGTACATGTTTTGGCTAATGAAAAGCATCGGCAAAAGAATTGTTTGTATAAAAGATCTTTAACCAAAAACTTAAGACATTTTAATATATGAATCATATCTATTAGGAATGACAATTGCTCATTAGGCGCCTCAAATTCTCTTTTGATTGGGTTGTAACTCTTGATCGACTATTTTTGTATGTAAAATATGATTGAGTCGTAACTTTTGACCATCTATTTTTAGTAAGATGAACAATTTTAAGGTACTTAAAGAGCAATTGTCATTGCATATTGTTTTGGAATTGGCCGAAGCCCTTCTCATTGGACTTCACACAAAAAAATCATCATCACAAAGTGTAACATCCATGTGATGACAATTTATGAAAATGAGAGGGTGATCCACAAATCACGGCGAGAATCTATCAACGCTCTCAACAGATCTCCCTCTCCTGAAGGTATTAGTCTCATCACATTTCATTCACCTCAATCTCTCACTAACTTAAACTTCAGAGTGTTTGCATGTACACTATCCTAGTTTGAGAGCTCATGTCGTTGTCCAATGTCACACCTTAGTGACATTGGTCGTTGTTCAAGATCCACCTCAAATCATACATATTCATCTAGCTCGTTTCTAATCAATATAGAACCAACCACTTATACTTGAATTTCAACACCTAATTTTTTGCTTAAAAAAATAACAATGGCATTGGCAATATATATCTTGGTGGATCAATATTTTTTTCTACTCTATGTTAACCATCCATTAAAAAATTTAATAGTTCAAAATTCATTATTTTTCCTTTTTACACTGTTTTTAGGTCTCCTTTTTACACTGTTAAATATGCTATACATATTACCACATACAAAAAAAAAAAGTTTTATATATGTAAGTCAACGGAATTCTTGTTATGAGTTTGATTTGTCCAGGCTATAAAGTATACTTTCATTGAACCCACGCATTGCAAAAGGTTATTTAGCTTCCTTCTTAATGCATCTACTACCATAGTTTTCAACCCCACTTCTACAACCAACACAATGGTGGGAATAATGGAATATGAACCATGATATTAGCTTGGCAAATGAAATAAAAAGGAAGAGGAATAATTTACATCATTCAACTCAAAAGTGATACGAAAATGCGCTAGCATGTTGATTAATAATTACCAAACCTTTCAAGACGTGGGTACCCTAAATTTTTCAAACTCTAGCTTAATTCTACCCCCATTGTGAATATTTGATATGACCAAAAGAGTTATTTAAAAAATAAAATCTACGAGAACATTAGATGATATAGGTGTGTGGATCAAATCCTTGAAATGGGCCAAAGCCGAATGATGATCTAATAGGCCGTTAGCCTTTGTCAATATTCCTTATTCTTTATTCCTCTGGAAATGCATCTACTAGTGATAATTCAGTAACTTTTTTTTTTTCCCTTTTGGAATGATTCATCGTTCCTTATTGACTAATAGTTGTCTCTAATAAACGACCTCAAGGGTCGTAAAACATTCTGCAATAGTATTCATAAATTATTTCATAAAAAATAGTATAGTTCATCTTGAGGATTTCATAACACATATGGGAATTGTGGGGAAGTAATTGGATATGTATAGACACTAGACAGTATATGTTGTATAATAGGCCAGTTGTCCCTATGTGTTTCTCAATACATGCAGGGTAACACAATATATTTCATTTTAAAAGCAATATGCTATTGAAAATTGTTTTACATAAGAAATTTTCTATTGACACAAGTAGATGACGTTTTTACCCCAGCGGCAGTTAACAACCGTTAGCCTAAGCACCAGCAGTTAACTGCCGATGGCTCCTCCAGCGGCTGTTAACTGCCGCTGGGCTCCTCCAGAGGCAGTTAACTGCCTTTGGCTTTGCTGCTTTTTATTATGATTTTACGCGTTTCGGTCGAAAAATCAAAATAAATCGAAACTTAGTCAGAATTTTACGAAACTTTACAGACACCTCTATAAAAATACATATAGATGATGTGAAAAGTTTCGTAACATTCCGAATAAGTCTCAATTTTTTTTTGTTGACCGAAACGCGCAAAATCGCAATTGAAAAAATAAAAAAAGTCGACACTTATTCGGAATGTTACGAAACTTTGCACATCATCTATATGTATTTTTATAGAGGTGTCTATAAAGTTTCGTAGCATTTCGACTAAGTCTCGATTTATTTCGATTTTTTGACCGAACCATGCAAAATCGCAATTTTTTTCAAGTGCGAGTCCGAAAAAGTGTCCTAGAGGTTGAACTTTTTTGCACTCATGTTTAGAACAAAAAAATAACATCTCCCACAAAAAATTTGAATTTTTCGACAAGGGACGGATTAAATATGAATTTTTAACGCGCCTAAAATTTAAGACACGAAAACATCAAAACGTCGACCTAAAAATTGAATTTTGATCTGGTTTTTTGCAGACAACTCTAAATATATATATATATATAGGGTCTGTAAAGTTTCGTAGAATTCTGAATAAGTTTCGATTTATTTTGATTTTTTGATCGAAACGCGTAAAATCATAAAAATAAAAATAAAAACAGCAAAGCCAGAGGCAGTTAACTGCCTCTGGAGGAGCCCAGCGGCAGTTAACAACCGGCGCTTAGGCTAACGGTTGTTAACTGCCGCTGGGGGTAAAAACGTTATTTACTTGTGTCAATAGGAAGTATTCATTGTCAAAAAAGCAATTTTCTATGCTATTTTAGTGAGGATGGGCCTTCCTAATGCATATCTATTTGTGGAGTCCATCTTTGCTTCATTTATGTTTCCTCAATTTACCCCATTTTAAGTAATAGATGTATAACATGTGGCAAAAATAAATTCAATGGTTGAGATTAAAAGGTTTAGAAAAAGCACTTGTTTGATGAATAGAAAATCCACACTCGTGTTCCCTCTGATACAACAACACGTACCTTTCTTCTTCCCCTTCTCATAATCACCGCTGACACTCTTCTTTCGGCTACCGTTCTAAAGCGGCGGCAAAGCGACGCAACGTCGCCGGAGAAAACCACATACCACAGCTCAAAAATCAAATCAAGAGAGAAACTGAAGAATTGGAACAACACAGATCCGACGGCTAAAAAGGAAAATCGTCGTTGTCTCCAATTTCTTTAACATGAGCTGAACGTAAATTCAAGATGAAAGAAGAAGAAACAGAGTCATGAAGTTAGCATATGATTTGTTATTCAATTTGCTGGAGAAGGGCCAAAATTGGCCAGGCGATGTGCAACAAAAAAGGGATAGAGTCGCCGACTAATAGAGGGAGAGGGGCGGCGTCGACGTTGGCGACGACGGTGAGAGGGAGAAACAGCGATGATTATGGGAAGAGGAAGAAGGAAAGGAAAGTGGGTGCGTAAACACGCGTGGGTTTTGTTATTCATCAAACAAAGTGCTTTTTCTAAACCTTTTAATCCCAGCCATTAATTTTATTTTTTCCACATATCATCCTATTTATGACCATGTGTGCCAAATTATACTAGTGGTTTTGATTATTTTTTTAAAAAAAAAATTGTCTTTTCTCTGAAGTAGGCAAAGAACGATAGCCAAAGTTTATGAAGCGTGGCAGAGGATGACGACGGTGAAGCTCCTCGACATGGATCCTTTTATAAGTTAGGTTTCAAGAAAAATCAATTGGAAATTTGTTGAAGTGGTTGAGGAATTCGTGTCGTGATCCACAAATTACTCTCTATAGATTTAACCTTGTCGATCCGAAACAATTAAGTATACTCAAAATGCACGATTAATTGAGCATGATTGAAGAGTTTATCTTGATAAGAGGGGGGAAGAAAACTTCTCTTATTTTTTTATGCTACAAACTTTTGTAAAAAAAAGAACCAATTTACAAATGTATTTCCTCAAATCGACTTGCAATCTTTTTTAACACGTAACCATTGAAATAAAACGCATTTTAAAAATTTAAAACATTCCAAACCAGGTTCTTAAACTACTCAAAATATAAAAGGTAAAAATGTTATTATTGGAGTTTATGATCTCGTGTATAATCCTTGATGAACACACTCCTTATATCAGAAGTAAAACGGGTCAGTGCACATTATAAAATAGTATTGTCACTTTCAAACATGATAATAATTAGTCTTTGTAGTGAATACATTGTTTATATAATAATATTCATTTATTTTCTTTGTAGAAAAATAAAATCATTGTCCCATATCTTTTCGTACCCGTACATGGCACTTTCTCCTTTTAGTTCTATAACAATATATTCAAATGGCATGCACTACTTTTTTTACTCCTTATATTTACATATAAAAGAGAAGAGATGTGTGTACTTAAAGAAATATTAATACCATTTATAAAATAGAAATATGATATGTTCCATATAACTCAATGAAATGAAATGGACAAGGAGACCATGGTGAACGAGCCCACAAGTTGTCCATTGGCGTGGTTGGTGCGAGGTCATAGTATATGCCTTATGGATTGGGACAATTATTTAGGCCATCAGTGTGAAACCAGAGAATTTTTTCAATTTTAATGATTGAATTTGAGTCTAAGAATCTTAATTCCTATCCATATATGTACAACCAAATTTCCAGGGAGGTTTGAGTCAAAAGATATCACATCAGGCTATTTCCATTTACTAATTTTCTTTGGTAAATTTTTAAATCATCTTAAGTTTGATTCGGTATCAGTAATATAAAAATATGACATATCATTGAATAATTGAATGACGAGTAAATATTCAACAATACATTAAAGTTTATCATTGTGTTCATTTTTTTTTTGGACACTTGTATTCTTTTGTTTCGTTTTTCTTTTTTTTGAGGTGGTTTGTATTCTTTTGTTGTTATTCAATTTTTCCTATTTCATTTAAAAGTAAATTTAATATTAAGTGATGTATGCTTAAATAAATTCATGTAAAACTATGGCAAACATTGTTAAAAATCAATCTTTCTAAAAAATAAATGTTAAAAATCAATTTAGAGACAAAACTCTAAATCTTAACTTATGTTAGAATCTATTTTTTTGTTTAATCTATAAAACATGTATATCAATCTTTACCCTATAAATATTGTATTGTACAATTCATTTCAACACTCAATCAATTAACACACATCGTAGTTTTTTTTCCTTTATCTTTCTTCTTGTCTTTACCTAAGGTGCTCACAAAAAACATAACATCGTACTTAACACTCGTTAAAGAAGTTGAGAAGCTCACAACCAATAAACATAGTACCTTACTTGACGTGACTGTTTAAGGCACAAAAAGAAATCACAACTGAGATCTACTAAACGATCGCTCAGCTAACTTTAAAGTTCGACAACATTGTTACTCCAATTTGAGTTGAGTATTTTGTTGAAGCAAGAAAAAAATTGGATGGTGTTGCATTAGAGGCTGCAAGCAAGCAAGCATTCTAAAGGAGAGATAATAGAGCCAAGTGTTGGGGTGAGAAGCACCTGTAGTGATGCACATTAGTTAACTCCACAAGTTTGAAGCACATACAATACAAGTATTTCCGTCAACAACGCCTGCGGATAGAAATTCTCAGTTTTTTCTCAATGGAATTGGAATGGGACCCACCACTTTACCATCAACCTTCGGTTCTAAATCAATCATTGGTCGTCTTCAATCTGTTCTGTTCCTTACTTTTCTAACACGTTCCTTTCCCTTTTCTCACTTCCTCATCTATTTATGTGGAAAATATTGTTCTTTTATGTTTTTTAGTGTGGAATATTATAAATATTTTTATAATTAATGGTGTTAAACATATAACTATCGATCCTGTACCTTTAATTTCGTCACTTTCTCGTCATTCTCCTTTACTAGGTGATAGCCTGATAGGTTTAAGATATAAAATGTCTGACAAAAAATATATAGGGGTTTATATCATTCATAATCATGAATCCAAAAAAATTAAGTCTCAATTAGTAATAGCTTGGGTAATGAGTACGGTATCTTGATGATGCACTCTTGTAATTTTTAACATATAATTAATTAGAGAGAATAAACTATCATAAACAACACAATAAATCAGCAATAACAAAAAATACAATTAGTCTAATAAGTACTCGTTATACTCATATATGGTAAAGTGTTACAATCTCAAGAGAAGTTGTTCTATCTTGACCATCTCTTCTCAATCACACGTAAGATGAATATATGTCATATACAAAAGTATCACTATTGAGCAATTAAATTAAGTTGAAACCTCATATTTTGTAGCATAGAAAAGTTTTAAGTAGTTCAACTTATTTGGCTTAGAAGATAAATAGTTAGAGAGGTCATGAATTCAAACATGGTTGAATGAGAAAAAAATTAATATAACACATAATTACTAACATTGCATGTTGTCACATTAGAATTTGAATATTCAACCTTAGATCAAAATTATAGTTCTTAATTAAACTTTATACCAAAAACATTTTTTTTAGCCTCATGCTTTAGAGGTAATCTTAATCAAAATTGATTGGACATCAAATATGAATGTCTTTTTCAATCCTAATCAATTAAAGGCAAAATCAAAGTTTTATATGAACTAAGTCACATAATTTACACCGAAAAATTTTGAACATGAGACTTCAAAAAAATAACATTCTTATATGCACCACGAAACCAAATCACATAGTTTATTTATATATATTTTTTAATATTAATTATTAGATACTAAACCTACATGAATATTAAACTAAATCTTTTAAAAATTATGTATATTAAACCAAAATATGGTGGGCCTAAGCTCTTGTTTTCCTTGTCCTAATTAAGGTTGTGTCTTCCAAGTATATTATTCTATGATCGGCACTTATATTTCACCGTCGAATCACCAAGTAATAGCTCTCTGTATGCCCTAGCAGGAGCCACTGAGATGTTGCTACTTTCTCTATTGATCCATTATCTTAATTTAATTGTAGCTAACTAAATGTTTGTAAAAGGAAAAGATGATGCATGCAGTCGCTTACCACCACCATCACTCTTTCAAAAACTTGCTATGTCTCTCCACGTGTTAGTATTTTAGAGTAGTTTGTCACAGCACTTAAAATCAACAAAGTTTATGTTGCACTTTTATCCTACGTGGTAGTGATGTGTACAATGAATGACACGTCACCACTTAAACTGAAATACCTCTTCTGATGTGTCGTACTACACCACCTCAGCTTTTGTTCCCAGCGTGTCAAACACTTTCATGCACGTGAAATCACACGCTTGGGTGCTCCTTCAACTAATAACTTTCTAATTCTTTTTTTCTTTTTGTCAAACTTTTAATTTATTTTTAATTGTAGAAAATAATAGCCTTGTGAGGTTCAAAAGTGACAAAAAAAAAGTTTGTTAAGAGGTAATAAACCTATGAGAAAGGTACACACATTGTCAATCTAGATTATAACGCTACCACACAATCAAACTCTAATGAACAAAATGCTAAAATGAATGGTATCGATCTCTATTAGGTTTATTACATATTTTGGTATTTACGGTTTTATCTTCAAATTATTTCTTCAATTAATAGAAGTTAAACTCAAATGAACAAGGTGCTAAAATGATTCGTATCAATTTATATTGGGTTTATTACACATTTTGGTACTTACCATTTTATTTTCAAATTATTTCTTCAATTAATAGAAGAAGATGGGTCCCCGTAAGCATAACTCAGTTGGTAGAGACATGCATTATTATATGTAGGGGTTGGGGTTTGAAACCCGGACACCCTACTTATTCTTCTTGAAAAAAGTGAATTCTAACTACTAGGTTACTTGACAAAAAAAAAAAAGGAAATTGTGCGTGTGTGTATATATATATATATATAGGGGATGTTTCAAATAAGAAGTAACTTTAAAATGAGAAGTAAGAAGGTTAAATATCAACCATTAGATTTAATAAATGGTTTAGATTAAATTTTAACTTAAAATAATTCACTTGATTTTCTCTCCCATTAACCCACCTTCTTTTCCATTCACGTTCTTCTGGGTGAAGAAGTTCAACTACTTCTCTCTTCTCTTTTTTATTTTTTAACAACCAATTTTATTAAAGACCCAATTATTAAATCTAATGGTTGATATTTAACCTTCTTACTTCTCATTTTAAAGTTACTTCTTATTTGAAACATCCTATATATATATATATATATATATAAAAAAAAGAGAAGAGAGAAGTAGTTGAACTTCTTCACCCAGAAGAACGTGAATGGAAAAGAAGGTGGGTTAATGGGAGAGAAAATCAAGTGAATTATTTTAAGTTAAAATTTAATCTAAACCATTTATTAAATCTAATGGTTGATATTTAACCTTCTTACTTCTCATTTTAAAGTTACTTCTTATTTGAAACATCCCCTATATATATATATATATATATATATATATATATATATATTAGAAATTCACTTATCTCATTCGAAAGAATATCATTTCATAATTATCTATGACTAATTAGGTCTCTAGCATGATTAACTACTTAATCAAATGTGAGGGAAGGTGGGATAAATGATTGATTCAACCGGAAGGATTCTTCCTTAAATAATAGGTATTGTCGTGATCGAAAGACCCCCAACATGACTCTAAGAGCATACACATCGCTTATCAAAATGGATGGCAACACATTAACCAATGCTTTTGTGTCGTAGTATCTAGGATAATTGACATTGGATATGAATAACTAAAGTATCCATAGTAGCAATGCATTGCCACAGTTCTTTTCCTGTACTTGTCAGACTTTGTATTACTTTTTAGTACATTATACAATTAATGTAAAATATAATTTAAAGTATATTGTAAGATAAGTGAAACCCATTTTAGAGTTTTGGAGGAATGATATGGATATTTGGAAAATGTAGTTGAATGATTTAAATAATTAAGAAATATAAAGTAATATAATGTATTATATGAGATAAATTTATACCACACCCATATGGGAGGTATGAATGTAGGTGCTCTAACATCCGACGAGTATTGTCATTCTAATCTTCTCTTATGTTTTCCATAAAGATTCAAATGAGAATCTTTAATTTATTAACGAGGAGAGTATTGGATTTAAAGGTTGATTTAAATGTTCTAGAAGTGAATAATTCATTTGTTTGTGAAGCATAGGAATCTATTGGTTCTCATAAGTTCATGAAGTTATTGGCATTTCTCTGACTCACTACAAAAATTGTAGTATTTAGCTTTGTCATAATCAGGATTTCTTTGAATTTGTCACGAAATCCAAAAAGAATTTTTTTTAAAAATGTGAATGTAAAAATGCTTACAATACTATATTTCTTATGTTGAATCTAACACTTTTTTTTAAGAAGCTGAATCTAACACTTTTTAATGTTACTTCTTCTTTTAGTTTTTTTATTTTATTTTAGGGTTAAATATGTTTTTGTCCCTATAAATATACCAACTTTTCGTTTTAGTCCTTTAAAATTTTCCTTCAACTTTTACTCCCTATAAAATTTTTCATCTTTACTTTTGGTCTCTCTTTTAAAGTCTCTGACTAGCACTTTCGTTATCACTTTAGTCTCTGACGTTTAATACTTCTGTTAAGTGATGATGTGACATATGAGGTGTCACATGGATTAAAATGAAAGTAAAAAATAGTCACTTTGGTCCATAAGCCAAAAATCAATATCCCTAGATTGAATCTCAAATCCCTGACAATTGAAATTTGAAAAAGAAATTTTTCTACATAAAATTTACCAATTATGATCTATTTTAAAATCCTTAGCAATTGTCCTATGAAGCCCAAATACTCCAAAATGGAGACGTATATGTATCGAATAAGTGTTTTTTATGATTATATAGTATTGAAGAGTAATAAGTGTTTTTTTTTTTTTATGTATTTTACATGCATTTTTTTTAGGGAAGTATTTTACACGCATATACAATTTATTATAAATATTTTTTTTAACTTATTTTAGCCGTATCGTATTTTAAATTTAAAAATTTTATGTATCTTCCTATCCGTATCATATCATACGCCTACTGCGTATGACTGACGTATCCGAGGCAGATCAATTCAAAATTTAATCACTTAATGTTCAATTTTCCAACATTCCACATTAAGATTTTTCAAGTATTTTTTGATTGTTGTTGACCAAAAGTGTGAAAAGTCAAAAGGTAAACAAAATATGCAGGATTAATTGCAAGTGATTTATTTGTGGTCCATGTGTACGAGTGTGGATTAAACTGAAATATGATGCGGAGAACATGAACTTAGCTCCATCGTGTCGACGTGGCATTATAACGGTTCCATGAGTTGACGCGAGCTTCTGCCATGTCAGTACCACCGTGTGACGTGGCAGCTACCTACGACGGAAAATTGAAGGAGAAGTGTGTTATACTGTTCTGACCACTTGTACTCACACGCCGGAACACCCTTCAATTGGAATTAAATGCCTTCATTTTCTCTTTTTGACCTCGCCTTTTCAATTGCATTAATGAATTTCTTTTTCCTCGTAATTCAAAATAATCTCAATTTTTTCCATAATTCGGATGCGACATGTTACGTTAAGGGACAATATGGAGATTTCGTAATTTTGAAACATTGGAAGAGTACGATTGTCACGTTTTAGATAGTAGGACTAAAAATGAGGATTTATTTAGTGTTTATCAGTATTGTTAAGGGACATTTTAGAGATTTGACACGAAAGGCCTTGAGGCTTTTATAAACAAACACCGCTGAGAGGACGCATTGTGAATCAACAAGTACACTCTCCATTCCAACCTGTCATTAGACAAAACAACAATTTGTTGTGATTGTGAGTGAGAGTGAACGAGAAACAAAAAAAAACCTTCTTTCTTTCACTCTCACATTCTCTTATCTTCTTCAATGGCGCCAATGAATCCAACTCCAGACACCGAAAAAGCTGCAAACGGTGTTCCCCCAGACGACAGATGTCCAATTGAAGAAGTAGCTCTCGTCGTCCCTGAAACCGACGACCCTTCTCTTCCAGTCATGACTTTCCGTTCATGGTTCCTTGGAATAACCTCTTGCATCATTCTCATCTTTCTCAACACTTTCTTCACTTTCAGAACTCAACCACTAACCATCTCTGCTATTCTTATGCAAATCGCTGTTCTTCCCATCGGAAAGTTCATGGCCGCCACACTTCCCACGAAAGAGTATAGCTTTTTTGGGTGGCGTTTCACGTTGAATCCTGGTCCGTTTAATATGAAGGAACATGTTATTATCACTATTTTTGCTAACTGTGGTGTTTCTCAAGGTGGTGGTGATGCTTACTCCATTGGTGCTATTACTATTATGAAAGCTTATTATAAACAATCTCTTAGTTTTCTCCTTGCTCTTTTCATCGTCTTAACCACACAGGTTCTTGTTTTTCTCTCTCTTTTTCTGCAATTTTTTTCTTCATTCTATTTGGTCAAAAACATTTATTAATTTAGAGGAAAATATTCAGTGCAAAGTTTTTTTGGTCAAAGATTTTTGGACAAGGAAATAATTCTTTTTTCCTTGATTTACTTGTCTATTATATAAAATAAAACATCTACACGACATTCCAATCGTGAGAATTATTTTATTTTTATGTTAAATTAAAAACGTAAAGATAATTGTCTGATTATTATTAAACTGAATATGCAGAATATATAATTAGTCTATAATTGCAAGCAATTGTTTCTTATATAACTTACATGTTAATGGTTATTAAATGATGGTGATGAAGTTTGTCTTTGAGACCCGTGAAGGTTGAACGTGGTCGTCTAGTGTACTTTATGTTCAGTGTTGAAAAAAATTTGGTCTGTAGTACTTGTTTTGTGATCTACGAGTCTATCTGGAATTTGTTCTATTGTTTTTTTTTTTTGTTTGATGACGAAAAAGTGTGGAAAGATGAGTTGAATTTAATTTGGAATATATGTTTTTTTTTTCCTATCTTTCTTTGTTAAAATATTCTGTGATCAATCTACTTTTTATATAGTTGTTAACTAAAATTTCATTTTAATTTAATGTTGTAAATTGAGTTGCAGATATTGGGCTATGGATGGGCTGGGATTCTGAGGAGGTATCTGGTGGACCCTGTTGAAATGTGGTGGCCATCAAACCTTGCACAAGTCTCTCTCTTTAGGTTCATTCTTTTCCCCTTTTCTTCCATATTACGTTTTATTCAATTGGTACAGATTTATTTACTTGAATAACCTTTTGGTAATTTCAAAAAATAAGCACAGACACAAACACAACACTGACCTATCAACACCGATAATAATAGGAGAGAATAAAAGTAATTAAATATACCCACACATTTCATTGTCGTGGTGTGTCTAAGACACACTCGTTGCCATTTATCTTGCTAATATTTATCCAAAAAATCATTAGCCAATTTGCAAAATTAATGAAGAATCATAAAATACAGAAATTTACTTGCATACTTCTATTCTTATTTATAAACTCAAGGGTATTAGTATTGTTACTGCAAAAATCAAAAAGAACTTGTATAGAGTTGTTAAATCAATAAAAGATAAAGCCAATCAAGTTTGTGATTGACTAGTGATTACTAGCTTGAAATTTGCTATAGAAAAAGACATTTGGTTTAACCTTAGTGGGCACAACAGCCACATTATACCAAATTGAAAGTTGTAAATATGCCGTGGACTAAGCGCATCTTCACTACTGAAAGGCACATATCACAAGCTGTGTTGTTCGGTTGATGTAAGAATTAAGATTCTCTTTGACAAAGAGATATCAACATTGAAAGAAAATATTCTCTTATGTTTCTCTGGCTGTATAATTGACAACAAATAGGCAAGGATAGAATCTTAACCAAAAGAACTTATGCAACAGTAATACCCAATTTTCTTAGTCAAAGTTACTTTTTTGCCTGATTATTATTATATACTCTAATATGATTTTGATCACATCATTAACCTTATCCTACAGGGCACTCCATGAAAAAGAGAATAAATCATCAAAAGGCTTTACAAGGATGCAGTTTTTCCTCATTGCCATGGGTGTTAGCTTCTTGTATTATGCACTCCCCGGCTATCTTTTCACCGTCTTAACATTCTTCTCATGGATTTGCTACGCATGGCCGCATAATATCACAGCACAACAAATTGGATCAGGTTACCATGGACTTGGAATTGGTGCATTCACACTTGATTGGGCTGGGATTTCAGCTTATCATGGAAGCCCCCTTGTTGCACCATGGACTTCCATTGTTAATGTTGGGGTTGGATTTATCATGTTCATCTATATAATTCTACCCGTATGTTACTGGAAGTTTAACACTTTTGATGCTAGGAAGTTTCCTATATTCTCTAATCAGTTGTTCACGTCAAGTGGACACAAGTATGACACGACAAAGATCTTAACCAAGGAATATGATCTTAACATTGATGCATACAACAAGTATGGCAAGTTATACCTTAGTCCTCTCTTCGCATTGTCTATTGGATCAGGTTTTGCAAGATTTACGGCGACCCTCACTCATGTAGCATTATTTCATGGCAGGTAGGCTACTCACAAAGCTCTTAGAATAAACTTATTTCTTATACATGTATTAATTAAGGAATCACAATCATAGACTCATGATACTGACATAGTTTCCTTTATGCAGAGACATATTGAGACAGAGTAAGTCAGCAATGGGTAACGTAAAAGTTGATGTGCATGGTAGACTCATGAAGGCTTATAAGCAAGTACCAGAATGGTGGTTCCTCATTTTATTATTTGGGAGCATGGCGCTATCCTTAGTAATGGCCTTTGTTTGGAAAGCGGATGTGCAACTTCCATGGTGGGGCATGCTCTTTGCTTTTGGCTTAGCTTTTGTTGTAACTCTCCCAATCGGTGTCATCCAAGCAACTACCAACCAGGTACTAATACCATTCAATATTTCTGCCACATATAACCTACATTTTTCTTTTACTTACGCTCGTAAGCAATCGAGGTTGAAAGCAAAAGGAGTTTGAAATTTTAATATGATTGTTTCCTACGATGGTTACCTTGCAGCAACCTGGATATGACATTATTGCACAGTTCATGATCGGGTATCTCCTTCCTGGAAAACCAATTGCAAACTTGCTCTTTAAGATTTATGGGAGAATCAGCACCGTCCATGCACTCTCTTTCTTGCAAGATCTCAAACTTGGGCACTACATGAAAATTCCCCCGCGATGCATGTATACAGCACAGGTCTTTTTAGCTCAGAATCTCCTTGTTGAAACTCTTTTCTTATCTTTTTTTTTTTCTTGCTTGTTAATGATTATTTATTTTGATTTGCATATAGCTGGTGGGAACACTAGTTGCTGGAGTGGTGAACCTTTCAGTGGCTTGGTGGATGTTGGATAGCATTAAGGACATTTGCATGGATGATAAAGCTCACCATGACAGTCCTTGGACTTGTCCCAAATACCGAGTGACATTTGATGCATCTGTTATATGGGGTTTGATCGGACCGAAGCGGCTATTCGGACCAGGTGGATTGTACCGAAACCTTGTATGGTTATTCTTGGTTGGAGCAGTGTTGCCAGTTCCTGTTTGGGTGTTTAGCAAAATCTACCCTAACAAGAAATGGATTCCTCTGATAAACATACCAGTTATATCTTATGGTTTTGCTGGAATGCCACCTGCAACTCCTACTAACATTGCCAGCTGGCTATTGACCGGAATGATCTTCAACTACTTTGTGTTCCGCTTCCACAAACGTTGGTGGCAGAAATATAATTATGTTCTATCCGCGGCGCTTGATGCAGGCACGGCTTTTATGGGTGTTTTGATTTTCTTTGCTCTACAAAATGCAGGCCATACTCTCAAATGGTGGGGAACTGAATTGGACCATTGCCCGTTGGCTACTTGTCCAACTGCTCCAGGAATTGTGGTTGATGGTTGTCCTGTATTCTAATAGAGAAGCCTAATTGACTTATGCTATCTTTTTTATTGTTTTTGCTTTTAGGGTGGGGACCATGTTAGGCTTGGAGTATACCAAAAGGTGAAGGGACTAAATAACCAATTGCTTAGCAATTATTATGTACATGCTTCTTGCTTGTTATCACGGACGCTTTTTCCTTTTTGTCTTTTTGCTTGTTAACTGAATAATGGATATATTCAGTTAACTGATAATGGAACAAAGTTTGACGTCTGAAATGCATTTTAGGAATTAAAAATTGATGTTGAAACCGCTTGATCTTTATTATATAAACTAAAGTGAACATGGAATTGCAAATTCATAGTTTTTGGTGAAGGACACTTATACTTTGTAGTGACACAGAATATAATACCAAAAGGATCAGGATGCATCTAATCACAAACAAATAAAGGACTTTCAAGGCAGTAGTGTTGGCTCAGTTGCTTAGGAACTGTGGGCATTTTGCGAAAAGTGGAGAGTATGATATCTCTGCAATACTTTCTAACCTTTATGGAGGGATACATCTCTAGAAAGTAGACACCAAACTTAAGTTTCATAATACTTTCAAATTATGCAATTTTCATTTTCCAAAAAAGATTCCAAACACTCAAAAATTCCAACTAAATATTAAGGATTTGACTCCACTAAATAGAATAAGCAAATGTGGATGAAAAATAAACGGTAGATTTTATTTGCTTATACATAACAAATCATGGAAGTGTTGAAATATCAAGGTCAATAATAGACTTGTCAACAACTAGTGTCCTGTTTTATCCAGGAATTGATTTTTCTTTCTGTGGGACAGCCCACATCCTTCAACACATTATCTATTCTAATTTCAATATATAAAGTTCCTATTTTTCTATTCTAATTTCAATATATAAAGTTCCTATTTTTCTACTGCCCAGATTTCACTGGACTCGCCATTCACCGGAGAGGATACATAAGCTCTTAATAAACATTTGCACGAGTTATGTCAAAGATGCAGACGTAAATAAATGCACGTGTAAAACTATCGTAGGTTTCTCCCAGCAAGATCAAAAAACTTCTGTATACTAGCAAAAGTAATTTTACCGGAGAATGATCACAAATATCTCTAATATGCGATGAAACTTGCAACAAAAAACCGAACCCAGAAACCTGGGGGCAAGAAAACAAATAGAAGATAGGGAAGGAAAAAAAATATAATGAGAGACGCTGAAAAAGAAAATGCAAATATGGAGGATACGAACTACAAAATAGCTTAACCACATAATTGCTGTTTCAGCTATAAGCCTATAAGTGATAAGAATGCAAAATAGCTTAACCACATAATTGCTGTTTCAGCTATAAGCCTATAAGTGATAAGAATGCGTAAATTATTTTATCCTTTTGACTACTCAATCAAAATTCCTAGATAAAACTATCACCAAAAGTGTAAGAATTGAAACTAAATCATCTAATAATTAGCCAATAAGCAATTGCATTATCTGTAATACAATCTTGACTATCGTGCAGTGATTAATGTTAATGACTGGTCCATCTCATTTGTGTTTACAATTTACCTCTGCACAGACTTGTAAAGCACCACAGTAACATATTTGGACAGAAACCGATTAGTTGTACCAAGGGCAACCACTGAAGGACTGCTTTCTCCTCTCGGGATGTAAAAATGATTGAGCACTGAATGTTGAGGTCTTGGCTTAGGAGGTTGGATTTCCACGTTTGTTGTATGTAGATTTAGCGGCGTTGTTGCTAACTGTGGAGGAACTAATGGCGGCTCCTTTGCACAATCTTCAGAACTAAATGGTAAATTATCATAACTTGAAGGTGGTGATTGAGGAGGTTCAAAACCAGAAATGCTTCCAATATCCTCAGGAACATGATCCTACAGATATAAAAAAAGGCATTAATGTCAATTCAGACCAACGGTTTCCATAAGCAAAAGCATGCAGACATAGAGGCTACCACATGTGTTAGCAAGTGTCATTTTTACATATGTATATTTGTATGCAGCTACTTCCCTTCATTATTTTGTTTTATGCAGCTACTTCGAGAAATGAAATCACAACAAAATCAATAACTATTGCGAGAATCAATCGATGCACATTAAGGTGGGCTATCAAATATTTAGTTTTGATGGATATTTAACTACAGAGTGCTGGTTTCCCTGACATTCACTTGGCTGAAAATTCGCTCTCCAACCTTCATAAACTGGGTTAAATACTGGCACACTGATGTACAAGGGATATTTAGCTACATACTGAAGCAAAAGTACCAAGACAATACAGTGTGGTACTAAAAGTGGGTTAGTCGAAGGCACTGCTAAGATGAAACTAGAAGTACAAGGGATCAGCTCCTCTCAGGCACTTCACGAGTACCTTTCTGGATTACAAGGGAAACGATAATTTGGAAGACTGTCATCTAACTTCTCAACTGTGATACTAAAGGAGGTAAAGTAGTCAGAATGTTAAAAGAATAACTTGTCAAACTTTGTGATTCTTACCGGAAAACAACTTAGGGTTATTTAAATTGAAATCACAATCTTGTGCTTTTACAATGAATGTAGTAGAAGGGGAGCCTTGGTGCAGTGGTTTGAGTTACTACTACGTCGCATGATGATTACAAGATCAAGATGTGAAATTCGTATCTTACAAATGCAAGGTAAGTCCGCCGACAATAGATTCACAATGGATCCAACCCTTTGCCAGAGCGAGAGCTTTATATGACCAGATTTGCCTTTAAAATACTATGCTTTAGTAGTTAATGTATACGGAAAATCAATGCAAAACTGTAAAATAGTTTACAGTTTTATTTTTTCTAATGTTAAAAACTTTCGTTAGTAAGGTGTGTGCCTTTTGGTTCCTTTCATCTCCCGCCACTAAAACTCCAGCATCTTTCGCCTTTAACTTTCGCCTTTAACTCCTCTGGCTAACATAGGCAGACACATTTATACAATTGGAATATTGGAACTAGTGTTATCAATCATAGATCGCGGAAAATAGCGGTTTGTTTATATTCTGCTACACTACAGTGTTATAGCGCTGCTATAGCCACTATTTGACAATACTTTGTACTAAATTGTGTATTGCGCTATGAAGCACTAACTCAGACACGGACACCAGACACGACAAGGACACGTCGACACCGATAATAATTTGAGAAATGACATAGTTCAATGGAATCATATGTGTCGGTGTCGGACACGATATGTATCCGACACCGAGACACGCCTAATCCGAGGAGTATTTGTGCTTCATAGTCCGTGTAACAATAACAGCTTGTTAAATTCTGCTACATTATAGGGCTATAGAGGCGCTGTAGCCGCTATTTGACAACATTGATTGGAACCAAGTCTAATTTTATCTTGTTTGTGCTGTGGCATCAAAAGTTCAGTATATAACCCCATAGTATCATCAACACATCAGATTAACAAGAATATCACATAGTATCATCAAGTCCGTTTGCAGGTTAAGGATGTCAACAATAACATAGTACCTGTAAGTCCAAAATGTTGCAAGCATTCCCGGCATCATCTTTCAACCAAGGCAACTCTGGGTCGTAATTGCCTATTCCATCAACAATAAACCTATAGTGATAAACACCAGAGGCCAGTACCTTCAATATTACAAAATCTTTGCCTGATTTCTGCAAGGCAGTTCTAATACACAAAATATTAATTAGAATCTAAAAAACAGTATCTAAGACAACATAAGAAAAAGACAGTATAGTTTTAAAAATGAAAACCTTGAATTCCAATTATCCCAGGATCCTTGAACAAAAATTTGTTGACCACCATAACTCCAAGTAATCATAGTTGGAACTTTGTTTTCACTGTATATATCTGGATAGCCAGGAGTTGTTTGTGATGATGAATGAGTGGGAACAACAGCATGCATCTCATCATGTCTTTGTAATGGAACAGCAGGAACCTAAGACAAAGACAAAACAAAATTGTTGTCAAAATCAAACAGTAAGATATGTGTCGGTCTGTGTACAAGAAAATCAAAAAGAGAGAGAGATAAATACATGAGGAGTGAGGATGGTTTGAGATGAAGAATTTCCATTCACATTCACGTTACCCATCTTTCGCAAAAATTGCTTGAAACTCTTTTGAAAATAACAAGCACACTGTGTCTGTTTCACTCTCTCACAGGTTTAGAGCACCTAATTATTTATATAAACCCCTTAATTTAATATTTGCATTATTCTCTCCGTCTAATTAGGGTACCCTATATATGGAAACCTTTAAATGGGGGACTTGTCATTTTTAGTAACATAATCAATTTTATTAAAAACCGAAGAAGAAGAGGAAAGTTGTGATACTTTACAAAAAAAATTATTATCGATCGTTTTAATTATACTTCTTTTAGTTTTTTAAATTAATTACTATATACCCAAAAAGTATAGATTGGATTATATTTCATGCTTAAATAAAAGTCTTAGATTTGGATCTAACTATTGAAGTATTAAATTTTTTGCAAAAGAGTTTAATTATTCATTGCAATTCAACTTGATATGAATTAATTTTTATATTTGCGCGCAAAAAATATCCATTTCACACCAAAAAAAATCATATACAAAAATTGTTTTTGATTCAAATGATAAATGATTTTAGTGGGCTCTAAAAAAATATTTTAATGGGTATAGTGGATAATAAAAAAAACGATTTTTTTAAGGAATAAAAAAAAACCATTTTGTTACTATTATAAACAAACATGAATTACATTAATTTTTTTAAGGGTGGATTGCATTAACTGTGAGCACGTAATTATTAAATGAATTGAATAAACCCTTAATTTGATTTTTGCATTAAACTCTCCCTCTAATTACGGTCCCTATATATGATTTTTTTTAAGGGTTTTTTTTTCTTGGGTTACTTTTACGGGCTTATATATGAAAACCTTTAAAGTAAAATAATAAATTTTAAAAAATATGAAAAAGGAAAGGTCTGATATTAGAGAAACTTTTTGTTGGTTATAAAAATAACTTTTTGAGAATATTTTTAAAGAAGAAAATAACTTTTTATCAAAAAAGAAAAAGAAAAAGAATAGATGAGTTAGACTTGAGCAGACCAAATTTTGGATAATCTTCAACGTTAAAAAAACTCATGTCCTTGTGAAATATGAACTAACTCTGTTTATTGTCCAAAAAAATTATAATTTGTTTACAAATTTTTTAAAATTAATTATTATATACAAAACTCGTTTCATGATTAAAATTATGGATACATTTTAGGATATATTTTTTTAATCTAGATTAGATAAACGTGTGATGATCTATTTCGTAGATGATAAGTAAATAATTCTATTATCGTTCTTTAAACTGTGATGTTTATCTTGATCCTTTTTTTTGATAGAAAATATTTGCGTAGGAAGATATAAGATCTGTTGACCCTAAATGTCAAAGTTTATTTTGACATCAAATACTATCTATTGATTTTATTTGATATAAAAGATAATATTTATTCACTTAAGACTATCGTGGACCATTGTCACACTCACACCAAATGATTGAGATTATTCCTCTTTATATTAACTTACTTTTGATGTTAAGTGAAGGTTGAAATAAGAAAGAGGGGAAAGCAGTCTGTTCAAAAATTTGATGGGCCCTGACCATATTGGGCTAAACGGTTTATCGTCGTTTTTCGTCGTAGAATCAAATTGTTGGATAGGCGAAACAAACATCAAACACGTAGCCGACCAGACTAATCTCTTGTGTGTGAGTGCTTATGTCTTTTAACTCTTTTCTTTATTTAGTTTGTTAGTTCTTTTGCTTGCTTTTAGATTCCTGCTTCTGTTCTTGTTGCTATGATAAAATAAAATTAAACTGTTTTCATATAAGCTATTTTCATAAACTATCCTGAAGTGCTTATGAAAATAAGTTGAAAACAACTTATGAAACATGTCATAAGCTCTTACAAACGGTTTCATATGACTCTTAATACATTGATACACATGAGAGGCAGGCTACATAAGAAAATCATAGGTACACATGAGCCAAATGTGTATTCTGTTGCTGACTGACTCCCACTATATGAGTTGGACAATCAAAACAATTGAATGAAGATTGGACAATTGCATTCAAAATATGAGTTGTTTGATCTTCATTCAACAATTAATTCTGACTGCAATCAATGTATAGTACATAAAGGGGATGTGTCGTTTTTGTATCGGAGCAATTTTTTTCCTTTCTTTTTGCAACTGTCTTATTTTCCTTGGTCGAATGTAATACAGTTTCGGATGCCAAGGAACAAGCACGATTCTTTTGGCTCAATTACTAGAAGACACCACAATTCCTTTATAGGTTTTCACTAATGATGTCTTGTTTGACAAGAGATCATAAACTAAAACAAGTTTTCAGATATTTATGGTCATAAACTCTGCTACAATATTTACTGCTCATAACTGAGACTAGCTTAAATTCATGTTTTTTTGTTGAATAGTCAAGTTCTGCTCCTATGAGACCTTTACTTTTATTTGCATGTTTACTTGTATGAATGGCACTTGAGATTGTGTTATTTTTGTTGAAGGCAAAGCTTATGCACTTAACAGTTTTTTTTTTTTTGCTTCAATCATTTTGTATCTGCTTGTATGAAAGTATCTATGCACCATTGTGATTGAGGAAAAGGTGGAAATATCCAATATTATTTTCACTTTTACTCATTGATTTGAAACTAACAAGCTCGTGCCAATTTGAATTAGTACTTGGATCATTTGCAATTTGCAGATTTCTCAAATATGCAAAGCATCAAGAAATCTGTACTGAGTCATGTAAATTTGAGAAGGTCAACTGAAAGATGGTTTTTGGCCAAGGATGATAATGTGCTTATGCATTTGATATGTCGGTGCTCTTCAGCAAGTGCCAGCTCTGATCCGATACTAGGCCAAGTAATCAGACTGGTCAAGAAATATGATAAAATTAATGCAGCAAAGGTATTCCACTTATAATCAAAAAAAGGAAATTCTACATTTTGTTTATGATTATCTTTATCAGTGTTTCAAAGTCCGGGATTCTGTTTTCACTAGTCAAATGTGTAGATTAAATATCGGTAGGTTATTTTTGTGTAGGTTACTGAAACAGCAGATTTTCAAAAGGACTTGAACCTGGACAGTTTGGATAGGGTTGAGCTTATTATGGCTCTTGAAGAAGAATTTTCCATTGAAATTCCTGATGAGAAAGCAGATAAGCTTACTTGCTGTACCGATGTTGCAAAGTACATAGCCTCTGAATCTGATAAAAAAATTTAGGCAAGCCCTGACTTTTCAATTGTTTTGCTGTTACTCTTGGATTGTGGCATACAAAGAAATTTTGGTGGTTGAGCTGTTTGGATCTCTGCAAAGTCGGTTTGATTGAAAATAATTGAAATTACCCGTCTCCTTTTCTTATTTCTTTCTGTCACCTCACCCCAATGTAAGCATGACACCTGATCAAAAAATTCCCTTGCTTTTGTATTTTCGTACAATTAAATTTATTTTCCGTTGAGGTATGCTTTACTGAAGAATTGACAGATGAAAAATGAGATGATTTTGTAAAACTTTCGAATTTTGTTATACAGTATCATGTTTGTGGGGTTGATGAAGGTAAGTGTTACTTCTAACAGGCTAAGCATAAACTTAAACGATTACTTTTTCTATTATGCAAAATCAAATTAACGAGGAACTGATGAATGGAAAAGATGAAAAGTAATACATCTAACATGCGGTAAGTAATTGGTACACGACAAATTTTTACATGTTATATTCGTCTGTGTGAAAATCTTAGTTGAAAACAGTTTCAGGACCATTCTCAGTTTTTCATATGACCAAATACTAGAGATTGTTACACACAACTCATATATTTAATAATCTCACACAAGCAGCTCTCCAACTTGAGCCACTGTAATCTTTACAAAATAATGGTTGTCGCGTATAAACTATATGTAGTATGTATTTTACAAGATGTAAACCCATGCAACCCAATACTGTGACTTAAGCGCCGTCCAAGTGAGTCATGGTGCTCTTACAAACATACTCTTGTTGATGTAGTTTGTTTCAAATCTACTCCTGAATTTCCCCTATATCTTTGTGTGGTGATGCACGCACTGGCTCAGAAGCTGAATGTCGGATCCTTATGGTTCCGGCATCGTAGGTGCGGATGCCATTCCCAATAGTAGAGAGCTTAAACAGTCCCTTTTGTTTATTTACATGACGAGCTGGTCTACAAAGTGACCCCTTTGGAATTTTGTGAACTTTCACTCTGCATATTTTTTCCAAGTTGGGAATAGCATGAAGGTAGGAAGGGAGGTCCACCATAAAATCTCCAAATTCATCAGTTACGCCGTTTGCTACCATTGATTTGCCTTTTCTTTCGGTGGCATGGCTTTGGCAGTTTACAGAAACCAAAGCTCCTGCATTGGTTAATCTTCAATTAGCAAAATTTTTGTAGTATTTTTTTTTTTTTGCGAAACTGATGAAAATATTCAATGCATGCTGTTGGAATCAAATCAAATTTCAAGGATTTCATTTAGAAATGGTTTTGAATTCTCTCATTTTTCATTGAGAAACAATAAAAACATAGAAGTAGCATAGTAATATACGATGAGGGAGAAAGACAAAATATTTCTTTGAGTGAATCTCCAATTTTATATCCAAAATTGCAGAACGTTATGGTATTAGTCCTTGAAATAAAAGTAAATCAGTAAGAAGAGTCCTTAAAATTGTAATCATTTTAGTGTAAACCTTATCATTTTCATATTAGCCCCGACAGTTAAATACTTGCGATCAAATTGATCCTTAAAAATCAGCACTTTTGAAGACTATATAACAGTCACAATTAGGTTTGAAATTTTAAGCATTTAGTGTTAAAGACTAATTTAAAATATTTGGTACTATAAAGTATAATCTCAAACAAGGAATTGTTTAATATGAACTCGGTCCAATGGTCGACTCTCCTATTTTTAGTAAGTTTTAAAAAAATATTTTTTGTTTTTTATTTTTGTTATTATAAAATTCAACTTTTTTTACTTAAAATGGTTAATGTCCACCTTTGGACCACTTTTGAGAATTCTATATTAGACACACCACAAAATTAATAAGTATTCACAATTTCAACAAATTTTTTCTTCATTTTTTCATATTTAAGGCCAAACATCTCTTGTATTTGCAACACAAATTTGAGGGTTAGTTTATATTCTATTTCTGCACAACATATATAAGTAAACTAGTGCACGCATAAAGCATGGTGTGGTTCACCAATGTATTGTTGTTGTTTTTTAATAAATGTATTGTTGTTGTAAACTTAATTGAACTTCACAATTTTTTTGAGGAGTTAAATGTCATATTGTCTTGCAATAATTGAAATGATAATTCATACAAGGAGTATTTTTTATTTTTTTAATAAATAAGGAGTATTTTTTTAGCGGTATGAATAGGATATCGTCCGTAAATAAAATGGCATGCACAGGTTATTTCGGCAGTTAATTATCTCTTTACAATATTGATGATTTTTGGAGATAACATAATAAATTAAATCACTCATTACATAATGTGATTGCTTCCTCTTAGCTTAGCTATGCATTTGACGGGAAGGTTGGGAATCATTGTCATTAAAATATTCTATGTTGGCGAGGTTTCTTTTTCACTTATCAAGGACGACAGCTGATCGATAATGTTCAATGTGGTTTAGTAAATTTGAAACAACTTTTGTTGTTTTCAGAAATAGAAATTTCACCAAAATATGAAAGCAATATACTGTCACCAAACAATGGAACAACAACTGTTGTAGATCTCTAATTGTGCAAACACAAACACTAATCTTATAATTGATCATTCGTAAACACCATCAGTTTTGTATTAGCAATTGAATATCTCTATAGTGCATTGCATAAGCCATTAACTGAATTTTCAATATCATACATCTTCTACGATTTACTGAATAACATATATTGGATATTCAGAGATTAATGACGGTTTTAGTGAGGACAATATACGATTATTGTAAATATTTATATATCAATGTATAATATGGAAATCACTTGTGACATATATATAGAGTATATATTAATTACGCACACATATGGAATGAGGAATAATTCGTTGGTTAGGATATATAGAATTAATTCCGGATAAGTATATACAGTACCTGGGATTGGCCATGCATGTGAATGATGATCATTTAGTTCACAATGAAGTGAGCCAGTAATGAGAACAGTTGATAGCTTCTCCTCTCCATAGCCAGCAATTTCCACCACTTCTTCTCTGCTTGATAAACCGAACAAATTATGATAATCTTCAATTCCTGATGGAGGAGATCCTAGCACAATATTAAGCAATAATAATAAACAAAGGGAAAACAACATTACTAAAACGTTGTTGCCACTGAAGTTGCTCATTTTCTTTGTGTTTGTGTTTGAGTTTGTTTATCAACTTTGGCTTAACTTACGTAAGATATACTATTAATTGAATTGAATTGAACTCCTCAACTCAAAACAACATACTTATATAATGAGTCGATACCTTCCTATACATGCCCCTCAAAACTTGCTAACTACATTTAGCTCTCTTAGGTTTGACTTTGCATTGCAGTATAATTAATTTGTGCTATCAAATTAGTTTATCAAATTCATTTCCATGTTTGAAATAACAAAATTGCCCATCATGTATTGTCAAAAAAAAAAAAAAATTGCCCATCATGTACGTCAGGCAATCATACTCTTGTCAACAAAGCTTATAAATTACTAATATTAATAGTGGTTGCTCTAAAATATTAATCAATTAATTATAAATAAAGGGTGATATATACATTACTAAGACTTATATGCTCTAATATTTCTCCTTTTTTGGTTACATAGGTTCTTTCAACGGGATGCAATTCTATCCAAGATATCGTCAGACTAAATATAGACATCTCTTTTAGTCGGGATTTGAACTTTAATTCGTCATGTTGTGGAAGGTTAGCTCATTCTCTTAGACTCAATTATTAATCATTTATGCATTTCCTAATTTTAGTATTTGATTAATTCCATCTCAAAATAATTGACATATTTGATTGTCTCTTATAGATTAAGAAAAATGAATAAATAAATGAGGGATCATAATGTTTTTACCACATTATTATTATTATTATTATTATTATTATTATTATTATTATTATTATTATTATTATTATTATTATTATTATTATTATTATTATTATTATTATTATTATTATTATTATTATTATTAAAAGTGAAAGCTGTTTAATTAGAAGCAGTGTGTGTAATATTAATGAAATGATGCAATTGAAAAAATATATAATCATATCACTTTAAAAATTGAAAATGTCAATTATGTTGAGAGACTTATTGTGGGACAAATGAGTATAATATAATAGCTAAAAAAATTAATATGAAAGGGCAACGTGAGTATATAAGAAGCCGGAGGGGAGGGTAAATTGGGTGTTATTGAAGAATAAGGAATGCTATGCAAGTAAGGGAAAGAAGAAGTTGGAAGTTAGAAAGGGAAGTTAAGGTATTAGGTTGGTAGCCAACTCTTATCGTCTACGTATCTATATTTCCAATATTTTCTTTAATAAATTCTTGTTTAAGACATATTGGGGAAGTTAAGTTTTTAAGCACGGACACGTCTCACATACTATATGTTTCACATGACAAATGCATATATGATCTTGCATGAAATGCATGGTGGCAAAAAAATTAACCTCTATTACTTAATTATCTGTTTATACATCTATGAATCTCTTTTTCAAACCTGTCTCAACCATATATATCTTCAACGGCAGCAGCTATTCTTTTCTTAGCTACTTTCCCATATTGTTCCACATATAGTTAGTCCCCCTACCCCAACTTCCTCAATACGTCAAAAAATAAGTTATATATGGAACTTTTCAATTTGACTGGCAAAAATTATTTTTAACATTTTATTTAACTCCAATTTACAAAACTTGTCAAACACCTCCTTCTTGGCATGACGATATGAGTCGGTTAAGGTGAAATTTTTCGTAAATGTTTACAAAATAATTATTTTGATAATGAACATTAGTCTTTTACATAAGAGAAATTATAATATTCATTTTAGTCTAACCAAATAGAGAGGGGTACATATATGGATTTAGGCCAGGGAACACCCGGACCCGCCCAATAACTTTATATGTAGGCCTTAAATGTTTTCAGAATCAATACACTTTGAAAATTGCTTTTCCCACTTTAGTTTTTGCTTGAAAACACATGAAAATTAGACATTTAACTTCAACGGTAGCTAATTATTGTTCGGCTTCCTTCATTTTATTTATTCCCGGTTGGAATTAAATATGTAATTTTCATGTGTTGTTAAACAAAAACTGAAGTGGGAACAACAACGATCATACATTTTTCAACTTTATTTCAAACCTTTTATATATAAACTCATCGGTAATCATCATGTAGCTAGCTCTCATGATGATTGTTTAGAAGTACTCTTTTCTCTCCTACTCAAACTCTAATTATCACCACTTTTCTTCTACTTATCTATCAAAGAGTGGTGATTTAGGGTCAATTTTGACCTAAAGTCACCCCTTCAAATTGTTTTTAGTTAAATAAGTGATTTCCACATATTTTCAATCTTCTTTTGTTTGTTTTTGTGATTTCCTCGTCTTTACATGAATTTGTTAATTTTGATTTTCCGTTTTTGTGTGACATGTTTTTTTATTTTCCGTCTTAGTGCACTGTTTATTTGATTCACGTTGAAATATTATCTTTGAGCAAGTGTTGATCCAATCAATGACATTGACGTCGTAAACATTGCAGATCTGGAGCCATGAGTATTCCGGGGACTTGAATATAATCATATTTGTAATCATATGTATCATGTTATTTTATGTTATTAACATGGATGTTGTGGGTTTGTTCGCAAATTCATCATTTTAGTTTTTAACGACTTTGACTTGTATTGTAATGTTGTACTATATCAATTCAAATGATTTAATATTGTTTATTTTTGTAAAAAAAAATATAGCTAGCTCTCATGATCCTTATATAAATTAATTAAAAAATTCTAAAGATTTTTTCCAACTAGACCCCTGAAAATCCTGTTACATTCAAAATTTTATTAATATTTTATTATAATATTGAAATAGTCATAATTTGTCTCAAATTAACTTTACAAATCCTATATTTTCTGCTTCCAATCTTCTCATATCTCTCACAGACATATATTGTATGTGAACAAACATAATGAAAAGTTATTAAAGAAAAAAACATAATGAAAAGTTAACGATTTGAAGTACAAAATACTCCAGTATATTTCATTGCATAAGTGAGTTTTTGAGCAATTTTTTGTGTTTTGTTTTTGTTGCATGCAAATAGTACTGAACTCAATTAAATGCCACCAATCTATGTGTTTTTAAAAAATTAACATGGATGGTAACTCATTTAAAGTAACGCATTCGAAATTTCTTAGATGTTACGTGAACTCACAAACACTCACAAACATATATGAATTGAGTTCGCCTAATGAGATGGATTTATTTTCAACTTTTCAATTCAAAGTTGAATTTAAGTCAAAACGATTGTAAACAAATAGTACTATCACAAACACTTGTAATCCTGTTTTACTAACCGATGAGTCATGAGTACTGTAGTATTCCATCTTCCAGACCAGACCATGAGCACCAACCAACTTTTAAATTGACAAGTGGTATGGCAGGTGGCAGTTGTTGATTGAAACACTGAGGTTGGTTTGACGAATCATGGTTTGACATCATGGCCATCCAATTAGTGGGAATAGAGTGAATATTATAGTGGCGTGAGATTTGATTAATGATTAATTATCAACTATTCACGCAAGGCCCACGCACTTCAGTTCACCTTAACAAAATTATTACTCATCCCTCTTTAAAATTGTTTCATTCACTTTTATCAACGGCATTTAAATGGTGCTCGATATTTTTCAACGGTAATTACTGTCTCTATCATTTTTAAGTCGATTATAAAAGAGAAATTTTCTTACATTGAAAGAATTTCTTTCTCATCCGTTAACTTTGTCGCACGCCTATTTCTGGTTTCTAAAAATTGAAAAACGAAAGTTTTTTCAACGTGTTATACATTTTTAAAAGATAAAATCTAAAATTAAGGTGTTTGAGTAGAGAGTAGAACGCGATAAGAAATCATCTTAATCAAATGATTAAATATTTTTTACATTACATTGGTAAATACACAATTGCTCGATAAAAATAATGTAGTAAAATATCATACTCTTTGACTTATACATTTTTTTAGGGAACTTTCATGGTACATTCACAAATTTTAGTGCATCGGTACTCTTATTTTACAAAATTTATAAATTAACGATCATTTTTATGAAATAAAAAGTTATTTGTCAGTATTTATATTTTAGAAAACATCATTTTATAAGAAAAAAAACATCATTTGATTGTTTACAAGGATCATATTAAATTTTTTTACATTTTTTCATAAAAAATAATCAATATTCATTGTTATGAGTAATAAAAATTCATAAAAATTAAATTTTATTTCGTCGAAGTTTTTGGCAAATAAAATTTAATTATTATAGTTGTCAATAATAGAAAATAATTATTTTTCTTCAATAAAACAACTCATTTATTATAATTTTACAACTTGGTGTTTCGATACACCCAAATTTATTGAATGTACCATAGAATTTGCTTTTTTTTATATTAAGCTTAGTTGCATTATTTGTCCTTTAAGTTTTATAATTGTAGGGTTGTGAGCCTTAAAGTTTAAAATGAACAATTTTGACCTCTCAACTTTATCTCATTTTGCATTTACTAGACCAGAAAAGCTTGCTAGTACACAACTTTATGTCAATACTTTCTATAATTTTCATCTTTTTTAAAAGAAACCTTTTTTATTTAACTTTCATATGTTGGTCCAAAGAATATCTATCATCTTCGATTATTATATTTAAATTGTTGGGTTTTGCACTAAAACATTACAAGTTTGATGCGTTGATGATGTATAGGTCTAGTAGGCTCTAATACTATATACTACATTAAGTTTTAGATTTGAACTAACTCGTAAACCAACTTATAAGATGAAATATGTAGTAGTTATATAGTATAACATTTTTTCACTTTTTTTTTTCTACAAAAGTCTTATATCTTTTAAATTAGTCACTTATATATTCTTTTTTTATGTACCCGAAAAAAGTTACTTATATTTTTTCAATGACAGTAAATATAATAACTTACATAATATTGATTTTATAATCAATTTCACAATACAATAGGATAAATTTAGATAAATAAATAAATATAGTACCAGTACTATAGTATATGTTTGTGTTTTTAACAAGTACTATAGTATTTGCTAAACAAAAAAAACAAGTACTATAGTATATGTTATATAGTACGTTTCATTATTAAAAAAAGATATATATAGTACGTTTGAGTTTGGTTTATGTTCATTTATTGATATTACTGTCTTATTGAAGCTAGGTGGTGGCTATGGCAGAATCAGATGATGAATCAGGTGGTCAAGCTTCAGGAAGCAGAGAAGTACTGCAAGAAAGGCTTCTTCCCATAGCAAACGTGGGTAGGATCATGAAGAAAGCGTTACCGGCGAGAGCAAAGATATCGAAAGAAGCTAAAGAAACGATGCAAGAGTGTGTATCAGAGTTCATAAGCTTCATAACTGGTGAAGCATCTGAAAAGTGTCAGAAAGAGAAGAGGAAGACAATAAACGGTGATGATCTTGTGTGGGCCATGACTACACTTGGCTTTGAAGAATATGCAGAACCTCTTAAGGGTTACCTTCACAAGTATAGGGAAATTGAAGGAGACAAGAATTTTTCTATGAATATGATTGGTAGTAGTAAGGAGCAACAAGGTAGTATTGATCGATTCTTCCAAGGTTGATTATATTTGCAACATCTAATAGCAGGTTTATTTGTGCCTCTTTTTGAGGCTTTTAAAGTTTGATTGCAGAACTATACACTAGTTTGTTATCGTTTTTTTTTTAGGGAACTAGTTTGTTATTGTTGTTTGTATTTTTGTTGTTGAGATTGAAATATACACATTAAGTATAGTGATGATTTGTATTTTTGTTTTGAGATTGAGAATATACATACATGATACAGATTAATTTTGGTGATGATTTGGTATACATATGGCGATTTATTTATTTATTTTGCAGGAAATAAGATTAGTAAACACGGACACTTTTCGGATTAAACGTGTCTCGGTGTCAGACACGTGTTGTGTCTGACATCGACACATATGATTATATTGAATTATATGGTTCTTTTTAAATTATTAGTAGTGTCGACGTGTCAATGTTCGTGTCGTGTTCGGTGTTCGTGTTTGTAACCGTGCTTCACAAATAAAAAGTAAGTTTGGTAAAATCACTAATTTTGTTTGTAACATTTAAATTTAAATTGTAGTTTCTCTCAAAATCGTGGTGAATCACCATGATTCAACTCAACCTACACTTTCACATGAAAGGACCTAAATAATTGAGTGGCTACATTTCCTTAATTGGTAACTAGTTCATGTCCATAAAAAATCCAAATAATACAGGGACTACATTTCCTAATATAATATATAAATGGATAAGAGACCGCATTTCCTTAATTGGTAACTAGTTCGAATGATTATGTTAATGATACTATATAATACTAGATTAATTCATTTTCTTAATAATAATATTTCAAGTATTAATGTACAATAATTAGAAACAAAGGCCTTGCTTAAATGAAGGGATGCATATAATAATAGTGTAGGATAAAACATTGTGAGACAAAATTTCAGGTGTAAAGAAGAGACAGGATGATAGGTTCGTGTTTTCTGGAGTTTAGTATATGCTACCAAACTGTTTTATTGCTTCCACGTATGATCATGTCCTTTATCTTTATATGTGACATGACAGCGATGTTATTATAGATTTATAGTTACAATTCAATTGGTTTTAATTTCAAACCTGAATAGTTAGAAGACTCGAAGAAAACATTAGCTTTTGAGATTATTCACACAGTGAATAAAATAGTACTGAGTTACTAAGTTTGTAAAAATGACTGATACGAAGCAAGCAATGTATACAAAAAGAATAATAAATAAACCTTTACAAATTTGAATCTTTACACAGATGGAATTGCAACATATAAGGTGCATTGACCATACTTTTATTATGGATTGATGTTGCATTCTCGTAAATACACAGAATCATAATGAACATACTTCGTCCAATAACCTTGAAACTTCGGAATACTTATCTCGAGCCATGGTTTCATGTTTCCATTATAGTGTATTACAGCAGCCCTTTCGATATCTTTTTCGTTGACATCAGGGTTGTAGCCGAGACCCAAGACGTGCCAGGATCGGTTCAACGGGAAAGTGTGGTTCCAAAATGTCATAAGACCAGGTGGAAGTGTTCCTAATTTCCATAATTGTCTATCATGATTCTGTAGTCAGATTAATTAGAGTGGAAAAATCGTTAAGAGCAAAGACATCGATGAAAATTGGAAAGAAACAAGACAAGTTAACAGCAGATGCATTTAACTCGATTTTGTGAAATTTTGGAAAAGTAAATTAAAGTGTGTTTACCAGCTTCTGCCATTTGTGGTACACCTTTGTGATGTTTTGCTTCGTCCATTCGACTAAATCAAAAACATTCATACCGTATGCCCATCCACAAGCATGAGGGTCAAAATTCTTTGCAATAAGAGGATTTGAGAAGTTGAGGTAGCCATCAAAACGATGGAAACTTCCTGCACAAGTTTCAACGGCACCATTTATGTTTCCCTCCAAATTAATCGACCAAAGATCAGTAAGGTCCTTCTGCACAACTACATCATCATCCAAAAACACTACTTTCTTGAGCTTTGGAAATATCTCAGGCAAGTAGAAGCGGAGGTGCTTCATCATAGATAAATACTTAGGATTTCGAAACTTGAGGTTTGAATCATAAGTAGCACGATGAGCCTTGAAGTAATAGTCAATCATGGAAGGAGAACCTAACTGCTGAAGAACTGGACAGTAACTTGAATTCAACCAAGTAAAATCGTCAATGTTCTGAACTTGAACAGACGCCTTTCTAGGTGGGTTCGCAAAAAACCACATCCTCATTGCCGCATAATTGAGCTTATCAGTAACAATGTGGAAAACATGTTTTGAGGCATCCTGCAAATTTTTTAATTTATCAAAATTACATTATTAGTGATGCTGATCAGTATAAAAAGTTCCACCATTATATCGTAATGACCGAGATAATAGTAATTTAACAGCAAAGATATACCAAATTTTATTTGGTGTTTCAGAACCTTGGCTAATAAAAACAACTCAAGAAATTTCTCTGTGAAAAGAACTATACCTTAGCATGGGCAACAGTCGAATTCACAACAACGGCTGTTGCCAATATGTTATCTGAGAATATTGCGTAATGGTATAGTCCAGGGTCTTCAAACTTATCTTGATTTGGGAATTGTTGCCGAGAAAAGTTCAAGTTATAATATTCTGTTGTAAGGTGCAATGGAAGACAATGGAGACCTTTGGGCAGTGTTTTTGCTGTCAACTGTGTTAAGGCCCAGGCTTTTTCCTAGTGCACACGAAGCTGATACTCTGATAAGTGGAGCCTAGCTCTAAGCTTCTTCACAGTTGTTGCACAATCATCTCGAATTTGCCTTGCTTTCATCAATGATTGCTCCATTGCCTTCATTCTCTCATTTGCACTACATTAGTAGAATTACAAATATAATTTGAACTGAATAAAATATAGATCAGTGCAGAGCTGAACTATTCAACATATTTATATGCTACTACCGAATAAAGTTAAAAATGAAATAACTAACTTAACAGGTATAACAAAAACATTCTTAAAGGCTTACTTACTTCCTTGGCAAGTCAGGATCTTTGCTTGCATCTCCAAGCGTTCGTGAAACTTCCTTCACCCGTAACTGAAGCTCCCGAGTGAGATGGGGAAGGTTCCTTACTGCCTGAAGGGAAAGATAAACTTTAGCTTGGATGAGCTGATCCTTTAGTTTCTGTACCCAAGCATCAGACGGTGTTACACTATTATTATGCTTGACGGTTTCTTTTACCATGGATCCTTTATTCTTGACTTTGCTAGAATATTCAATATGCTGGTTTCCTTGCTTAGTAAGCTGAAAGAAGATTCACCAAATTTAAAGAAATTTTCAATCAGCATTGATATGGTTTTCCTTCATTACATCAATGTAATTTTTAGAATGTACGATAAATGAATGTTGGTGGCAACAAATTCTTACTTGAGACAATACAAAATACATATTTATCAAAGCCAAATCAATAAAGAGATAAAGAGATGGACGGAAAGATTGAATCCAATCAAGTATTTACACTACCAAGTTAGCACCTATATAAAATAATAGTGTCCAACCACAAGTACATACAAAGATGCATTCAACGTGGCATCAACTTGGCTTGATGAAAGTGTTAAGAAATAATTCATAACTGCCACCTAAGCTAGTTAGTTAAGAACTTGTTACAAAACTAGTTAGTTAGTGAGTTAGCTTGTGCTACAAGCAAGTGTTAGTTTTGCCTATATAAAGGCTTTGTAATGTGTACATTCACTTCTTAATGAGATTCACATTGCAAGCATAATCTCTCTATTCTTCTCTTTCAGTTTTACAGTTTTATTTTGCTATTTTTCTCTTCTTGCTAAAACAGCTTATTTGAATAAGCACTTCCTGTGCATAAGAACACAGTTTCTGCTCTAACAGAAAGGACATTAAACACAAACAAATGTTCTTTCACAATTAAGAATTGTGTTTGAGATATAAATTCAAACAGTCAGATAAATGTTGTGCAGCCCACTCGTATAAATAGACATGTATAATTTTGCTAGTGTGACCAGAAACCTAACGAAAGTTTTGTACCCTGCATTAATGAACAAAGTAACAATCTCATGAAGTAAATATGTCACTTACTATAGTTTCAGATACTTGATCAGAAGCATTGGATAATTTAGTAAGTTTCCCATCATTGTCATCAGCCTTCTGCAAGTAGTTACGTTGATTGATAAGCTTAATATCATGAGGCAAGTTATCCATGTTTGATGATTCTTCAGTACCGGCAACCTAACACAGCATAATAAGAGAAATTAATTCCACAAATTCAGATATCTCAATCAACATAAAAGAAAGAATCAAAATAATAATAATAATAATAATAATAATAATAATTCTTTCTTAAGGATATAATATTATTACTTACAGTAGAAGGTAAGTCTTCAGCAAACTCTTGATCAGCTGCAGAGTGCATGTAAATAAACAAGTTGATGAGTAAAAGTAAGAAATATGGTCCTCTCGGATTAGTCGGTCATTGGATCGGATACCGAGTTTTTTTAAAAAAAATATTAAAAGTATTTGTGTGTATTGTAAGTATCCAGCTATGGAGTATCGATATTCGATACGGATACGTCTCCATGTTTGGAGTTTCTTAGTTTCATAATTAGCATTGAATAATATCATGCACATAAGTAGTTAGTGTGCTTTTCATTTAGTAACTCTTTTTTTCTTTTTTGGTACAATAGTAACTCTTTTTTTCTATGCCTCAAAGTTTGCGCTAGACTAATTTGATTTGGGAAGTCGAATTGTTTTTAAAAGTATGACAATTTCATGGAAATAAACAGATTCTAAACAAGATTAATAAGCATGTTCAGGTTCAGATCATCTTCATTTAAGTCAAACCATTAAAAAGACATTAAATGTTATGTTTCTGAGTTTCTTTACTTAAAAAGACATTAAAAGTTTAGAAAAAGTTATAAAATAATTAATAGTGGGTGGGACTCTATCTACTTATGTTTCTCTCTAAATAGCATCTTCCATTTATTTTGATAAATGAAAAAGAATTTAACTCGTTGGTATCACCTGTGCTATTTTGGCCAAAGGACCAACAATAGACTCCGGTTTACGCCAAGCCAATGGTCCAATAGTAAATAATGCAGAAAGCAAATCACTTAGCTCTTCTCTCATCACAGGTACCTAGTACCAACCTTCTCTTAGAGCATATAATGCATTTGTTTTTCTTAGTCTTGTAGAAACATCTTATATTTTTATTTTCTAATAAAACAAATTTCGTTTTAATTTGCTACTTATATTTTTGTATATTGAAAATGAATTTTGGCATTTTTATTGTTTAAAAAAATTGCATGCAATTATTCACTTCAAGAATCTAGTATCTCCTTGTTAGCAGTAAAATTAACACAAATTTTAGACAATGAAATAGAAGATGTTTTCGCAATGAAATAGAAGATGTTTTCGCAAATTAAACTTGGCTTTAGATTTCAATTTTGTTATCACTTTTTGGTATGACTAGCAGACCTGGAAGCAGATTGCATACGATACCAGACAAAGAGAGCCCTATCAATGATTGTGTATTTTGGATTGAAGTTTGCAAACTTATATTTAAACAACTTCATTTACAAATTTTAATTTTGATCAAAATTAATTTAGTTTAACATGATTTATGTTTATTTACTTTTATTTCAAATCTCTGTTTGACAAAATGAAACACTCTTGTTCAAATTATTCTGATCAAAAGTACTTTGGAATGTATGACAAGTTAATGGTACAATATATAATTGATATTGTTTATTTCATTTTCTTAATAATATGTCAAGTATTAATGTACAATAATTTGAAACAAAGGCCTTGCTTAAATGAAGGGATGCATATAATAATAGTGTAGAGTAAGACATTGTTGTGGGACAAAAATCCTGGTCTACAAAAGAGACAGGATAGTAGTTTAGTGTTGTCCGGAGTTTAGTATATGCTCCCAAACTGTTTTATTGCTTCCACGTATGTTCATATCCTTGTTACAATTCAATTGGTTTTAATTTCAAACATGAAAATAAGTTTTTGAGATTGTTCGCACAATGAATAAATTTTACAATGAATTACTCCTCTTAAGGCCTCCAGCATTCAAATAAAGATGGCTATTTGGCTGGTTAGAGAAGTTTGATTTTGTAGATACAGGGGTAAATCCAGAATAATGTCCATCAATCTTTGCCAAGTATATGTCATTAATGTACCTCAAAACCTCATACTTTTCCATAAATGGCTGAGCTGCATATTCATCAAATGGCATCCACTGCAGCACATAACAATTAATATCAAACCTGTTGCTATATATAATTATATAATGAATATACATTTCCTCATAATACTAAAATTTACTGTTAGACAGTATGCATTTAAGTAAAACAATTAATTCCAGAAAAAAGAGAGTTTCCAATACGAAGTAATGAAAAGAATATATGTAAGAAATTGTGGTATTTTACGGATCCATAAGATTGAATATTAACAGACCTTATTTAGTGCATAACTTCAATTAAATTGTACATACCTTTGCAGCTTCTATCTCTACCTCCTGGATTTTGATGTCAAAAGAAAGAGGGCGCAACAAGCACACAAAGAATAGATCTGACTTCTCAAAGAATGTCATGTGGCTTTGCCTGTTAATCCGATGAAAGAATAAACGAATGTGAATTCCCAGTTATCGAAATTGTAAGCTTATAAACAAAAAGAAAAAGAAGTTCCTACATTTTTCAACAACTAAACAATAAAATCTGCAATATGAACATTTTCCAGCACAAATTATCTGACCGCTTATAAACCATGATACTGTTATTGATGCACGTAGCAACATTAGCAGGTTTAATACTTCAATGTGACCAAGCAAAAACAAGGACTCTCCATGTTCAGCCATTGTTAGTTTGGAACTTCCTTTTCCAGCATACAAAATGAAATAGTATATGTAAACGAGCTACCCACCTGAATGCTAATACTTCCACAAATTCTGAGTCTATCTGAAAATTGAAAAAACTTGGAACTATTAGGCTTAGCATCACGTTGGTTTTTTTGTGGTGGATCAAATCGCTAATAATTCCATGTCTAGTACACATTCAATAGGGTACCGCAAAGAGATTACTTACTCCTGTTTCTTCTTTGACCTCTCTTACTGCTGCTGCACAAATGTCTTCTCCCTGCAGCAAAATGAGTAGATTATATAAACCAAAGAATAGCTTCTTATACTAATTAGCAAAAGATGTAATCAATACATTTACCTGATCAGCAACTCCGGTAGGAAATTTCCAGGATCCAGTTCCCTGAAAATGTCCAGTTTTTTCTTGAAGCACTAGAACCTAACACCATTCGATAACTAGGAAATGAGACATCAATACAAAATACCAATTCAGAATTGTGCTGAGTTATTTTCGGTGAGATACATTATTCATTATCACTGAAAATACTAACAGATCACATAGGAAGACAGATGGACATGCATACATTGGAGTATGAAGATAGAATTTAGAATAACCAACAAAGATAAAGCACATTCATCAATGTTTTTCTATGTATCAAGGAGATGCAAAGAGTTTCTTCACTTTTACTTATTGAATGACTTCGCTTTTACTTATTGAATGACTGAAGTAGTGTTTGCTAGAATTAAGTATCAAATATACAATTTCTATTCCCATAATAAAGGGACAGCCCTCTAACCATATGGGAGTGTGTGTGCTACCTGAGGTAAAGATTCTTAGTTTCTAGCTTTATTTTCTCCATTATACACACCTACGTAGAAATTTATCTGGATAGCTGCATATGTTGACAAACTAAATTAAATCCTTGTTAACTTTCTTATTTTGAAAATAGGAAACCTCTACCGTTCTTCAGGAACCCACTGGAGTTGTGTGTCCGGAGGACTCATCTAATAATGCTTCTGATCAAGCATCTGAAACTATGGTAAGTGACATATTTACCTCATGAGATTGTTTCGCTTGTTATTGCTACTTTGTTCATTTTAATGGTACAAAACTTTTCTTAGGTTTCTGGTCACGCTAGGAAAATTATGCATTTTACAAAACCCTAAATATATAGAGTGTTTGTGCTTCCAAATTGTGCAGAAATCTGATCATGTGGTTGCTCTGCATTGTGCAGAAATGTATATATTGTTATGAATCATGGAATCATAGGGAAGAAGGTCATAATGGTCAGCAAGAAAGCAAGCATAAGAGTACTCATGTGGGAGATATGCATAGAAACTCATTATAGAAATGAATAGATTGATAAAAGATGATGATTGAATACAATAGAGTGAAGTATTTGTAGGAGTAAGTTGGAGTAACTAACGCCCTAACCACCTAACCAACTTGGTAACTCTAGTTAACCTATCATCTAACTCTAGTTTATTCAATATACTGTAATATATATACCTCTCGTTTTTCATTCACCACAAACGCTCCAATACCCACTCGGTGTGTGGCATTTGCAGGAATGGTGTTTGCACTGTCTGCAATCCAATGTACAAGCATCAAATATTTTGGTTCTGCATGGTGATACCAAAAACCTTCCTGCACAGAATTGTGACACATAACAGAAGTTTTGATTAAAATGATAAGTTAGTACACAAGGACATGAGTTAAATTCATTTTATCATCGACAGTTAAAACACTTGTCAAGAATCAATAAGTGTAAGCTGTAAACTCACCTTAATTAAAGTTTCCACAACGTTGGCCAGATGAATAGGTAATTTTATCCAAACACCCTTCTTGCCCTACAAGACAATGTTGAATCAATAACTCGAATAAACCAGCACAGGTAATGAGGAATTAGGATGCACATATTCCAGAAGAATAGACCATCAATATCTGTTATATACTGTAAACTGTCCCTTATTCCTAATGTTGTTCGCCTTTCAAAAACATATTTAACTTTCTGAATAACTCAAACACAATCGGTTTTACTCTCTTAGATGCTAAATAAGTTAAATGAGAAATCTTAATGTAAATTTGAAACAATATTGTTTCAGATTGAAGGTTGGCATACAGTATGACCTGTTGTTTCCAGTTAGAAATTGAAGGTCTAAGAATGGATAAGAAGGTTGTAGAATCCATGATAGGGTGATCCATCAATTCAACTATAACACCGCTGTAATCATCATCAGTTGATGTAAGTAGTTGAATTTGATCATCTTCTTCTGTTGACATTCATCAAAATTGGAACACCACTCAAGTCTAATCTTAACTGAAAATAACAGAATTAGATTCAGGAATTACAGTTTTATAAGATACGAGTTGAAACTAAGGAAGAAGTGTAGGTGAATCAATGAAGCTAATCAGAAAGAAACAATTGAAAGTACATACCCGTATTGTATCTCTCGTCTCGTCTCGTCTCGAGTCGGATATGATATCAGAAAACCAACTACCTTTTTTCAAAACAAAAAAAACTACTTTTCTTCTTTTTGAAGAGGCTAAAAAAAACAAAAACCTTATTAATTAATCTTTTTTTTCTATTATTTTTATAATATTTCATTGTATTCTTTCTTAGTTACAAGGAAGAAAAAAAACAAAAAAAATAGGTTCCCCAAGCATCATCCCTAATAAGCGGTAACAGTCCTTTGGGAGGGGAGAAGCATGTTTAGTCATCAAAGAGTCTGAAATATCTCTCATCTTTGTCAGAAAATCAGCGTAATTATTTCCCTCACGAAGGATGTGCAAGATAGTATTCATGTGAATGATCAAATCCTTTATATCTTGAATGAGAGTGACATAGACATGAAACTTCATGGGAGGTCCGTTGATGAGGCTAACAGAATGGAGGGAGTCGGAGTAGCACACAAAATCAGTGATTCCCAAAGTTCAAACTATACGCAAACCATTAAAAATGGCAAAGAGTTCAACAAAAAAATTATCAGATGAGTTAGCGATAAATCCGGAGAAACCAGAGATGAAAAAAATTATCATTGTTTCTAAGAAGACCATCAAATCCGGTTCGCAGAGGATTGTCATGACAACTCCCATCGACGATAACAATATAACAAGAATGATTACGGCAATTCCATTTCACCACTTTGTCGACGCCATCAGCAAGATAAATATGGTGGAGGGAGATGCGGTTGATGACCATGAAATTCTGAATATTGAGGGCGAGGCGATTAAGAGACCACACTTCATTGTTGAGACACATTAAGTTGTGGTGTCGCCACACCCACCAATTACCAGCTGAAAAAGCAAGAGACTGAGAACCCGTAAGGCCATTTTTAGCCAAACATAAGTGTTCATTCCCGCAAAAAAAAAATCATCAGAGTTGAAGCCTAAGTGACGCCAAATTCTGGAGGAGTGCAGACAGTCACTGATACAATGAAGGAATGTCTCTTCCTGTTGGTTGCAGCGAGTGCAAACGACTGATTGAACAATGTTCATGTGAATTAATAAAGATAGAGTTGGAGTTGCATCATGACATGCCAGCCAAACAAGGAATTTTTATTTTACTGAGAGGTGCAATTTCCAAATCCGGGATCATGAATGGTGAGAGGTGGCGGTTATGGTAGTTGCGGATTGAGAAAGGAACTAGTCATAACCGCTTTTAGTTTTGTAGACTCCATTTTTGTTGTGAGACCAAATAAAAGAATCCTCTATGATGTCATTGAATCAGACAATGAGATTGTTGATGTTACTAGCAACTTCGGGAGGCAAAATGGTGTAAAGCATGTATATTTCATTGTATTCAAATTGCTATTATATATTTCCATATTAAATAAAAAATAAAAAATTACTATATATTTCCTTTGCTTTTCCCAAGAAATAAAAGGAAAGAAGTTATATTTTTTTTAAGAAATTATATATTTATTATTCACATTTTTTATACAATTGAATTGAAGTAGTGTTGAATTTTGTCTCAAATATACACATATTTTATTTATAATTTTTTAATAAGCAGTCAATCCAATACTTTTACAAAAAATAATTAAACGAGAGTATACATAATATTATTAAATGATATATTATAATATTATTTTTTGACTCAATTAAAGTTTAGTGTTTTTATTAATCAATCAAAGATTAGTACTAAGAACATGTTCAAATGTGGTACACTAAAATTCTATTTTATAAGAAAAAACTTCTATATAATTTCTATTAACTATGAGTGTATTAGCTATCGGCATTTTACATTATTTTGCTTGTGTCGTCCTTTATCAATCGAATGATGGATAAATGATTGGTGTGTCATTCAAACTTTACATTGTGTTTGACTCCTTTAAAAAAATTAATAGCTTTTATTTGAAAATACTTGATTGTAAATAATAATATACAAAATATTCAATTTACACTATAATTCTTATACCATTAATTTGTTCATCACACAAATTTGTATATTTTACACTATATTTAAGTTGTGTTAATCATCTAAATTGTTGTTGAATTTTTTGTCAAATTTTTGTGTCAAAATAGCATAATTCTTATACATTTTGATTTGTTTATCAATATAAAATAATATTCATTTTACATTATAAAGTAACCTATTGCTTTAGAGAAATCAGTTTTTATATCATGCTTCAATGTGTATCAAACTCGCCATAAAATCACTAAAATTCTAGGAGTAGAAAACCTCTAGGAGAAAAATAAAATTAAAACAACAAAAAGTAAAAACAAAATATAAACACAAACAAACGACATATCAATAACAAGAAAGAACAATTGGATGCAATTGATCTTATAAATTTCCCCAATAAAAAATATGTCTTGAACATAAGTATGAGGGACTTATATAGATGAGATAACATCGTAAATTTTTTTCCATACTTTGGACAAGATAGGAATCAAATAATAAAATAAAATAAAAAAAACCTCCTATGTATTATTTGAGAAATCCACCATGGGAACTTTATTTAAATTGTAATAGGAGCTGTAGAGGTCTGTTGCGATGTCACCAATAGTAAATCGCAAGATAAAGAGAATAAAAGATGATACCAAGAGGGATACTGCAAAACCAGATAATCAACAAAACTGAAGGCATCGGCGTCAGGTAGTAGGGGATCACCAAAACAGTTGTCATCAACAATATAATTGTCAACAACATTGCCATTTGTTTGATCTTACTGTAGTCGATATTTTTCATTTTCTCATATTAAAGAGACCACACTAGTGAATATTGTTGATATAGACTCTTTGAAGAAAAAGAAAAGGCTAAAAATTGTTTAAGCCCTTATACAATACACTTGAATTTATAAACAAGAAATAGAAGGAAACTAAAAAATTTAATTAATTGGCCTTTGTTAAAGGAATATAATGTCCATAAAAACTAAAATTTCCACCTATATATTAAAAAAAATATATTTTTTCCACCCTATGTCTTTTCTGGCACGCCCTATTTTTTTTTCAAAAATGTCCTTGAAGTTTCTGGATTTCATAATTCGGAATGGTGTTTTCCTTTGTTAAAGGGTGAAAAATAAGTTACGGACTTTTCCGGATTTCGTAATCCGGAAACTTCAAAAAATAGGGGGCGTTACATGATTTTTTTGGATTACATAATCCGAACACCCCCTAAACATCTTTTTTAAGGAAAAATAGTTCGGATTATATAATCCGAACTTAATCAGCACAAATCTTAAACATGTTTGTAACATGTATAGCCATCTTAGGGAATATATTAATCTTCTTAACTCTTATCCTTCTGATTTGGGTCATTATTACTTGTTCTTAGTCAAAAAATTGGGTTTTCAGGCTACTTGATCGGATTGCTCCGAAACTTCCCCAGAAAATCAGAAAAATTTCAAGGACCATGACTCCCTTATAAGAAACTTCTTATGGGACTCCGCCCCTTCAAATCCAAAATTTCATCGTTTAGACCCATTTTTTATTTTTTTCTTTATTTTTCATATCCTCAGAAAAATCCGAAAAAATTTGCACTAGTTTTATTTGATTTTTAGAATTTTTTGGTGGTATTTTTATATTTTTATGATTTTATTTGATAGGTTTTTAGCATTTTTTACTTAGTTTTTTTGGTTGTTTTTAAAAGGCTTAATTGCAGTTTTAACACCCTAACTTTTACAAAGTTGCGATTTTGGCCCCCTAAGAAAAAAAACTACAAAATGGCCCCCTAAGTTTTGCATCTGTAGCAGTTTTGGCGCCCCAAGGCCAAAAAAAATAAAAAAAATAACACGTGGCACCTCCCTTAGGGTGCCACGTCAGCGTAGACCGAGTCAAAATAGGTATTGGGGGCCAAAACTGCCACAAATGCAAAACTTAGGGGGCCATTTTGTAGTTTTTTTCTTAAGGGGCCAAAATCGCAACTTTGTGAAAGTTAGGGGGTTAAAACTGCAATTAAGCCTTTTTAAAAGCAAAACTCAAAACCGCTGAAATGTGAGAGTCTGATGGCTGATTATGCATAAGAATTGTCCGGGTTATAAAATTCGAAATTGTAAAGATGAATCCGGATTTTAAAATTCAAACTGCACAAAGGCATTTTTAGAAATTTTACAGGGTACGGGAAAAGACTCTAAGGTGAGAAAAGTAATACTCTTATAAAAAATGATTTAATTTTATATACAACTAGTATAGATACCCGTGCCAAGCACGGGCTAGAATTCCGTGATACTTAAAATATTAAGTGAAGATTTTATATCATTCTCATTTGCTAGTTGCTCTATGTGCATTGGGTCAATCCATACCAGTGTTGGCTCCCTTGTAAGGTCCAACGATGATATCATAGCTCGGTTCAATTTTGTGGAGAAACATAATTGGTTAATGGTGATAGATCTCGGATGCGGAATGTCTCATACTTGAGGGAGAAATGTTAATGTGTCAAGTGTGAGTTAAAGTTCCACACTGGATGCAAGAGGAGATGTAGAGTAACATATAAGTGATATGACCATATACCTAATTTCTTAAGGTTTAGGGTGAAGATGTGGTATCAAATTCACTTGTATGAATTCTCTTTGTTTAATGTGATGATGAAACTCGATGTAGAATCCTTCGAAAGTCACAAATAAATTGTTTTTTTAATTTTTTGATGTCGTTTGTTTACTTTTTTATCTTAAAATTTAGTTTTTAGATGTCATTGTTTTTCATCTGATTTTTTTCATTGAACCTCTATTAATTCAAATTCATTCACTTTTGGACTTTGGCGGCAAGTGGCAATGGAAAATTGCACATTTGTTACGTTGAGTTCACAAAATACATATTTATTAGACATTTAAAATTATGTGACATTTTTTAATTGAATCAGTTTTTTTGGTAAAATATTTACCCAAAAATCTCCAACTCCTTTAGCAAATCCATAAAATCACCAACAACTCACATTACTCTATACTCTCACGAACATAATGCACAATAATTTTTTTTTCCATTATCTTCTCTCATGTTGAAATTCCTTTTTCAAATCTGTTACTTTTCCTTCTAATTTCCTTTTTGTCTTCTCATAAAAGAAATGAACATAAAAATCCATTTATGAAACAACCACCGACCAACCTTTTGGAACATAGTGTTCCTCTGTTTGACCTTATTTTACTATTTCATGTGATTACGAACACGAATAGTTGTCCACTTGGTTAAGAGATATGAATGTGTCAAGTATAAATTAAAGTTCTATATTGGATAGAATGGTAAATTTCGAACATAGACGGTGATTGTGTTTCACTAGCATTCAATCATACAGCACTCATACAATTAATACACTTAAATCATAGGCATGAAACAAAATAATGGTAGATGGAAACTAAAAAAGTTAATTAATTGGACTTCATTGAAGAAATGAAATGTCCGTAAAAACTAAAATTGCTATCTATGTATTAAAAAGTTATTTAAGTTTGTACTCAATTGAGTATGTTTGTTTCAAATTATATTTGTTGATTCCTGAGAATAAAATGATAGAAATATATATGCCTATGTTTATTATAAGTTTATTAAATTTTATTCTCGGGTATAAAATGTTCATGGTAATAGGAAAAATTTCCTAAAGAAAATGGTGGGAATAAAATTTTCATAGAGACGGAAATAAATTCATATGTAGTTACATATTATAATCCCTATTTTTATGGTTCTAAGGAATATTATAAATATTTTTTCTAAATATCTTAGAATAAAATTCTCATCTTTATATTCTAAGGAATGTCAAGTGAAAAACTTTTTCACACATGCATTCAATCATATTCTACCGTAGATATTGATGGAGATATTTTTTAAACTTTTTCACACATGCATTCAATCATATTCTACCATAGATATTGATGGAGATATTTTTTAAACTAATAAAATAGTGGAATCACGATTGGATTGAATGCAAGTGTAAAAAACTTACACTATTAGTTCATAGAAATTAATCTCTAGTAAAATAATATTTGGTTTTTTCAAGGAAGAAAAAATATTCACTTGTGATTGCTTGTTATTTTTTGGCTTAAATATGTAAATCATCCCTGTAAGTTCGCGTGTTTTTGCTTTTCGTCCCTGTATCTTTTTTTGTTCTAAAACAAACCCTGTAAGTTACAAACGTTTTGATTTTCGTCCCTCCCGTCAGCATCTGTTACAAAAACGTTGATGTGTCTAACGGTGGCTGACGTGGCGTTGTTTGACGTGGCAAAACAAGCTTATGTGTCCTTCCATGCAAGATTACAGGGACCAAAATCAAAAACCAAAAATTACATAGGGACGAAATTAAAAATAACTAAGTTACAAATTTGAAATTAAAAATCCTTGATGTTTCCAGCTTCTTCCTCTATCATCCGTATTATTATTCTTCTTCTGCTCAGACTCTCTTCACTGTGAAATTATAAAGAAACCATTTGTAACTTCTCCTGACTTTGTATCGTGATTTCTCCATTCACCAAATATATACTTTATCATTTTGAGGCCAAAACTTGTCCCATTTTTTGTCCTACGTCACATGAATGAGTACATGTTTATGGGAGAAAATTTAGAAAAAGGTGATAAGTTGGCTTTGAAAACCTAACTAGTTTTCAATGCACAAATTTTGGTTTTGTTATTCAAGTTTTTTTTTTGTGAAAGTATCACTGCTGGAAGTGTCACTTTAGTTCCAATGTTGTCTTGTTGTTGTCCGCAGATGAAATAGAATGGGTTACCACAATGGAATGCAAGGAAATAATGTTACAGGTTCATGTAAGAAGAATATGAAAGAGAGAGGAAGAAGACACACAGAGAGATGAAAAAGATGGAAAGGTTTTTAATTTCAAATTTTGTAACTTAGTGATTTTTAATTTCGTCCTTTTGTAATTTTTCGTTTTTGATTTTGGTCCCTGTAATCTTGCATGGAAGGACACATAAGCTTGTTTTGCCACGTCAAACGACGCCACGTCAGCCACCGTTAGACACATCAGCGTTTTTGTAACAGATGCTGACGGGAGGGACGAAAATCAAAACATTTGTAACTTACAGGGTTTGTTTTAGAACAAAAAAAGTTGCAGGGACGAAAAGCAAAAACACGCGAACTTACAGGGACGATTTACATATTTAAACCTTATTTTTTTTATATATAAATTTGATATGGAAGAGAATGCAACTTGGATGGGTTAATTTGGTTTCAAGTTCGATTCTTTCTGGTGTCAATTTGGATATATTAATTTAACTTCCTTAAAAAATATTATGGTGTTTTGCTGAATACATACTCATTATCCAGTCATTTAATTAACATACTAACATTTGTCATTTAAAAAAAATATTGATTCCATCAAATGAAATATTTGTGTGACTAAAGAAAAGTAAACTTTTGTGCTTCATAAATGGATAGCGCACTATTTAGAAACGGGTTGAAAATTTAAGGCCCAATCCGTATGGTCGGCCTATACGGTATAACTCATTGAAAATTGGTGAGCTGGATCATCATCCGCAACGATAGTTAACTACCGTTGAGCTGCATGTCAAAAGAGGAAAAAAATGTAGAAAATGGCTCAAATGGAAACGAGTTTAATGATGCAATACCTATTTCTTAACGTCAAATGTGTGTAGAAACCTTCTAGCAATCATTCTACAATGATTTGGAACCAAGATAATTTGAAGAAGAAATTTTGAAATTGGGATTTTTTTTTTTAGGAAAGGTGATGAATGAATAAGAGATACGGTTGTACTGGTTATGGGGGAAAATCGCGACGGTAGTTAACCGTTGTCGGTTGTTGGGCAGTAGTTAACTATTGCTGAGTGCATTTTAGTATTTTCTATGTGTTTTTAGGAAGTTCTTGAGGTTAGAAAAACAATTTTCTAACTCATTATGACAGCTCTAGTATATGATTAATCACTTGTGTTCAATCATTTATTTTTCAAACTCTAATTTTATATGAAATGCAGTAAGCTTTGTCCAAAAAAAAAATGAAATGCAATAAGCTTTATTTTTGTAAATACAAAAATTGGAACGTTGTTATTTATTTTTTTAAATGTGTAATAATTATTATTAGAGAAATGATAAATACAATGAAAGGTGTTTAAATAATGTCTCACGAATTGTTTTTATTGGCTGCTCAATACATTGGTCCATCATGATTTCCACTAAAATACTTCATCCGTTTTATAATATTTATCGTTTTTGAGGAAATTACATATACCAAGAAATCAAATAAATTTTGTTATTTTTGATTAAATTATTTCTATTTTTTTTTATAATATCCTTACTCATTTATTATTTTTAACTATTATTTCTCTCTGTACAATAAATAGATAAGGGTATTATTGATAAATGAATAATTAGTATTGCATTGATAATTGAAAGTGACAAGTAAAGTAAAGTGAAAAAAATTACTCTCGAAAAACAAATATTATGAAACATAAAGAGTAAATAATTAGACGTCTGTCACTATTTATTAAAGGGAAATGCTAACCGGTGCCCCAGGACATTGGTTAAGGATATAAAAAAGGAAATTATACAGTAGTTAATGCATTAAAATTATGTAATTAATTGATAATAATGTCAAAAACAGCTTTATTTTATGGTAATAATTCTCTTTTATGGTATGCTTAACCAGTGCCTCGAGAGCACCGGTTAGCGGCACCCGTTATTAAAATGTGAATTATTCTCTCTTATTATTATTATGATATACGAATGATACAAAAAGTTTCCTTTTTTTAATCACCCGAAGTTTCTTTATCGACAGTGACAACTTGAATCAAGACATGCATATAGACTCTGTTCATATAAATTTTAGCTAATTAAATTCTTACAAGACAATAAATGCTAAAAAAAAAGGTTGCAATAAATATTTTGTTGTCATTATAAGCAAATAAATACAGTATTTTTTGAAAGAAATAAATATAGTCTATACTCTATAGAGCAAGCCAGTAATTTGTTTTTTCTTTTCTTAATATATTCAAAATAAAAATTAATTTTATTTTTGTCTATTATATATAAAACAAAAAGTGTGATTTTCTTAAGAAGATTATTTTTTAAAATGTAAAAAATTAAAAATACATTTTAGAAAATTGCTTTGTTAAATATCGTAATTTCTCACAACAAACCTATTTGAATATTTATAGGATTTAAAATTTTAAAATTAAACATTTTATATTAAAAATCAGTGATAATTTAGGAATTAATTTGTCTATAAAATTTTTCGCCAAAAGTTTAGAGGCTAGAGTTTACCTTTAAGTTAATTAAACGATGAATTCGACATTCGAATCACAGTACTTAGACATTGCAATGCATTTGTCTCTAACATTTATAATGTATGTTCTTTAAAAAAAAAAACGTTCTTAGAGTATGTTAGATTTTTTCTTTTTAGGAATAGAGTATGTTAGATGAAGCAGGCAATATAATATCAGACTTAATGAGTAGTAATTACTTGTAAGTGTTCTCTTTATCCAAATTAAAACAACTCCTAATATTTCAAATTGATCCGAATTAAAATCTCGAACTAATATAAAAATTGAAAATTCCACAAAATCGAATAATACTAGAAGTATTTGGATCTCGTTTTGTGAGAAACACTCAACTCAGATTTTGAATTGATTTTTTAAAAATTGGACTAAGCTAAACTAAATTGCATATATATCATTACCATGTAATACTTTTAATTGAGTAAACCATCAAATTGGTTCATATATTTGTAAGTAACTCTAAAATTAGTGTGTAACTTTATTAGTATTTTAAATTAGTCTATGTATTTGTCAAAATAAATTCAATTAAGACCTTGTCTTTATGCTTTTTGTCACATGAAGGATGACTTATCCGAGAAACTTTTAACAAAAATATGTATTAGTTTAAAATATCAATAGAATCAAAAATTAATTTGAAATTGACTTAAAAAAAATGATTAATTTGATGGCTTACTTCTTATTAGTATGATATATTGCACTAATGTATTATTCGTTGTAGGGATGGCAACACGGGCCGACCCGTCCCGTCTAAGCCTGCTAAAAATGAGACGAGACGAGCCGAATCAAAATTAGTGATCGAGTCCAAAATCTCACCCCGTTCTGTTTAGTGGCGGACTTGCGAGTTGGTGGGCCGGCCCGCCAAACAAAAAACTTTTTTTGATTTTTTTTAACAACTTAATTGTTAAAAAAAAACTATGTTGCTTTTATAATAAAAAAAGATAAAAGAATAGGTAGCAAATAAATTTGTGAAAAACAAGATAATTAACAAATTATCGAATTCAACCTTATAATTAATAGCAAAATAAGGCAAATGCGCAACATAAACAAATCATAAAATAAATCCAACAATCAAATTAAATCCAAAAGAATAATTAAATCCAAAAGGATAAAATAAGTCTCAAAATAAATAAACTCAACAACCAAGATAAATCGAAAAACATAAAATAAGTTCCAAAATAAATTCAACAACCAAAATAAATCCAAATGCATAAAATAAGTCTCAAAATAAATTAAACAACTAAGATAAATCAAAAAGCATAAAACAAGTCTCAAAATAATCGCAGCAACAACATAATTCTTTTATAAAGTCAATCAACTCCAAGTAAATCATCATCTTCATCTAAGTTATGAATGTATGGTGCACCTCCTCCTCCTCCTCCTCCTCCTGCTGTCGTCATAACATAATCATTTCCAACGAGTTAAGCGGGCCGCCCCTCCCCGTTTTTCAACGAGACGAGTCGAGCCGAGTCAACTATAAAAAATGAGTTCAAAACTCTGACTCAGCCCGCCAAAAATAACGAGCCAAACAGACTGGCCCGGCGGGTCAAGACCGTTTTGCCACCCCAAATTCGTTGTTTCTTAATACTATTTTTGTAGTTCTATTTATTTATTTATTTATTTTGAAACTTTAATTAGTTCTATTTATTTGTTTTTTATATTTTTATAAGTTTTAAAGATAATCGATTATTATCATTCCAAAATATTAATTCCCAAATCGCTGTTTGATTTTTCACTTTTTAGAGAAACAATTTTTTGTGTGAAGGTATTTTAAAATTTTTATTGCCTTCTAATCTATTTTAGGAATGTTATTAATGTATATTAAAATATAATACGATACAAATTAATTCTTTTTCCTAGGAGAAGGACACAAACTGTGTCTTGATTTACATTCTCGTCCAAAAACTCTAGATGTACAAATTGTTGGTTTTATATTTATTTATTTTTTGGTGCAAGGTGGTTTTATATTTTTTTAAAGAGTTTTTTTCGTTAAGTAGTTTAGTGACAAAAACTCACACATATTAAATATGGAGAAGTGAGGTGTCTGGTGTTCGAACCCTGACCCCAACATATATTATACATTTGTCCCTACCAATTGAGTTAAGGTTACGTGACATATTTTTTCAGAGATTTTTTTTTAAAGAGATGCAACACAAGGACTTCATAGGTGGTCACCCATCATGGTACTTCAGAATTGGAGAAACACTATTTTGGTATAAAAATAAGAATAAAAAAAAAAGGACTATTTGTTTTAAATTTTTTATTGCTTTATAATCTATTATAGGAATATTTGTTTTTTTGAGAGATATTCTAGTAAGGTTATTATTGTGTGACACACATCATTGTTTTTCCTAGTTTTCGGTACTTCGTTCCCAAATTTGCTCCTTGCATCTTGTAATAAAAAGCGTAAATAATTAAAGAAACAATATGATTTTAAGAAAATTGTTCACATCAGAGCGAAAATGGGGAACTGATTGAGGCATTAGCTCCTATAAATTACCTCTCAAGCATGCTCATTACTCACACATCACTTCCTTTCTAACTCTTTCTTGGTTACTTTCTCTAACAAAAAGAAATGGCGAAAACCCTTTCATTGTTGTTGCTCTTTCTTCAACTAACCTTTCTCATTGCATTTGCTGAAGAGATTAATTCTCTTCCCCAAACTTATTCTCCACGTTACCCTCCTCATCACCACCACACCTCACCATCCATTGCTCCTGCCCATGTTCACAATCCTTTACATCCTCTTCTTCCTGCTAAACCCCCAACCCCTCACCACCCTCCTGCTCATGCCCCTATTCGCCCACCGGCTAGTGCCCCTCGCCAACCTCCTGCTCATGCCCCTATTCACCCACCGGCAAATACCCCTCGCCACCCTCCTGCACATGCCCTTATTCGCCCACCAGCAAATGCCCCTCAGCGCCCTCCTGCTCATGCCCCTATTCGCCCACCAGCTAGTGCCCCTCACCACCACCATCAGTCACCATCTCCTGCTCCAACCCATCACCATCGACCACCACCACCACTCACCATCCCCCGCTCCTACCCATCCTCATCGCCACCACCACCACCACCATGACTCACCATCCCATCATCACCATCATGCTCATGCCCCTAACCACACACCTAGAAGTTTCATCGTTGTTAAGGGAGTTGTTTATGTCAAATCATGTGAGCATGCTCGAAGCGACACCCTCTTAGATTCTACAAAGCTTTTTGGTTTGTCTTTCAACCTTTCACCTTTATTATTATTATCATCAAAAGAAAAATCACATACTTTGTTTTTTATGCGATTTTTTTTACAAAGTAGTGTTTATTTATTTATTAATATCATTTACATTTCTTTTTCTAGATTTTTTTAATATAATAATTTAATATATAAATTGGATTCTTTCAATTTAGTCTTAGTATTTTGTTTTTTTTGTGTGGTAGGATCAACATCTAAAATATGATATAATCTAGAATAAATGAATCATTTTTTCTGTAGATAGATCTAAAATACTATTACAACCATTGATTTGTACATTTGCAAAAATAAAATAAAATTGGTCAGTACATTCCTCCTTTATTTTTGTTATATTAGGTCTGCATATACCTCCTTAATACGATATTAATGTCGTTTACGAGGTCAGCTGGCAATTACAAATTTTCTTTTTAAGTTATTCGTTTATTTTCAGAGGCTTTTTAAGTCATTTGTTATTTTGCTTAAAGAAAAGGTTATATATCTTTGTTGCTAAATAAATGACCATTATTGTGTTGTTTTGAAATTGAAGGTGCCATTGTGAAGCTCCAATGCAACAACACCAAGCATAAGTTCAACAAAAAAGTCGTGACTGATAAGAACGGTTACTTCTTCATTGAAGGTTCAAAGAACGTCACAAGTTATGGAGCTCACAAATGCAATGTTGTTTTGGTTAGTGCACCAAATGGGCTAAAACCCTCAAATCTCCATGGAGGTGTCACCGGTGCTGCTCTTAGGCCCGAAACACCATTCATCTCTAAGGGTCTTCCGTTCATTCGCTATAATGTTGGGCCTCTTGCATTTGAACCCAAATGTCATCAAAAAACTTAAATTTAAAATACTTCTATATCATATGAGATATAGACTGATGTCTCTTAGTGTTTGAATTATCACTCGATAATAATAAGATCACTTTTGTATAATTTGCTACTCTTGTTTTCTATGTCCGTTTGTTTATCTTTTTTTATCTTTCAATCAATCTTTATTATTCATCAAAATTCAAAAATATTGTTTGAGTGTTGCCCGATATACCAAAACAAAAAATTGTCCAAGTAAGGTTTGATAGAATTATTCCTCTTGAATTTTTTTTAAATAAAAACTAAAATTGATATATTTAAAACTAAAAGTTTCAAATAAAGTTCTTTTGAGATAGCACTAGCAACCCCTCTAATTTTTAACTAAATATTCACCTCCCTTTTTTTATTAAAAGGGACAAACACCTCCCCTCCACTTATCACTTTTAATTTTCGTTAGTAATTAACCCCCTCTAACACAATTCGAATTCAAAATGTCACTTCTCTTTTGTCCATAGACCTCCGCAAAACACCACCCCCTCCATCAAACCTCTCTTCTAGAATGTGATTGTTCATAGACTAGATATATTTTTGAACTAATAAAATTGATAAAATTAGAAACCTCCGTACCTTTAATACAATGATTGCATGATAAAGTGTCGACAATACAATGGAAAATGACATTCTAATCTACAGATGAGTGTAATTGTGTCATGAAGAAGCTTTACATTTAAGTATTTAAATGACGAGTAGTTCAGACATAGTTTTCAACTATAAAATATCAGTCTATATTTGGAATCATCACCTAAACATAGTGAGCATAAAGACTCATTAGCATAGAATATAAAAGATAATTTAATGTTTTCAACCATGCATGATGAACCAAACATGGAGAAAGTCCTTCTATTATACAATCCTAAACAAGAACGCTTACTTATGTTAAACATATAACTATCGTAGCGTCGATTTCAGTACGTTGATATGCCACAAGTGCACAATTTCTATCATGTAATAAAGGTATTGATCACGAGGACTAGTGTTACCAATTTCTTTTTTTCTTTTTTTGAAGTTGATAAGCTAAAAAGAATTTATTTTTGAGTGGTTGGAGTTTGGTAGAAGTTTAAGAATAATGATAAAGGCATCTTAGGATTGTGTTTTCCATCGCAAGATATAAATTTCAATTTCAAATCCCTTTGTTGCTATGAAAATCAAAATTCTAGAGGTGAGGTCAATTTCAGATAATCGTATGTTTCTCACCAGAAGGCCGAGATTAACCATATATGTATCCTTTTTTTTCTACCCCACAGCCTTGTGTTGACATCGGAGGTACGTATTTCGATTGAGCGTGAGCGCCTTATTGAGCCTTTAAACCTTACGATTAGGCTGAAACACCAATTTTGAAGAATGTTTAAATAATAATCAAATAAAAAATATATTTATTTTGTTTTCAAGTTTACCTCATTTAAAATCTCCAAATATGACTTGACCAAAAAAAAAAACTCCAAATATGGTATTTGGGACAATAACCGCATATACACAAAAATATCATGAAGACTAAACAGGGAAGAATTTTTTATAAGAAATGAAAACATATATAATCCTGAAATATTTACGAATCTTAATTAAGTATTATAATTAAACTTAAATTAAATATTAGAAGAATTATAAGGTACTTGGTTTGATCCTTATTATAAGAAAATTTTCAAAATAAATTTGGTCTTATCTATAAGAAAATATCATAACTCTTAAGGTGTAATTATTATTTAAAAGACTTTTTATCTCTTATTTAATGTTTATCTTTTTAATATTAGTAAGTGTGGTAATGTTTCACAATTTTCTATAAGATTATATCTGTAAAAAAATTACAATATTTAATGATTGTGTTTATTTTGATGTTCTTTTTGAATTTTCTTCTTAAGAACCGAAATAAGTATATGTAATTATTTATTTCTTTTTAACTACCATTTGAGAGAGAGAAGAGAGAGAGTAAAATTATAGATGCAGTAAGCTGATAACGGAATAGGAAGAAAGATAAATGTTAAGAGTTTCACGTTGGATACGTGATGACCTGACAATGTGTACTTTGTTGAAAATTAGTAGGGATATTCATTAGTAACATTTTTTTTCTATATTTACATAGTCTAATAATAAAGAGAAAAATAAGTGTTGGGTTGGTGTATAAAAGCTAGCAAGGGTGTACAAATATAAGTAACATACCTTTCAAAATAATATACAAGGGTGATATTATGGGGGTATTTTTTATTAATTACGACTGGGCAAATTTGTCCATTTACAACTCGGATACTCTCTCTTGTTTCTTGACTCTTTTCTCTCACCTCCATTGCTGTAAACCTACAATACTCTCTCCCTCTCTCTCTCACTAATTTCTCAAAGGCGACAACAACTGAAACACAAATTTGAACAAAAGATAGTGGTAGTGGTCGATCGATGGCGGAGGAGGACGATGGTGGTGTTGGTCGGTCATGGAGGGGGAGAAATAGAGGATTATGTGAAGAGAGAGAGTAAATGAAAAAAAAAAGTGTAGATTTTAATATAAAAAAATTAGATTAATTAAAAAATTTAAAAAAATGTTACATGGGGTGTATATTGGGTGTAAGGAAAAAAGTGTGTACATTGGTGTATGGGAAAAAGTGTGTCTAAGCATAATTAAAAAAATAATAATTAAAAAATGAGAAATGATATTTGTACATTCATATTTTGATGACTTTTATGACAAACTTCTCTCTAATACTCACATTATATTTTTACTTTCTCTCTCTATTGCTTTGGTTTTTGTGCCAATACCTTATTTTCTTTGTAAAATTTTGGTTGTATTAAAAGTTGTCACATAATTGGTTGTTCAAATAACACAACTCTTAAAAAAAAAAGTGTATTTTGGATGCATGGAAAAAAGTGTGTCTAAGCATAATTAACCAAAAAAATAAATACTGTTAAAATAAACAATGATGAATAGACAAATTTTAAATTAATAAAAATATTCAAAAAAATAAATAATAGAATGTGTTATTATAATATAAAAAAAAATATAATATAATATAAAATAAAATAAATAGAATTTTTAATAATTAATATACAAATTTTAAATTAATAGAGACCTTTTAATTTCATAAACCTATTCAACATCTCATTTTTTATCCATCTCTCTTTTATATTGCATCACCAACATATTAACAAACCAAACATCACCAACATATTAACAGATTGCACTTGAGTGACATAGAGTTGGTGACATTAGTAACATTGACCAACCACAATGTCACATGTGCCTTTTCTCTTTTCTTCATATAAATTGTGACATTGTGATTGGTCAATATCACCAATGTCATCCAACTCTCTGTCACCTAAGTGTTATCCCATATTAACCAACCAATTGGACTCAAGTAATTTAATGTGTTTTTGTGGTGATCAATGTTTGAACATCGAACCTTTCATATATTATGTATTGTCCCTACCAAATGAGTTAAACTCACGAAATCATTTAAATACAATGAAAAATAATAACAAGACTCTTTTTCTAACACCCATGCGAAGAACCCCACTCCTCTTATAAGATTTCTCACTTTGTCGATGTACGGTAAACTCTCGACATCCTACCCTCTAAACGCAAGAATGAAAGGGCGTAACCTCCAGCTGTCAGTTTTATCATTGTCACTAATCCAAGTGGAACACATTAATGGGTTTGTGACCGGCTATAACCTGGACCCTCGTTTACATCGCCACAAGTGACACGTTTGAGCACTATAAATGTGGACACTTGCCAAGTATTCCATTGTGACTCTCTCTTCTCTCACTTCACATCAAAGCAGTCAGCCAGCAGCAGCAATGGAAACTGGAGGAGGGTTTCATGGCTACCGCAAACTCCCCACCAACACCAATTCTGGTACGTAATAAATATAAAACAAAAAATACTCTTCAAACGTTTCTTCTTTATGTGACATTTGTTGTGTTTTTTTTTTTTCGTTCCTTTTCCTTTGTTGTGAACGTTAACATCCAATTTGATCTTGATTTCTCACATGCAGGATGATATTATACATTAGTATATACTTTAAGGTATATAATATATTTCAGTGTGCGTGTATAGTAGTGACAGATGCATGCATAATATTCATCTTTCTTATATATACTATTCAAACCATATACTCCAGCATGTGAGACATCTTTAATTTAGTCGAATGATCAGTTTTTTAATTTATCAGCATGTCAATTTGTTGATATTTTGTTTTCTCCGTATACACAAGATTTGTTTCTCATTTTTATTTCGTCCAAGTGATCTACCATACCACCATGGCACCATCACTCCAGCCACCTTTGTTTTGTTGTGCAAGTAAAGCAAGGTAACGGAAACCTTGGAAAAGAAGATGATGGCGTAAATGGCTTGTGAATTGTGATTGTGTATTTTGGAATGGAACAAGTGTCATGCATGCATGCATAAGATCATTGACTTTAGAGTTACAAGTGTCTTTCATGCATTCTTCAATATTATGATCATAATACAAGGATCTGTCTGTCTCCACTATTACCACCTTTTAAGCCTTTTTATCTGCCTGTCTTCTTTCACTCTTTCAAAACAACTTCTGTTTTGGATAGATATAACAGTACTAGTTAGTAACAATAAGGTTAAACTTATTTAACAAGCAAGTTTTAAAATTGTTGCACCATGAGAAGTTTTCACACTCTTCATATGTTTCCCATAACTTAAGTCTGAATATTGTCCATTAATGTATTTTTGGACTAAGTGTGAGTTTAACATAACCACAGTGCCATTTAAGAAATTGATCTCTCCCAAAATGTGTGTTCAAACACGCAATTGATTGCTTGAGCAAAGTTCGGTTCTATCTTTGAAATGCGTAATTAGAGTGACGAATGCATGAAAAGAAAAAGGCATAAAAAAAGAGAAACCGTTTTTATTGGTTTGTTTGTTTTGTCTCCTTTAATCGCATGCAATTAGGCCCTCTTTTTGTCCTTTAGTTCTGATTCCTCTGTTCTCGAGAAAAGCTACAGAAACACCTGACACACGCTCCCTCCCAACAACACCTACCTATGGTCTTAGTCTTAACCCCACTCTATCTCTCTCTCTAATTGGGCCCTCACCACCGACCCATCCTACTTGTCGTTGCCTCTTTCGTTCTCTCCAAAACTATAATCTCACCTGTACACATACCATTTGTTACACCCTTAACTATCTTATCACTATGTTTCATTTCATTCATACTTGTGCATTTATTTTCATTTTAATTAAGATAAATACTTATTTAGATAATCATTTTTTCTACACATGTTTAATCACATGCTAGTGTTAACTTGTGTCTTTAGAGTACATGTTAATAAACCTAAAATAAAAAATATTTTTTAAAATTTCATTCATTTAATTCATTAAAAAGTCAAAGATTAAATGTGATGCCTACATTACAATAAAATATTTTTATATTTGGTTCATTAACATGTGTCTTGAGGGTACAAGTTAACATTTCCCTTAATCATATCATATCATGGTTAATTAAATATTTCTGAGATGGATGCAGGGACGTTGAAGCTATCAGTTTCTGAGATGAACACAAGGCAGCAAGTGGGAGAACAGAAGAACAACAACAACAACAACAGCCACTCATCAGCTGGAACAGAACAAGAGAATGAATGCATTGTGAGGGAACAAGACCGTTTCATGCCAATTGCAAATGTGATAAGGATCATGCGGAAGATTCTACCACCACATGCAAAAATATCTGATGATGCAAAAGAAACAATCCAAGAGTGTGTGTCTGAGTACATCAGCTTCATAACTGGAGAAGCCAATGAACGTTGTCAAAGAGAGCAAAGGAAGACAATAACTGCAGAAGATGTGCTTTGGGCTATGAGTAAGCTTGGTTTTGATGATTACATTGAACCTCTAACAATGTATCTTCATCGTTACCGTGAGCTTGAAGGTGATCGTACCTCAATGAGAGTTGAACCAATGGGAAAGAGGGGTATGGAATATGGAAATTTAGGAGGGTTTGTTCCACAGTTTCATATTGGTCATCCAAATGGAGGGTATTATGGTAATGCTGCACCAACTTATATGATGAGGGATGGTAATAATAATGCACCAAATAATGCTGCTGCTGGAGGCTCATCTCATTCTCAGGCACTTGCAAATGCTGAAGCCAATGGTCATCATCACCATCAATATAAATGAGTGGACAGAGACATCACCAAGACTTATTAGCTTAACTATGAGTATTTGTTTTGTTTGATTCATCATGAATCAAAGGAGAAGCTAGTAATTAGAATCCCTATCCTAACTATGTAGTGGTGAAATTAATAACTTGATTTGCTTTTCTTTAAATTGGTCAATAATTTGGACATTCTGTATTTTTCTAACTTTATAATTTTCCGTCTCAGCTTCTACTCACAATAACAATAAAAAAATAATTTTCATCTAGAAAGTAAAAACAGTTAATTAGTTTGAGGTTTCAATTTTTTTTTCTTCTTCTTAACGAGTGTCCCGGGGCACTATTTAAGTATTATTTTAAAAGAAGATATTATTTCATAATAAAAATAAAAAATTTCAATTTTCAATGCATCGATTACATTATTTAAAATACCACTCCGTCCTAAAATATAAGCAAAAATTGGTCAACAAAAGTTAATGTATTTGGTACAAATTTTTAACCAAATACATTAACTTTTATTGACCAATTTTTGCTTATATTTTGGGACGGAGGGAGTATATATATATATATATATATATATATATATATATATATATATATATATATATATATATCCTTTTAAGGTCTTAAAAGTGCCCCGGAAGCACTCGTTAACATTTTTTTTAATAGAAATCTCTTTTTCTTTTTTTGGTCGAAAGGTTACAATCTCTCAAGTATATAAAAAGAAAATTCGGTAGTATTCCTGTTTTAGTCTGTGCGTTGGATTATTTTTTTGGACACTTACACGGTGAGTCAGAAAACTAACTTTTTTAAAAAAGTTATTTTGTTTAACCAATAGTATAACCGTAAATGTCATGTCAGCTAGTGTCTTACCGGTGGACCACTGTAAGACTAAACTTAATGCACAATATACACAAACACAAGATTAAGGATAAGGGTATTATTTAATTGGTTACTACTCAATATGAACTAGTTTATGTAGAGGACATGCATTTTTTATTAAAATTTTCAAAGCCAACACAAGGTGAAGAGTTTTGGAAAAAAACTGATTATGTTAAACCGGTGCCTGCACCAAAAAGAAGACAATCCGGAAGGCCAAAGAAACAAAGAAGGAAAGATGCATCTGAGGGTCCCTCCAATTCAGGTAATGTTCGGAGGTCATATCCAATGCTAACATGTTCAAGGTGTGTTCTAGAAGGTAACCACAATAGGGTTGCCTGCACTAATCAAGGTGTGATGCATATGCCTCCCAATTGGGCTCCACCACCACCTCCAAACGATGCGAGTCAAGGAGAATAAGTTGCTTTAGATTTGTCATAATTTGTCCCCAAACACAACAATTATTTGATGTAAATGTGCAAGGACCACAACCAATAGGAATTGGACAATCCAGCACCGATTGGAGTTAGACCACCACCTGTTAGGGGTCAAACTCCAAATACATGTCTGAATGAACAACGAATGTTTACATTTTTCATGTCAACTCCAAGATTTACTCTAAGGGGTACAAGGTCAACTATGTGATGTTCATTAGTTTATTTATATGCTGAAGTTTCTAAATTATAAGCATAAATATGGTGCAATATTTTGTTTAATATTTTGGTAAATCATTATGTAATGACTTATTGAATTATATGTTCAAATGTGGTGCAATCTTTTGATTACTATACGGTTGACCTTTATGTAATGATTTAATAGTTATGTTATGGAAACATTTTAGTATTCGATTATGGAATCATTTAGTGTTACAATAGTTTACAAGCTTTTAACACTAATGTCCTATTGTTGTTAGTAGGTAGCATTATGTAAAACTAACAACTTACGAGGGATCTTAGTGAGAGTACATTTTTACTGTAAGAGACCTAACTAATGGTAAGTATGCACAGTCAGGGACCTAATAGTAAGTTGGTGTTTAATGAAAGATTTAATTTTAACATAATAGGGAATTAGATGACATTTAAAGATTTAACGATTTGAAATTCAATTTGGGGATATTGATTTTTGGTTCAGGGACCAAAATGATCATTTTCTACTTTTATTTTAGTCTATGTGACACATCATATGTCATGTCATCGTATAACGTGTGTCACATAATCACTTAACAAAATTATTTAACGCAAGGGACTAAAGTGATAAAGAAAGTGCAGAGTCAGAGACTTCTCTATATTTAATCATAAATTAGAGACCTTTGTGACAACGAGGTGTAGAGACAGGAAATAAAGTGATTAAGTATTTTATATATTTATTAATATATTTTTTTTGAAGAAAGTATATTTATTAATATTTATAAATAAGAAATAGCATCTCCAATTATATTATATATTTTATTAATATTTATAAATGTGAGAGATATTATAGTTTACACCTGTCCGTTTTTAATTGACGCCACGTAATGATGGGCAATTTACTCATCTCTTTTTGGGAAACTTCTATCGTACACCCGCAAATTAAGGTGTACCGGTACTGTTACTTCAAAAATCTTTAAATTAACTATTATTTTTATGGAATAAAGAGGTATTTGTTGATATTTATATTTTAGAAAATATTATTTTATAAGAAAAAAAACATCATTTCATTGTTTATAAAAATGATACTAATTTTTTTTACATTTTATTGTAAAAAATAATCAAAATTCTTTGTTATTAGTATTAAAAATTCAGAAAAATTAAAATTTATTTCATCGACGTTTTTGGTAAATAATATTTAATTATTATAATTATAGGTGATAGAAAACAATTTTTTCTCTTCAAAAAATAACATATTTAACTATTAATTTATTGATTTGGTATACCAATATACTCAAATATTTGAATGTATCATAGAATTTGTACTCTTTACGAAAGTAATTTTTTTTTTATTACACAGAAGGCCGAAGCTCGAAACTTTGTGAAGGCAATTCAGAGAAAACCTAAAAAATAAAAAATCAAAATATTATCATCCAAATCTGCAAACTAATGTAAGCTTAAGTAAGCCCACTAATAACAGAGGTCGGTTACACAACCCTAATATACTTTATTTATTTTCTTCTCAAAGTTTTGCGAATGGATTCTTCTCCTTCCGACGGCAGAACAAGGTACTAATTGTTTATGAGAAGTGGATTGAGAGGCACAATAGGATTACAAGGTATCCATCCAAATTATTAACTTCTTTTTTTGTTAAATATTATAACTTTTCGTAATAGTTTTTAATCTTTTTCTACACTTTTGGTCTACAATTCAAAGTTTTGGTATGACTTTTTTTTTTTGAATGTTTCTGACGCTTAAATATTGATACTTAAGGCATGTTTGATTGGTTGTATGACGATGAAAAATGATTTTGGTTAAAAATATTTTGGAGTAAAAAGTGATTTGTACTTGGATATACTTATATAAACAATGAGTTGAGCTATAAATTTGTGTGCGAAAATCAATTTTAAATTAAAAGCTAAAAATCATAAGGCAGATTCAATTATCGACAACAACCAAACATATCAACGTCAATTCTACACCTCTAAAATCAATTTTGTTCCCTCTAAAAATGAAGCCAACACTTAATTTATTTATTTTTATAATATTATAATTATAAAAATTCTTGCAAAAAGAAAGGGACACATCCTAACTTAAACTTAAAAGCTCCCTTATTTAGAAGCTTGATCGAAAGAGAAAAAATTTATAGGACTAAAATTCTATAGGACTAAAACGAAAAGTTGGAATATTTCATAGGATAAAAAATATATTGACATTTTCTAATTACACCTTCCATATTTCTATTTACATTCTAAAATGACAAAATTACCTTTTTATAAAAATTGATTTTCAAAAAGCCTCTTTCTTCTTTCTTGGTTACACCCCAAAACCCCTCTTCCTTAAACTTAAAACTCACTTTAAGTAGGTCACTTAAGCTTAGTTTAAGTAGGTCATGTAGACTGAGTTTAAGTGTACTTACTTAAGTAGGTCTTATAAACTTAGTTGAAGTAGGTCACTTAAACTTAGTTTAAGTAGGTCATGTAAACTGAGTTTAAGTAACTTTGTTCAATGATTCTATGTAATCTTATTTTAAGTATGTACACTCAAACTTAGTTTAAGTAGGTTCATGTAAAGTGAGTTGAATTAGGTATGTTAAGTAGGTTCTTGTAAATTTAGTTTAAGTATGTCATGTTAACTTAGTTTAAGTAGATCATGTAAACTCAGTTTAGTTTACATGAACCTACTTAAACTAAATTTAAGTTAACCTCAACAATGTAAATTGAAATCGTTATACGATGCAGTTGAACAAGAAGAAAAAATTGAAACTAGCATTATTGCAAAAGAAGTAGAAATTCACTTTTACTTATATGCAATCGAGTATGGATGAAATATGTTTTGATTCACTCGTCAATCTTTCATAGAAATTGATTGAACATCAGATTGTTTGATCATTTGTGGGTGAAAGAGGATAAAGCTCAATCACAATGAATAAAATCAAGGTTTTAAGAAAATTTATATAAAAGAACAGTTTTGATATTATTAAAAACTTTTAAACAAAATTGAGTGTAACCAGAAATATATTGGGTGTGAATAAAAAAAGTCAAACATATTTAATCTTTTTTTAATTAGTTTAGATTTCATGGTATTAGTCTTATTTGTATTTTTTTAATTAGGTTAGATTTCTTGATCAATTAGTTACACATTTGCTTGTAGAATTGTTTGTTTATGAGACAATGGCCAGACGAAGGCAGTGTAAGAGGCAGCGTAAAGACAACAAAAATGAAGACTTTATCAGTGACTTGACCGATTCGGTTCTCCTTCACATACTGTCCTTTCTGAACGCAATACAGGCTGTTCAAACCTGCGTTTTGTCCAAAAGATGGATCGTTCTCTGGAAGAGTCTTCCCACTATTACACTAAGATCTTCATACTTTAGGCCTAGAAAAAGTTTTGATGAGTTTTTGTATCAGATTTTTTCTCTTCGTGATGGTTCAACCGCCATCCACACTCTTGATTTGTATCGTCGTCATTACATGAAGCGTAGCCTACTCCGAAAGATCATAGAATACGCTGTTTCACACAACGTCCAACACTTACGAATTGATTACACTTGTCATATTGAAAAATTTCCGTCTTGCCTCTTTTCATGTCACACTTTAAAGTCTCTTAATCTTTCTGGTTTGTTATACGATACATTTATTAATCATAAACCAGTATTTCGAAATTCTCTGAATTTGCCATCATTAACCAACTTGTCTTTAAAGTACTTTGCCTTTGCTCGAAGCGATAATGGTTGTGTTGAGCCCTTTTCCACATTTAAAATGTTGAATAGTTTGATCATTGACTGTTGTATAGTTCTGGACGCACAAAATCTTTGCATATCAAGTACCAAGCTTGTCAATTTAAGTATACTTATGTGGGATTCTGTTCCTGAGACATTTATTGGAATCTATTTTGGAATCGAGCTATATGCTCCAAGTCTTCATAACTTTGCTTTTGTGGGTCGCTATACTCCAAAACTTTTTGGCAGCAAGAGTGTTCTCTCTTCCATCAAACTTGTAAGTATTGATTTAAGATGTCGATATTTGAACTTGGTGTCGCGGGAGTTTTCGTCATTTCTACTCAATTGGTTGGTTGAGCTTGCTAATATCGAATCGTTGACTTTTTATTCAAATACTCTCGAGGTACTTTATATTGTATCATTAATGCTACTTTATATTTTTATCAAAAATATGACTTGCATTATACTGATCGTAATACTTCCTGATTGCTTAGGTTCTTTCTTTAGTTCCTGATTTATTGAAGGTTGAGCTCCATTCCTTGTGTAACTTGAAGTCGCTGAAAATAAAAACGGACCAAACTACATCTATATGTAATGATGTGGTAGAATTTTTGATTCAAAACTCACCCTCGACAAAGGTTGACATCATACATTTGTAAAGGTAAAATGTACATTCGACAACATTTTAAAAATAGGTTGATTGATTTAGTAATTTTACATTTGCATCCTTTTTTGTTTCTATTTCCCATGATGTCTCAGAGGATACATTACAAAACCCTTATTTAGTGCAACAAATGTTTGTGTACAATGTATGCATGTTGACCTGTGCATCTTGAATCACTTGTACAACTAGTTTGAATTAACTTCTAGCTTATAGAATATAGACAACAGATATGAACTTAAGTTGCTAGTTGTGAAAAAAACTTGATTGTACCTTTTGAATCATGTTGGACCAGTAATTTAGTCATTTAGCTCATAGGAGCTTCACTGATACTAATTTACAAAAAAAAGTCGCTATAAGTTTATAGGTATTTACGAATTATAGTCATTGTAATTATTCCAAAAAAAATTATTTCGTCTAAGTGTTTGTTACAAAGTTTATCAAAACAAACCAATAGTGTTGTTTTTAGTTGATCATGTGATTTGATTAGTCTTTTACCCGTCCTCGAAGATTAAGGTTGTTGATGAAAAGTGGGAAGCTAAGCTGCCACTCAGCAGATCGGTTTTAAGTTGCCTTTGTTCATATATTGGGTGTTGTGGGTGTTTATGTTGCTTTGCTTGCAAGTTAGCATTTTTTTATGATTTTTCCAAAATCAATATGATCAGTTTTAAGTGGGAAAAGGATAGTTTAAAAGGTAAGTTACTAAACTATCCTTTTCCAAACTTCAACTCTATTCTTTCTTTTCAAAAAAATTTCCTCTTTTCTCCATTGTTTTCTTCTTAGGGATTTCAATGTTCAATTGTAGGGATTTTAGGAATTGGTTTGTGATTTTAGTTATAAGCTTTTAGGACCTGATTTGTCATTTCCCCTGCAGTTATTTTCCTTCTTTCATGTAGAATTGATGCAGGACTTAAATTGATTTGCGATTTTAGTTGAATAATCTTTTGTGCATATGCAGGCTTGGATATTTGAGTACTTTATTTTAAGTTTTGAGTATCATATTTTAAGTAGATTATTCCTTAAGTATTTTTTAAAATTTAATTTTATGCACATGCAGACTTAGATATTTGAGTATCATATTTTAAATAGATGGTTTGATAATTTTTTTAAATTTAATTTTATGCACTTGCAGACTTAGATATTTGAGTATCATATTTTAAGTAGATGGTTTGATACCTTTGTCTTTTTTTTTTCATACCTTTGTCTGGTTCTCATAATGTTTCTTTGTTCTGACTTTTCACTTTTTATCCTGTTGGTTCATAATAACATTATCTGCGTTGTATCCTTTTACTTTGCATTGTATTTTTTACCTTAGGGTTGAACCTTAAGGGTTGAACCTTGTTGTAAGAATCATAGACAAGAGGATTGTGACACAGATATTATTATTTCTTGAATTGAACTTAAAATCTTACATTCGATTCAAATTTTCGCTATTTTTACTAAATAGAGCCTAAATCCCATTTTCATGTGACTGTAGGCTTGAATTTTCTGCACTCTCTTTGCTGCTGCACGTGCCATGAGTTGGTCATCAATCATCATGCAACAAGCCGAATAGGAACAGAGTTGCTGCACTTAATTGGTTTATTAAGGTGGAAGGCCAATCAAAGAGATATATTTGATTGGTATTGTGGTTGTAGTGGGAATAAATAACTATTTTTATGTCAACGTATGCTGTATACATAATCCTAGCCTATCTTATTCTTTGATTATTGCTTATCAATACAATACAATTCTGCTTATTTACAATTCTTCGTTCATTTTCTTATATATGGATGTGTGAATTTGAAATCATTCTACGCGGATGTTGACTGTGGTGTTTGGTGCATTTGGCTATGACCAATTTATTCTACCAATATGCAAAGATATATGCATATATTGTACTTATCAATTTAAGTAGATGCAATCAACCAACACAGAATAAAGGGGTTTCATGATTTTCATTGCTGAAGAAAATGTGAGAACCGGAACGGGTCGTATCGACTAGAACATACTCGAATAAGCTATACGGAAATCAAAATTGTAGTGTAATAGCTTGTTAAAAACAAAAATTATAGTGTAATAAGTCATTTGATAAAAATAAAATAAAATTATAGAGATCCATAGCTGTTAGCCTCTCAAATTACTCCACCATTGAGGAGAGGAGACCCGAAGTTGTTAGCATTTTTTTTTTACATATAATAGCTTATAAACAAAATTTAAAGAGTATTTTTTTTTCCCTCTCTATGTTAATCTCACGGGTCCTCCATAAAAGATCAAAATACCCCTAGTTTGGATTATATAATTCAAACCAGATTGTTAGTGTTTTTCGGATTATAAAATCCGCATTAATCTAGAATGTGATTTTTATGTTTTTGTTTGAAGCCAAAAGTTTTTGTTGACCGTTATATAATTCATGCATAAGCTTCAAAGCAATTGCAGAGATTATATGAACGATTAACAATGACCATTACACCATAAACACTCTTAAAAAACTAAAAAATATTGAAGAAAAATAAGAAAAAGATGTAAAGTGAAGAATGAAGGAATTTGTTGAAGATGCAAACCTGTTTATAGCCTTAAACAAGTCCTATATCATAACTACAGTCAAATAAAATGTATTTCACCGTCTAAAAATTCATTAAACGCCACTAACCGTCCAAATTTTTTGTGAAACCCCACCATTCAAAAAAATGAGAGTTTTAAGACTATATAATCCAAAAATGTCCAAACAAAATTCGGATTGTATAATTCGAACAGCACCAGACTGAGTTTTTAGATCGTTTCCATGGCGGATGACATAGAACAAAAAATAAATAAAAAAGGCATACAAAAATAAGTAAATAGCTTAAAACAACATAAACAACCTAATCTTCTAGGATGATGTTCAAATAAGTGCTTTTGTACTTGATCACGCTGACTAGGGGTGTTCGCGGTCCGGTTTGGATCGGTTTTGAGGCAAAATATCATCCGATCCAAAATAAAAATCACATGCGGTTCGGTTCGGTTTGGATGATTATTTAAAAAAAATCCGAACCGATCCGATCCAAATATATGCGGTTTGATTTGGATCGGTTTTTGGATATCCAAAATGTAAAAAAAATAAAATTATTTGCATATTTTTTATTAATACTAATATTACCTAAACACGGTAAAATAAATGTTTGATGCAAACTATATTAAAAAAATTAAATTATAATATGAAAATCATCGATCATTTTTGAACACATGAAATAATAATAATAATATAGATTAAATTAGTGAAATATATAAGATTAAAAACCAACAAGCAACATAATAATGTAGCATATAATACTATTAAAAAAAAATAAGTATTAATATTTACTTTTGCGGTTCGGTTTGGTTCGGTTCGGTTTTGAAAAAGTGATCCGAAAACCGATCCGATCCAAGCGGTTTTTACAAAACAACGTCCAAACGCATCCAAAAATATTCGGTTTTTTGCGGTTTTTGGTTTTTTTTGATCGGTTTGCGGTTTTATTTTGGATCGGTTTGGATTTGAACACCCCTAACGCTGACAACATATATTGAGCTATGTTGTTCATGCAATATCCGTTCAAAAATAACGAAAGCATTATATAATAATCGAAGCGAAAATATGCATCAAACGTTCACTTGGCTTCCATAGCATAGTGGTAGTGCGTTCCCTTCGTAAGGGAAAGGTCGCGAGTTCAATCCTCGCTGGGAGCTTTTCGGGTTTTTTTTTTTTTTTTAGGGGTCAAGTGAATATGGACCTTTTAGTTTCAAGTATATACTTTATTTCCCTTAAAAAAAAGTATAATTTTTATTTAAGTTATTTAATTATAATTTTCTCTTTTATATAATATTCTTGTAAGAATAAATATTTTATATAAAATTATCTAAATTTGGGTTTCGAGAAAACATTTTCTCTTATAATTCTTTAACTAGTGTCCTGGGGACACTGGTTATTTCATTTTTTAATTAAAAGACTAGTTAAATCCCATTATGGTAGGAACAATATAAATTAATTTTTTAGTTGATTATAGTATATTCCAAAAACTTTATAATCAAATAAAATAAATATACAGTTATACGCAATAGAAAAACAAAAAGGAACACATTTTAGTGTCAGTTTTGACGTTAGTAATATATAAATGGGAAATGGATCCTTAAGAAAAACTAATATGTTTCTCTAAGATCCTAGATCAACACCACCAAGACAACCCACATATATTCATTTTTTTCTTCTTAATTTCAAAACTATCTCCTTTTTGTATTTTAAGGGTCAAGATTTATAACATTAAAGGATCTTGATCCATATAAAAGAGATACATAAATTTGCGCTGATTTTTTTCTTTAGCAAAACTTGTCTTTTTGCTGAACTATTTGATGTAATTTTGGCTATAGAGCTAGCTTACTCCAAATGTTGGTTTAACCTTTGGTCAGAGACTAACTCAAAATTAGTCAAACTTCAATAAGGCCAATATATGCACCCATGGCTGATTAGGAACATATGGCTCAACTGTTAGAATTTGATTAACAACATGCACCTAATTGTAACTCATATTCACAGAGAAGATGATTATTGTGCTGATATACTAGCTACTATAGGACTCTCTTGATCCACTTTCATATGGTGGGATGGTATTCCATAAGAGATCAAAAGAGACTTTTTAAAAAATAGATTAGGTCTTCTTAACTATAGATTTACTACATTTTGAAAAAGTTTTGGTCTAGTCCTCCTTTTTTTTTTTTTATGCCCCTCTCTTTTTTCTTCCAATGAATTAAGTGTTGCTCGTTGCATCACGTTTGCTTAAAAATAAATAAGTTATTATAAACATTATGTTTAAATAAGATTATGAGTTAGTGCATGCATAAAAAAGAGGAATATTATTTGAATAACCTTTTGTTGGGATAACTTCTTGGATAATCAAAATATACAAAGCAATTTAGGTAGTGACACAAAAATCAAAGCAATAAAGAGGGAAAGTAAAAACACAATGTGAGTATAAAAGACAAAGTTGTCACAAAAAATGTCAAAAATTAGTTGTTTAAATATCATTTCTCTAAAAAAATGTAAGTTGAAACACAATGACATGTTATTGGTATCATCGAAAAATACAAGGTTTTTTTACAATTTAAAATTCACAACTCACAAACACTTATACTCAATGTGAGAAACTAGTGGTTTGGGGTCAATGGTTTGTAGGGGTGAATGACTAAACAAATGAGCAGTCGTGTGTGACTTTTTGTAATAAAAATAGATTAAAAAAAAAAAAAAAGTGTTTAGTTCAATGTTGTTTATGTTAGCAATTTCAAGGATGCCAAAAAAATAATAATTAAAGGTCCAATTTTAAAAAATAATAATAACAAATTGCAATGTTGTGCATTAACCTAACATAATACTCATTTCAATCATTATTATAAACAAAATTTATCTTTTAAAATTATTGTATAAAAGATGTATATGGTCCATATTATAAATCAGATAAATAGTTTCTTATAATAGTAACGAGAGAGGGAGTAATGTTGGATTCTCCTTCAACCAAAGAAAAACAAGCTTACGTGGCATTCATCGAAACCTCTAAGTTCCCTTTATTTTTTTAGCAATGATATTTAAACAACAAAAAATTGAAGAACTTATGAACAACATTTTAGTTTTTCAAATATATTTTTTTCTTGTTTTTGTGAGCATAGTACAATTAACAGAACGATGCAATATGTAGGATCTTCTATTGAATCCTGATTTTCCTCTTATTCCTTTTAAAATATGAATTTCTATTCACGAGACTACTTGCCCCAATTTTCTTAAACTTTTATCTTATTTTTAACACAAGATAAGAAAGGAAGTTATACGTAGCTGGGGAGGACATCTGTCGGTGATTGTCGAATTTCAGTTGAAAAATTCAAATTTGAAGTTAATTGCGGGTGACGATATTATGTACATCTTCGCCAACTTAGGCTTTCAATTATTTTCGACACCTGTTTCGTCGGGTAGTGGTTTATTCGGGTGGGTTGGCTCATATCCTAAGAGTGGGTTTCATCAAAATCAAACAAAGAAAGAAAAAAAAAAAAAAAAAGGAAACGAAAATGAAGATCATGTTTTTTTTAAAGAATAAACAAAGGTCATGGTAGTTATGAGTTTTGAATGATGAATCTTTATGGAGATTGGAAATTGAAATTTAAGGTTAGAGAAAGACAGATGATGATAAGAGAAAGACAAAAAAAAAAAAAAAAAAAAGGAATAGCGAAACTAAGGGCCTGTTTGATTGCCTTTCTAAAAACTGTTTTTCTGTTTTTAAAAATTAAAGAATTAAAAACTTGTTTGAATAATTGTTTTATAATACTGTTTCTAAAAATCATTTTCAAAATTGGTGTTTTAAAAAGCAAAAAACCAGAACTGATAATCCATGTTTTGCATTTTGCTTTTCTGTTTTTTGAGTATCCAAAAGAAAACTGAAAACACGGAGAAAATGGTTAGTTTTCATTAATGGCAAAATCGTTATTAATGGCAACTTTGATTAATAAAAATCTAAAGAAATAAAACATGGTGATGGTAGTTTATTCAAAAGAAAAAAACATGGTGATGGTAGTGTGGCACGCACATGGGTAAGGTTTTGAAAGAATATTCTCTATTTTTTTTGAAAAATTTGAAAGAATATTATTGTTTTTTTTTCTCATCAAATTAATTAATAAAAATTTAGTTTTAATTAATTTACGGTAAATAATACTCCCTCTATTTTTTATCTTTTAATATTTTAGCTCCTGTCACAAGTCTTAAGAAATAATTAAAGTATATAAATATTTGTATTTTTGGACTAAAAAGTCCTAATTTATAATTAAAGTCACATGTGATAAGTGAAATGTCACAATTCATTTAATTGTTTTATGGTGTGTTTTTCAACAAAGGTAAACTTGCAAAAAAAATATCAACTATACTAAAACATCAATTATTTTGAAATATAATTGAAGTCCTAAATACAATAATTCTCATAAAAATTTACCATTTAAAGGTCTTAAAGAGTGTAATGGGGAAACTCGTTAACATTTACCTTATCACTGTCTCTATCTCTATATTAAACATTTGTCTTCCTTTAAATCAAAAGTACATGTGTCATCTTCAAATTTCTCGTCTCATTTAATTGCTCAAAAAAGTATTTTAAATTATAAATTGCTTTTAAAAAATTAGATTGCAAGTAGATTTTTTATTTTTACATCTCCAAAACTGTTTTTGAAAATTAGATTGCCAAATGAATTTTTTTGTTTTCTCATTTCTAAAACACTTTTGAAAAGTTACATCACCAAACAAATTTTCTTTTTCACTCTTCTTTAAAACTGTTTTCTAATACAGATTTATAAAACATATTTTAAAAACTAAAAAAAAAAAACTGATCCAGTGTTTTCCTTTGGTGTGGTTTAGTTTTGTTATGCTCGTGTTACTAGGTTTGGGCCTCCACAAACTGATTCATTATGGGCTTGTTAAAACTGATCATATTTGGCCTTTTTGTAAGCTTCCCATCAATAACATAACATTATCTCAGTTTTGGTAAGTTATTGGTCGGATGTGGGTTTCGTTGGAGCGGATTTTCAGATTCGAAATCAACCATTAGTAACCAATCAAACTTTTTTGGGCCACCTGAAAACCCAGTTTTCCCTCCTCGCCCAACCGCTTGCAAACGTACCTAATAGCCTGGGCAAGTTAAGGATCTTTTTGTTAAACCTTAAACATAGCTTTTCACACTTCGTTTCCCACCAACAACAATAATTATTAGGAAAATGTTAAAGAGTGCCCTTAGGCCATTGGTTAAGAAGATAAATTTAGAAATATTGTATTGGGAAATGGTGAAAAGTGGTGGATTTGACTTTTTAAAAGTTAAAAAATTGTTGAATTCAATGTAAATTTACTATTGTTGGTTTCCTTAACTAGTGCCATAAGGGCATTGGTTAACAAGACCCTAATTATTATATGAGAAATTTTCATGTGCAAATGTTAGTTAGTCAAATGTTTTACATCATTAATTTTGGTCTATGCTCTTAAGTTAACTCATATGCATATCTTGAATTGTTCAATTACTTTTTATAGTCATATTTATTATATTATAGAATTGTCTCTTTGAAAAATTTAAATCTTAAAACGTTTTACAGATCAATGTCTTACTCGAAGAATGGTGATCCATGACTTTCTCTCTGCTAGAATTTTCGTCGGGTTGTTGTGATCCATAGATTTAGGTTTGTAGGATCTCGTTCAAATGTCATTGATCCTAAAAAACAACTTGGACGACTTGCCAAGTGTCGTTATTTATTGATCACATCATATAATTTCGATTGATAAAACGGGGTCGAAGAATACTGTAACTCTAATCTCATTGAAATGTCATAAGTTTGTAAATAGTATTTATTCGACTTAAATGGATTGAGCATAACTCTTGAACTTTGAACTGCGAGCACGATCTAAAATTGGACCACCTCATGCGTTTTTTACTTATGTCATCTCTCCTATGCAATGCTCACTCGTTGGGTTTAATCTAACGGTTCATTGATACAAAGAGAAAAAAAGTGGCAATAAGAGGGAAACACATGGCAAGGAGAGAGAAGTTTTACTTCCTAGTTTTCACATATCACGAGTACAACAAGCTCATCTCTAAGCCTTCAACCAACAAAAATTTACCATTTCACATATCAACGTCAACACCTACTCATTACATCCACCAAGCTGTAGTGTGGAAGAAAGAACAAAACTCAACCATTTAATCATTTGATCATATCAATAAAATGTGTAAATTCAATCACTATTAATATAAACGATATTCATCTTCACTGTATGTTTTCCATTTGATTGAACTAGTGACTGGAAGAGATGCGACCAGAAAACACTGACATCCTCGTGTTGAACCCTTACGACGTCATGCAACAACGATTTCATCAAACTCTTTTGCTTTTCGCTTCCAGCATCGTCGTTAAATGGGATGTCTGTATGCGACAACGAGTTTGGATTGGAACGGAGCCAGAAAGTGGTGGCAACGGTGGTATAATGCAGATGTTTGGTGAAGATGTTGAGAAATCAATATAAGTGTTCCAATCTTAACATCTCTCGCTTGATGCTAGAAATTTTTTACCTTTTTTATTTCAACTAATGGATTAATCTAAGAGCTAATATTAGCGTTGGATAAACAACAAAAGGGAATTCTTCAAAAAGAATCCAGATCCGTAAGACCTTTGGATAGTCCAAAACACATTCAACTCACTTTTAATCAAATTTAATAATTTTAGAGAATAAAACAAAAAGAAATTTAGATGTAATTAGAAGACATGGCAATGAGCCCCGCTCCCGTCAAACCCGGCCGCCCCGCCCCGAATTTAACGGGAAAAAACCGATTTAACTCTGTCGCGCCATTTTTCGGAGGTCAAGGCTATTGGATTAGATTTTGACTCACTAATTATTTCACGACTTTTGATTGAGGAAAAATTTATTTAAAGGTGGGGTCCGGGGGTTGGTTACATAAAGGGAAGGTATTAGCACCCTTTATGTTCGTAGTACTCTACGAGAACCTTTCGACTTTATTTTACTTTTTGTGCTATAAACTTGCTTGTTTGAAAGAAATGGAATTTTAAACGATTAAAGAAAGAAAGACCTAATTATCTACATTTTATTGATTCGGAAGGACAAGTGTCATTTGCCTACGTACCCGTGAGGGATCAGAACCTCGTAGTTCGGGGTAAAAATTACCGTTTGATTGGTTTTGTGTTTTTTATTAATTTTGAAAAAAGTTTGAAATAAAAGAAAAAGCCAAGTGGCAAATGAGTATTTGTTTGTGTTTTTTATGTTAAAGAGAATGGGCTCATGATAAAATTAAATTGATTAATGTTTGATTTAAGAAAATAAAATGAAAAAAACGATCACTTGATTTAGGATCAAGGTTTGTTTATGAAAATATTTTTGTGTTTTTTGTTATTTGCATGTTTTTGTTGTTTTTTGAATATTGACTAGACTAAAGTTAAAGCTAACGGAGCAACAAAGTAAAGCGTAGGTAACTCATGGTGGCGTTGGACCACCACGAGAACCTTTAACCTAAACTAGGAGCATAAGAATAAGGCATACACATACTCACGCACACATGCACCTAAAACTATTACATTAAACCTATTAATACATTCTAAAGTCTGCGGAAAATAAATAACGGATAAATAATTTACATAAAGACCTAATTTACATTCTAAGGTCCGTAAAAAATGACATAATTTAAATATGCATATGATAATCAAAGTATAGATGTAGAATAAAAATAAAGAAATAAAATGCATGCAAATAGAACGGAAATAGAAAAGATAAAAGACTGGGGGTGCAATCAGTGAGTTAGGGGCGCAGGTATCAGGAAAGCAGAATTGGGCCTTGGTTAGGGGACCGGTTCAGATCCTGGGTCGGGTCCAGGGAACCGAACCGGTTCAGGTGATATATATAGGGTGTAAAACCCTAATTTCCTTCATTTTCTTTCTTTCATTCTCTCTCTTCATTCCCTCTCTCTAAAAAACTCTCTCTTCTCTCTTCTAATTCTGGCCAAGGGCCGGTCACCTTCTCCGATGGGTTCCGGCGGCGGTTGGCCGGCCGGCGCGGCGCCGCCACCGCGCCGGAACCCTAACTTATATTTTTTTTAAAATTTTTTCCTTATTCTCTTCTATTCTTCTCCCTCCACTCGATTCTAGGCCTAAAACTCTCAAAACCTCAATTAAAAACCCTAGATCTAGAAAACAAAATACTCCAAAAAAAAAAGAACTTTAAATACCTTTTACCTTCTGTGTGTGTGTGCGACTGTGGGCTACGGCTACGGTCTGTGCGTGTGTTGTTTATGGGTGCTGCGGCTGTGATGCTTATGCGTCCGTGTATGTTTGTGTGCGGCTGTATGTGTGTTGTGTTCGCGTGTGATCTGTTTGGTTGTACCGTGGTGGCCGTGTGTGTGTGTTATGCGTGGGTGTGTTGTGCGCACGGCTGTGTTGTGTTTATGTGTGTTCTGCGTCCATCGTCACAGGCTCGGATGAATCGTGTTGGTGTTTTTGGCTGTTTGTGCGTGATTGATTTTTCTGTGTGTGTATCTGTCCCCCCCTTTGTTGTGTGCAGGTTTTGTTATATAGAGTGGTTTAGGGTTTGTTACCATTGTGCTGAAAATTGGCTTCGGATTGGGACGAGGACGAGCTGGATTGAGATGAAGCTGATGCGTGTATCTGGACTGTATCCGTGTATCTCTTGTTTTTTGGACACTTTTATTGAATAAATGGAAGAAAAGAAAGAAATAATGATAACAGCATAAAGAAAGGATAAAAATAACAAAATATAAAAAAAGGAAAGAAAATATCGGACTCATTATAAAACAAAAATAGTGACTAAAATAAAATTAAAAAACTAAAAATTATAATTAATTAAAATAAAAGATGGAAATATAAAATGATAATGATAATAAAAAAACGAGAGAAGAGGGCCCGACTCGGAATAAAAAATGAGGTATTTTAAAATACCTCTCTGCCGAAATTTCGCTCGAAAAGTCGGAGATTATTCAGGGCTATATGGCGCGTGTCAGTGGTGTCTTAGGTCAAAAATTGGGGTATGACAGATGCCCCTATTTAAGTTTCTTCGTCCGGAGATTCGAAGATAGAATCTTTGATTCGACTGGTCGAAGGGACTTAAATACAAAGTACACCATTTTTGACCTAAGATGCTTATGAATGCTTGTGATGCAATTATGAATGTAAGACGACGATGTCATTTTGACTAGGACGAGAAACCATGACGGGATACCTGAATTTGTTGAGAAAGGGATCCGACTCCGCTTGCGGACAGTGTAGTTTCACTGGGGAAAATGGTGATGTATCATTGTATTGGTTTGGAATGGAGAGGCACATTTTGACCAAACAGACTAGGGATGACTCGTGAGAAATTGACGGGTAAACAAAAGTAGTTTGTTGTTTGGGGCTGACCATTTGACAAACATGACAAGGGGATAACCTCAGGACGTCCATTGTTTAGGACTGACCACTTGGAAGACAGAAAATAAACCTCAAGCTGTCTGTTGTTTAGGACTTACCACTTGAAAGAAAGACGAAAAAACCTCAAGCTGTCCGTTGTTTAGGACTTACCACTTGACTCAAGCTGTCCATTGTTTAGGACTTACCACTTGAAAGAAAGACGAAAAAGTAAACTCAAGCTGTCCGTTGTTCAGGACTTACCACTTGAAAGAAAGACGAAAAAGTAAACTCAAGCTGTCCGTTGTTTAGGACTTACCACTTGACTCAAGCTGTCCATTGTTTAGGACGTACCACTTGAAAGAAAGACGAAACAGTAAACTCAAGCTGTCCGTTGTTTAGGACTTACCACTTGACTCAAGCTGTCCATTGTTTAGGACTACTTGAAAGAAAGACGAAAAGTAAACCTGAGCTGTCCGTTGTTTAGGACGTTCCACTCGACTCAAGCTGTCCGTTGTTTAGGACTCACCACTTGAAAGAAAGTAAACTCGAGCTGTCCGTTGTTTAGGACGTTCCACTCGACTCAAGATGATAAAACTCAAGCTGTCCGTTGTATAGGACTCACCGCTTGAAAGAAAAGTAAACTCGAGCTGTCCGTTGTTTAGGACGTTCCACTCGACCCAAGCTGTCCATTGTTTAGGACCTACCACTTGAAACAAAGACGAAAAGTAAACTCGAGCTGTCCGTTGTTTGGGACGTTCCACTCGACTCAAGCTGTCCGTTGTTTAGGACTCACCACTTGAAATAAAGTAAACTCGAGCTGTCCGTTGTTTAGGACGTTCCACTCGACTCAAGATGATAAAACTCAAGCTGTCCGTTGTATAGGACTCACCGCTTGAAAGAAAAGTAAACTCGAGCTGTCCGTTGTTTAGGACGTTCCACTCGACCCAAGCTGTCCGTTGTTTAGGACCTACCACTTGAAACAAAGACGAAAAGTAAACTCGAGCTGTCCGTTGTTTGGGACGTTCCACTCGACTCAAGCTGTCCGTTGTTTAGGACTCACCACTTGAAAGAAAGTAAACTCGAGCTGTCCGTTGTTTAGGACGTTCCACTCGACTCAAGATGATAAAACTCAAGCTGTCCGTTGTATAGGACTCATCGCTTGAAAGAAAAGTAAACTCGAGCTGTCCGTTGTTTAGGACGTTCCACTCGACCCAAGCTGTCCGTTGTTTAGGACCTACCACTTGAAACAAAGACGAAAAGTAAACTCGAGCTGTCCGTTGTTTGGGACGTTCCACTCGACTCAAGCTGTCCGTTGTTTAGGACCTACCACTTGAAACAAAGACGAAAAGTAAACTCGAGCTGTCCGTTGTTTAGAACGTTCCACTCGACTCAAGTTGTCCGTTGTTTAGGACTCACCACTTGAAAGAGTTAATGACTGAATTGAGGAGGTACGACCGAACAAGACTCTGGGTGACTGATGCAATCATGTGTGAATTGATATGGTGTGTGTATGTGGGCATGCATGAATGTGTGAATATGTGAAAGTATTAATGTATGAACGTATGATTGTGTAAATGAATGTATGAATGTAATATGTAACTTGTACGACTGTTTGAACTGGATACGACAGATGACTCGATGGAACAAGACAGGATATGTAAGATTGGAGGCGGACTAACAGCGCAACACACACACTCAGCAAACTTCCTTGGAGTTGATGTTATCATGAATAAGTCGGGCCATTAGCAGTATGAAACCTGGCACACGGTGGTAACCGATGCCCCTTGGAGAAGCCAGCTCATTGTCGATCGAAGGTCTGGGAGAAGTCGCCATTTGTAAATGGGCGCAGAGTGTTCTTCCCTCGGCATGCTTTAGCAGTCGTCCTTTGTTTTTGTTTTTGAAAATCCCTAACTTTTGCCTGGACGGCCCTTTCGGGTTTTCAGTCCAACGGGAATGTATTCTTTTTTTGTGCCCCTAATTTTTACCTGGACCGCCCTTTCGGGTTTTCAGTCCACCGGGACGCTCATTTTTGCCTAAGCCGCCTTTTCAGGTTTTCAACTTAGCGAGCTTTTTGTTTTTTTGTTTTTTTTTGGATTGTGACTGCATTTTGCTCAAAGCAGAGGCCTTCTCCGTAACACTTAGCCATGTTTCTCTTCCGGAATGTAACCGTTCTCGAGGCGGATGATGATGCACGTTTCGTCTACTCATGAGTTCAAAGAGAGTGTGTTTGTTGTTCACACTTTTCAAAAGGTGTAAAAAAAGTTTTTTGTATTTTGAGAATTTTTTTGCTTCAAGTATTGCCATCAAAAATTGAAGAAATTTTGCAAATAGAATAAATAAGAGTTCCAAATAAATGGACACAGGCTCAAATTAAATTGAAAGAGTGGTGACCCACCAAGGGCGTGGCTCCACAGATTTTAAAAAATTGGAAAATGGTAAATATATCGGAAGGGTACATTGAACACCGTAACCGCTATTCTCCCTAACAACTTTGAATTGCCCCAGTTTCGGGTCTTTGATTTGCTTTGATTTGCAGATGCTTTGAAATCAGAGGTCTTCCGATGACTGGGTGCCCCAAGTTGACTGTGCCTAACCGAGTGCAGTTACTTTGTCTCTTGATCCTTAACTTTTGCATAGATTGCCCTTGCGGGTTTTACAATCTATCAGGATGACTATTTTGTTCGATGTCTCTAATTTTGCCTGGACCGCCCTTTTGGGTTTTCAGTCCACCGAGACGCTCATTTTGCCTAAGTCGCCTTTTCAGGTTTGCGACTTATCGAGCTTTTTGATTTTTTTTGATTTTTTTGACAAAGTATTTCTTGACTGCACCGACATGCGGGTTGGTCAGCATTTGCGGTCGCATGGGTTATTGCACATGAGTCCTCATAGTTAGGCATCCACTTGCCCCTGGAGTCTGGTTGGAAAGATAGTGTATTTTTTAGCACAAGGCTTCTTTGAAATTCCCGGGGACGATCCTTCTTGTTGTATTCTGAGGGAATGAGGGGGGGCTGTCCATGTTGAAATGTGTATTGAAACACGCTACCCATGCGAGGTGATTGTAACATCTTATGCCAGTCTTTGTAAGGGAATGCCCCTTTCTGGACACTCTTCTTGAATATTGTTTGTAGCTTCGACGGCTAAGATGCCCTTGTAGGTGGGGGATTTCATCAGGAATTTCTTCATCTTCATTTTCTTCAAGCTCCGGACACAGGGAACTCAAAGTCGGGAGAGAGTACATGGTTAAAGTGTTCAACGGTTTATTTAATGCATGATTTGGTTTTTGACAAGTAAGTATAAGTTATGATTATGCAGTTATTTTGTTATTATTTTTTTTGGTTTTTTGTATTACCATTTTTCCAGAACAAGCACAAAAGAATAAAGTCGGGATAGAAACGACCTTTTTATTGATGGTGGAAAATATTTGAAGCAAAAGCCCTACACAAGTTCACTTTCGTCTCGGGCGCAACGAAAGGACATTTTTTTGAAAAGCAGCAAACAACAAACATATTTAAATGAGCAGATGAGTAGTAGAAAAAACATTGACAGCGACCCGATCGCGGCTACACGCTCGGATTCAAATATTTGAAAGGCAAGACACTGGCGTCGAAAAGTTCTCAACTTCGTGACCTTGTGCCCCTTGTGGAAGGCACAAAAGTGATCAGGTTTCCCAAGAGTCGGCAATTTCTTGGATATCGGCAGAGGCGGTTAATCGTCCTTCTTGGACTCCTTCTTCCAGACGCATTCCTATGTTCACCATCTCTGAGAAGTCCCTGGGCACATTTCCGACCATCATCCCATAGTAGAATTGATTAAGAGTTTTTAAGAAGAGTTTGGTCATCTCCTTCTCTTTTACATGTGGGCTAACCTGGGTAGCGACATTCCTCCACCGTTGGGCATATTCTCTGAATGTCTCATTGTCTTTCTGAGTCATAGCCTGAAGATCACTTCGGTCTGGAGCCATGTCCACATTGAATTTGTATTGTTGCACGAAGGCCTCACGCAGGTCATTGAAAGTTCGGATTTCCGCACGGTCCAAGTTCATGTACCACTTCAGTGCGGTACCGGTCAAACTGTCTTGAAAATAGTGGATGAGGACCTGATGATCGTGGACATAGGTGGACATTTTCCTCACATACATCGTCAGATGGTCTTTAGGGCAAGAGGTCCCTTTGTACTTCTCAAAGTCTGGGAGCTTGAACTTGTGGGGTATCTGGACATTCGGGACCAAGCACAGATCATAAACATCCTTTTCGGGTGCCTCCTTCCCGCGGAGGGCTCGTATCTGCCGATTCACCATCTCAAATCTCTCTTGCAAGTCATCCACTCTGTCATAGGCCCCCACATTCCCGGAGTGAAAGATGGGTTCTTCATTTTGTGGGACTGTGTGGATTGTTGGTGCTGAATAAGTCACAATAGCTTGAGCCTGTGTCGCAGCTGGAGGGGGAGCAAAGATTTCATGCTGGACAGTAGGCAGTGGAGGTTCACTTTGGTGGTGCGTTAACACCGGTGGAGGAGTGTGAGCTGTAGGTTGAAAAGTAGGTGCTGAAGGTTCGCAAGCAATAGGGCGGAGTATTTCACCAGAAGTAAAGGGCGGGAACCAAGGCGCAGATCGTGGAGGCGTGGAAGATGTTGGAGATTCGAAGCGTGTTTCCCAATCCAGGGTAGCAGAGTCACCCGCTTCGACCTGAGTTCTGACAGGAGAAGGAGGAGGCGATGGTTGACTTTGTGCAGTTCTCAGTGTTCTTACCAATTCAGTTAATTCATCCACCTGAGTTTGCATAGCTGCCATCTCGTTTATTTTAGCCTGCATGATCGCCATCTCTTCACGGAGTACCTGATTCTCTTGTTCAAGACCTTCCATTGATGCTTGCCCGAGTGTTGTACGTGCGAGTTAACTGAAGACCACAGGTTGACCTTTTTGATGAAAAGTGAGACTTTGTGAGACTCGGACTTTGAAACTATGAATGCAGTATGATGCATGATATGTTTATGCAAAATTTAGACACATTTTTAAAGGATTTATCAAAGTGAATTGTAAACATCGCAGACGAGCGTGATTTTTACTTGAAAATTGTGAAGATATTGCAACCGGTTCCTTTCCCAAAAGTAAGAACGAAACCAAGGGAAAAAACTTAAAGCTAAGGTTTAGTTAAGATTTTTGAAGTGGTATTTCTTGGTGTTCTTTCTTACAAGGTCTATTCGTCTGTGATGTTTGCAAGAAACTTTTCTAAATCCTTCGATATTTTGATGAAAAAAAGGTTTTATGAATGAATGCATGTATGAATTATGCTACACAAACGGTGAAAACATGGTGAGGTTTAGTCCATAATGTTGAAGCTGAGGGATAGTACGTTGTAGGGTAGGGACTATGGCTTCATTTGTACCTGTATCACGGGTTCTACCAAGTTCCCAAAGTTTTCAACCACTTCCGAACATTTATCGGGTGACGGGAGTACTCCCATTCCAACAACATCCGTAGGATAGTCTCGTTTGGGTGTAGTATCGCGTATCGACCAATTCAAGAGTACTCTCGATCAGCCACCGCACTACGTCCTAAAAAGGCAAAGATTGGTTAAGGTAACTAAGGTTCTCAACTTTAACGGTCACTTGAAAATAGTAAGCCAAGCATGAGTACTCACGTTGACAAAGTATACTTCCAAGATCCCTCCGTTGAGTGGGGTTATCACATGTGCCAAAACCGAAGAGTACTCTTGGCCTGGGACTATGATACCGCCGTCCTATCTTATATTTCTCTCAAGCCCGGGTGTAGGACTTATTACCTCACCACTCACGAAGAAAGGAGAAAGAAGGAGAAGAGCATATATACACGTATTTCCATCTTTTATTTTTTGTTTAAGCAAATCATAACACAAGAATTAAGATAAAGTCGAGTTAGGCTTAACCCTCGAATTAGTCCCCAGTGAAGTCGCCATTTCTGTCGCGCCATTTTTCGGAGGTCAAGGCTATTGGATTAGATTTTGACTCACTAATTATTTCACGACTTTTGATTGAGGAAAAATTTATTTAAAGGTGGGGTCCGGGGGTTGGTTACATAAAGGGAAGGTATTAGCACCCTTTATGTTCGTAGTACTCTACGAGAACCTTTCGACTTTATTTTACTTTTTGTGCTATAAACTTGCTTGTTTGAAAGAAATGGAATTTTAAATGATTAAAGAAAGAAAGACCTAATTATCTACATTTTATTGATTCGGAAGGACAAGTGTCCTTTGCCTACGTACCCGTGAGGGATCAGAACCTCGTAGTTCGGGGTAAAAATTACCGTTTGATTGGTTTTGTGTTTTTTATTAATTTTGAAAAAAGTTTGAAATAAAAGAAAAAGCCAAGTGGCAAATGAGTATTTGTTTGTGTTTTTTATGTTAAAGAGAATGGGCTCATGATAAAATTAAATTGATTAATGTTTGATTTAAGAAAATAAAATGAAAAAAACGATCACTTGATTTAGGATCAAGGTTTGTTTATGAAAATATTTTTGTGTTTTTTGTTATTTGCATGTTTTTGTTGTTTTTTGAATATTGACTAGACTAAAGTTAAAGCTAACGGAGCAACAAAGTAAAGCGTAGGTAACTCATGGTGGCGTTGGACCACCACGAGAACCTTTAACCTAAACTAGGAGCATAAGAATAAGGCATACACATACTCACGCACACATGCACCTAAAACTATTACATTAAACCTATTAATACATTCTAAAGTCTGCGGAAAATAAATAACGGATAAATAATTTACATAAAGACCTAATTTACATTCTAAGGTCCGTAAAAAATGACATAATTTAAATATGCATATGATAATCAAAGTATAGATGTAGAATAAAAATAAAGAAATAAAATGCATGCAAATAGAACGGAAATAGAAAAGATAAAAGACTGGGGGTGCAATCAGTGAGTTAGGGGCGCAGGTATCAGGAAAGCAGAATTGGGCCTTGGTTAGGGGACCGGTTCAGATCCTGGGTCGGGTCCAGGGAACCGAACCGGTTCAGGTGATATATATAGGGTGTAAAACCCTAATTTCCTTCATTTTCTTTCTTTCATTCTCTCTCTTCATTCCCTCTCTCTAAAAAACTCTCTCTTCTCTCTTCTAATTCTGGCCAAGGGCCGGTCACCTTCTCCGATGGGTTCCGGCGGCGGTTGGCCGGCCGGCGCGGCGCCGCCACCGCGCCGGAACCCTAACTTATATTTTTTTTAAAATTTTTTCCTTATTCTCTTCTATTCTTCTCCCTCCACTCGATTCTAGGCCTAAAACTCTCAAAACCTCAATTAAAAACCCTAGATCTAGAAAACAAAATACTCCAAAAAAAAAAGAACTTTAAATACCTTTTACCTTCTGTGTGTGTGTGCGACTGTGGGCTACGGCTACGGTCTGTGCGTGTGTTGTTTATGGGTGCTGCGGCTGTGATGCTTATGCGTCCGTGTATGTTTGTGTGCGGCTGTATGTGTGTTGTGTTCGCGTGTGATCTGTTTGGTTGTACCGTGGTGGCCGTGTGTGTGTGTTATGCGTGGGTGTGTTGTGCGCACGGCTGTGTTGTGTTTATGTGTGTTCTGCGTCCATCGTCACAGGCTCGGATGAATCGTGTTGGTGTTTTTGGCTGTTTGTGCGTGATTGATTTTTCTGTGTGTGTATCTGTCCCCCCCTTTGTTGTGTGCAGGTTTTGTTATATAGAGTGGTTTAGGGTTTGTTACCATTGTGCTGAAAATTGGCTTCGGATTGGGACGAGGACGAGCTGGATTGAGATGAAGCTGATGCGTGTATCTGGACTGTATCCGTGTATCTCTTGTTTTTTGGACACTTTTATTGAATAAATGGAAGAAAAGAAAGAAATAATGATAACAACATAAAGAAAGGATAAAAATAACAAAATATAAAAAAAGGAAAGAAAATATCGGACTCATTATAAAACAAAAATAGTGACTAAAATAAAATTAAAAAACTAAAAATTATAATTAATTAAAATAAAAGATGGAAATATAAAATGATAATGATAATAAAAAAACGAGAGAAGAGGGCCCGACTCGGAATAAAAAATGAGGTATTTTAAAATACCTCTCTGCCGAAATTTCGCTCGAAAAGTCGGAGATTATTCAGGGCTATATGGCGCGTGTCAGTGGTGTCTTAGGTCAAAAATTGGGGTATGACAAACTCGGTGCGGATGTGGGGGAAATTTTGGTTTTTAGTACGGAGGCGGGGGATGCTTTTACCTGCCCCACGCCCCGCACCCGTAACCACCAATCTATTTCAATAACCACCAATCTTATTTCCATAACCACCAATCTATTTTAAAAACATATTTATTATAATTATTTTGCTCTTTTGAAAAAAGTTTATTAGATTTTTAATTATTAATATAATTATTGTTTTTTTTCTATGAAAAAAATGAAAAAATATGCATTTTTAAATATTTCATCATAATTAGAGTTTTTGCGGGGGCAGAGCCAGAAGACCCGTCCCCATTGGAGGCGGGATTAGGTGTTCAACTTTTACTCCCCGATATAATTTGGGGACGGGGACAGGTGCATGGAAGTGGGGGCGGGGACGGGGATGCTTAAACCCGCCCCGTTGTCATGTCTAATAATTAGTTTTCATTTCCTACACATTAGAAAAATGAATTTGACGTCCCCATGAACATAACTTAGTTGACAAGGACATTCATTATTATATGCAAGGGTTGACGTTCAAATCTCAGACACCACGTTTATTCTCCTTGAAAAAGGTGAATTCTAACACTAGGTTATATGACAAAAAAAAAAAATGAACTTGACTTGCTTCTTAAAAATAAAATAAAAACGAACTTGACCAAAAATATATGAAATTACGATGACATCGAAGAATTTAACAATCGAGTGTGATGCAACACGTCACGATCACACATTTTTTTTGTAGTATTTTTTTAATTAATAAAAAAAACAAGAGTAAATTACACTCCCCTCCCCTCAAAGATGCTTGAAATACACTCCTCTCCCCTCTTATGTTAAAATATACAATTTCCTCCCTTGAAAAATAAAACTTACACTCCCATCCCTTATAAGATGCTTGAATTACAACCCCCTCCCTTGATAATTAAATATACACTACACTTTAATCTATTTTAACATAAATAAATATTTTTATGATATATATTAATTTTAAACCACCCTTTAAGAAAAATTAATTCATTTCTTTATAATTTAAATGTTAATGATAATTAAATTTAAATATTTTGCTATTGATTTTATAATTTAGAGTTTAAAATTAACTTTTAAATAACCATGGTTTATTGTCGTTAGTAATTTTTCACATATTTTAATTTTATTTTGGCTTGTTTCATATTTTATAATCGGGTTTAAAACTACATGTTAATGAAATTGTAAATAAAAAATAGCAAAAAAATATGTATTCAATTTTTTATTATGTTAAAATAGACCTGCAATACTGTTTTTTTCGAAGTGCATTAGATTATTTTTTTTTTCTAGATTATTAAAAATAAAAATATATATATTGAGGGAGTAAAGTGTAGATTTTAACATAAGAGGGGAGGGGAATGTAATTCAAGCTTTTCTTAGGGGAGGGGAATGAATTTTTTTCTAATATGTTTTGAATAAGAGGGGAGGGGAATGTATATTTTAACATAAGAGGGGAGGAGAGTGTAATTCAAGCATCTTTGAGGGGAGGGGAGTGTAATTTACTCAAAAAACAAACGAATTCGCTTCATTAAAAACCAACCGTCTCACTCCGTCATCTCTTCCTTCCTTTGTACTTGTATCTTCAACATTCTTCTTTCTTCCATTTCATTCTCTTTTTCCCCCTCAATTCTCTTTTTTTTTTCCCCCTCAATCCTCTCTTCCTTTCTCTTAATTAGATATACAAATTAACTTATGCCATTCTAATTTAATTCTGTTGGTTCAAATTAAACCAAGATGCAAAAATACGAAGAGGGCTTATCAGATTCTATCACACACGCAGAATGGTTGAAGCTCGGAGAAAATATTGCCACCTCATCACTATGTGTAACTAACTCGAAGATTCAGTTAGTTACAGGATGCTTATATAAAAGCTTCTCAGTACCCTCTTCTTCAAGATATTTTGAAGTTGAAGTCTCAAGCACCATTTCTACTCCGTTACACGCTCTCTCAAGAAGTTTGATTTGCGATCTCTCAAGAAGTTTGATTTGCGACATCACAGGTAAACTCTATTCTGTTCTTGATTTTGAATCGTTGATGATAGATTTTCATCTTTGATTCCGATTCTCTCTAGTTTTTTTGATCTATGATAGATTTTAATCTTTGATTCCGATTCTCTCTAGTTTTTTTTGGATCTAACCTAATCTATAGTTGAAGTTCGTTGATGTTGATTTATGATTTGATTTTCAGTTTTTGATTTTTGGTTTTTTCTCTAGTTTTCTTATTTCTTATATTTTGTTGTTGATTTTGATGTTGTTTTGCTCAATAATCTAAATTTTATTTTTGTTTTCTGATTTTCAATTTTGCTTCGTATTTGACTTGATTTTGACCTAATTTTTCTTGATTTCGATGATGTTTAATAATCTTTCGTTGACGTTACATCTTCAATTTTGATTCCTGATTTTTTCTTTCGTGATTGATAAGCCTTAACTGCGATTACCTAATTGATCCTGATTTCTGTTTTGATTCTTGATTTGTTGATCTAGTTTTCTTATTTCGATTATACAATCTTATTTCTGGTAATCGACACGTAGCTTCATATATGAATCATCAATCGAAATTGTGTCTGAACATTTCAGAACCGCAATGAACGTGCTAGCTGAAGCTTCTTGTGATGTTATAGCCATTGAGGCTGCTGCTGCCAAAGCCAATGCTGCTGCTGAGGCTGCTGCCGCCAAAGCCAAGCCAGCCAAGCCTGCTGCCAAAGCCAAGCCAGCCAAGCCTGCTGCCAAAGCTAAGCCAGACAAGCCTGCTGCCAAAGCCAGAGATAAAGGCAAAGCCATACAAAAAATAGTGCCTGAGGTATCTTCTGAAATGTTTTGTAATTTATTAATGAAAGATTGATATTTACATGTTATTTAAGGCATGGAATAATTCATTGGATATTTGCCCAATTATAGTCTGTAGGTTTTTCTAACTTTTACTTTTGTATAGTGGGATGATACCTCTAAACTGCTTCTAGAGAAGGCGGTAAAGAAGCATGGTAAGTCGTACCAAAGCTTTAAGAATATCATGGATGATCATAAGTTCAAAGCCCTCCATCCTTTTGGATCTGGTGCCTGCCGGGTTAGATTGTGATTTATTTTTGGTTTTTTGACTTTTTATAGTTTTTATATGTTCTTGAGATTTAACCGATGTTTTAATGTTATTCAGTTGAAATGGAAACGTATGGAGGATGAGGCAATGAAAGAGAAGCTGATGAAAGACGCACAACCCAAAGTCACCGAGAGAAAAAGAGATGGACCGGTCACTCGGAAAAAGGGAGAACAGCTCAAGGGAGATGAAGTGGACAAGGTGAAGGTTATTAAGAAAAAGGGACCTGAAGAATTAGATTCAGAATCAGATTCAGAATCAGATTCTGAGGTATGACTCATTAGTAGTAGTTTTAACTTATATTGCCTTTTGATTGTGATTTGTTTTTGGTTTTTTGACTTTATAGTTTTTATATGTTCTTGAGATTTAACCGATGTTTTAATGTTATTCAGTTGAAATGGAAACATATGGAGGAGAAGGCAATGAAAGAGAAGCTGATGAAAGACGCACAACCCAAAGTCACCGAGAGAAAAAGAGATGGACCGGTCACTCGGAAAAAGGGAGAACAGCTCAAGGGAGATGAAGTGGACAAGGTGAAGGTTATTAAGAAAAAGGGACCTAAAGAATTAGATTCTGAGGTATGACTCATTAGTAGTAGTTTTAACTTCTATTGCCTTTGGTTTTTTAATATTAATTTGTTAAATTTTTAATATTAATTTGTTTTCCTTGCTTCACCTGAAACTGTAATTACATGCTCTTTATTTTTTTTCCTATCTATCTATCTATATATATTAAGTGCGGTAGTAGTAGTTTTAACTTCTATTTATTTTTTGAGAAATGCTAAACGTCCCGAAACTGAGTATCGCGACAACTCTGTGAATGACGTGTAATCCATATGCATATTTGATTTCTGTTTTTCTCTCCTATGTGTCTCTCTCTAATTCGTTTTTTCAATTATTGGGGTCCACGTGTCGACCAAAGTTAACCTTCATAATCAGAACTGTGATGCGGCTCTAGTTTCAAAGGCATAATGAAGCAAAACAATGTTAGAGAAACCTTAATGGCACTTTGGCACCATGTTAGTGGTATTAGATTTTCAAAAGAGACTTAGATCTAAAGTAGAACATGAATTTTCACATATATTTATCGTTCAAAGAATTGATCCCACGAGGTGAAACAATCACGGTCCTTGATCTAATCTAATTAATCTTGAAGGAAATGAGAAAATTGGTTAAGTTTATAATTAACACTGATAATTCAAACGGTGGTTCTAGTTTTGAGGTGAACAACTTAGCCAATTACAATCATAAGTGTAAGTGGTCTTCTTAAGAAGAGAAGAGTAAGTGGTGATGCCGGTTGAGACAGTTCTTGAAATAATGGTGATAGTTCAGACTTATTGGGATTCTAGATAAGTGAGAGAAACATAATAAAAGTGAGAGCAGCTTCGTGAAATTCGCAATGATTTTCTCTCGTGAGAAATGGCTCTTAATTTTTGTGTGCTTGCTTTAGTACTTGTTACCTATGGACTAATAGTTATGAACATTACAAGCCTGTTAAGTTTTGTGGTTAGCTTAAGTATATTAAGTGGCTAAATTACAGTTTTTTTTCTTCTTTTAACAGGGTGTTTCTCTACCTGTACATGGCTACTTAAGACTCATGCTGAAAGCAGTGACTACTGTGGTTGGTGAACTCAAAGATAACAACGCAGCAATCAAGGAAACCAACTCGACTCTTAAAGAGTTGGTGACCCTTATGAAAAAGCCTTAGTGGTAGCATATTAAGTTTTAGCATAAAATTTTCTGGAACTTCTTTTAATTTCTGTGAAGACTCATTAAGCTTTAGTGGTTATGATATGCTGTGATAGTGCATAGCAGTTAATCTCAGAATACAAGAATGATCAAAGTTGTAAAGTTGTAGCATAATTTCTGAAACTTCTTTTAATTTCTGTGAAGACTCATTAAGCCTCGGTGGTTATGATATGCAGTGATGGTGCATAGCAATTAAGCTCAAAAAATAAGAATGTTCAATGTTACGACTCAATAAAATTTCATACGCAAAAATCCAAAATAGTTTGACCTCAGCTAAAACATCACAAGTATCTCACTTTTTTACGTAAAAATAAATAAACATAGCCAAATGCTTGCTTGCTTTACCTGTTACCTATGGACTAATAGTTGATGAGCGGATGAGCATAGCCAAGTCTTACAGCAGTGTAGGGCAACTGTAGCAAAGATCAAAGGAAAGGAAATGGAGTAAAAATCAAAAAACATTTGAAGGAGGTAGAAAATAGTTTTAAGTTTAATTAGAGATCTCAAGTTCGAATACAATCATGAAAATACAACAATATTAAATTAATTGTTTAGACTTTGTTTGCAAGTTTGGAGGGGACGGGTGGGAAGGGGTTTGGAAAAAATAAAGTGGAAGAAATATATATTGTTGAGAGAAAAATATTTTAGTGGTTCATTTTTCTTCATAAAACAAAATCATCCTTATCTAGAGCAATTTAAAAATTGCATTGGAGGATGGATTTGTAGGATTTACATAAATTCTTCAAATTTAATCTATATTGTTATAATATTTTTAAAATAAAATGACTTATTAAAAAAATGTGAAAGATTTTGCTACAATTTTTCCTTATATTTCCAACCCTCCAAAGTAGGGGCGTTCGCGGATTGGATTGTTTCAGTTTTGGGAGGAAAAACCATCCGATCCAATCTTTTTGATTTTGTTATTTGTTCATCCAATTGGTTTTGTTTTAAAATCAAATCCAATCCGATCTGATCCGAAAAAATTTGGTTTGGATTGGATTAGTTTTCGGTTTTCATTGTTGTATATTTTTTCATTTTCTTTTATGAAACTATATTATTTTATGACATTTCATTAAAAGATAAGGTTACAAAATAGATGAATATGTAGAAAATGAAAGTAACATAAAGCAAATAAAATAGTAGGTTAAAGAAAATAGTTGCATAATCGTAAATTAATAATACTTCTTAAAGGAACGAAAAAACAAAAATCAACATTATTAAAGAACAAGTCTAGAAAATAGTTACATAATTAGTAAATTAAAGAAACATTTATAAAAAATCATATAATAATATATATATACAAGTGTAAATATTTCGGTTTTGGATTGGATTGGATCGGTTTATTCTAAAGGAACCAAAAACCAATTCAATCCATTTAAAATTGCGGTTTTTTTTTTATCGATTTTCGATTTTTTGGATTGGTTCAGTTTTTAGTTTTTCGGTTCGGTTACAGCGGTTTGCTTTGGATTGGACATGAACACCCCTACTCCAAAGCCTTATTTCCGCTCCCCTCCAAACTCCTAAACAAAGCTTTAGGGAAGATTTTTACCATCTATTATGACCCGATTTGATGGGTTAATATATGCAATTGTGTGTAGAGAATATGAGTTGAAAAATCAAAGGAAAATCAACTCTAAGAGAGTTTGTTCTACTCATAAAAGCCAAAAAGACAAATTTTAGACTTAGAATTTCGGATTCTAACGCGTTTTGATACTTCTAAGCTTTGTTTTCGAGTTTAAAGGGAAATGGAAGGGAGGGGTATGAAAGTAAAAGAAGGCGGAAATGGAAGAAATAGATAACATTGAGATGATAAGACTTTAGAGGTTCATTTTTCTTCGTAATACAAAATCCTCTTCATTTGGAGGAACTCAAAAATTGCATTGGAGGAGAGATTTGTAGGGTTTTCATAAATTCTTCAATTTTAATCTATGTTGTTGTAATATTTTTACAGCTAAAAATATATTAATCATAAACATTAGTTTATCATTCTCTTAAAAAACACTCCTTATAGAAAAGTGAAAGATTTTTCTATTTTCTCCTATATTTCTAACTCTCTAAAGCCTTCCACTCCGCTCTCATTCAAACTCTCAAACAAAGCCTCAATGATATAACTGATTTTTTTTTTTTGTAAGTGTTCTTTAGCTCGAAGGTGTTCCGTTCTTTGGAGGGAACACAATTGTAATTTTTTATTATATATCTTGTTAATCTTCACTCTAAATTTTATGTTTTAGCAAAATAAGAAAAGAATGAGAAGATAAAAAAACAAAAACATGATATGAAATTATTTACTAAAATAATAATGAAAAAGATTTAGAGTAAATAAAATATATATATATATATATATATATATATATATATATATATATATATATATATATATATAACAGCACGTGAAATATTTGAGTGTAGGAATAAGGAGTAAAATTGGGGTGGGTGTTATAAAAGAGAAGAAAAACGTAAGACAAAAAGAAAACCCTTTTTTTCTTCTTCTTGTCATATTTCTCTCTTGTAATTCGTTTTCTGAGCTTTGTTAGTTCATTCATTCGTTTCACGTGTGAAACTCATGAAAGTGAAAGAAGAAGAAGAAGAGTGAAACGACATCGTTTAAGAGAATTATGGCGGGTTCTTCTTCTTCTTCGAAGGGTCATTACCTGCAGCAGCTGAAGGAGTTAGGATCCAAGTTCGATATCATCGTTCCTACTTCCAAAGACTCTCTCATCAAACTCTTGAAGGTTTTCTTTTTCATCTTCCAATTCAATTTATTTATTTATGTAGCTCAGTTCTTTTAAGATTAAGATTTAATGCATTCAATTTCGTGCTCTTCTTTTAAAACCTAGCTATAACTGTATGTAGGTGTTAGTTAATTTCTGTTATTAGGTTTTTCTTCAATTGGAATTAATAAATTACTATTTCTGGTAAATTTATTACTATGCTTGTTGACTTGAGCTCACACTTAAATGACGAATTCGATTCTTGAGTGGAACAATTCTTACAAAAAAAGAAAAGAAAAGAAAGACCAAGCCTTTGATAAATCTTTAAGTTAGGTTAATTTTAGATATTAAGAAAATTAAGAGGGAATGGATACATATACTGAAATTTGCAACTGAATCAGAAAGGAATGTTTGTGAATGAGGGATTAGTTGTTTATATGGAAATAGGCTCTGTTTGGATTAACAACTAATTAGTTGATAGCTTCTCAATTGAAACGAGGTTTATGTTCATCACTTATGAAAAAGTCCGTGTAAGCTTATAGGTGTTAAATAACAGAGTATTTGAAAGAGTTGAGATGCTGCAGCTAATTTTAATTCATATACAAGAAGCTATTATCTAAAATATATGCTTAGTTACTTAAGATTTTTTAATATTTTTATTTTTCCATTGGTATTTATGGAGAATTCACTCAAACCGGCTCTTAGTGTTGTGAAACTAGTCTGTTATGAAGCTACTGTGTTTTTCTTTCATGCAGCAAGCGACCACATACCTTGCTGAGTTGGATCAGTCACCTTTGACTACAACAAGAGATTCAATGAATCCCTTTTTTAATGCAATTGTTAAGCCAGAACTACTGAAACACCAAGATAAGGATGTCAAGCTTCTAGTTGCAACATGTATTTGTGAGATAACTCGGATCACTGCACCTGAAGCTCCTTACAATGATGAAATTCTAAAGGTGCCTTTCTTTCACTTGCTTATACTTCATTTTCATATTCACAACTTAAGGTATTATCTCCATTTTAGTTTGTGCCGAAAAAAGGTGGAACATTATTTACGATTATCCTTTGTACTAATCTATGTTAAACCTCCTTGTAGGATACCTTTCGGTTGATTGTGAGCACTTTTAGTGGTCTAAGTGATACCAGCGGTCCATCCTTTGGACGGAGAGTTGTTATATTGGAGACACTTGCAAAATATAGGTCGTGCGTTGTGATGTTAGATCTTGAATGTGATGATCTGGTGAATGAAATGTTCAGTACTTTTGTTGCGGTTGCCAGGTTTGTTCATCATAAAATCTTATAATTAATCGTCAAATGTGTGCTATTATTAATTACTGATAGATACGGGTTACCTTCCTGAAAGTTTCTGCTATTCACTTGCAATATTGCAAACCCAGTATCTTGTTTATTTCCCTCTCTAGTTCTTTTGTTCTGTTACCTGGTCGTTTAAGAAATTAATAATGACAAATGAATTAAAGATAATTAGACAAACTATACATCCCTGCCTACCTGGAATGTGGTGTTTTTGAGAAGCAAGTAATGTATTGCTACATACAGTCTCCACCTAGTGGGACAAGGCTTGATTATCGTTCTTGAAACTTGACACCTTCAGACACTAAAATGAGAGCTAAGAAGATATGTCCTGGCCATTTTCTTGTAGGCCAAAATTTCGATGCTTCTTTCTTGAAAAAATCCTCTTTGGATTAAAAGTTGTTAACCCATATATTTTGTTTCATTCTTAGAGATGATCATCCAGAAAGTGTCTTGTCATCCATGCAAACTATAATGGTGGTTCTCTTAGAAGAGAGTGAGGATGTTCACGGGGATCTGTTATCTATCTTACTTTCTACATTAGGTCGCGGAAACAAGGTATTTACTTTTTATAAATTATTTTTCCTCTTGAAGGCAGATAGCTAGCTTTTACTTCTCTAAATTCCATTAAATTCCATTATTATTTAAGAAGTATGATTTTTCAAATTTTGTTTCCAGGGTGTTACTATGGCTGCAAAAAGACTTGCCATGAATGTCATACAACATTGTGTGGGAAAACTTGAATCCAGCATTAAACAACTTTTGCTATCGTTAATGTCTGGAGATAGCAAGCTAGTGAACAATCAAATTGAATACCATGGAATTATCTACGATCTCTATTGCTGTGCACCTCAGATCCTATCTGGAGTTCTCCCTTATGTGACTGGAGAGCTACTGGTAATTGATGTTTTATTGGCTTTGAGCAGTGTCATGCATCTCCTTTGTTATGACCTTATTGCTACGATATTTTCTTTAATATACTTAGTTATGATCTGTGGAAGTTCTGAGTTTTGAAATGTATAAAGTTATAATATCAGTCATTTGGGCATCATTAATTTTGTTCATGAGTTGGGTTAAATAATACTTTTTGCTCTCCTTTGATGTCTGGTTTCTCACTTGTAATCTATAAATTTGTAGACAGACCAATTGGAAACCCGTTTGAAAGCAATGAACTTGGTTGGCGATATGATTTCTATTCCCGGAACTTCCATTCCTGAAGCATTTCAGCCTATATTTTCAGAATTCTTAAAGAGGTTGTCTGATAGAGTTGTTGAGGTTCGCATGTCTGCCATTGAGCATGTGAAGAACTGTCTGCTGTTGAATCCTTTTAGAGCGGAAGCTTCTCAAATATTATGTGAGTGCAATAAACACAAACATCCAGTTGGTCTATGTTTTTTCTAATCTTTGTTATACCTGCTGATTTTGTTTGAGTTGAACTTAGCTGCTCTTTGCGAACGGCTGCTGGATTTCGATGAAAATGTTCGAAAGAAAGTTGTAGCTGTTATATGTGATGTGGCATGTCATGCCCTAAATGCAATCCCACTTGAAACGGTGAAACTTGTTGCGGAACGGCTTCGTGATAAATCTGTATGTATATCTCTAAATTTTGGTCTTCGTGTCTTTTTTATCCAACCTTTTGTTGATTTGACTATGGTATCTCATTTCCTTTTTTTACTTTGCATTTGCAGCTACTTGTTAAAAAGTATACTATGGAGAGATTGGCTGAAGTGCATAGAATTTTCTGTGAGAATAGCTGTGAAACAGTCAAACTCAATGAATATGACTGGATTCCTGGGAAAATCGTTAGATGTTTCTATGACAAAGATTTCAGGTGACACACTTGTGCTTAATTCTTTAGCATCTTTGCTACTTTTTATTTCTATTTTTTCCTTTTTGGTTTGGCTTTCCACTTTTCATTTCTATCATGTTAGATGCGTTCTAATCAAGTGTTTTTTCTGTTCATTTCATTATGCAGATCTGATATAATTGAATCTGTTTTGTGTGGATCCGTATTTCCAGTAGAATTTTCAACTAGTGATATTGTTAAACATTGGGTTGAAATTTTCTCTGGATTTGATAAAGTGGAGGTCAAGGCTCTTGAAAAGATATTGGAGCAGAAACAAAGGTAAGCCTGGTTGACTTCTCTGGTTTCTCAACATCAATAATCAATAAAAATTTCATTTGTATGGTATTTCTCTTGTAACAGGTTACAGCAAGAGATGCAGAAGTATCTGTCTCTGAGGCAGAAGCATCAGGTATGTGACTTTTTAAGTTGGAATGATGAACTTCTCGTAGGTAATTTAATGACAATGACATCGATTCTTATTTAAATGCAGGATAAAGATGTTCCTGAGGTCCAAAAGAAGATTCGATTCTGTTTCAAAGTAATGTCCCATTCGTTTGGTGACCCCATGAAGGCCGAAGAGAATTTCCAGGTTCTCGAACAGTTAACAGATGCTAATATTTGGAAGATTTTGGCAAATCTTGTTGATCCAAATACTAGCCTCCATCAAGCACGTGCCTATCGGGTAAAATTAATCAATGATTGATAGATATGTTTTCAATGATGCATTTTTTTGGAAAGTCATTGCTAGAAACTGTATATACGTTAGTCGTTGAAGTGAGTATGAAAGCTATATATTTGAACTTGATGCTCAATTCCTGTGATTTATACAATTTACAAATATTTCCTGAACTTGGGTGCTCACTTTCTCCTTTTTTTTATTTTTTTATTTCTGATTTTAACTCTTTCCAGTACTATCTTTAATTGCCTCCACGGATGGTATTGCCAAATACACTGGCTTTCTCTTGCTTTTTGACCATAGATTTGATTAATTATTCTTTCACTTTGCCAGTATTGTATTATCAACATTATAATCTTAACACAAGCCTGTATTAAATTATTAACCACTGAACTGGCGACTAGCTTAAACTAAAATTAACGTTAATGATCTTCAGAATCTGATACCACTACATCTGTCTCTAGATCTACTTTCCTGTAGCCGTTAAGAACGTTATTTCTAGGTCTCAATAAGATGAACTGCATAGATTCAGTGCTGTAATTTCAAACAAATCATGTCTGTTAGGGGTCTGTTAGCTATACTCTAGTATTATACTAAGGAACACTATCACAAGTTTCAAAATCTAAATGTTAGCCTTGTTGTTTATGCGTTTGTTAATAAATATTTTTGGAGTTAAAGAAAGAAACTGTACCTTGGACTTTGTTATTTGCTGATTGTGAACATTTTTGTTTATTTATTTATTTCTTGGCTGCAGGATGATTTGCTTAAAATACTTGGCATGAAACATCCTCTCTACGAATTTCTGAATACATTATCTATGAAGTGCTCCTACGTGCTATTCAACAAGGAGCATGTAAAAGCAATTCTTGAAGAAATTGTAGCTCAAAAATCTGCAGAGAATGCTCAGCGTACACAGTCTTCCATGAATTTATTGGTGGTAAGAGCATATCATTTTTAGGTCTCTTGGACTGTTGCATGTAGTTCGTTAACATTTATCCATGAATTCTGGGACAAATAATGAATCAATAATATCCAGCTTTTGCTTATAATGATGTTGCAAATTGTGCTTTATGTTGATGCTGATTAATTGGTATTTGTGGACTTAGGATGATTGTGTATAGTAAGTGCTGATTTTTCCAAAAACTTAAGCTGTTAGGAGAAGGGCCAGAAATGGTTTTTATTTATATCTCTAATTCAGTCTCTTGAGTGAAAACCCCTTAAGCTTTAAGTCTGAAATAATCAGATTCTCGGATGGAATCTTTGAATTGAGAATGGTAACCGACGTGGATCAAACTTTTGATTGTTTGGTTATATATATATATATATATGTATATATGAATACAAGTAACTTATTTTTTATATGTATGATAGGATAAGCCCTAAAAGCCTAAGCTGACAGGAAAAGGTTGTAGAATAGTTTTTAACAAGTGCCACTGTCATGTGTTTGGAATTTGGATGCTTTTAATTTTTCAGTATCCTTCTCTAATAACTTTATCCTCAATTATTTCTGCTATGAAACTGTGATGTGGTTTGCATCAGTGTGGACACAGATTTAATATTCAAGAGAAAAATATTTTCTTATTTGTAAATTAGCTTGTGATAAACTGCAGATAATTGCCCGTTTCTGTCCATTGGTTCTTAGTGGTAGTGAGGAGGAACTGGTGAATCTACTGAAGGATAATAATGATATTATTAAAGTGGGTGTTCTGAATGTTTTAGCTAAGGCTGGTGCTACTCTTCGCAAACAACTTTCAGCAACGGCAAGGTGCTGCTTTTAAAATTGTTAATCTTTTAAATCCATTTCCCTTTAGAATTTTTTATTATCTCCTTGTTTTACGCAGTTCGGTCGACCTTATATTGGAGAGGTTATGTTTAGAAGGCAGTCGGAGACAGGCAAAATATGCTGTCCATGCATTGGCTGCAATAACAAAGGATGACGGCCTCATGTCTCTTTCTGTTCTATACAAGGTTTCATTTAGTTGATTCGTTTATTTTAAACATACTCTTTTTTTTTTCCTTTCACTATAATTTTTGTCATATCTACACAGAAACTTGTAGATATGCTGGAAGAGAACACACATCTTCCTGCAGTACTGCAGTCTCTGGGGTGTATAGCGCAGAATGCAATACCTGTTTTTGAGACTAGAGAGAGTGAAATTAAAGAATTTATAACAAACAAGATTCTGAAAAGCGATGGTGTAAGCATTTAAAATCCCGCTGAATGGTGTGCTTTATAAAATAAACGTAAAAGTATTTGATTTTAATCTGAATGTATGCTTCTCTGTTTCAGAAAGAAGATCACACTAGAACATTTTGGGATGATAAAAGCGATCTTTGCATGCTGAAGGTTGGTAGGACTTAGTCTCTTCTGTTTAAGATATTTAAGATACAATTTTGCTCTGTGAGTGCATTTGAAAATACATTGAGCTGGCTTCCTAGTTAACATTTTATTCTATGTTTCTCTATGTGCCCCTTCTTTTTCTTTCTTTGTTGCAGATATATGGCATCAAAACCTTAGTGAAGAGCTACTTGCCTTTCAAAGATGCTCATGTTCGTCCCGGTATTGACAGTCTTCTGGATATCCTTAGGAATATGCTATCTTATGGTGAAATATCAAAGGACCTGCAGTCAAGGTATGTGACCAATGGATCGTACAATTTGCCAACTGAACACTCCCGGAGTAAATTTCCGACACGACTCAATGAGGAATCCTACTTTAGCCCTAAACAGAAAACTTATTCCGTTATGCTCTAAAACTTAGACAAATTCCCCTTTAAATACAAATAAAGAGAACATTCTACTATTTAACCCTAGTGGGCCTTATCATTTAATCTTGATGGACCACTTACTAATAATCTTCTTAAACCTAATTAACTACCTACTAATTACTTAAGACACCCTCTCATACTGGGTCCTAACACTATGTATTCATTTATGCTCGTTTGCAGTCCAGTTGATAAGGCCCATTTGAAGCTTGCTTCTGCAAAGGCTGTTATTCGGTTGTCAAGGCTGTGGGATCAATATATACCTGTTGATCTTTTCCACTTAACTTTACGGGTAACTCAGGTGGGCTTTTCTTCTGTTTATTTAATTTCTTCTGAGCATTTATAATTTTTAAGCACATTATTATAAGGATAGAAGTCTTCAATTCATATGTAAAAGGCAGAAATCAGTTTGATAAAATATTCATTTCAATGTTGAAATAAATGATTCTCATTGTCTTCTTTCGAGTTTGTAGACTAGCTTTCCTCAAGCTAAGAAGGTTCTTTTAAGCAAAGTTCACCAATATATTAAAGACCGTGTTTTGGATGCCAAATATGCATGTGCCTTCTTATTCAACATATTTGGATCCAAGCCACATGAATTTGCAGAGGTAAGTTGTTGATCGGTTGTCTTTTCCACAACTGCAATTTTTCCGTTCTTCGACATTAATTTTTAGTTTTTGTTAATGTTAATGCAGGATAAGCATAATGTGGCAGACATTATTCAAATGTACTACCAGGCAAAGGCACGACAAATTCCGGTGCAATCAGATGCAAATTCCTTTCCCATTTACCCGGAATACATCCTTCCATACCTAGTTCATGCACTTGCTCATAACTCATGTCCCAATGTTGAGGAGTGCAAGGATGTTGGAGCATATGATAATATATACCGGTACAATATTACCCACTTAAGATATCTCTATGCTGAATTTATTTTTAGACACCTCGAAAAAAATATGAAAAGACTCAAACTAATGAAAACCATTAACCTGGAATAGAAGGGATGGAGGCGATTTAGTTTACTTTTGGTAATTAATAATTATGGGGTCCTGTGTAATGGTTTTATGACTTGTACAAAGGCCAAGTCTACGGTGCACATGAGACAAGTCTTGCACCATGCACAAACTTGTTTTCACCAGTGGTTCAAATGAGATATGATGAGACTTATTGATCCAGTGGTGAAAAACAAACTTGTGCATGGTATAAGACTAATTTACTTGCACATTGGACAAAGTCTACATCAAAATGTGTAATGTTTATATTTGGTTCTCATTAGTTTGAACTTGAGTAGAATGCCACATGCTTATTAAATTGAAGATTTTTAAAAAGTTTGCCTTCATGCATACTAGGCTTTACAGTATTATTTTCACATGCTATGGAAAGCTTATAAAAATCTTAATTTGGAATCACACCTTGAAGATCTGCACGGGAGTGTATGTTCAGTGAAGGCTTTGGCTCTGATGCTTTCTTTTTATCTGATTTACTGACTTGTTGTACTTAAAAAATACTTGCTTATATTTTTTATCTGATTTACTGACTTGTTGTACTTCAAAAATACCTGCTTATATGTTGTTGATTTGAAATATGAATGAGGATTGCAACTGCACCTATTCCTACAAATTTACTTTTTGACAAACCTCATAACATAGAATGTGTTGGGAATGTTAATTTTTACTAAATATATATTCTGTTTTGACATTTTAGGCAGTTGCACTTAATACTGTCAATATTACTTCAAAGAGATGAAGGTGCTAAGTCAGAAGAAACTACTAACAAAGAAAAGGAAGTTATATCTACTATCATTTCCATCTTTCAGAGTATAAAACTTTCTGAAGATACAATAGACACCTCAAAGACAAAGGTTGAGAATAATTTTGTCCTTACTTGTAAGTAGTTAAAACATTGCAAATTGTAATAGATTATAATTTATATTTTTGGTGAGTGAATTTCCAGAATTCTCATGCAATGTGCGACCTTGGGTTAGCAATAACTAAAAGATTAGTGCAGAAGGATGTTGATTTGCGAGAATTGTCCCATTTGTTGTCTCTACCTCCAATGCTATACAAAGCATTTGAGAAGAAGGAAGAAAATGGCACTGTGGTATGCTCTTTTTTTCGTCTTTCCTGTATGCCAAGCATGAAGTATCCTTATTCATATTTTATAAAATGCTTTCCAAAAATTTCTTATTCTTAGATAGGATAGCTTTTATTGAATTGAGATTGATTAATATCATTGATGTTACTTGCGTCATATTATTACTTGGATATGCTAGTTTTATATTTTAACGAACCATTTAGTGTTTGCACATTTAAGTTATAGAGTCTTGCTACTTTGACTTAACGTATGCTATCTGAGCATTTAGTTGATTAAACATGGCTGATGCTTGAACTATTCTATATACACTAGGATGGTTTTATTACGGGAAGACATTTCCTTTCACTTATGCTTCATTTCATCTTCTTATTGTTTGATGAATGTGCTTTGGGTGGTTTTGTTTAGATGCTTTGACACATGTTGAATAACACTACCTTCTTTCAACTGAATAAGTTAGATACCTCGAGTTAACCAAAACTGAATATTGTACTAGTCTTCTCTCGGCTGATGTATTCTTGAAATAAGCTGAACATTATTATTATTTATTTATTTTTAGCATCTATAAGATCTCCGATGGCTTTAATTAATGCAACTGAATTCATCTGGCAGGTGAGTGAAGTGAAAAGCTGGGTTGTGGATGATATCTCCTTGGCTCACTTTGAATCTCTTGAGCTAGAGATGGTATGTTTTATGCAACTGAAAAGTTAATTTTAAAATTTTAATAACCATGTAATTATGCTGCTTTTACATCAGGTTCAATCCCAATTAGTGGAGGATGAAGCTTCAAAGGACAATGAAGAAAATGTAACTTTGGGAGTGATGTTAAAGCAAATCAAATCTCAGGGAATTTGTGGCAAAAAAGTGAAAAAGATTAAGCCTGTGCCAGCTGAAACAGAAAAGGTTGAAAATGATTTTGCTATCTTGAATATGGTCAGACAAGCTGACTTGGACAAGTTGGGGTCATCTACTAATGTTGAAACATGCAATGGTCATGAACATTCTTTAAGTACGAAAACACCGAAGGTTCAAGAGCATGCTACAGGTCGAAAAAGAAAAACTGATGAAACAACACCTGCTCCAGTGTCTAAGCGTAGTAGTTCTTCCTCTGCTCATGGTAAACCAAGATTATCAACTACTACGTTAAATGCATCTCGAAGAGTCTCAGGAGAAAATTCCCCAGGAGAAAATTTAAGGTTGGATGCCGAAATTAACCCTGATACAGATAGCGAAACTATGGAGAGAATAATGGTCAACGACTTGTTAGTGTCCTCACTAAAACAAAAATTTAAGCGTTCTGAAAGCCATCATAATGATGAGTCGAATAAACATGATGAATATGACATGAAGGTACAGACCTTACTGTGCATTAGACTCTGCTAATATAGGATGTAATTTCTCAATGTAGACTTCTATATATTTATTTATTTTGTCTCGGATGCAGAGTCCTGACGATTTGGAACAAAGTGAAAAGACTACAAATAATAATTCCAAGTCACCTACACTTTTTAGTAATAAGACTAAAAGAAAACGTGTTGCAGGATTGACAAAGGTAAACTCTATTCTGTATGTCATAGTTGTGTTCCTGCTTGTCTCTTTGGTCATTTTGTTTGATTTGGTTTACCATCTACAGTGCGCAATGAAAAGAGGAGAAATTGACAGTGAAGATCTAATTGGTTGCAGAATTAAAATTTGGTGGCCTTCAGACAAGAAGTAAGTGATTTTGAAAACCTTAATTTCTTTTCGAATGTAGTTCTCATGTTGATGTATCAATGTTTTACAGGTATTATGGAGGCACTATCAAGTCTTATGACTCTTTAAAAAGAAAGCATGTGGTAAGCTAAATATGATTAACTTCCCTCTGAATTCAGCACAAAGATTTCCTGCTTGCTATCTGTTTGTTATTTACAATTCTGATACACATTACTGATGTCATGTGGAAGATATTATATGATGACGGGGATGTAGAAATACTCCGTTTGGAAAGGGAGCGCTGGGAGCTTTTGGACAAGGGTCGCAAATCTACTAAGGTTTCCAGTTTTCCTTTAGTGCTCTTCCTTTCTCTGAAGTATTGTTCATTTTTCATTTCAACTAGAATATATCAGTTATGATTAATTAAAATCAGAATATCTGATGCATTTTATTTTTGAATTTCTTATCAGAAGATAAAACGCTCTTCACTTGAAACGTAAGTATTCCGTTAACAAATTAGTCTTTATTTTAGTTGATTGTTGAGTTGTGTCAACTCTGGCTACTTAACTCTGTCTTATACCTTATTTGGTATGCTGTCTCCATTTCATGGACTGATGTTTTATATTGCTCTGTAGTTCTGGGCACAAACTTAAAGGTTCAAGTGGCTCACCAAGCAAAAAGATAAAAAAGATGTGAGTTGAAACGGATGAGATTGTTATTACACATCTTTGATTTATTTTTCTGTTCTAAATTCTAATCACTATCATTTGTATACCTGCTTTATAGAGTTAATGGTAAACAATCTCCAAGCAAGCCTGCAAAACCTAGAAAAAAATATGCATCAAAAAGTGATTTCTATCAAGAGGAGGCCAAAGAGACTTCTGAGATATCAAATCCTGAAGAGACCATGATCTCTAAAGCTGATGAGACAGACTCAGGTAATGCGTCTTAAAATATATGATATGGTTCACTATTAGATTGATAATTTGGTTTAGAAATGAATGTTACGCCTATGACTTGTGCTTCATTTTTGTTTCATCTCTATTTATCACCAATTTTATTTGCTAGGTGGTTCAGAAGAGGAACTGACAGCAGACACTGAAATCACAAAAAAGGGGAAGAACTATAACAAGAAAGTAAGATCAGTTCCCAGAAGAAAGCGGCTCAAGAAAACCAAAAACTTTCGTCCTATTGAAGAATCAGACAATGATAAGCGAGACTATAATGAGAGGATTTCTGAAGATAGAGCGGGTGTCCCGCAATACAGCTCAGAAGAGAAGAAAGTGGATGAATCATCTGAAAGGGAAAGTGTTCACGGTGAAGAATCAGATTCTGAAGGGGAACAAGATAACAGCGATGTGGGGGATAGTCCTGGAGAAACGGAGAAGTCACATATTGAGCCATCAAGTCCTGATGATGTCAGCAATGCTGAGATTTCTGACGACATTCCTTTGGTAAATAACTAAGCCTTTGCATAACTTGTCTGTTTTATTGTAATTGCTCTAAGCTCATCGTTGAGAATGTCTGATTCAGATCAAATGGAACTGTCGGATGGGGAAGAAAAGCTCAGGGAAGGTGTGGTAAGCAGTGTAACAGTTGAAGCTTGTTTTTTGTCAAGATAGTTGCAGAGGCGGTGCTGTAGAAATACTGGTGTCGACATGAATGAAGATGACTGCTGAATTGGGGATCTATAGTTATTAACATACTTATACACATGCTTTGCACATCTTTTTGCAGTCACCCTGTAGAATGTAAAATTACACTGGTCATTCCATCGTTCAGAAAGGAAAATTTGAAAGGTTTTATAGGGCTGTGTTTATGCTAAATGACCTTTTGTTAGTACAGGTGATAGGTTCAGCATATGATTCATTTAGGTGTTGACATAGATGATATGATTGACCGGGACAAAATCAACAATGTGTACAGATATACGTGGGGATAACTGCATCCGTATATTTCGTATATTTGTATTTATACCTTTTTAGTGTTAATTGTTGAAACTTTCCAGGACAGCCATACTATCAACTCCTTAACTGTAAGGAAGGAATTGTGGACACGAAAAACAGGATGAAGAGTTCAAGATTTGTTGCTAAATCACCCGGAGGACAGTGGGATTAATTTAACATGATATTCATGTTTAACATTTAAAAATTTAACTAAGATATTCATATAAATATTGCATAAATTATATTCATTATAAAGTTAATTTTTAATCATGTATTGGTTACTCAAACTTAAAATGATTTGGATTAGAACAAATTTAAGTAACAAGGAAGGAGCAATTAGGATTTGGATGCACTGGAAGAAATATGCAATATAAGATCGGTTGATACTATACCTTCACTATTGATAAAAAAATACTACCTTTTGTTTATAATTAAGGACCGAGGGAGTACATAGTCTAAAAGGAATTCAATTTAATAATATTGGTATTGAGAATTGAAAACGGGCTTTTATGTATTTAAACATGTTTAGGAAAACATTGTTTTTTTCTTCAAAACATTTGATATACTACATCCGTTCGGTTATAAGACCTTTTTAGAAAAATAACAGGAAAATTAAAAATAATAAATTTGTTTTACTTAATATTGCTTTTACAATTTTATCTTTTAAGAAAAATGATTAATGTATGTTTTTAACATAATATTTAATGTTAATTAAAGAAAAAAATATAAAATAAACAGAGATATATTGGTAAAAAATTAATTAATTAATGTACTTAAAAATTCTAAAGAGATCTTTGTAAAAAGAGACTAATATTTTTTCTGAGACACAGAGGTGTACTAACTTTTTTAGAAGGATAAATGCGGAGAAACGAGATGATGACATATTGTATTTGTATTTTAAGATTGAAGTGAAGTGGGTCCACTCTAACACGTAACGATATGATCATACATACTGCCGTGTCGTGTCGTGTCGTATTTAGTTTAGTTTAGTTCTCCAACAACGTTCATTGTCTTTGTTTCATTTCTCGTTTTGATTGTAAAATAAAAGCAAACATATATTTTTGTTTCCTGCTGCTACGCTACGCTCTCCATGTCTTCAAAATCTCGAGGTCTGTCTATCTTTTATTCATTTAAACTTTCTTCAATAATAATTCCTTAGCTAGATTCATAAGTTTTGTTTTGGTTACTGTCTAGTGCAGATGTTTGTATTGTTGGTGTTGCAAGGACACCAATGGGTGGTTTCCTTGGATCCCTATCTTCTCTTTCTGCTACACACCTAGGCTCACTCGCTATCAAAGGTATTCATTCATTTTCAAAACAATTTAAATTTGTTTATCTTTTCTTATAGAAATAGCTTATTAGGATATACACCTGTACGCTGATCCAAAAGAGGATCTAAGTTGACAAATAATTTTGCAGCTGCTCTCAAGAGAGCCAATGTTGATCCATCACTTGTGCAAGAAGTGTTTTTTGGAAATGTTCTTAGTGCAAATTTAGGGCAGGCGCCTGCTAGACAGGCTGCATTAGGTGCTGGAATACCTACATCTGTTATCTGCACCACTATTAACAAGGTCTGTTCATCTGGGATGAAAGGTATGTTCCTTTTTTTGTTCATTTTGGAAGTGTATATTCCCACTTAAATATGCTGAATTTTTGGTCTGTGATGAAATCACAGTTTCATCTTTTTTATTGCAGCTACCATGTTAGCAGCACAAACCATTCAGTTGGGTTCTAACGATGTTGTTGTGGTTGGTGGCATGGAAAGCATGTCAAATGCACCTAAGTACATTGCAGAAGCAAGGTTTTTTCCTTTTTCTTTCGTAAATTGTTGATACAATGTTTTGAAATTTTCTGATGAAATATGCTGAGTTTAATGGGAGAACTTTTTCTTAACTACTGTGTTGAAATTATGCTACCTAGTTGCAGCTTATAAGTTAGCGTTTGATGAAGTTCAACTTTCTTTAAGCATCTTTTTATTTGGTTAGTTCTTGATGTTCACTATCAACATATTCTATATCTAAATCAGGAAGGGATCTCGGTTAGGACATGATACTATCATTGATGGTATGCTCAAAGATGGCCTTTGGGATGTCTATAATGACTTTGGCATGGGAGTTTGTGCAGAAATGTGTGCAGATCAGCATGCCATAACTAGAGATCAGCAGGTAGTGTTCCCTAGTCAATGGATCAGTTTCTTGTTTCCTTACTTTATTAACTTAAGTCCTTTAACTGCTTCAATTTTCTTAATAAATATCAACATCTGAGAGCCTGTCAATGTGGTCGATATGGCCACAATCCTTCTGACTTCCATGGCCCTTTTTTTTTTTTTTTGAATTATACCATGGCCCCTTTTAATTGTTTTGGCATAACAATGTTCTTGCTATGATGATATATTTCATAATTTTGATTTGACGATCGTATTACCTTCTTATCACATGACACTACTCCCCCTTGAACTTTCTTTTAGGCATTACATGTCCCTTGAACATTTTTCAAATCCTTAGTTGAATCAGGTTTGATTACTTTGTTTCGCTCTTCTATTATGATATGTATATGTTATTTCTCAGGACTCTTATGCCATTCAAAGCTTTGAGAGAGGAATATCTGCACAAAATGGTGGTCATTTTGCTTGGGAGATAGTTCCGGTATGATTATGATTCATGGCTACTTTGAAACTTTTGATAACTTATGCAGTGTTGTTTTGATTTTCAATTAACACTTTCTGCTCCTTGCAGGTTGAAATTTTCAGTGGAAGAGGAAAGCCTGCCACACTAGTTGATAAAGATGAAGGTTTGGGGAAGGTAAATAGATTAATTCAGAAATATGTGAACTATCCTGAATGTACCATATAGTATGTAGTGCATACTCATAGGTATATGTGTTGTATACAGCCCAGAGTTCATTAAGGTAGAAGCCTTCAACTGAAATTTTTGTATGAAATATACTTGCTCTCTTTTGGTATACAGCAAAAACTCCTGTGTTTTGTTTAATAATTTTCTTATTCGTGTTGCCAGTTTGATGCTGCAAAGTTAAGGAAGCTTGGTCCAAACTTTAAAAAGGTTGGGGGTACTGTGACTGCTGGGAATGCTTCTAGTATAAGGTCCCTCCTCTCTATCTCACCTCATCTGTGTTTTTCTGCATACATTGTATATTGTACCAACACACGTATTATTCGATTCCCATGTGAATCTTATTGGGAAATACTGAAACAAAAATCCTTCTCTGTGCAATTAAGAAAAATAATTAAAGAGAAGGTCAACACTAAGACTTTTGACGTGAAAAATCCTCCCAATGTGAAAGTAAAAAATCACAAGATCTTATGATCCAAATATAGTGCCTTCACTCTGAAGTAAAATATACAATGACTTGACTTTCCTAATACAAGAGAACTTCTCTCGATCTCACTTTCCTAAATATCACTCTTGGAGATCAACTTGCCTTTTTGCACCAATTCCTCACAAGTCACCCTGTATATAGTGGAGGGATGTGGCTTCATCCAAAAATGAGATTATTGGATATTAATTGTTTCTCATATTTCTAGGATTTCTTGAAAATGCAATATGCATTTTCTAAGATGAATATCTAAGATGAAATTCCATGACCTCAGAATATTCCCATTAATTATTTTCCATGCATGTGACCTATCAAGACCCATTATTAATTGTGTTACATCAATTCTGGAGGGATTCCCAGCAAGTTCTGTGGGGAGTTTCCTGTATGTCGCTGCAAGAAGTTTGCTAATAAATTCCCATGCCTTCCAAAACTTGGGGTATTGGAACCATAAGGTTCTAAATTACATGCTCTTTTTTTTATAATGCGATGTTTATTGACTTGAATAGTGATGGTGCGGCTGCATTAGTGCTAGTGAGTGAAAAGAAGGCACACGAGCTTGGATTACATGTAATTGCAAAGATAAAAGGATTTGCGGATGCAGCTCAGGTACTATAAGTTAATGTATCTTTCGGTCTTGATTAATAGAAGCATTTGGAACTGGAATTGGAACTGAAACAAAAGTATTTTTGTAGGCACCTGAATTATTTACAACTGCTCCTGCCCTGGCAATACCAAAAGCTATATCAAATGCTGGTCTTGAGGCTTCTCAAATCGATTATTATGAAATAAATGAAGCATTTTCTGTATGGAACACATCACATATTTTATTCGGAACACATCACATATTTTATTCGTTCATTCATGTTCTCTTGCTTTACGATAATCATGTTCTAACTTCTATGCAGGTTGTGGCTCTTGCGAATCAGAAGCTTCTCGGTCTTGATCCTGTGAGGGTTCATGTTACTCAGCTTTGTTTCTTTTTGCATATTAACATGTCACCTTTTGGCTGTTATGGCTTCTTCTGCATTTTGATTCTTTCATTGTGCCCTCAAATGCAGGAAAAACTTAATGTGCATGGAGGAGCTGTGTCATTGGGACATCCATTGGGTTGCAGTGGAGCTCGCGTCTTAGTTACACTATTAGGGGTAACTTGTGACCTCAGTTGCTCTATATATCGTTTTCTTTCATCTTTGGGCTCACGTTCTTATACTCTAATTTTATTTTCGTGATTTGTGGATATCTTAGCCGGGTTATGTTTCAGGTATTGAGACATAAGGGTGGAAAGTATGGTGTTGGCGCCATCTGCAACGGGGGAGGAGGTGCATCTGCTCTAGTCATTGAGCTCATGTAAGCCTTTTCTTTTATTCGGTAAAGCATATCCCATGTTCTTTCTGGGACGTCTAACTTCTGCATTTTGCAGGCAAGGCTCCACTTGGAGACGTTCATCATTGTGACAAAGATCTCCTTACATCACACCGCTTTTCAACACTGCTACAACATCTTTGGAAGGACAAAGCATATATGTTGGGTTAGAGGAATAAACGGTATTAGTTCAGCTTCACAACCATCTGTAGTTGTGTTTTTTTGCAACTATATGTAAAGGTTATCAAATGAAGTGTTGACAAGAGAGAATCGAGAAATATAGTCAAGTCTGAGATCAACTCAGTGTTGGATTGTCGGTGAGTTTAGCTAAATCACGTTGACCCACCGTGATTTGGGCAAAAGCTACACTTCGCAGCTTCAAGAAAATCACTGTGATTCCAAACATGTACTTCATCTTTACATTTAATGCGATGACACTTATGTAACTGCTACAAGAACTTAACATGAATATTTTAACAGAATAACTACCTTTCATCTATAAAAAAGAAAGAAAATAGCTACCTTTCAACTAATTTCAAACTACACAAACTAATCTCCTTTAATTCTCCATCAGTTCAATCTTTCTTAACACAATATACTTTAATACTCTTGTGACTAATTCATGCATCAGCATCCAATTTTTTTTGTCCATAATTTGGATGTATGGATTTTTATAAGCAATTATATATCTATATTGAATTTTTTCGTCCATATTGTAGATACATTTTTTTTAAGGGCATAGTTTAGATACTTGTATTACTATAAGTTGTATTAATATTATAAAAAGGTTAAATATATAAAAAACCAGCAAAGGAGAAAATCTTGGTATTTGATTACGATTCTTTGAATGGTTTAACAACCTAAGCAATGCACAAGTAAGGCATGTGGTGCATGGTTCACAAGTAATTTATTTATACAGACCCTTATATGGTCAACCTTCAACACTTTTTTTTTTTTTTCAACTGTGGTTTTGTTTCTTTTAAATAAAAAACAAAATACAAATTTTTTTAATCGGGAAGTGGGAGAGCCTTTGAATTTGTGATTTTCTATATTTGGTTGAGGAGTTTCGATGATCGACAATTTTCCAACGACAAAGGTATGACCCACATGTATGTATTCATGTAGGTCTCTACAAACAATTGCATCACATAAACATAGTACTTTATTTACATCAACCTTTCTAAAGTATGTATCAATCAATATTTGACATGCAAGATTAACATATCCACCAAATAAACCTTTTACATGTTACATTATAATTTACTATAGCTAGCATGCTTATCACTGGTATCAGCATGAGAACAACACAGTTGACAAGGTACGAAGAAGAGAATACTATAGGTCATTATAATTTGTATGACTTATTAGTCTTTTTTGTTGTGAAACTTGTTTCGACCAATTCAACCAAATTTACTAGACACAAGACTAATTACAATTTACGAAACAACTTATTTGAGTCAACCGAAATCACAAAAGATGTAGTATAAAATGATTCGTTATAATTTACCACAAGACATACACAATTTGACTGGATATCACATGGTAAAATATTATAAATGGTTTTACAACTCACATACTTTTGATGTGAAAATTTAAAAGTGATGAAAGTACAAATCAACCAACGATAATTTAAAAGTGATGAAATTACAAATTTTAATGCGGTGTCAAAAATAACGATATTTTTTTAACGTCACACAAATTTAAATACATTACATCACAACCATAAATCCATAAAAAGGAAACAATATTTTTGTAGGAGGAGAAAAATGTGTTGTATTGAAAACACAATCTCTCATGTATTGGATTAGACAAACGGTATTGAATAACACATGGATTAGTTATTGGTACAATTGAAGGATCTAACGGTATTGAATTTGCTGTCTTGTTAACATAGTATTATTAGGTTGACAAAATTGTTTTGTAGATCGTAATCCTAAACCATCCTTTATTCCTATGCAAAATTAACCAACACCTAAACATGAGGTATTGAGCTGCAACCTTAAGGACCCTTCCATAAGTTAATGTGTTATTTTCAAATTACATTTTTACCATGGAATGTCCAGCGTGGCATTTCCAAATATATTGGTTGATGCTTTGTCAAATAGGTCATTTTTGTATTTGACCAGCCTGTTTGGTTGGTTAATGGTACATACTGTCAGCACATCCACAAACCTCTCTGTCCCTTGTGCTAAAATAGCATAACTAATTCTTCATCCTAACAGATTTAACCAACCATTATCTGAGATTATTTTCTTTTCAAAGGGCCAAGAGCTTTCAAATGTAAAGTTGGACTCAAAGAACCTACCTTTTTCATCAAGGTTCTTTTGAGTTCCAACACCCTTTGCTTTGGAGATTCATTCTACCTAGAGGGGCATTTCATCCTTCATCTTTGTTTCTTTCACGTAAGAATATAAATTATTTTCCATTTTTGTAACATAATATTAAGGTGGCTGCAGTTTTATGATCATTTTCATTTTTATTCATATACATATGCCGTTCAATCTCCATTGTGTGTGTTCGATGAAACGAAATAAAAATTTAGTTCTTTAAGATAATCAAATCTTCGAATGACAAAGATATGATCAAATCTCCATTTGTATGGCGTTGCATATTCATATACATTGTCTTCAGTTTATAATCAATAGAATGCCTTGGTTGCAGATATACTATATATATTTCCAAGTTAGAGCAAAGATATGAGAAAGGTGGATTCTCCAAGGGGAGAGGTTGGAGAGATTGACACAAGGGTACCATTTCAATCTGTCAAAGCTGCTGTTAGTTTATTTGGTGAAGTAGCAGTCCCTAAGGACAGATTCGCTGTCAAGAGAAGATCATCAGAGGTATATACATGCATCAAGTGTAATAATTTATACCATATTGGATTTTTATACATATTGTTTCATAGGAAATGATTTTGTAATTTTCAACATTATGATATATATTACATTGAGTATTCATCAAAACATTTTAATCCTATACATTTTAAATGTTGCAAAGAAAGATATTAAAGTCAAATGATTTTGATATGCAAAGTTTCACACAATACCTGATGTTAGGCAATTTGACTCACAAACAATACAGAAGGCCCTCTTGTCATGGGAAAAACTTTTTATTTTTATACGTCTATAGCATTGCATGGCACGCACATTTTGAGGATGATTTCATTTTTCATGTTAGTTACACCTAAACAAGTTTCACACTTCTTTGGTAATCTGCAGAATGTATTTGAAAAGGAGACACAACTTATCCTGGCCCAAAAAGAATTATGCAAGTTAAAGAAACACGTAGCTAGTGCTGAGAGCACGAAAGCTAAAGCACTTTCTGACCTTGAGAAGGCCAAGGAGACCCTTGAGAGTTTGACAACCAAGCTGAACAATGTGAGAGAATCCAAGGAATCAGCAATCAAAGCGGCTGAAGCTGTGAGGAAGATGGGCAAACCATTTGAAAAGACACTATCCCTAAAAGCAATAGGATATGAAGCTTGGAAACAAGAACTAGAAAATGCAAGAAATGAGTACACGACTAAGGTAGCCGAACTAGATTCTTCCAAGCAAGAACTCACGAAAATCAGGCAGGATTTTGATGCAGTTTTGGAGGCAAAGCTAGCAGCATTGCAGGCAACAGGAGAAGCTCAGCGTTCTGCAAAATTAAACTCAGAAAGGATCGGTGAACTCTCAGAGGAAATTGCAACCATGAAAGCATCGATAGAACAATTGAAGCTTGCCTCTGCACAAAATGAAACCCAATTTGATTTTTATAAAACTGCAAAAGAAGAAGCACAGAAAAAACTGGAGGCCTTAAAGAATGAATATGATGATCTAGAACTAATCCAAAATCTAGACGCGAAACTTGCCGAAACAAGTGCAGAGATTGAGGTTCTTCAAGAGCAGATGAAAAAGCTTCATGCTTCCAAGATGGATTCTGTGAAACTTCTAACTTCAGAACTCAAAGAAGCCACAAAGACACTACAGGATGTTGCTGCAGAAGAAATCTCCCTTAAAAAGCTAGTATTTTCTCTTAGGACAGAATTGAAACAAGTGAAGAAAGAGCAAGATGAGCTGAAGGAGAAGAAACGAGCAGCAGAAGATCTCACTGGTGAATTGCAAAAGAGCACGAAAGAGGCAGGGCCTCAGCCAGGTACCGTGGAGGAACTTGATGCCAATGTCTTCTACATGCAAAGTTGTAAAATCCAGAAGCTACAATCGGAGACAGAAGAAGCAAGAAGAGAAGCCGAAGAGATGAGCAGAAAGGCTCAGGAACTGAAGCAAGAAGCTGAAGCATCCCGAGCAGCGGCTGAAGAAGCAGAGAAAAAGCTAGAACTTGTTTTGGAAGAGGCTAAAGCAGCAGAACAAAAAGCCATTAAAGAGATGAAGATTATCTCCGACGTGCAAAGTAGACTCTCGATTTCAAAATTCAGCGGAAAGATCAGGATGTCAAAGGAAGAGTTTGAGTCACTGAATGGAAAAGTGAAGGAATACCAAGAATTGGCAGAAAAGAAAGAGGCAGTTATCATGGCTGAGTTGCAAGGAATGTACACAAGGAAAAATGAATCAGACATAAAGGTGGAAGCTAACGTGAAAGCTGTTGAGGAAACAAAGGCTGCAATAGAGACAGCTTTGTGGTATGCAGAGATGGCAAATTCTGAAAAAGTGGCAATTGAACGTGAACTAAGGAGATGTCGTCAACCTGATAGTACATCTTCACCGATATCAGTTTGTTCAGATAATTCTTCGATGTTGAGCATCTAGAACTGAAAGCAGAGATTCAACAGCTAAATGGGAAAGAAAAACAGATTGGTTGGTTCTTGTGTTGGCTTTCTGCCTTTCTGTTGGAAGAAAAGAAGACTCCTTGCACTGAAAGACCACTTATTATAAGCAGTAATTCTTCCATACAATTGGAAACCATGTTAATGTTTCCACCTTTCATAAATGAAAAAAACAAAAACCTTAAAAAAAAGTTGTGCAAATACGATTTCTCATTGTTAACATGCTGGTTTTCTCTTCTCGATGTTCCTAGGACCCTTAGTAGATAATTTTTTGTCTATATGTATATTCTAATTCCAGGCAGCAACATAAGATATAGCTATTCTTAATGACATTTTATGTGCATTCACGCAATGCTAATAGGTTAACTTACTGGAAGTCAAGCATAAATTGTCCCAACACGCCATTCAAGTTGACTATGGTTGGCTTCTGCTTATTATCTGACGTTTCTCTCTTCATTGAGAAATGCTACAAAGCTGGGATTCAGAATAAACAAAATCCTAGTATAAGTAATTTGGACGTACAGCTTCTACACTAGTAGTACTCTATTGATTTTGTGGTCTCAATTAGTTGCACTGCCAGTCTCAAATTTTTGTAACTGTGATGTAAGTGATTGTTATTGTATTGTTACACACTCTTTAAGTCAGTGCCAAACTCCTTACAAAATAGAACTCTTTCTCTAGCATACCCTTCCCAAGAAAGGACCTATCGTTTTATTCCCTCTCCATACTACTAAAGGCCTCACTCTACAAATTAACAAATTAATAAAAGAAGATAGAAATTGAAATAACTATAAGAATCTATTAATGTTTCCTATCATGAAATCATTGAGCCATCCCAGTTTTCAACAAGTTTGGAGTCTCACACCCTTTGTTTCTTCCTTATTTTAGCAGTGTTTCATTTCCTTTTTTTGAGTTGTTAAACTAGTCTTCAGCTGGTGGGTTTCTTTCTTGTTCCTGGGCTTGAGCTGTCTTGGATTAGGCCTGTGCTCCAGTCCAATTGTTCAATCGTTCCTTATTTCCATTCAAGGTTAGGCTATCAAACCCTGACTCTATAGTCTTGGCAATCCTTGTATCCACATCCGGAGGTTCTGGAAAATCAACATGAAATGATCCCTGCTTGATGGGTGCAACAGCTTCATGGAGTCTGGCTTGCTGCTTGATGTAGTTGTAAAGCTGTTGGTGGAGGGGATGATCCAAGGAATAGCAATTCTCGCTTCCACCTTCTGAACGTCTGGATGATCCAGAGCCTTCTTTTCTACAGAAATGGGGCAGAGATGCATAATCCATGATCTACACACCAAATTTAATTTGTTAAATTCAATTAGATGATATAAAAATTGACACTAAGTACTATAGAAAGAACAAGTCTTTGATGTTTGAAGAGAATTCCTGTTTGCGTTCTAAAAGGAATAAAAATAAATAATGTAAAGAAGTTCAGAACCAATAAATGCACTTCTAGGAATGGCTTCTGCAGTTCTGCCGCTTTTCATAAACAGATTTGAGTCTTATAAAATGAACGGGGCAATTTAAAAGGTAATTGTGGAATTATAACTAAAATATTTTATGTGATATATTATGAAAAGCGACTTAATCTTTTTAATCGGTGGTTACAATCCGTACTTTACTTTCTACAGTGCACCAAACGTTTACGGACCACAAAGGTCTTTTATCTTTGCACACATGCTAAGATGACACAAAGCTACTCATTAAGAAATAATGATTTTGAATGAATCAAAAGTTGAAGTATAATTAATATTAATAGGTATTGATGTCAAATTTTACAAAATTTAAACAACAATAAGTGTGTGATAAAATGACTGATAATGTTGAGATATATATTTACGCCGGTAAAAAATAGTTTCAAATCAATTCAAAAATAAGATGTGTGTGATGAAACTTCAAATCCAGCCAAAAAATTTATGAAAAATGTCAGTTAACAGTTTATTGCAATAAGATTAGTTGAATGGATTGTCAATCAAAGTATAAACATAGAAAACTTGTGTTACAGGTCCGCAGACTAATTGAGCACTTTCTCCAAACGTATATGTTGTATACTATTCCAATTCTGGAACAGGTAATACTGTTATTTCTACACTTTCAACTGTGGTTGGTGTTTTGAGTAACTAATAGACTTGTCTAGGAAGTTTGAACCATTTTCCAACAACTAGTTTCAAAGGCTTTGTGGATTGTAAGGAGGGTAGGGCTTTATTCCAATGTACAGTAAATTAAACATTAAGGGCATGTATGTGGCTGAAAAAAATACAAGAACTTCATGGAGACATTCTCTAATCTGAGGCAAACAAATGCCAAGCAGGCACCTATGTTCCATCCTGCTAAACTAATGGCTTTAGTAGAGCGGCCTCTTGTCCGGTATGCAATTATTACGATCTTTCGGAGTAAATATATCCAAAAAATGAGATCATTATAAACGGAAAATAAGAGAGTATTGTTTTCCTTCATATCTCAATTATTGACTGCTTATACACAAAAAATCTTGCTCTAAGAAACAAGGGAGAAAAGCAAAATAAAAAATCTTACATTTAACAACTCCTCTCGTCCGCATCCTGATAAGACCTGCACTTTTCTTCTTGTCCTCTCGTGTAAAAGTGGTTTCACAACCTGTTAATGTATAGTGTCAACATCTTGCTGAGGTCTCCATACAGACTCCAATGCTATATTAAATAAAAATATTATGCAGAAACCAAGCCATAAGGAACAACATCTCTTTTTATTTTTTTGGTAACAATAGTAGCTCACCTTCCAACAAGCTGAAAATATGTATGGGGCATTTACAATGAAATAAGTATGCGTCTTCTCAGGATAGTTGAGATCATCAATGGATGATATAATAGTTAACAACTGCAGCATCAGGATGAACAAGTCAATGATATAAGACATATAGATAAAAAACAGTAGGAAAAATTGAACATTTTACGCTGCATGTAATTTTTCATGAAGCAATAAATTAAAAGTTTGACCTCAACTCCAAATTTTGGAGTAAAAATTTGTGTTATGTCTAATATTTGACTTGTATCAGATACACTATTGTTTATTGGTTCAGGCCTGCTAATGATCTTTTCAACATGCTCTCAAAGTTGTTCCTATACCAACTCTATTCAACTAAACTATTCAAGAATCTGGTCCTGTTGGATCAAGTAGCAGTGGAAACTAAAAGGTACCTTAATGTGATTCAAGGCCGAGAGCTTCAGGCCAGTCATATCTAAAACCTTTACACAAGTGGTAATAGGCCGCCCATGCTTCTTCGATGCAGAAGGCTACAACCATATCACGAGTCAGAAGAATAGAACAAAAAACTCAAATGATATGTTAAATATGAAGATTCTAAATACTAATGCTCACCAAGATTACGCGATCACGATATTCATTCATTTGAATGTGAGACTGCACATAATAATGGACCTGCAATCATACAAATATGAAATAAGGACAGAAGATAGAGTAATAGACAGTGCTCCAACGAAAAGCAACATCCCTTTTCGTTTTTGAAATGATTAAACTTACCGATGCTTTGTCAAATGTGCTAAGTCCGACACCAATTGCAAAGACAGGAAGACCCTGAAAACGAAAGCAAAAGGAAGGATATAAACCAGCTAACTAGTAAGTCATAATAACATTTCAATTGATGTAAAAATGCCGACAAAGATGTGAAAAAGATTATGATTAAGAATGAGCACCTCTCTTGTATATCCGGACAATCCAATGAGCTGCGAATCACGTATTGTTCTATATAAATCGTCAGGAATAATTGGTTTCTGAAAAACAAATCAGCATAGAAACTAGTAAAAAAAAAATAGAGGTGATAAAGAAACTATGTAAAGGATGAGGATAGAGAATAGAAACTTACAGATAATATATTGTCAATATGATTTTGTACTCTCCAGTTTAAACAATCAACCAACTGAAAACATGATCGAGATTCGAGAATATACATAAGGGTGACATTAACATAGAGTGAAAAACGATACATTATTGAGCAAAAAGATAGTTACACATACCATTTGGTAAGCCTTAGAAGGATCCCAATCCCTTGCTTTTAGAAAGCGAGTCAAGTTTTCAGTGACATATCCTTGATGAACATTCTGATCAATGATTGAGCAATTATTATTATTATTATTATTATTATTACTAATTAAGAATCCAATATTTGTATTTGATCAAAACTATGCTATTGCTAACTAACCTGAAAAGTTGTTTGCAATGGTTGGTCAACTTTGTGGATTAATGCCTGCAACTGATTCATGGCATCCATTAAGTGTTTTTTAGTAACTTGATACAAAAAAAAAGAATGAAATAGAGAGAAACAAACAAAGATTGATTGAAGTAATCTATCTATCTATGTATAAATATTGTTTGTTGTTATGATAGAGTTTGTTAGCAACAAACAACTAAACTAACTATCAACTTAAGAAAGAGAGATAGAAGTGAGTCAGTCAACATGTATTGTTAAGTCAAAGAAAGAGAAGATTCAATAAAGGTGCGCGGGTCTACCATACCACCAAGTCCTCTCTTCTATAGCTAAGTAATTTACACATCATCTATTAATTCTTACAAATATTCAATTCAATTCACTACGATTTTTCTTATTGGAAATGCCGAAAATTCAAAGCTTCAACAGCACAATCGTTGACTGGTAAATCACGCCGGCTATTTCCTGCGTCTTATTTTCTGTTTGTTCTAAAACGTTTCATAAACTCTATCCTTGTTTTCTTCTTCTTCTTGCTATTTACATGCATGTACACATCACATATTCTATATTCATTTTTCAATTAAACAAGGTTTAAAATATTCATTTATTTTAGTTTTAATTATGTCTTCAGTCCATGACATTTTTAGCTTTTTGTCCTTTCAAAAATATCATTAGAGGTACATATTTTTTTTGGGAAATGATTTTCTAATTTTTTTCTTTAGTAGATAGACGAAATAGACGAAATGACAAATTTTTTCTAATTTTCAACATTATGATATATATCATATTGAATATTCATCAAAACATTTTTTTAATCCTACACATTTTAAATGTTGGAAAGAAAGATATTAAAGTCAAATAATTTTGATATGCAAAGTTTCACACAATACCTGGCAATTTGAATCACAAACAATACAAAAGGCCCTCTTGTCATGGGAAAAGCTTTTTATTTTTATATGTCTAGCATTGCATTGCATGGCACACACATTCTGAGAATAATTTCATTTTAATTAAGAGAGTTTGTAGAAGCTAATATTTTATAACACTTTTGTATTATCCTGTATTGATTTTTTGATAGTCGATTGCAGAGATGCTTTCTCCATCGATATAAGTCATTGTTGGACCTAATTGAATATTCCAATTGCACTTGTGGTAAGTACAAATGTAAGGATCTTGTCTAAGAAGTGCCAAGTTAGAGGTCTGATTATGGTAATTTGTGAATGTCTCTTTTATGATCGTCATAGCCTCACTATTTATAGCCTCTCTAAAAGGTGTTAACGGAAAAAAAATAAGATAATGAAAAGAAAAAAAAAGCCAAATATCCAAATTTGTTTGAACATGGATAAAATGAGTTGAAATGTTTTCTCATATGTTAAAATTAATTAATTAACAGCGTGATATTGATTGAAACAAGTGATACAACGACGTCATTTGCATGGTTGGGTTTTTGAATTGAATCAATTATATATCATACCATCTTTGTGATCATTCCGACTCTTCATACATTGCGTCTGCCGTCTAGTGACAATCATTTTGCTTAGTTTCTTTTTATTTTGTTAACCATCAATTGTTTTTTATATAACCAATCAAAAGAATATAAGAATATCCATTAGAATGTTATTTGGACTTTGGAATACTAGTATTTTTTTTAGACATTTGATTAAATTATATACTAATGTATCAATAAATGTCAACTAATTTTTCACTCATGGAGGAGGAAGATTTAGTTTTTATTTTACCTTACGGTATTCCCTTGTCAATTTCAATTAAAAATTCAACACCATCAAAAGATTTGAAGACTTCACGGTTAAAACACACTACTTAAAAACATACGTTTTAGTCCTTAGATATGACAGATCGATTGACAAGGAGTTAGATTATATGTGAACTTGTCACATATGCATCTAACATTCACATTATATATTTAACATCTTGACAGTTTAATAGAAAGATAAAATTTAGATTTTTTTTATTTTATTAAAATCATACAAAGTTCAAAACCTTATTGTTTAATTTAAGTATTCAAATTATTGCGTCTCTTACGATTTCAAGGACCAAATTTTTTATATACCTGTGCACAAATTAACATCTTTATTTTTATTTTTTTTAAAGGAAATTAACATCTATAAATATTACTATGTAAATTTGCAAGGTATCACAATACCCTAAACTTCGTCTAATAAAAAATTTACCGGCCAATATTTGCATGGTCACAAACACATCTTTAATTATTTAATCACACGACGAAAAAAATACAAAGAAAAAAAATCAATATTTTTATTAAAATAATAATAATTTTTTTGAAGGATTAAAATAATTAAATGATGTGTATGTTTTTTCTCGTCTAAATTTTTTAGAAACACTTTTTTTTTTCTCCCCTAAACGATTTGAATTTATAATTGTGACCATGTAAAATTATCCAATTTTTTACTAAAAGATATCCAAATTTACTATGTTTTACATTTGGTCAATCCAGTTGAGCATCCCAATGTTTTATGTTTATTTGAAGATGAAAATGAATAAATATAAAGGAACTCCCCTGTCTTAATTAGTCCATTCCTCTTCTTCTCTCTTATTAGCGAGAAAAAACACACACAAACACAAACATGTAAATAATTGCTCTCTATTATACACAAACAAACAAACAAGAACCAACCATTAAAAATGTCGTCGGCCAAGTCAACGGAGATCTTGGAGCAACATTCACATTCATCCCAAATAATGTTGAACAACTACGGCACCGGATTCAATGAGATTGAGGAGGTTGATGAAAGCATTGGAACCATCAACCACCACTTTGATGATAATATTGATAATGAAATTGAAGAAGAAGAAGAAGAGTCATGTGTTTATGTGGCAGTTGGTAAGAGCAATACAAGCATGGAAGCTCTATCATGGACACTCAATAACTTGTTCACTACTACTCACTCTACCAATACCATTCTCTATCTCATACATGTTTTCCCCGAGATCAAACACATTCCAAATCCATGTAATAATTTCTCATCTATTTATTTATTTATTTATTTATTTATATAGATCTAAATCTAATTATAAAGATGTGTCATGCAGTGGGAGTAGGGATGGTTCCAAGGAATCAAGTGAGTGCTGAGCAGGTGGAGAGTTATATGGATCAAGAAAAAGATAAGAGGAGACAACTCCTTCACAAATTTCTTCAATCTTGCTCTATTTCTAAGGTTAAGGTTGATACCATCCTAATAGAGAGTGACTTGGTTGCAAAGGCCATCCTCGACCTTATTCCCATTCTTCAAATCACCAATTTAATTATTGGAGCAAACAAATCCCATCTAAGGTATGTAGTATTTATTTAGAGTAAAAAATCAAACATTAATTTCTTTTAAATTTAATTAAGCATTTTTTACTATCAGAAAATTAAAATCAAGGAAAGGAAGTGGCAGTGTGGGCGATCAAGTACTAAAGAGTGCACCAGAAAGTTGCAAGGTCAGAATTATATGTGAAGGGAAGGAAGTAAATGAGCAAATGATGTTATCCTCACCCTCTCCTCAGATATTTACTACTACCAACTCTGTTAATAACGATACTTTCGTGAACACTAAAGAAAATGATTCAGTTTTATGCTGTTTCAAGCCCAAGTTTAAATGACTATACATTCATTCATATTCATCGTCATGTGTTACTCAATAGGTATATACCTCTGTATAATGGATGGTTTTGAAACCAGAAAGAATATATATACTTTTCACATGTACTACATTATGTTGTATACAGTTTGAGTTGTATTGGATTTGCTAATGAACTTTTTCACATCAATATGCAGTAACTTTTATCTTGAACAAGAGCTAGACTTCATAATTCAACATTTATATGGTTGTATTTAGCCTTTCATTTTCTGGTTTGTCACAATATTGTATTCTAGATTATAATTTATACGAAAATGTTAACAAGTGTCATTTGGAGATTGTTTAAACATTTTAATGTAGTAAATTTTCATTAAAACATGTACGGTTAGAACTTGTATTTTTAAAATAAAATTTCTATTTTAGGTTGTTTAAACAATACACTTATGCACTTGTTTGCAAAACCATGACAATCGATTACGATTATATTAACAAACACACATGAGACAAGCCTTTTTTATATTATCCCTTATATTATCAAACACAAAAATCTTTCTTTAGTAAACTAACCATGTGGTTTGACTTTCATGGGGTGTGTGGCCCCACAAAAGGCATATTCTGGTTCTGGTTCTCTCTTGACCCAATCAATATTCATTATGCTATTATAGTATACGTGTGTATACACAATACACATCATATATCAACTATACATCTCAATAACAATAACGTAATGAAGACTCAAGTCAGTCAATGAATGATTTTTGCATTGTTTTCGCGCAAGATTAATGCTTCTGTAGCGTGTAAAAATGCTATTGATTTGTTGACAAGGACATGTGCTTTCAAATTAGTCTTTGTGATTTATCAAAAATTAGACTGTGTTTCTCTAAAAAGAAAATGGAAAAAAAAGTCTTTGTGAAAAGCATGTAAGAGCACATATTTGGTCCGTTTGTTATAAATTAAAATAAAAGTGATTTTTTTATAAAATAATTTAGAGATTAATTTTTAGAGATTTTATGAAAAATCAGAATCTATTTTGTGTTTGTTTACGGTAAAAAAAAACCACTTTTTTTAAACAAATAATTTAGATTGTTTGAATTCGGCTATATAAAAATATATTTTTTTACAAAATTAGTTCAATCTTTTAATCCATATTTTCTCTCTCCTCTAAAAAAATCTATTTTTTAAAGAGTTGCTCTTAACAACTTCTCATTTGAAGCTGTTTTTAGATTATTTTTACATTCTGATTTTTTTAAAAAGATGTAACAAACAAATGCAATACTCTTAAAAGTGATTATTTCTTTAAAATAAGCGATTTATTCTTAAAAAAACTATAACAAACGGGCTCACTAATTGTCATGAATAGCAAATATTTAACGGAAGAAATTAATTTTTAACTTTTCAAAAAGTAATTCTTAAAAAAAAAAAACTTTTCAAAAAGTAAATTGTCACAATTTTTAATATATATAATTTTTATTTTTTGTATACCCAACACATGTTTGCATTTCCCGGTAAAATATTTTGTATTGATCTCAATTTTGTAAAACCTTTCACATATTCTTAGCCACTAGCTTTCGACTATGTAAAACAGTCTCAAATTTATCATGAAATCACAAAAATTCAAAATAATAAGCCTTTGGAACCTAGATTGGAAAAACGTTATTCAAGTTAGTCATAGAATTTTTTGAGTTGACCCTGCCTCAACTATTATTTGATCATTAAACATTCAACTCATTAGATCATTTGTTGTCTCTGACAACACTGTTTTACCCGTTGCCAGAAATATTTTCGCAACCTCTGAAAACGTCCCTTGAAATACTTTTGAATACGTTTATTGGGGTACGTTGTAGATGATAGTTTTAGAGCACCAATATAGTTAGATTGCTACTAATGTCATGATGCTTTCGCACGTTAAATTATATTCAATTTGTCAATATTATATATTCTTTTTTCAATTATATCAAATTTAATCGGAGGTTTTTTTAAAAATAAAATAAAATAGAATTTCATAATAGTTTATAGAAAGGGACACACAAATTTTACAAGAGGAAGGAGTAGTAGTATTTGAGTTGACTTGGAATCTTCTCGGCCAAGGTATGTAGAATATAACCAACACACCTTCCTTTGCACAACATAATAACAACATATTCTTGCCTTCAATTTTTCGTCTACAATCTCAACTAAGCATAAGTGAAGAATCATAGTGAATTGTTTTCTGATCTATTGTATACCATAGAGAAATTAAATTAAAGACCAATAATTATACAAGTTGATCACATGAACAAAACATTATATGTCATGCCAACTAAGCATGATATTAAAGATGTCGATTGCTTGCACTACTACGATGAAGAAATCTCCAGTTGTGGTTGTGGTTTTATTGGGTTCAAGAAAAGCCAAGTGTTTGATTACAATTTCGGTGATGATGATGATGGTGATTCAGAAGAGCTGTTTGAGATAAATTTGAAGAAGGAAAGTAGATTGGATTCAATAAGAGAAGAAGAGTGGTGTGAGAGCAGTACTGTGTTCTCTCTTGATATACACAATAATTTAGATGATGTTGTTTATGTGGCAGTGGGAACAAATTGTGGAAGTTCAAGCATGGAAGCACTTTCATGGACCTTGAAACATGCCGTGACCCCTTCTACAACTACTGTTTCTCTCCTACATGTTTTCCCTCAAGTCAAGCTAATTCCAACTCCATGTAAGTACTCTCATTCTTCTCTTATTTACAAACAAAAGTTACTATACTTCTTGACCTCGAACATAAGCATGCATAAATCACTAAATTTAACTTTAACTCCTTGTTATTCATTCAAAAATGCCTCTTATTAATTGCACATCATATAATCATAATTTAAAAAACGCATGCTACTATTATTTACTTATTTTTTTTCATTTTTTCTTTTTTGTGATTGTTATCAAATACTCCTTCCCCATCAAAAGAAACCCCTTGCAACGTGCTCCTCAATTTTTCTTTTGAAGTGCTGCTCAATTAATTCGTCGTTGTTTCTAAGTATTATAATTTGATTACGAAAAGAAATATTACAGCCTCCATTTTTTTGGTACATTTGACAATAATTTTTAACTTCATTTTTTGACAATATGTTTTTTTGGTACATTTGAGTATTTGACAATAATTTTTAACTAACCCAAAAACATAACCAAAACATTCAAAATAAGTTTTTTTTCTTTTCATAATCTTAAACAATTTGGACCATAGTCACAAGTTAAATAATCATTTCAGATTTTTTTTATTATCCTGAACTCATTTTTCATGCCATAAGAGCTGACTTTAATTGTACTTGGTTACTATGAATTTTAAAATCGTTGGTGGGTTTTTTAATATTCAAAGGCAATAGATGACATCGACAAATGATCAGTATAATATATTATTGGATTTTAAGTGTGAGTGATTATGTCTCACATCTATCTATTAGGAATGAAAAAAATGTTAGATATATAAGAGATGTCTTGAATGTTTAACTCAACACTCGCCTAGTTAATCTAACGTTGGACAAAGTCTATATTATTAGACAGTTCTTGACAAAACTATTACCACGCTCCCAGCGCACCCCTAGTCTAATGTTGGACAGAGTCCATATTATAGACGTCCCTTGAGAAAAATTAATTAGATAATAATATAAGAAATTTCTTTATATTATTGCCCTGATTTCATTTTCCTTCCCTTAGCTGATGACTTTAATTGTACTTGGTTTCTAGGAATTTTAAAACCTTTTGCGTATTTTTTTTGTTACATTCTTCCATTGCCAAAAAAATCTCTCATGAAAACATGTATACTATCTCACATTTTAATAAAGTGCTTTTTTTTAAGAGGTTGAAATAGAATATATTACCACATCAAAAAGCCCCATCTTAACACAAGGTGTACCAAGAACGAACATGAGAGTCAGAAACGATATATACACAAAAAGGAAAACCGGAACAGACAAAAAAAAAAAAACATAAAAAGTAGCAACCAATTAAATTAGCTTTATATTGATTTGTTTGTAAATTTATACTATCTTGAATGTTTAAATAGTGGGAAAGATTCCAAGGAGTCATGTAAATCTAGAGCATGTTAACATCCACTTGACCCAAGTGAAAAGCAAGAGGAAATTGCTACTTCAGAAATTCATGAAGCTATGTATTGAATCAAAGGTAACTAAATCATTTCTTGAAAATGTAATCTATCAGATGAGTTTAATAGGAATAAGATACATCATACATGAAACCTTATATATGTATTGATGGAGTAAATTTGAAGTACTAGCAGTAATAATGAAAAAGGTAACATACAGGTTAAGGTAGAAATGATGCTTATTGAGGGTGACAACGTTGCTGAAGCCATTGTGGACCTTGTAGGAAATCTAAATATAAGAAAATTGGTGATTGGAACTACCCAATCTAATCTAAGGTAACATACCTTGTCTACAAACAACTCATGTGTGACACTACTCTACATTAATTAATAACATGATCTAAATGTTTTTATTATTTGAATTTGAATATTGAGTAGCAAAAAAGGGCCAGGAAGACAAAATTCCATTGCGGACATGGTGTTAAAAAGCGTACAAGAAAGTTGTGATGTGAAAATCATATGTGAAGGAAAAGAAGTGATCGACCAGATGATTAATGGGTCCACTTCAAAATCAAAACACACCAGAAACAGTAGCAGTTCCACAATTTCTCATCAAGTAGAGGAATCCCATGGTGGTTTTGTCCCACTCAAGCTTTTGATGCCCAATCTATCATGGTTATTTAGGTCCAGATTTTTATCACCAAGATGAGTGAATATTACAGATGTATATACATACAAGAATAGTTTTTTTTTTGTAAACAAGAAACTTACCCTGTACTCTATATATTTATCATCTCCTTAACATTTTCTCTTTTACTAATCCAAATGAATCCTCGCTAAAAGGAGAGGCATGTGATTGCCATCATGTCTTCTTTTCAACCATATCGATCCATAACAACAGAAGATAGGGTTAGCTCCCTTCCAGATTCAATTCTGTCTCACATTTTCTCTTTTCTCCCAACAAAAGACTCCGTCGCCACAAGCATCCTCTCGAAGCAGTGGAATCCATTATGTTTTTTAGTTCTCGATCTCAACTTCGACAGTTAAACCTTCTAAGACTTTGTCACCTTTAGCCATGTCGTATACTCGGTCATTGTATCACGAGAAATCACGCTGCCAATACGATCACTTAATTTGCCTCAAATTTGGCGACATCAACGATATCAACATATATATTAATGCAGCAATACAAAGAGGAATAGAAAACCTAGACATTGACATGTAGGAGGATGTTAATGGATTAACCAGTAGCATTTTTAGTTGCAAGACACTCACTGATCTAAAATTGAATAACCTGTTTGTGAAAGATGACAATTATCAAGCAAATCTCCCTTTACTCAAAGTTCTCTGTATAGATATTATGAGGTTCACTTATCAAGCAACTATTACCGAGTTTTTCTAAGGTTGTCCCATTATAGAGGAATTGCAAACAAAGACTGCTGCGTTTTATTTGAGGAAGCTTAATCCAAAAACACCCAACTTGATGAGAACAAGTATTCCAAGTCAACATATTTCTGCCTACTTTGTTTCTAGGGTAGAGATTTTTCGTCTAAATATGGTATGAACTAAGTTCGATTTGTAATATTTTGTCTATGTCAATATTAAAACCAACCCGGTATGGTTTCTAACGTTTTGTTTATTAACACACTCCCAATCTACAACATCGTACCATTAATCAGGTATTGCATATATTAAGATAATTTAATGATTTAATTTATTAACACAACCTCTACATATCTGTTTTAACTTACTTGAATTGTGTGCAGGACATGGAAAATGAAATTTATGAGTACAATTGGCAAGAACCACATACTGTTCCGAAAGGTTTTCATCTCAGCTAAGAACTTGCTTGTTTGTGGGTTTTAGAGGAAGAAAGTGTGACCTTCAATGTGCAGAGTATGTTATGAAACATGCAAAAGTATTACGTAGCATGACAATTCACAGTGCCTCTTCCATAAATTTAAATGCAAAGCACGAAATATTACGGAAATTAGCTGTGTGTCCAAGGGGCTGTAAACTTATATTTGATTGATGAGGACTAGAATATATTTATAATTCCAAGTTTTATATGTCTAGTTTTTATGTTAGAATATAGTAACAGGATTTGATGGTGTTTGAAAGACATGGACTCTTCCTCATTTTGTCCACTACCTCATATATAATCTCAATAATATATTGGCTTTTATGTAATTAAAATTTAAAATCCATTCTATCTCCTCTCAATTTTTATTTTCCTTTTCTTACCGGTATATTTTTATTTTATTTTCCTTTTTCTTAAGTTTGCTCTCTTCCACATTAGGGTATATGATGCATGTACACGACTTGCCTAAAGAATGAACAGGTAGTTTTATACTAGAAAAGAAACTTTTTTTAAATAAAATCTTTCGGCTAGGGCAAGAAAATGCCCTGTGTCCATTGTGGACCATGTTTACGAACCATAGAATTAAGTCTCACTGGATTCTAAAATGCAAGCTTCACACTTCATACTAGAGCATGAAAACTTGAAGGTTCGGAATATAGAGAATGGTGGAAGTGAGAGATCAATGAAAGAAAGTGATGTGGAAGAAGGAATGTCATCTGAAAGGAATATTGGATTAGTTTAATAGTGCCTTAAAGGTACACCACCATGTATAATTGTATATAAAACTAGTTGGTTTGTTATGTTACTAATTGGTGGGATGTATGTGTATCTTGAAGTCCCATTTCGGTTATCAGATGGATAGGAATATGATTATTCTAATTTTTGCGAATAGTTATCGAATGGATAACAAGTACAGAATTTTCAATATTACATGGCCTGGTTTCATTCCTACAGGCATTACGACCGTTTGGATTGGTGTGACTGCTGCAATTCCTATTGTTTTGTTCGTGCGGTTAAGCGATTGACAGAGCTTGCAGCAGAATTCAGTAAGGAAGGAGATCTAATCTAATTAAGAAGTGGAACTTTGGAGGTTAATAGCATATTGGTTTACATCAAGTCTGTTGGTGTGTTTTGCATTCCAAATCGAAATTCAGTTCCAGCTTCATGTTGTTCAACATTTTCCGTCTCGCCACCAATGCTTTTCCTAAAAGCTAGTTTCTTCCATTTAAAGAAACCTTTCTTCTTCTCAGCCATCTTTTCCATCTGTGCTTGCATGACATTGCACTGACTTTGCAGCCTGTAAACATCTTCCTTCAGTTTTATTTATCTCCATTTGTTGCGTGTTCATTTTGCGCTTAGAAAGACACCGTGCTGGTCGGTCAAGCACACCATCGTATCCACTTGGACTCCTCAAGCTACTGAAAGAAGCACTCCAATCAATGTGTCGGTTGAGTTTCGTTTGTTCATAGAAGATAACTTGAATAACAGCTCTCACTGCAGGCAACCGTTCGTTTTGAGCTGCATGAAGTGAGGCTTCTGGTGAGTTTCCTGCTATCAATCAACCTACACAGACTTTTCCTTTCTTGCTTCGGACACACTTGGATGTGCCTATAACAAAAATAAAGTAGACAGTCTCACATTAGATGAGATACTGATTGAATAAATGGATTTAGATTGCATGCTGTTGGAATTCCATGCAGTCAAGACATCGGTAATTATTGGATCAAGATCACACGGTCTATATTTTAAGCTTGGTATTTTTACTATTTAAAAAGAAATAAAATCTGCATGTTTTCTGCACTGTCCAACCTTGATCTTCCAACCTTGATCAAATTACCACCGATGTGCATGAATGCACAACATTCTCACTGGATACAACCCAAATGTTTTATGCATTGTAATCATGAAATGTATATGATTGCATTATTATTGATTAATACTCCCTCCGTCCCTTAATATAACCCCCTATTGCTTTTTTCACATTTCTTAAGAAATGTTGTTGGTGTAGTTAATGTGTCTGTTTTATAGTACAATTTTACAAAATTAACCTCATTAAAGAGATAAAGTGAAAAGTCAATTTATTGTACTTTTAGAATTAGTAGTAGTATTAAATAAGGGTATCTATGGAAAAAAATAATTAATGTGTGTTGTAATTTGAAAAGGGGGTTATATTTAGGGACAAAAAAAAAACAAAAGGGGGGTTATATTAAGGGACGGAGGGAGTATGTGGGAAGACTAACTACTGAGATGGCCTAGTTATAAATGTATGTTACTTGAATTTAGAAGAAAATTAATGTGCTTTTTGGAATCAAGTAATAATAAATATACGTATCTATAAGGAAGGAAGTTCTAAGCTTTGACATCTACACTATATAGAGTTTTCATATCCTCAAGAATCATTAATTATGATCCATTTCAGTAAAACAGGCACATCACATTTTGCATGCATCAGTATATATGCGAACAAGAGAAAAACCATGTAGAGAAATGTTCATTGCAACTAGAGATCGAATTAATCCTATTTGTATAAATGTGAAGATTAATCTCCTCAAAATAAAATAGATCCATTTAAGAAATTGATATCTTCCAACAATTTTTTCATTTGCGCTAACAAGAGATCGAATTCTTCTAACAATTTTTTCATTCGCGTTAACAAGAGATCGAATTATGAACCAAATGATTAAAGAAACTTGAATATTACTATTTATGTCACACTATATTGTTGATTATCCTAATTTTATTTTTTTTATCACTGGGATAGAAGACACCAATTTCTTTAAATATATTAATAAATTTTTTACTGTTTTTTATAAGTAGTTTAGTGATTAAAAAATTATTTTTTAAAGATAAATAAGTAAAGTGACTAAAATTGAACTCGTACGTATATCTAAAAAATGAGTATAGGGGGTAGTCTGAAATTGAAAGAGAAATACTAATCGAGATCCAGGGTTATAAAAGGAAAGAATGATGAATTAATAACTAAACAGTATTGATTTAGTTATCGAATCGAATCTCTCTCATCATCCCCTCCCCTCCCCTCCTGCAATTAACCAAGCGATACCGCTAATTCTTAAACTCTCTCTCTCTCCATCCAACCACCATGAAACGATCCACCGATGAATTGGCTCCCGTCCCCGCCACCGCCATCCCCAAACCAGTATTCCTCACCAAAGCCCAACGTGAACAGCAAGCACTCGAACGCCGCCACAATCAAGTCGCCGGTCACAAACGCGACCAAGAAGAACTTCTCCTTTCCACTAATAACCACAACAACCGCTCCTCCGATCCCAAACCCTCTGATTCCGACCGCCGTGACCGTGACCGTGACCGTGGTCACGATCGAGACAGTTACAGAGAAAGAGAAAGAGAACGTGATAGGGAAAGGGAAAGAGACAGAGATAACCGAGATCGTGAACGAAGAAATCGAGATAAAGAACGTGAAGAAGAGAATAAAGCTCGTGAACGTGCTCGATTGGAGAAGCTTGCGGAACGAGAACGTGAAAAGGAGCTTGAATCGATTAAGGAACAATACCTAGGTTCAAAAAAACCTAAAAAAAGGGTTATTAAACCTAGTGAGAAATTTCGATTTTCTTTTGATTGGGAAAATACTGAAGATACTTCGCGTGATATGAATGTTCTTTATCAAAACCCTCATGAAGCTCAGCTTCTTTTTGGCCGAGGGTTTAGAGCTGGAATGGATCGGCGTGAGCAGAAGAAGCTTGCAGCGAAGCATGAGAAAGAGATGAGGGATCAGATTAGGAAGAAGGATGGTGTGGAGGAGAAGCCCGAGGAAGCTGATGCTCAGCGGCGTAAGGAGGAGGCTGCTGATGCTTATGATACGTTTGATATGAGGGTCGATCGTCATTGGAGTGAGAAGAAGCTTGAGGAAATGACCGAGAGGGATTGGCGTATATTTAGGGAGGATTATAACATTTCTTACAAGGGTTCCAAGATTCCAAGGCCTATGAGGAGTTGGGTTGAGAGTAAGTTGAGTCAAGAGCTTTTGAAGGCTGTAGAGAAGGCTGGTTATAAAACCCCTTCTCCCATTCAGATGGCTGCTATTCCGCTTGGACTTCAGCAGCGCGATGTTATCGGTGTTGCTGAGACGGGTTCTGGGAAGACTGCTGCGTTTGTTTTGCCTATGCTGAGTTATATAACTAGGCTTCCTCCTATTAGTGAGGAGAATGAAGCGGAGGGTCCTTATGCTGTTGTTATGGCGCCGACTCGTGAGCTTGCTCAGCAGATTGAGGATGAGACAGTTAAATTTGCTCAGTATATGGGGATTAAAGTTGTTTCCATTGTTGGTGGCCAGTCCATTGAGGAGCAAGGATTTAAGATAAGACAGGGTTGTGAAATTGTGATTGCGACTCCTGGTCGTTTGATTGATTGCTTGGAGCGTCGCTATGCGGTTCTTAATCAGTGTAATTATGTTGTTCTTGATGAGGCTGATCGTATGATTGATATGGGGTTTGAGCCGCAGGTCATGGGTGTGTTGGATGCTATGCCTTCGAGTAATCTCAAACCAGAGAATGAAGACGAGGAGCTTGATGAGAAGAGGATTTATAGGACTACTTATATGTTTAGTGCTACCATGCCTCCTGCGGTGGAGAGGCTTGCTAGAAAGTATTTGAGGAACCCTGTTGTGGTGACTATAGGTACTGCTGGAAAAGCAACTGACTTGATCAGCCAGCATGTGATCATGATGAAGGAATCTGAGAAAAATTATAAGCTTCAGAGATTGTTGGATGAGCTTAATGACAAGACTGCGATTGTGTTTGTCAACACCAAGAAGAGCGCTGATTTTCTTGCTAAGAATTTGGACAAGGAAGGTTATCGCGTGACCACTTTGCATGGAGGGAAATCACAGGATCAGAGGGAGATTAGTCTTGAAGGATTTAGGACCAAGAGATATAATGTGCTTGTTGCAACTGATGTTGCTGGACGTGGTATTGACATTCCTGATGTGGCTCATGTTATCAACTATGATATGCCTGGGAATATTGAAATGTACACCCATCGTATTGGGCGTACTGGTCGTGCAGGAAAGACGGGTGTGGCTACAACATTCCTGACTCTTCAGGACACTGATGTCTTTTATGAACTTAAGCAGATGCTCATTCAGAGTAACAGTCCTGTTCCACCTGAATTGGCAAGGCATGAAGCTTCCAAATTCAAGCCAGGATCTATTCCCGACAGACCACCTAGGCGAAATGACACTGTTTTTGCCCATTAGAGAACTTTCTTGAGGTTTAAAGGCATATATGTGTATTGCAGGTAATAATATCAATGAATATTTTGCAAGTGATGCTTAGGAGCCTAATATGTGCGGTTATATATAGGATCGTGTATAAAGTTCAATTAAGGCATTCCTTTTGTCCTGATATCATTGCCAATGCTATTGTTATGTCTGACTACAGTTGCTACCTGTTTATTATATTTCTAACAAGAATTGATAATTTTAGATGACAATCTTTTGATTGGTCTTGTTATTTGGCATTAATCTTTGTTTTTGTCATTTCAGGTTAATGTTTGTCTTTTATGATTTTGTTTATTGCTTTCTGTAGGTTGTGCTAAGCTACTTTATGAAAATTTGATGATGTCAAATCATTGAGATGTTCTAAGTGCTTGTATGTATGAATTAGTCTTTTGTGTTACAGGCTGCTCTAAGTTGTAGTTATACTATGATTCTATCTGTGGTGGCATTATCACATTTTATTTACTAAAAACTGTGGCTGGCACAGTTCTAAAACCGAAAGCACCATGGTTAGCAATCCTTATCCACTTTGAAGAATGTAACTATGTTCAGAAAATTGGAGCTACTGATCTATTCGGTGGCCGCCTATATAGTCAATCCTAGATAGTGTCATAGTTGTAGCATGTTAGGCGCTATTTGATCTCTTTTTTTTTTTTTTTTTGTTGATAAATATCAAGAACGCGTAGTCTTGTGGGAAATTGGTATTGTCGTAGAGGCTGAGGAAAGGGTAGATATTAACAATAAATGGGGAGCCGTTTGAGTTGAGGAACTGAACTAGCTGAGTCATGATTTGGGTTAGATCAGGACAGAATATCCCTTGTGAAGGAATTGAGGATTCTTATTTCTTAGACATCTGCATTGCTTGGAACAACTAGTTTTATTGAACTAGCAAGCTTTGCTTTCGCTAAAGACTGTTGTAGATTGAGCACTATAGGCATGACTAGGTTCTGAAATTGACCATTATAACTTTTAAGAAATGGCTCATTTCCAACTGCAACATACCTGTAGGTTCTTGGCCATCGATGTGTCATTGTTGTGTCTAATGCTTATGTCGGAGCTGCATAGGTCAGAAGTGGACCAAAAGGACATGAAATTCAGAGCTTCTACTAAACATAACAACTCTAGGTTCTTGGCCATATATATATTATCCGATAATATGATCAACCAAAGCCTGTGTTCAAAAGAAAAAGTTCATTTGCATGATGCATGATATTTTACTTAAACATGCAAGCCATACTCTTCAAGCTAACTCAAAAAATATTCTTATTCTTGAGAGTATATCAGTCTTGTACTTTAATTTCTTCGACTGTCGAAGAAATTAAATAAAAAATGTTGGAACACGAGAAAGGAGCTGATTCTTGAGATAGTACTATTTACTGTAAAAGGCAAAAGCTATCTAGAAATTTGAAAGGTAAAATCATTTAGATCCATTCCAGCTTGACTTATAGTTGTTGATTTTGAAAGAGGAAGAAAGTGATAGAAGCATATAACACAGTGATAACGTAGTACAACCAAGTTAGAAGTTACCAACCTGGTATCAGCTCCACCTTTGCCTGTGTAAGCAGAGACGCTCTGGCGAATCCACAAATCAGAAGCAGCAGGGGAGGAACTCAAAAGAGACAACATCCCATGAGTGCCTTAAGAACATCAGCCTCTGCCTCAAACAATTTCACTTTTGTGATCTTGTTGTCTTTTAAGAGATCAACCACAGTCGAAGGCTTCAACTTGCCGAATTAAACCGTGCCCCAAATTAGCCATATCAAACCTGTTGCAGGGCTCTGGAAATGTTTTACCTTGCTCTTTGGTTGGGAATTAACAAAGCTAACGCTCACTCATCACATCACTCAGATTCTATGGCACATACAAACGTTGTCTTTTTTTTTTTTTTTTTGCCTTCAATTCAAGACAGTTCAGTATCCTTTTGATTTATTTATGGTTATACAGTTTTGAAATATATATCTTTCTTACTAAAGCTTGTCTGGTCAAGCAAATGTTCACCCTAATTTTAACCTAATCTTTTCCCTCCATCCCCCAAGCAATTAATTTTCGTGAGTGGTTTTCCTACTCAACATGCTAGGTTCAATTTTTAAATTTCCCTCCCATAGCCGTTGGAGTCTGCCGATGCATGAATGTAATGCAATTAATGACCACTATCTTCATTGCTATGTTTCCAATGCTCAAATTTTCAATGCTTTCTCTTCCCCATGCTTAGATTTTCGTATGTTATTTATATAGGAGTTCTGTTAACAATTTGCTTTGCCTTTTCCAAACCTTATTACCTCTTAATCTGGTTATTTGGTAAGATACATCATGACAGATAGACCTTTTTTATTTGAGGATAGTTGGTTTATCTTTAGTTGCCGACCTTTTTCTTAATGTGTTACTAATTTGAATGGCTAAAAGAGATTATTGATTCGTTGGAGGTACAAATTGCTTTGAATTGGAATAGTGAATTTAGGACTATTCTCCAACGACAACATGGTAGTTGGCAGGAATTACATTGATGTTGTCCCTCTCTACTATTGCAGATTCAAGTTTGTATCGTCTTCAATATTCATCCAAATTCCCTCTTCTACAAATTAAATAGAGTGATTACTCATAACTCTGGCATTGAGAAGAGCATATATAACTCCATTTTGCATATTAGTTTTAGTCCTTTTTTTTAATTAATATTAGTTTTATTCCTTGATCTCTAAGTTCTTTTTATATTTCACGTTATTTTTCCCCCCAATATAATGCAATTGGCTCACCAAAAAACTATATGTTATAGCACAAGAATTCTACTGGTATTGATATTTTTTTTCATTGACAGATTCATATTGTAGCATTTCAGAAAGAGAAAGAAATATGATATTTATAGCATGGTTCTCAATGGAAGGAAGATAGTAACAATGACCAAAATATAGAAAGTTTAAGCCACTCCACATTATTATTGTTGAGATTATGAAATGAGAAATTCTTTGTATATATCTTTAAACTTATATATAAATCATTATTTTTTTTGGATTTTACCTTAGGTTCATAAGCAAATCGCATAGCATATTATCTCTTTTGTTCCAAAAGTGAAGTGTGGATTTCATTTGTTCTTTTAGTATATTAGTTCTCATATGATAATCTTTGTTTATGTTTTGTTATAAAGTCAATTACAAATGTGTATATATGAAAATCAATCACCCTCGGTAGTAGTTCTAAGCTATTAATTGAATAACTTCCTTTAAACCTCAATGCGGAAACTCAACAAATGGTTTAGTCATCATCCAAAAAAGTACAAGGTTACCACCTATGAATGGTTATTTGTTACCCAAGCAAACAAATAAGTTTAATAAATTATGTTTTTGGATATGCAAAAAGTAAAGTAGACGTATTGGTAAGATTCAAATGTTAAGATTTTTATTGCAACATTTATCTCTATTAATTTCTTTTGTAATTTTTAATAGTATTAAACTATTTTGTAATTTTTATTTTTTTTAACTTTGCACCAATCAAGTTTAAAACTTGCTAATGTGTGGAATTTACTGTGTTGGGCTACATCTTTTTGATTCGATTTTAAGCCAACACAAATGTACACGACATTTTTGAGCTATGCTATGAATTATGACTACTTCTATTTACTTTATTCCACAATCGGATGAAATTTAAATTCAAAGATAATGGTATAAAAAAAATATGATTGTTTATCATACTATGTTTAATAGAACTATACAATATCACTCATTGATGTCTATTGCGGTTGGTAAGACCCGTGCGTCGCACGGGTCAAAAGTCTAGTATATATATATATTCTCAAATAACCAAGAAGGCATAAATCAATGTAACCATCACATTTGTATTTTTGTTGCGGCAATAGATTGATATCGATTTGGACAAGTAATATTTTTATTCTCTTAGCTTGTTCATACAATTGTTATGTTACCAGAAATAGTCAATTGAGTCACGACAATTAATGAACGAAATATCATGCATGGTTTGACTATAAAAGAAAAGATGATCAAATATAAATTAATAAACTTTACATTTTTAAAATATGTCACTTCGAAAAAATATCACTCAATTTTACGTTACACAAAACTGTGAAACTGAAAGAGGCAATACAAACAAAAAAGAAGTAAACTTAATGTTACAAAAATGAGATTCTTACATTGAATTTATAGTTTTTATTTTAAATAGAATTTTAGCTCATGCAAACTAACGTCATATGTGGTATAATAAGGCGACAATAGAGACTAAAAAGAACTATTTTGATTTTGCTTTATTCAAAAAAAAAAAATATTTAAGTGTATTTTCATTTAAATTGTTTATTAGCTTTATTAAAAAAAAATACATGTTGTTTATTAGCTTTTTACACATAATAAAACAAACAATAAAATTTATTACGTTTTGTTATTTATCTTTTTGCAATAATACTCTTAATAATTTAATATAATATTTTACCATGATCTGAGAAAAAACAAATGAATATATCATTTCATTTATTTAACGCCCTAGAATAAATAACTAGAAGTATTATGATAACCTAATAATTAATATTGGATTGAACATTCACAACTAAATAGAAACAAAATATTTCTGCAAATACGACAAATAAAAATGAACAAAAGAGTAATATTTATTAAAAAAAATTGAAATATTTATTATTATTGTTGTAGAAAAGGGTAAAGTTTTTTTTTTTTATTAAGAGAGCGTAATATTTTTATTAATCAACTTAAAAAATTCAACATATATTTTTAATTTAATTTTCTACTTTTGTAATTACATGTACAAAATGATTTTCATTAATAAAATTGTTATCTGAAAAACACATTAGACATGAGAAGGAGAGGAAACAAACCCTTTGGATGATTGCATTGCAGAGAGGGAAGAAGGACAAAGACAACCCAATTGTGTCTCCCTTTCTTTCCATGTTGAATATTCAAATTTTCCATTTATTATTATTATGATTCTTTTTATTTAATTTTCATTCCTCTAATTGATTTTGATCTTTTTGCATTTTCTTTAGTTTTCTCCATCTTTCAAATTCATCAACGATGAATTTGTAACCACTTTAAAAACGTATACTTATCAATTTTTAAAATCTTTTTTCATACATGCATTGGATCATGTGTTTGATCTGTGTTGATCAATTTGGTTGATTATTATTTTTAATAATAAAACAAATTTTTATGCATCTGCATTGCCATTTTGATAGATTTTTATGGGATGCATTATGATAAGAACAAAAACAAAATAAGTTCATATTTTTTGCCAAAGATTCTAGCTTTTATTATACGATGAAGCTCGTGGTTCGTGTGATTGAAGCGAAAAACTTGGTAGGTTTGGATTCCAATGGATTAAGTGAATTGTATGTGCGGTTGAAGTTGGGAAAACAGAGGTACAGAACAAAGGTGATAAAGAAGAATATGAATCCAAATTGGGATGAACAATTTTGCTTTTGGGTTGATGATCTTAAAGAATCACTTGTTATTTCTGTAAAGGATGAAGATAAGTTTATTAATAATCATTTGGTTGGAAGACTTAAACTTCCAATTTCACTTGTTTTTGATGAGGACATTAAATCCCTTGGCAATGCTTGGTACTCTTTGAAGCCAAAAAAGAAGAAGTCAAAGAATAAGGAATGTGGTATATTTGCTCATACCCTTATCCAATACTTAATTGATTACCCAACATTTATTTATATGGCATGGCATGATTGTTTCTTTTTCCATTTTTCGAAGAAAAAACTTTGATAGACAAATGTTAGGAAAATAGTAGTTATGTCTCTCAGCTTACCAACCTAACTATTTGAATGTTTTTTTTTATTGTATTATGTGAAATTTATGTTGGTATATTGGTTTCTTGCTAATTTATAGGGTGTAGATTGCATCAGATTTTGGATTGTATATCTTAAATGACCAATTGTATTAAGGGGAAAACATGTTGTTACTATTTGTGAATGTACTTGCCTATATAGATCATGTTATTGAACTTGAACTTAAATTATGATATCTAATTTCTTTTCTTGGACAGGTGAGATTCATTTGAGTATATTCCTTTCTCAGAATAATTCATCTGTAGATTTAAATGGTGCTAATGATCATTCGTTACTTCAAAGAAAATACAGTGATGCACTTACCTGTTCTCCTTCACAATCGTCCAATGGTCGTTCAAACTCATCTTCTCCTGTAAGGGAAGAAATTATATATTCGAAGGATGAGAAAAATTCTTCACAAAAATCATTTACTGGCCGACTTGCTCAAATATTTAATAAAGGTTCTGATCCGTCTTCGATTTCACCCAGTATAAGCATGGAATTAGAAACATCTGAAATGGATAAAACTGAAGTTGGTGAGATCAAAGTTGAGGATCAGTCTTCAAATGAAAGTTTTGAAGAAATTGTGAGAAAAATGCAGTCTGCCGATCAAGGAAGTGAAATTCCGAGCAATTTACCAGGAGGGGTTCTTATAGATCAGTTATATGTTATTGCAACCGAAGACTTGAATGTATTGCTATTTTCACCCGATTCAAATTTTCCCAAGTCATTAGCAGACATACAAGGTACTACAGAACTGCAAGTGAGTCCTTGGAAGTTAGAGAATGAGAATAAAAGCTTGAAACGTTCGCTTACATATGTCAAGGCTGCCACTAAATTATTGAAGGCTATCAAAGGCTATGAGGAACAAACATATTTAAAAGCTGATGGGAAGAACTTTGCTGTTCTGGCTAGTGTTAGCACCCCAGATGTTATGTATGGAAGCACATTCAAGGTGGAATTACTTTATCTGATCACACCTGGACCGGAGTTGTCATCAGAAGAACAATGTTCACGTCTGGTGATATCATGGAGAATGAATTTCTTACAAAGCACCATGATGAAAGGAATGATAGAAAATGGAGCTCGGCAAGGTATGAAGGAATCCTTCGATCAGTATGCCATTTTGTTATCTCAGACTGCTAAGCCTGTTGACTCAAAGGATCTTGGTTCCACCAAGGAACAAGTTTTGGCGTCGTTAAAGGCAGAGCCCCAATCAGATTGGAAGCTGGCAATGCAGTATTTCGCTAATTTTACATTCATCTCAACTTCCTTAATGGGGTTGTATGTTCTTATCCACATGTGGCTAGCTGCTCCTGTCATGATTCAAGGGCTTGAGTTTTTTGGACTTGACTTGCCAGACTCAATTAGTGAATTTGTTGTCTGTGTTGTTTTGGTTCTTCAAGGTCAACGCATGTTGGGTTTGATATCACGTTTCATGCGAGCTAGAAGACGAAAAGGTAATGCTTTAATGATATTTTAATTTACGAATTTACATGAATTTAAACTCTCATATTATAGGAAAAATATCAAGGAAAATGATAATCATTTTTTCTTCTTATGTTAGGTAGTGATCATGGAGTTAAAGCACAAGGAGATGGATGGCTGCTAACTGTGGCTTTAATTGAAGGAAGCAATATAGCGGCTGTTGATTCTGGTGGACTCTGTAATCCATATGTTGTTTTTACTTGCAATGGGAAAACAAGATCTAGCTCAATCAAGTTCCAAAAATATAACCCTTCATGGAATGGTGAGTATCATATTTTTTTTATCATTTAATTGCGCCATATTTCAAATACGAACTTCTTATTATCTGACCCCTGAGTATGGTTTTTCCCTGCATCTCATCTAGATCATTGTATGATGAATACTTATTTCTTAAGAACATTGTCAATCTTCGCAGAAATATTTGAATTTGATGCAATGGATGACCCTCCTTCTGTGTTGGAAGTGGAAGTTTATGATTTCGATGGACCCTTTGATGAAGATGCATCTGTAGGACACATCGAAATCAATTTCCTTAAAACAAACATATCAGATCTTGCTGAATTATGGATTTCTCTTGAAGGAAAGTTAGCCACGGCATGCCAATCTAAATTGCACTTGAAAGTTTTCTTGGACAACACTAGAGGTGGGAATGTTATAAAACACTACATAAGTAAAATGGAGAAAGAAGTGGGGAAGAAGGTACAGATCCATCTATGTTATTGAACCATTTGGTAGTTTTTATTTGCAGCATTGCGCTCAAGTATTATCGAGTTATGACCTTATTTGGGGTTTTTTTTATCCATGTACAACATTGTAGATTAATTTGCGGTCTCCTCAAACAAATTCAGCTTTCCAAAAACTCTTTGGACTTCCGCCTGAGGAGTTTCTCATCAACGATTTCACGTGTCATTTGAAAAGAAAAATGCCCCTACAGGTTTAGTTATTAAGTTATGTGATTTTGAAAGTGGTCAATTACTATATTCGTTTTAAATGGCACATGTTTCATGTTTCTTAAGTATTTTCTCATCGAGTTGCCAATGGGTCTCTGCAGGGCCGTCTATTTGTTTCAGCAAGAATACTTGGATTTCATGCAAATTTGTTTGGACACAAGACAAAATTCTTTTTGCTTTGGGAGGACATTGAAGACATTCAGGTCATTCCTCCTACATTTTCATCAATGGGTAGTCCAATAATTGTCATAACTCTTCGTCAAGGAAGAGGTGTGGATGCAAAGCATGGTGCAAAAAAGCAAGACGAACAAGGAAGACTCAAGTTCCATTTTCAGTCTTTTGTGTCTTACAATGTTGCAAACAGGTAGACTCAGTTTTTATGATTCTATATTCGCTCTTTCTTCTAGACACTTTTCTTCAATACTACAACTTGTATAAAAACATTCTTTGTTCACTATTTTTCTTTACCGTTGTATTTCATAATACTTGTGTGTTCATTTTGGTTGATGCATTGATTTTATGTTATAAGAACCGTATTGTCAATTGACAATTGCATCGCTTTTGGTAGATTTATATCTTGAATACTTTGTTACATGAAATATCAGACACGCAAGCCCATCTCATATTTTCTTCCAATTATATTTGATTATTGACACGGTATAGTTGTTTCTCGAGTGTCACCACTCCATAACTAGATTTTTTTGTGAAATGTTCTGACCACCTTATTTTAAAGGTATACTTTTCTTATCAACTTTTCCTAAGATACCTTTAAGAAACTATCTCAATAGTTAATAGTTTTAAGGATATTATTACATTCGTTGAATCTAAAAATGTTCATATGCTAATATAGGACTATCATGGCTCTTTGGAAGGCCAGATCTCTAAGTATTGAACAAAAGGTTCGATTAGTTGAAGACGATCCTGAAACCAGAAGTGTTGCTAGTGAAGAGAGTGGATCATTCCTTGGCAGCGACGACGTTAGCATGTCTGAGGTTCATTCTTGTGCTCTTCCAGTTCCTGTAATTTCCTTCTCTGTAAATTATTGGTCCCATTTTCTATATTCTTTTTTTAAATTTCACCGACATATGTGTTTGGTAATTATATTATAATTTTTTTAACTGTAATAGGTCAGCTTCTTTATGGATCTATTCAGTGGAGGTGATTTGGACTGTAGGGTCATGGAAAAATCTGGCTGTGTTAGTTATTCTTATACCCCTTGGGTATCTGAGAAGAAGGGTGTATTTGAAAGGGCGATATATTACAAATCTGAGAAGCGTATTTCACGTTATAAAGTTGAAGTAACAAGTACTCAACAAAAAACTATTTTAGATGGAAATGGTTGGCTTGTAGAAGAGGTTATGAACTTCCATGGAGTTCCTCTCGGTGATTATTTTAATGTGAGTAAGTCAATTTATCAAGTTCCTTCTGTTCTTTTTTAACGAATCTAACTTATTTGTTATATATCTTTGTTTCCAGAACTTACTCGTATTGCCACCTTGTTCTTTGATTTTGTCTAACGTATTATTGACTAGTATTTTTGAATTCCACAGTTACACCTTCGCTATCAAATTGATGATTTACTCCCAAAAGCAAAGGGATGTAAAGTTCAAGTATTATTTGGAATTGAATGGTTGAAAAATACAAAACATCAGAAAAGGATTACAAAGAACATTTTAAAAAATCTACAAGAACGAATAAAGTTGACCTTGAGTTTAGTTGAGAAGGAGTTTTTGGAAAAATAAGGAACGAATCATACGGAATTTGGCCTTCTACAATAGGAAATGTAGCTACCATTCTCACAACATCACAATCACTTCAGTAAATATCGATGTATCAAACTTGCTAGCGCTTTTGTCTGCTGGTGATCGATCCTATGATCTGAATGTCATCTATGTCACTTCATCTCTTTCAATGGTGATAAAATCACAACTATAATGATGCTGAAATTCATTCAGCTAAAAGATGTTGATTTGCTTCCGAAACTTGTTCATCAAGCTAGGTTAATGATCTGAGATATTACTAACTGTTATGTTGTAAATGGCAAGTTAGAGTCTAGCACTGTTAGATATCAAAATTTGTGTATTGCCACCATTTAGATGATAACGAGAGTCATGTATGTTGTATCATAGCTACTGATTTCTTTTCCTCCAAAGTATAGGTAATTTTGTAAAAGAAGTTTTCATAGGAATTACTTGTAAATGATTGTTTGGATCTGGGTACTCCATCATGTATATCCCAATTTCCTAGTAGATTTTAATTTATTTTTTTAGACAATCAGAATTATATGTATATGTAGGTCACATATAAGATGATTTTGATGTTATTTTTTTGTTATAAATTTAGATACAACAACAATATAATAATAATAATAATAACAACAACAACAACAAAAATTTAGAATATAGAATATAATTTTTCTGAGAGGATGTATAATATAATTTAATAGATAGTATTTTATGAATAATATAGATTTCATAGTAAGGACTTTGAATTTTACGAATTCAACTGGAACATTAAAATTTCTCATTGAGATATGAAATCTATAATTTTTCATAAAAATTTAAAATGTGTTTCTTCAAATGCAAGACAAATATCGCCTGTGTCAAATTTTTCTAAAATTTGTTAAGGTAATAATTTGATCTATATAATTGATCATGATCACGTTAGTAGAATAAAGTTTTGTTGTTGTTGATTATTTGATAGTAAGACAATAAGAAAATATTTAATAGTTGAATTATTAAAATATGTTATTTACAGTGGAGTCAAATTGCTCTTAGAGAATGTGTTAGATCCTCATTTATATAAAAATTTAAAGTAAATTGTCATTTTGTTAAGTGTAATTATAGTCTATGAATATATCGAAATTAAAAGAAGAAAAAAAACTATTAGTGTATCATTTGTTAATAATTTTATGAATTAAGCTAACAATGAAATATACATTTGAGGATCACTAACTATCCCTAAAAAAAAAAAAGGATCACTAATTAAGTAAAGACACTTTTGAAAATTAAACTAATTTAGAAAAAATGCATCCAATAATGTTGTGGTATTTTAATATATTTAAAGATTACATTGACATCGCTTTTTTATTTTTTTTATTTTACATTGACATCGCTTAACATTTAAAGGCTAAAACGATGGTTTATTTACAATATGATATTGAATAAATACTAGTAAAAAATATAATATATTTTAGATATCGTAAGATTCATATATTTGAGAATGTAAGTAGTATATTTCTTACTCTATCATTTTTTTTAACGGGACTCTATGATTTTAATATGTGGTCTTTCATGTTTTTTATTTTTGGCGCAAGACTTTGTTTTTTTTAGAAAATTAATATACAAATTAGTGGTCTTTCAAGTTTACTTCAGTTGATAGGGACAATGCATAATATATGAAAGGTGAACCCCGACCAACACCAAAATAAAAAGTGGTTTTTCAAGTATTTTTAGTTTTGGCGCAAGACTTTGTTTAGTTTTGGCGCAAGACTTTGTTTATTTTAGAAAACCAAACTAATTAATCATGTTTTTATTCTTTATACTCTTAAAAAAAAATGCACGCATGAGTGTATTTACTTCTATAAAATGAATTAAGGATAAAATATTTAAATTTATTATTTCTTAATACGTGTCTCTAAACCTTAAAAGATCAAAGATTGAAGATGAATGAAGTAATATATGTACCCAAATCTTAAAAGGAAAATGCTAATCAATATTTTAAAACATTGTTTAAGCACCTTAAAAACCTAAGAAGATGGAATATAAAAGAAGAAGAAAAAGATGAGAAATGGAATAAGTATTACTTTTGTCCATAAAATGATAAACAATATCTGACAAAATTGTAAACGCAGGATTTGCAATAAGATTCTTAGACAAAGGAACCAAATAGGACCATTACATTCAATGAAGCACATTAGTCAAACAAATAGAACCAAAAACCAAAATGTGGAGAACATTTTGGGGACACTCAACTCAACTTGACTGCTCAAATATGGAATGGGATGACCCTTTGCTCTCTAATTGTAGGTCCATAATGATGAAGTGTGAATTGACTATGGCCATTTTGAAGAAAGCCTTTCCAAGCCATACTTATTACCAAGTACATATATATACTCGCATGTCTTTGGCATTATTCATTATGTCTACACACCAATTTATGTTTCATGCTTTTTTAATTTCACCAAAAATTGCCCAAAAGCGACACGTGAGCATGATTCATATCTGCTGCTTTCTTAGATGTCAAGTTTTCAACTCCCACTTCACTAAGCCAGACATAATCATAACTAATTAACCACTTTTATAAGAAATTTCCCCCGTCTACGATTAAACACATCAATATTTGCATACTAATCAAAACCAATAATTGCAGTCAAAAAAATTAAAGCTACTAACAATTTACGTGTAAAAAACAACCTCTTTTTGATTGATTTTTTACCCACTACTGTATATAGATATGCATAGTATGTTGTGGTTGAAAATTTACAGCATGTGTAACAGCAAAAAGTGTATGGGTAGGTAAAGAGGGCGTTTATTAGCATGAAAAAGTAGATAAGATAAGATGTAATTGACTCATTACCTTTTAAATTAGCTGGAGAAAATGCATGGTAGCAAGTCATTTCCTTTGCCCTACTTACATACTAATACCTTCTTTACATGAGTCACTTTGCAATCTTGAATTTAAATTTTGTTTCTTCATTAAAATTCCTCGTACCAAGAAACTCCGATATAGATTTTCTATATTGGGGTAATTCTATTTGAAGTATTGTTAGACATTAAATATCGTCACATCTTATAACCGAGTTTTAAACTTGTTTATTGTGTTTGAGAGTTTAACCACTTCCGTTAAACTCAATTCTATTGGTAATCTGAAATTGATATTCTAGAACGATAATAATGATTAATTCGAAAAGAAAAAAGATGAGAAATGGAATAAGTATAGACCAAATCAACAGATAAATGGAATAAGTATAGTGCATTTAAATTTAGGGTGAGTGAATAAATATAGAGACCAAATTAACAATAAATTATTATATTTTTTTAAGGAAAATCGACGGTAAGTTATTGAAATACAAAAATCTAGTTGATATTAACAAGGTTCCTTAAAAAAAAAAATACAGGGGGCAATTAATTTGACGGTTAACAGAGTTAATAATTTTATAAAAATATTCATATTATCAATGACATAACTACCGCATCACTTGTGGTCATAAAGAATTCAAAGCTTCTCATTCTCAAAAAAGTCATCAACAAATTCAAAACCTGCGGGAAGGAAGATCTTCTTGGGCACAAATTAAGATTTCTAACTATGAATAAAGTGGGAAATTATGGCATCTATTCGATTGAGCATTACATCAAAAGTTGGACAGTTTCTTTCATCTCCTTTAAATATTAAATACTAAATGCATATCCATAGCGCAGCATGACCTAATAATTCTAAGTAAAAAGCACATCAATTAACATGCTTTGTACATTAACAAATGCATTTGCATTGAACTGTCCTAACCTGACTCTCTTCATATATATAAAGGCACATGGTTGGGGTTTTTCTCCATTTCATATGTCATTCTAGATAATATACTGCAGAATAAATAATTTCAAAGTCTAACCAGAAAACTCAAATGAAATTGATCATGATGATCGTTAAAAAGTACCTTAAAATCTTATTTTTATTTTTATTTTTTGTTATGCTTTTCAGCGCCCAGACGTAAGATTTTGCGCCCGGGTGCAGGAGACCTAATTGAGGCATGTTGCAAGGCTGTTGTTTTGCGCCCAGACGCAAATGTGCGGACAAATTTATAAAAAAAAGTAGTTTTAGTACAGTTCAAGGTAGAATTAGTGAAGGCTTTGGAAACACGATTCAAACAACTTGATTGTGAAATCAGTGAATTTCTTGGTCAAGGAAAAAGATTCGAGAAAAACTGTAGAATTAGGTTTGAAGATCGATAATTATACTTCTTTTTGGAATCTCTGTGTAAAGTTACTATCTTGATTAGTGGAACGGAAAGAGCTACTCTCCCTCAAAAGTAGATTATTCTTGGACTGAACCGGATAAATAACATTTTTCTTCTACCTCTTTCTCTTTGATATTGTTGTTTATTTTGTTCGTCATTATTATTGTGTTCCATTTGATTTTTGGTTGACATCAATTTACCCAACACATCAAGTAATGGCGAGACTTTGTTCGAATTCATAACAATGATGATGTTTATCATGCCCATCATAAGCTTCTGCTCATAGCTAGATATAAGACTCATTGGAAAAAAATTGGTGTTGATTACGAGTCTCACATTTGATGAGATATACTTAAAAATATATTTATAGATCATGGATAGCCATCAATTTACAAAAACAACTTATAAGGCAAAGATTACCTCTATTTATTGACACATTTTCAATAATCCATCTCATTAAATAGGACATGCCCTTCAAGAGTAGATATCTAGAGTGTAACATGTCTGATAATTATTATGACTTAATAGTAGGTGGCTTATGAATATTGAATATACTATAATATTATCTTAGAAATTGACTTGAGTAATTAAACTCCACTTTTATCTATAGATATGTATGTTAAGTAAATTTGCTTAGCTGTTTAAAATTGATTGACACCAAATTAAAACCAAACCCGTTGTTTTTGTCCTTGTATTTTAGGTGCTTAGAGTGGTTAGGACATCTTGTTTTAGGCAAATTAAGGGATTGGTGGTGGGGTTGTTTGTCCATGACACAGAATATGATCTATCTATATGGGTCCCAATTAAGAAAAAACAAGGTCAGCTAAACGATTGACGCACGAGTGGATCAGTGAACAGGAACACACGGAAGAGAATAGAAGAGAACAAACCCACACACATGAATTTAGAGTGTGATCTCCTCAAGGTTTTAAATTGCCCTCTACAATCGCACTACAAAAAATTTAACGTCTTCATTATTTTGATCACATCAACTATATTTTTTCATAATAAAAGTTTGCAAGCGAAACTTCGACAGCAACTACAATTTAAAACCATGATCTCATCCGTTGATGTGATATAATCAACGGCACAGAGAAAGACACGTGGCCGACATGCACATAAGGAAGTCCAAAACATGACTAATAGAAGAAGAAGAATATCCTAACTAAGGGTGAGGTATAGTGAGGGTAGCATGATGAGGGGTGCACACAGGATCTTTTATCTATGAATAGACTTGGTCCCATGCAACCTTCTTTCACTGCATGCTTTTTCATATTCAATCATACACCACCAATTTTCAACCTCTTTTTTACTCCTCAATTTTTTTCCATTCTAATATATCTACAACTATTGATCAATGAGTTTAATTATGATGGCATGCTTTTGATACATTACTATGTTGACTAATCCCAACGAACCACTCACTCTCTTTCTTCTCCCTAACACTTGATTAATTACCAAACATTGTGATTCATATACTCACTTCTCTTTAATTAGTTTCTCTCTCTCTCTCTCTGTGTTTCTAACACAAGTTACAGATACAGCCTATTCTCCTCTCTTTTTCTCAGTCTGTGAGGATTACATGCATAAAACCACAAAAGCACTCATATCTATCACCTTCACATGTTCATGTATGTTGGTACTATTAGCAACTAATTACTATATATGTCTCTAGCTTCAATTCAAATACTGATGCTAGCTACCTGTTTTATCTAATTTCTTCAATTTGTTCTACAGATACTTAAAAACTATGTACCTTTTTCAATTCTAAAGATACTTCAATGAGTAGCACCAATATTATATAGTTATACAGGTATGTTCTCTTCTCTTGTCTTCTTGCTGAACTCTCTAAAACTCTTGAGACATTTCCATTTTGTTACTTTAGTATTGTTTTCTGAAGTGCTTTATTTTGTTAATAGTATATTATAGAGAGATAAACAAGGGGTGGTAAGTTAATTATAGCCTTCCTCTTTTGACTTCCCACTCCTCAACCCTATTAATTAATAAATTAAAAGCTTAAATCTTATTTTTCTTTTGCTATAAAGATGAATATCACTTTTGGCAGAGGATAAGGAAAATTGAAGAAAAAGTTAGGTTCTGTTTAAAAAATTCCAAAAGTAAAGGGACAAAAATAAAATGAAAAAAAAAAAAAACTTTTTGTAGGAGGGTAAAAGGAAGAGTGCTTGAAAATTCCAGAAGCAAATGTCCACTTGATAGGCTAAAATGAATATCTTGCAGAATGTCAACCAAGAATCAAATACAAAATTACAAATGTCCCTGATTCAGTGGAGAGAAAGCTAGTTCATGATCGTAAATTGTGGTCCGCAACTGCAATTGAGGGAAGATGCAACTCCGGTTGCATTTTCATGTATTTTTCCACAATATAAAAGTTTGCAGCGTAACGAAACCGTGGCTGACTTATTATCTTAGACTTTTTATGAATTTTCATGGAGTTGAGGGATATGTGAGAGTTACATCTTGGATCTAAGAAAAAGGTGACTCAGATGCAATCTATTTGGTAGAGAAACATGAAATTGATTAGTGTCTTGCCACAAACACTGGTTTTTGCTTTACCAATATCTGTCTGTGAAAGGACAGACCATACTCCATGTCAGATTTCAACAACAAATGAATGAACAGTGAGCATGGCCTAGCACTAACATCATTTCCTCAATAAATTAAAATAACCATTAAGTGCATTTTCTTCTTCAGCTATTTGTTTCTCTTATATTATTATTATATTTTATTTGTATAAGATTTGAAGCAAATCTCAAACAAACCATGAAGATAGGATGGTTTTATCAAGTAATTAATGATGTAATGTTACACTAATTATTGATGAATAAAATTTAGAAGAAAAGAGAAACAAAGGTAGAAAGTTGGGTTCCAATTCTTGATTCCTATGTACTTAATGGGGAAGAAGAGAAATAATTGAGAGGACCATAGCAGTGGACCACTCCAAGTTTCAACTGAAAAAAAAGAAAGAAAAAGCATACACTAGTTTATGTATCAAATTCTTTAGAGACACAACACACCACAATGAAAGTGACTTAACAAAGTAGCCTCACAAAAACATTATCAATAATATTTGCTTTCTGTTAGGTAACACACTACTAGTAGTTTTTTATTGCTTTCTCTCGGATTTTCAGAATCATTGTCTGATTGGTGAGTGTATTAGTAGAGTACATTCTCGTTTTGGATGTACATATACAGTTATGTACACTGTAAAAATTCTATAATGATTGGCTTGCCTATTAGTTAATTCCAAACTCCCAACATGCTTATTCCTTTACCACCCATCAGTGAAAGCAATCATGTATGTTTATGCATGCATAATGCATTTTCTGCTATGGTCCTGCTTCTTTCCTTGTTATTATTAAATTAGGAAGGGTTGTGTGTGTATCCTTTTTGTATGAAACACACATGTGTCCTTCTAATGAAAGCAATTATGTTTGAGGCGGACAGAGAAACAATGATAAGAAATTACGACCTATTTTTGTAAAACTAACATCAAAACTAATATGCTAACAGTTTGTTTATACAAGCAAAAAATCAACTACAAAAATTTACAGGCTAGAGATAAAGTTTCTGGAAGGATTTTATGACTAGGGTCAACATTTTAACTCAATTATTACCACTTTCCGGTTATCCTCAGCTCCCTTTTTTCCATGTTTTTTCTTTTTTGAAAAAAAGGAGACACAACATTCAATATGTTTTATTAGTAACGTTAGTTTGTCTCCCAACACTTATTTCAGTTCACATTGTTGTTAGTTCAGTTTGTTTTTGCATATTTCATCAGGAACAGACACATGAGACAGAAAAAAAATCTGAAGCCTGATGTTGGTCAACAAGAGTATTCTTCATCCACTAGAGTTTTAATGTTTGAAGTTACTTCCAAAGGTACTACTACTAGAGAGTAGAGACAAGTGTGCAGTGTGTGACATCTAGCAAAGTTCTCTAAGCAGTGCTGTCATCTGGGAATGATGGCATAAACTGGAATTTCTTGTTTTTTTCTTTGGTTCATTGATGAAGTGACGACATCATTTTCTATGAATTGAAGAGCTTTCATATTTATATACAAATCAATGAGGTTGACTATTGCAAAATAAATCCAACTTCAGGTGTGAAAGTCACTCTTCTTGCATATTTCTTTTTTTCTTGTTTTGTTTTGTTTTGTTTTGTTTTTTCAGTCCTAACCGACAGTCACGACAACATGATATCATTCCTTGGACTTCTACTTCTACCTTCATCTTTTGTAGACTGATTTCTAATTTCCTTGTCCTCCATCCCTTTAATTTCTTGAAATGATGGAAAAAATATCTAATAAGTTTGTGTTGCCATGTTATTGCGTTTCATGGTACACTATTCAGCCAATTCTAATTATGTTCATCAATCTCATGACCTACTAGATATCCCTTTGGATTCACTTTTTCCATTAACCTTGACTTTATGGAATCTGTGGTGGTTTAATCTAAGGAACAGCCTTCTGAATTTGCAGGTACGGAAGTCGAGTCGAGTTTTTTTTTTTTTGTCTGTTTGGTATAAAAAACAACAAACAAAAATGAAGTTCATGAAACTTGGGACAAGGCCAGATACTTTCTACACTGAACAAGCTACCAGGTTATATTCATAGCAGCGTTTATTTCATTAACAATCACTGTACAATCCTTTCACAAACTAACATGTATTCTCATAAATGCAGGACATTGACATCAGAGATACCCTCAGACCTTGTAATACAAATCAACGATGTTACTTATCTGCTACACAAGGTATTAAGGACTTAGAACTCAATTGGTTATAAACCAAAATATTTTTATTTTAGTTCATCTATATAATTATGTTCTTTTTATCTGCAGTTTGCCCTTCTTCCAAAATGTGGACTCCTACAAAGGCTTTGCTATGATTCTAGTGATTCGGAGAGTTTTACTGTGGAGCTTCATGATATACCTGGAGGGGAAGATGCTTTTGAACTCTGTGCTAAGTTTTGTTATGGAATTTCAATCAACATTAGTGCTCATAACTTTGTATCTGCATTCTGTGCTGCCAAGTTCCTTAGAATGAACGACTCTATTGAGAAGGGAAACTTTGTAGGAAAGCTTGAGTCTTTCTTCAATTCATGCATTCTTGAAAGTTGGAAGGATCCTATTGCAACCCTTCAAACTACTGCTACATTACCAGAGTGGTCTGAGAATCTTGGTATTGTCAGAAAGTGCATTGATTCAATCATTGAGAAAATTCTCACACCCTCGCAACAGGTCAGAAACAAACTCTAACTTCTTCAAATTTCTGTGTATCAATGTTCTTTCTTTCTTTTTGTTACTTATAAATGACGATTCTGTGCAGGTGAAATGGTCCTTCACCTACACCAGACCCGGTTACACAAAAAAACAGCACCATTCTGTCCCAAAGGATTGGTGGACCGAGGATGTTTCTGATCTTGACATAGATCTTTTCAGGTGCATAATAATGGCTATTCGATCAACGTACGTGCTTCCACCACAGCTTATTGGTGAAGCTTTGCATGTCTATGCATGCCGGTGGCTACCGGGAATCACGAAGCTTAATAAAAGCTCAGGCAGTTCAGCATCTCAAACAGAAGAATCTAAGCTGAAAAACAGAAAAATTATTGAAACAATTGTAAGCATGATTCCTGCAGACAGAGGGTCTGTTTCAGTTGGCTTCTTGTTTAGACTTCTCAGCATTTCAATTCATTTGAATGCCTCATCAGTGATAAAGACAGAACTAATAAGGAGAGCAAGCTTACAGTTTGAGGAGGCAACAGTGAGTGACCTTCTTTATCCTTCAAAATCCTCTTCAGACCAGAATTATTATGATATAGAGTTAGTTCTAGCAGTGTTGGAAACTTTCTTGAAGCTTTGGAAAAGAATGTCCCCTGGTGCTGTGGATAACAGCTACTTTTTGAGATCAATCAGAAATGTAGGCAAACTCATAGATTCCTATCTTCAAGTGGTTGCTAGAGATGATAACATGCAAGTTTCAAAGTTTGTTTCTCTTGCTGAAACCGTGCCGAGCATTGCACGAGTAGACCACAATGATCTATACAAGGCAATTGACATCTATCTTAAGGTGGAGTACTGATACCATACCTTTTATGATTTTTCCTTCAACTAGAGTCAGATTGGTTTGAAAAGAAAAAAAAAAACTTTTTTTTTTCTCTTTATTTACTTTCAATTACAAAATTACTTCTATTTTGATTTTATTTCCTGTTGTCAAAGATTTGCGTAGGAAACAGTGATACTGAAAACAGCTTGTTTAATTCTCATAGTCTCTTGCTTGAATGCTGGACACTTCAACATATTCTTAAGACCTTGAGACTCTAATAATATAGACTTTGTGCAAATAACATATCAACCCATAATCCTATAATTTAACCAGTCCAGTCCCATGTTTTTTAGCAAACCAAACACACCCTAAATGAAACTAAACACTTGTTTGGATTGACTTATTCGAGTCTATCTACTGGCTTATACACTTGTGAGACTATTCGAGAAAACTTACGGAAACAACAACTTATAACATATTCATAAGTTTTATTAAACTTACTTCCATAAGCTCTCCCGGATAACTTATGAAAATAGCTTATAATTTATGAGATAACAGTTTGACTTTTTTTACCTTTTGTTATAGAAATATCTTATACATAAACACTTAATTAAGATGTTTATCAGAACAACACCAGAATCAATATAGGCAATTACGTGGAAAACTTTGATTATTGGAATGATGTGATTAAAGTTGAATGCATAAACAGGTGCATCCTGATCTGAGTAAGGCAGATAAGAAGAGACTGTGTGGGATTCTAGACTGCCAAAAACTGACACCAGAAGTACGTGGCCATGCCGTCAAAAACGAGCTTCTGCCATTGAGAACTGTAGTGCAGCTTCTCTACTTTGAACAGGAGAAAGGGTCTATGGCAAACACCAGCCACAAACTGCTAAAACAACATGAGATAATTCTAGGAGCAAAACAAAGAACAACTACAAAAGATAGCCAAAGCAAACAATCTTTAGGACAAGAGTTTAATGGAGATGTCACAAGAACGACTCAAATTCTTGAAAGTAGAGAAAAGGATCACCACAGACATAAAAGATTGGATGCAAATTTAGCATTAGACTTGGAAAAAAAGATGGCAATAAGAGGAAGAGACATTGAAGAGACAGAGTCAGAAAGGGTGAGAGGAGTCAAAGATGAAAGTAGTTCGAGCTACAAGTTGGAAGTTGTTGATCCTAAAAAAATCATAAGAAGGGCAAGAAGTAAATCAGAACATAGCATGAAAAGGGCAGATAGAGATAAATAATTATTAATCTTTGAAGAATTCAAAGATAATCACAGTTCAAACCTCCCTTATATGCAGTTTGTAGCTTCAATTCTTATTTTTTTACCTTATCACAAATGTAATAACTAAATAATCCCTGTACTATCTCTCCTGTGAAGTTGTATCTAGGGATTTTTTATTTTGAATTAATTTTTTTTTGACATTGTTCATGTTTGAGAGGAAAAAAGATAGACAATATGTATTGCTAGAGGACATATCAATTGCATAGGTAATTTCATATTTTCAGGGAGACTCAGATTAAAGTGCAGTTCACAACCCCACGACCGCAACCACAATTTAATATCATACATGGTAGCATGCTCCCAAACCAAAATGTCATTGAAGGTATCATTGATGAAAATAGTTTACATCACAAGTCTAGTATCTAGATCATAAAAATGCCCAACATATGAATAAAAAATGTTATTAATTTGAAGTTGGGTATCTTGAATATGAACAAAAGGAGTCTATCACATTATATAATCTACCTTTGTGAAGTAATCTTTCATATCAGGAGATATTACCACAGCCTATGCGAGTAATGAAAATAGATTGACAGCTGTAGGAGGCGCCTTTGGTATTAGCAGCCTACAAAATAGAAGAGTTGAGAAACTTTATTCTAATTCACCCAATGACAACTCTTGGGCATCCTAAATAAACTGCTCCAAGCAGGAGTCGGTCACAAATCCCCTATGTAAATAAACTGCTCCATGCAAGAGTCGGTCACAAATCCCCCTATGGAATCCAAAGGTCGTGCATGGTATAAATAGGCATAGATCCAAAGATTAAAACATGCGAGTCAGTGTTTTTGAGATCAAAGAGGATGTTTGCAGTTAAAAATTGAAGACAAGGAGAAGAGTAGTAATTCTTTATCATATCAGCCAACAGTTTCATTAACTGATCATATTAAGTATTGTGCATGATAACAGGTCCAACTTCTTGGCAATATTATTCTGTAAAATAGGCCACTATTTTAACTTTTTAAGTAGCTAGGAGTCATTGATATCAGAAATTGATGATGGAACTTGATCGTTGATTTTTAAGTCCCTGATGGCCTGGAGTTTGTAATGTACCCGCCACTGAGGCTAGTAAGCCTGAAATGACTGGGGACGATGGGACACTAATTAAATTATGTGTGAAGACCTTTTGTTAAGGGGTTGGCAATTGCTGCTCCAAGTGCAGTTACCAACTTGATTAGAAAATCCAATAAAATTCACGGTTGCAATGCTTTAAAGCAACTACTTGGTATTGCAACCCTTGATGGTGAGAGGGAGTACTTTTATTGCAAGCATTCAACCAAACCATGGTTACCTTCCTATTCTACATAATTGAAGTTGAAACCATTTGAACTCAACTACTTGCTGAAAAGAAACACAATTTTATGAGCAGAAACTAAAAGCAATTGAATTCTTGCAGCTACAACTAAAGATTGATAACATCAAATCCTACATTTTTAAGTTGACAATTGTTTGACCATAGTTACTCTGAATAGCTTTGAGAAATATTAAAATTATAAATTATCAGAATCAGAAGCAAATGGGCAAATAAAAACAACTTTCTCATTACTTACCATTTTTTACAAGTATCTTAACTATGACGTGCTATACACCAAAGGCAAAACAAGAATCCACTCTACAATTCCTTTGGGTAAAAAAGTATACAAAAATCAAACCTTTCCCACTAATTACAAGGCGAAGGGGATGGGCGGAGGCTGGACAATAGGCATTTTTGACATGGTCCCATTGTTAGTTAGCACACTTAACGCCACACTGTCCTCCACAACAACAGGGTTCACTTGCATGACTCTCTCAGGTATGACTTTATCACCATCCACTTTTGCCAGCACCTTAAATTGCAATTTCACAGTCTCAGGCTTGGTCCTCCATTCAGGGAAACCCTCAAAACTAATACCATCTCCTTCCTTCAACTTCTTCTCAGCTTGAAAACCTATCTTTATAAAAGTCTGAGCAGAAACATCTGCCTTCAACAACCTAAAGGAACCTTTTTCCTTAGCCTTAGGACCCAGCACAGAAGATAACAGTTTTTCAAAACCCAACAAGTTTGCATTTGATCCATTAAGGGAGGCAAGAGGCCACAATGCAGTAAACTGGGTTGGGCGTAAGGAGAGTTGGGGCTTCCTCCTGAAGATCAACGGTAGACAGGGAAGCCTTGCTTGATTTAGCTTTGGGTTTTGATTGAGACGATAACTCCACAAGACCAGGTGCAATCCGCTTGAGCTTCAACCTGTTATCGGAAGACATTGACGCAGCGGAGGAAGGGTCTTCAATCGAAGTAGGGCCAATAATGCAGAGTGAGAGAAGAGGAGCACTCTGGCCATGAGAAGCATAACGGAGATGCTCAGCCAAGGTGAGAAGCCCAGCAGCAAAACCATTCTGCCCAAAACAACTTTCTTCAACACCCCAGCATCCACATCATGCTGCACATACCAAATCAACATCAAGTCAATTTCACATTATCCACATTCAACTACACCATCTTACTCTATACACTACTGACTACACACCCTTCAATCTTCAACATGTCACAAAAACAAATTACTCTAATAAATAAATTCTAATCATATAGTTAGGAAATGAAATTAAGTGTCACATAAGTTAATATATAATTGTTGTTTCGTCCTTCTTCTTTGTTTTCAATCTTCTTCACAAATTACAATATCATTTATACAATTAATGTATAGTGAAGACCCAATTTGGTCCTTCACAATTCCCCTTACTCATTATAACAGAGAGACTAATTAATTTGTCCTTGATATGTAAAATGTTAGGGACTACTTTGAAATTTATTTCTGTCAGACTAAATTGGTCAGCTAGAAAATTTTGAAGGACCAAATTGGGTATTCACTCTTCAATGTAATACATATAATGATTATTTCCTCACACACTATCATATTCATACTGCATTATTAAAAAACAGAAAATGGATTCTCAAAAATTAAAAACAATAAATCAATTAAGAGAAGATTAGAGAAAATGACATACAACGATTAGAATCTTCAAGAAGCTTAAATGGAACGACTTTATCATCAATTTCAACATCGAATTGGTAATACTGAATGCCCAACCTTAGCTTCTCGAGGATCAAACCCAGTTATCTTGTCTGCTGAAAAGCTTTGGGATATGGAGGAGGATTGGTTTCGGAAGCGAGTGATGATGAATGAAGGAGGAGAAAAACGATTCCCAAAATAAGCGATTTCATTTTGAATCAAATTGATTCGTGTTTTTTGTTTTGGACCAATAAGAATATTTGAGATTCATGGCGCGTGAAAAGTGATGGTAAATTCTAATCACGCGCCTATGATATCGGCGTTTAAAAATAAAAATTGGCTTCGCCCGGGTTCGAACCGGAGACCTTCAGTGTGTTAGACTGACGTGATAACCAACTACACCACGAAACCTCTTGTTGTTTGTTTCGATATGACAATCAATATATTTGTTTTTATTTATAGTTTCTTACAGAGAAGAAAATTTCAGTGGATGAAATCTTGAACGTAGATGTAGTTATTAGTTAGTGAAGAAATTCAATTTCGCCAAATGAAGAACATAGATAGTTTATTAGTGATCTTTTATGGAAAAATATAATCTTGTGAATATATTTAGTTTTCTTTCCAATTGTTTTTTTTATGTATTGGATTGTGATTTCGATGGATTTTAAATGACTTTTTGATTATAGAAAAATCATAAGGTATTCAATCAAGATTTTAAAAGATTAGAAATAATTTCGGTGGTATTCAATTAGGATTTTAATAATTTTTTAAAGAGTCCAACAAAATCTGGCCGTATTCAATCAAAAATTCTTATAACTTAAAAATTGTCTCTTGGTATTCAAAAATGTATAGATTTCAATGGATTACTTGGTAGAATAGATTTTATGAGACTTTTTAATTGAAAATTTTAAAACTAACAATCTCATAAAAAGACATTAGATTTCTTAAGACTTTTTTTTACTCTCACATTTCTCCCACTTCACTCATCAACGTGTGTTACTGTTGATATCCCCCTTTCATTTTGTTTTTTTTGTTTTTCTCTTACCAGATTTTTTCGTTGATCAAATTATTTCATTCTTTTTACTTAAGATCATGTTTAGCCAATGTTTATTTTTTTTTCCCTAGTTCTTACATGTTTATTCATTACTATCAATCTCATAATAGTAAAAAAAAAAAAAAAAGACATATATATCGTTAATTCCTTTTTTTTTAAGTTATTTTAAATTTGAAGTTTTTAATTGTTTAAAAATATTACCAATTTATTGTTCAAACGGAACAACATATATAAGAAGATGATAATTTATGGTAGAATAGTTTAGATGTAAAAAAATATTACTTAGAAGACATGAAACTAGAACCACTTTGTTATTGAAAATTTTAAAAATTGTATTGATTTTATTTTTTATCATGCAAACCTTTGATCTTTTAAGTTTTTATCTTAATACATGTATTTCACTATTACAGGTTCATAAGTGTAATTTTTTTTTAAAGTCAATTTGTTTTTTAATTTAGGCTTAATTACAGTTTTAACCCTCTAACTTTCACAAAGTTGCGATTTTGGCCCCTTAAGAATAAAAACTACAAAACGGCCCCCTAAATTTTGCATATGTAGCAGTTTTGGCCCCCCAGGCCAAAAAAAAATTAAAAAAATAACAAGTGGCACCTCACTTAGGGTGCTACGTCAGCGTAGACCGAGTCAAAATTGGCATTGGGGGCCAAAACTGCCACATATACAAAATTTAGGGGGCCGTTTTGTAGTTTTTTTTTCTTAGAAAGTCAAAATCGTAACTTTATAAAAGTTAAGGGGTTAAAACTACAATTAAGTCTTTAATTTATTATAGTTATTTAGTTTTTTAACAGATATTGTTTGCTGTTATTATTATTTTACCTTACATTAACAGGACAACCTTATGTTATTTTGTTTTTAATCAAGAATTATATTAATATTATTATTTGATTATTTTGAGTGACTTATTATTATTACTACTATTAAAATTCCTATTTCATTCACTCTATAATATTGAATTTTTCTCAAGAATCATACAATCCTTTCAAATCTAAAAATCTCATGAAATCCTTTGAAATCTCAAAAGCTTATGTTATAAATCCATTCAAATCCTGATTCTAAAAAGTCTTTTGAATAAAGTCTTTTAAAATCCCACAAAATCAATACAATCACACAAAATCTTTTAAAGTCTTTAAGATTTTTTTTGCCAAAACAGTCTTTTAAAATCTCAATCCAATACACCCCCTAATCGGTTAAAAATATCTAATTTTAATTTTATTGTTGTTAGTTTTTAAGGGAATTCATTTCAAATTTTGCATTACCCTCCAAATTTATAGAGCCATGAGCTTATGATGAGACAATGTTTACTATATTTGGGAATCGGGTCGAACGTCGCGAGTAACAACAAACTAGTGATAAACACTATTAAAGGATTGAGATGCTACATTTTTTTTTACCTAAAACAATAAGACGGATATAAGTCGCAACTCATTACTCATCAACCAAACAAAATTAACCAAGATTTTGAATGTTATTGAACACTATTTTCAAGAGTGGATATAAATACAAACTACGATTAACAAATTTTGATGTATATTTGACATTGTTTTCAAGAATGGATATGAATACAAACTATGATTAACAAATTTTGATGTAGATTTGGCATTGTTTTCAAGAATGGATATGAATACAAACTATGATCGATAAATTAGGAAAATATTAAAAATATACTTAGGACATTGTTTAAGTAATTAAAAGTAGCAACATGTAGATAGGAAATTGTGTAATTATGACTTTTACATTTGTTTGACTTGTATTCTTAAAACAAATTTCATTTTTTAGGTTCCTTAAACAATGTCTAAGGCATTTGTTAGCATGATCCATAAATTTAATGTAGATTTGAGCACACTTTTTATTTGGTAATAAGATTTGAATACAATTTGGACAGATAATAGCTATACTTTGTATGGTAATAAGATTTGGATACAATTTGGATAGTTAATAGATATACTTTGTATATATGAACATCTAAATTTAAGGGTAATGACATTTAAAATTGTGGTTAACTTTGTTTAATACACCCTCCGGTCATTAATATAAGTAAAAATTAACATTTTAGATTTATTCATTAAATGACGTACGTGGTCTATAATAAAGGTCATATACATAATTAATTGAATGAATGCAAAATGTAAATTTTTGCTTATATTAGTGACCGGAGGATGTAGATGTTTATGAGTTGTGAATTTGAAGATAAGTGTTGGACCAAAGACGATGATGAATTAATGAATCTGGGTGTGATGAATGATGGAGATCCATTTTTTCATTAGGGAGATGGAGATCCAATTTTTTGTAATTATTAATTAATTGAATTAATTTTTAAAGTTATAAAAGAACTAAATGTGTTAAAAAAAAAAATTTAAAGTGTTGATGTGGATTATTTTTAGCCATAGCATTTGTGCCAACTCATCAATGTGGATGCTATATCGCTTAAACTAATGGGAGACAAAAAAAATATTACCTCCGTTTTAAAATATAAACAAAATTCACTTTTTATCTTCATTTATTTAATGATGTGTGTGGTTCATAATATAAATCACATACATTGTTAAATAAATGAACCTAAAAAGTGATTTTTGCTTATATTTTTAAACGAAGGGAGTAGTTGGCTTTACGACTAAATGTTGGTTTTATTATTTTTATAAATAGGCAAATGTTAACATGTGCCCTAAAGACATATGTTAGGGAATTTAAAATAAAAATAATTATCTTACAAGTTGTGGATTCAACTTTATTCAACTTTTCAAAATTAAATTTTTGTTTTTTTATATACAAAATTTATAATTTAAGATTCCTTAACTTGTGCCCTAAGTCACAAGATAACAACACATTAAAAGTTAAAAAAATATGTAGACAAGAAGATGAAAATTGCATTATTTATATTTATTCCCTAAAAAAAAAAAGAAAATTGCGTTATTTATTTGGTCTAAGTAAAATGGACAAGTACGGAGTGATGAATGAAGGGTTAAGAGGCACGTGTAATGGTTGTTGAAGAGTGAGGAGGTGCTAAGCTAAGCAAGGGGCTACCCTCCATTCCATTTCCATACGGAATTGCAAATTTGAAACATGTCCTACAATATTACTCTCTCTCTTTTTTCTGAAAGGTTGGTTAATAAAACAAATAACTCCTCCCTCATTTTCGTTCATTCAATCAAAATCAATCTCTATAGATCCAATTTTGAATCTCTTCAATTATTTCTGCATGACGTATACTTTTTATTAACATTAATTGAATTCTTCAATTACACAGTAAAGTAGTAACTAATTAATTCGAAGCATTTGCATTTGTGGAATTTCAGGTATGGAGTGTTTTGACATCTGGAATAGGAAGAGATAATGGTGCAGTGCATAGAAGGATTAAAGCATTTGTGTGCTTCTGTCGTAAATTGTTGCGATTCCGATTCTTCGTTAAATCAACCTATTGGTTTACAAGATCCACAACTTCTTGCAAGAGAGACCGTGTTTAGTGTAAGTGAGATTGAAGCACTTTATGAACTTTTCAAGAAGATCAGCAGTGCAGTGATTGATGATGGACTAATTAATAAGGTCAGCCATGCTCGTAAACATTACGGCGACCCCACTTGATTGTTGTTGTTGATATTATCATGGTTTCCTTATTTTACACGACAGGAAGAATTTCAGTTGGCATTGTTCAAGTCAAACAAGAAGGAAAGCTTATTTGCAGATAGGGTATGCTCAACATTATCTTCTTTTTTCATTTCCATCTCATGTAAGGTAAAAACAACAATATAAGTTTATTTGTCATGTAGGTGTTCGACTTGTTTGATACAAAGCACAATGGGATACTTGATTTTGAAGAGTTTGCACGTTCTCTCTCTGTTTTTCATCCCAACGCACCAATTGATGAGAAGATTCAGTGTAAGAATCACAAACATTTACTCTAACAATTTTATTTCGATATTCAATGGAAAGGGAGGTACTAGGTAGAGGATACATGTTTTTTTTTTTAATCGTCTATTTGTTTCCCTTACTGCATTGTTTTGGGTAGTAATGCATAAACTTGTTGGGGATTCCCAATTTTTCCTTCTTGCAGTTTCTTTCCAATTGTATGATCTCAAACAACAAGGTTTTATTGAAAGACAGGAGGTAATTTTTGTTTGTTTGTATTAACTTGAATAAATATGGAAGTTTTGTCCACACCACATTAGATCTTTACTCTATATTGTTTAGGTCACCAGATAACCAACATGGGATTGATTCATCTATTGAGAATTTGATTCAGCCTTCACTTGTGTAATTTGTTTTTCTGAAGACCACTGCAACTTCTGCGAGTGTATTTTCAAATTGCTTGTGGTCCAGTCCAAGGCCGTAGATGAAAACCATACTAGCTCATGAGTTTTAATAGATTGATTGGTTTATCTTTGTCTAAAGACTGCTAGGATACTAGATTTGGGCTTTAGCACTATTGATGTGTTGAATGTGGAGAGCAGTGACGTGGCACAATTCAGTTAGGAGGGAAAAAATTGTAAGAGGGACAGGAGAGAGGAGTAAGGGTCATTTAGAAATATTGTTGAGAGTTTGTTAGGAGAGATGTTCTCTCTGGTCAAGGACCCTAGCTCTGATAGGAGTGTTCACACTATGATTTATCCTTTATTTTCTGTTATTCCACCAATGTAGAGCCTTTGAGCTCACCACTATCCATGAAATGATATACAGTTTCATTGTTTGACTTTACGGTTTCCATCGAAGGCCAAGGCAAGCGTTTACACTAGGTCACTGGGAGCAAAAAATGTTCTGAATCATATATGATAACCTGTTCAGGAATTAAACAAAAGCATTACTATATTATAATATTTAGGTATCTGACATTTTTCCAAGACAAAATTTGACAACTGGTCTTGTATGTTACTGATTTCAGAACTGTGAACAACCTAGATGAAGTTCGTAGTGATTTTGAGATCTTCCGATAATTTAACAGAAAATTTTAAAATCTCTTTAGAACTGTAGTGCAAAATTTGTAGTTGTTTCTTTGTTTGTCCTAAATCTATCTGATACTGCGATACAATGTGTTTATGGTATTAGCATGTATTTGATACTAGGTTGTCTATTCCAGATAGCATTGAGTAGCGGCTGACCCCAAAAGTGGGATAGTGGTGGTACCACATTGCGAGATGGTCGCTATTCGACTATTGTATATATTATATATATATGTCCAAATATTTTTATATTAAATAATTAATTCACTATAATTTTCTCACTATAATTATTTCACTATATTCAATTGTTAGTCTCTTATTTACTAGTAAATAATATTATTTTTATTTGATTATGTTACTTTGTTATTTTATTATTTGTTTATTTTTACTTTTTTTTTTCTTTCTAAAAGCCTATGCTTACATTTTTTACGACGCCTTTTACGCTGTATTTTTCTATGGATTTGACTTTAAGGGCCCAAACATTTTCTTCTCTCTTAAACTTGTAGACCTAACAGGAGTGTTGTGTGATGTTAGTCTGTAACAACATTTCCGTACACAACCAGCAGCTAATTTTGCTGCTGCAAAAATCGAGATAGAAGCTTCAAGCCGGAAAACACTTACTTTATGGTCCCTCAGGTTGCTGTAAAACCCAGATTTGGTCACAAATCACGACAGAGTCCTTTAGTTTTTTATTTCTCATTCCTCTCCTTTGGTTCGACCCTAAAGTAGCACATCATACAGAACCTGCTCCACGTTTTTGTGCCGCAACACCCACCACTTTGGCCGCACCACTATACTGTGACACACCGAGTGGCTCGGTAGCGTCCATCACTGCTTTGTGCCGCTCTTCCATGATAACGGATCTATCCACAACTATTGACTACCTAGATTTATATGCATTGATGATCCTTGTTTTTATGTGTAGGTAAAACAAATGGTGGTGGCCACTCTAGCTGAATCTGGTATGAATCTTTCCGATGACGTGGTCGAAAGTATTATTGACAAGGTGCTTCATTCACTTGACGACTTACATTACATGCCAAATCTATATGACCATTATCAGACTAGGGTACATTTGAAGTATGCTATAGGTTATTGTATTGCCTTTTTCTGCTTTTTATTTGTTATTTTAATTTTTTTTGCTGGTTATTGGCTTTGTATGAAATTCATTAATTATTTTTTCACTCTTATTGTAAGTCTCTAAAAGCAATCTTACAGAAGCATGTAAACAAACTATAGGTAACACATGCTGCCTGCATTGTTTGAAATTCAGTAGAAGTTTCTTTATTGTAATTGATTTTCCTTGGTTTCCAAATTTTAAGCATTTACCCTTTTGTTGGTGCATGTTTGTCCATATACCGTAGTTACTTATTAGTGAAATTCTTATGTGTACTCTAGGCGATGTTTCCGCGAAATCTCTCGGGTAATTAAAGTAAACCTTTTTCCAGCGTTATTCTTGTGAACTTCATAGGTTGACATAGTTTTATGTGTATGAAGTTGATAATTAGGACATTGGCATATAATATCATTCTTGTGTTATCATAATCTTCTCTGGAGTTTTGTCATCAACATTCTTTATGCGAATACAGACATTTGAGGAAGCTGATACAAAACATGATGGGAAGATTGACAAGGAAGAATGGCGAAACCTTGTCTTGCGGCATCCATCCCTTCTGAAAAATATGACTCTTCAGTATCTGAAGTGAGTTTCTTCCTATTACTAATCACTAATTTGATTTTGAAATTCTCTCACCAGGGAGTAAATTATTTCCTTACATGTTTGGATTTGTTTGTTAAAATGAACCATAATCTTCAATCTTTAATCTCTACTATTAATAAGGAGAATAAGGTGGGTTTTTCTTCACTTTTTACTGCAAAAGTTTAAAATTTTGCCATTTCAAATGTTTGTTAAAACCCGAAACTGTATTTTTTTAATGATTACAACTCAATGCATATCTCCTTTTCCCTTCATATTTATCCCCACTCATTCTCATCACTCCTCATGTAACTATACATGCATGTGTGTGCAAGATCACATACCATTGTGTTCATTCATAGGAGTTTTGTTTAAAACAGTGGCCTTTTAGCACCAATACAATTACCTTCTGATTGATTTTGTCCTGGACGGTATCTCCAATATATCTTATATTCTATTTCTCACAGACAACTTTATTTGATAATCTCTATCATCTAAGATCTGACTTGGACTGTTTATCTGGCAGAGATATAACCACCACATTTCCTAGTTTTGTTTTTCACTCGCAAGTTGATGATACTTGAGGCAGCTACATGAGCCTACATCATCCATGTCACTTTTGTTGGTCTTGAATACCAATGGTTTATGTTTCACTTGTGAATATTGGGATTTTTGTTGAAGGATGCAATCCGGGATGGATATAGATCTTGTTTATATTTTCGTTGAATAGAACTTTGTTTCTTGTTTTGGATCATTGAGGTTTGTAGATTGGACAAATGGGTTTGATTAATGATTTCCTTCATTTGAGAATAAAAGGGAAACCAGATAGAATAAGGTGTTTCAGGTTTTCAGCATGAGCACTTTGGATATGTTGGTGAGAAAAATATCTGCCAATATAAAAAAATAATAATAATAATTGTCAAAAGTTTAGTGCAATCGCTTGGTCAAGCTGTGAAGGTGTCTTTGAGCCCATGACCTGAGTTGAGAATTGCTACACCAAAAACATGATTGAATTGCAGCTCCTGCCTAGAACCAACATTTCCTTTCCATTTTATTTCGCTCTTGTAAGTTTTAATTGTCACAATTATTCAAGACTATTGAGTATTGACCATAACAAATCAGATATGTTGTATATTTTGCTTGTAATTATCATTTTTGCATGGGTGTCTATTTGAGAATTAATTGCAATTTTTTTTTATAAGTGTTCTTTATTTTTATGCCTACGGTCATTATATTGTTTATATCCTATGCTAAATTGTTTGTAGCATACTTCTAAGTTCTAACCATGCAAAGAAGAAGAAGAAAAACTGAATAATCATCAAATATGAAATGATTCAGAAACGATATCAAAACAGGAGATGCATTAAATTAAATATTCTTACTATAGAAAGGTCAGAAATAAGGGAAAGCTGAGTAATTGGTTGTACGTGATTTAAATTTTTTACTGACTTTGTCTAGTCTAGACTGATATTTCTTTCAACATTAATCATTAGACCTTTATTGGTTCTATTATATATGTTTTCTTTGTTCTTTTAGGGCATTTTTCACGACCACTATATTTTCTCTCAAAAATTACTGGACAATTTTATAAGGGTTAATTAAGTTTTTAGTCCCTATAAATATTCACAGTTTTGTTTTTAGTCCCTACAAAATAAAATCATACTTTTTAGTCCCTATAAAATTTTTCATCAGCATTTTTAGTCCTTATAAAAATTTTCCATCAACATTTTAGTCCCTGTAAAAAAATTCCATCAACATTTTTGGTCTCTAAAATGCTTAAGGAAAATGTCACAGGGACTAAAAAGTGTAATTTTATTTTATAGGGACTAAAAAACAAAACTGTGAATATTTATAGATACTAAAAACTTAATTAACCCAATTTATAAATACTATTGATAAATTCTTTTAACAAAAAGTTCTACTGACAAATGTAAATTTTGTAGGGATACTACTAACAAATGTATGCTGAGGCGCAGTAAGTTAATTGCTTTGTTTATAATCACAAGATGGCGCAGTAAGTTAATTGCTTTGTTTATAATCACAAGATCACTTGGCAACACTTAATTAGAGAACAAACTTACAAACAAACGTTCACGATTTAACTTAAAAAAAAAAAAAAAAACTTACAAACAAACGAAAATATCATGAAATATGCAAAAAAATGTGATTAGAAAAAATTATTGTTGCATAAAACTTAAATAATAATATATTCAAATAATAAATTCAAATATTATATAATTTTCCCTCCTATTTATTTTACCATGAAGAAAACATCCCCCTAAGAAAGTGGTTTCATTCAAATGGATATCCATCCAAATTCTGAAACATGGTTCCATCCATCCGCTCTTGAACTCTATCAGAAAGTGCCAAGTCCAGTTCCTTAAGTGTTTGATGTGCTCCAACGAGAGAATAGCCAATATACCTTAAAACATTGGGTAGAGTAGAATCAGGTCTTGAGAGATCCACAACAGTAACATGTTTGTCTTGAGGTATACCAGCCTCCAATTTTGCTATAGCAATAGCACAAGATATCCCACCAATAGCATCAACCAAACCAAGAGATAGTGCATCTTTACCGGTCCAAACCCTCCCCTGTGCAACCTCTTCCATCTCATCTATAGTCATTGATCTGGAAAGAGCCGCATTATCTCGAAATTGTTTATAAATATGTTGTGCTCTCTTAGCAAATAGCTCTGCTTCTTCGGGCCTAAAAGAACGCTGATTAACATCATTAAGCTCGGAATATTTACCCTTGGATATAACTTCTTTGTTGAGCAAAATAAGGATTTTAGTGCTAATCATGATAGGATAATTCTAACCCGCCAAAAATCAAGGATAAAACTAATAAAGGATGAGTAAGATAGGATTAGAAATAGGTTTAAGTTATCATATTCATTTGGCGCACCAAACAACATATTAAACCAGGATAGGATACTTTTATCATATCATGTATTCCTATCAAGTGCATCAAACGACACCTAAAAGTAACTTTGGGTCCATTTGTTACGAATTAAAATAAAAGTGATTTTGACATAAAATAATAGAGATTATATTTTTGAGATTTTATGAAAAATCAGAATCTATTTTGCGTTTGTTTACTGTAATAAAAATCACTTTTTTTAAACAAATAATCTACTTTGTTTGGATATAACCGTATAAAATGGATTTTTTGTTACAAAATTAGTTCAATCTTTTAAACAACATTTTCTCTCTCCTCTTAAAAAAATCTATTATTTGAGAAGTTGCTCTTAACAGCTTCTCATTTGAAGCTGTTTTTAAATTTTTTTTTTTAGATTCTTATTTTTTTAAAAAGTTGTAACAAACAGATGCAAAACACTTAAAAATGATTATTTTTAAAAAATAAGCGACTTTTTTTTTTTGAAAAAGCTATAACAAACTGACATAAAATAATTTAGAGATTATTTTTTAGAGATTTTATGAAAAAACAAAATCTATCTTGCATTTGTTTACCTTAATAAAAATCATATTTTTTAAAACAAATAATTTAGTTTGTTTAAATACAACTATATAAAACGGTTTTTTGTTACAAGTTCAATATTTTGAACCATATTTTTTCTCTCTCATCTAAAAAAATCTATTTTTTGAGAAGCCGCTCCTAACAACTTCTCATTTGAAGCTTTTTTAGATTTTGATTATTTTTTTAAAAAAAAAATTGTAACAAACGGGCTATATCACCGATCTTTTTTTTTATTCTGATTCTGATTATTTTTTTTCTTAAAAAAGTCATTGCAAACGGGCTATCTTACCAAAAAGCTATGTCATCCAAGTGTTATCCTGATCTACTAATATAGAATGATCAATATCCATGAAATTACCTAAAAACTCCTTAAAAATTTCAATTTAAATGATATATCATTATTTTAAAGTTCAATAATACGAAAGAATGATCAAAATTGAGTGATTTTAAAATTGGGATACCATTTTCGTGATTGGGTGAAAATAGATGGACCATAACCATAACTAAACTTATTAACAATATGCTTATTTTGCTGCTTAACTCAGTTGGCAATGATATATAACATATGCAAGGGTGAGAGTTTGAACGTCAAACACACCACTTATTTTCGTTTAAGGAATTTCTAGCCACCAAACTCATAGCATATGCAAGAGTCAGAGTTCGAACGTCAAACAAACCACTTATTCTCTCGTTTAAAAAATTTCTAGCAACAAAACTACTTGACAATTTTTTTTTTATGTATATAATTACATGTTATCTAGTACATAAGGAGAGTAATCTTATAATTGATCTTCTCCATATTTTTGCTCATTCTTGTCCAATGTAAGTTAACTTACGCTGAAAATGCATATGAGTTAATTCACGTTAAATATACACACTCTACTATTTTGACGGAAATGAGCAAAACATATGGGAGAAGAGCAACTAGCTAATCTTAGAGGCCTAATTTCACTCGGGCCCCATTATAAGAAAGCTCATTGGCCCATCAAATAATTAGTTAATTGTAAACCGTTATTTCAATTGCAGTTATATACACTCCCTTTTCCCTCCATTTAACAACTGTAACAAACAAATCCTTCAAACTTCAACAACGGCTTTCCTTGCTCCTCGCACACTTCTTCACCACCTACCTTCAACTTCAACAATGGGTTTTCTTGCTCCTAGCGCACTTCTTCACCACCTACCTTCAACTTCAACAATGGCTATTCTTGCTCCTTGGACACTTCTTCACCACCTACCTTCAACTTCAACAATGGGTTTTCTTGCTCCTAGCGAACTTCTTCACCACCTACCTTCAACTTCAACAATGGCTGTTCTTGCTCCTCGCACACTTCTTCACCACCTACCTTCAACTTTAACAATGAGTTTTCTTGCTCCTAGCGCACTTCTTCACCACCTACCTTCAACTTCAACAATGACTGTTCTTGCTCCTCGGACACTTATTCACCACCTACCTTCAACTTCAACAATGGGTTTTCTTGCTCCTAGCGCACTTCTTCACCACCTACCTTCAACTTCAACAATGAGTTTTCTTGCTCTTAGCGCACTTCTTCACCACCTACCTTCAACTTCAACAATGACTGTTCTTGCTCCTCGCACACTTCTTCACCACCTACCTTCAACTTCAACAATGGTTGTTCTTGCTCCTCACAACTTCTTCACAACCTACCTTCAACTTCAACAATGGGTTTTCTTGCTCCTAACGCACTTCTTCACCACCTACCTTCAACTTCAACAATGACTGTTCTTGCTCCTCGCACACTTCTTCACCACCTACCTTCAACTTCAACAATGGTTGTTCTTGCTCCTCGCAACTTCTTCACATTCTACCTTCAACTTCAACAATGGGTTTTCTTGCTCCTAGCGCACTTCTTCACAACCTACCTTCAACTTCAACAATGTGTTTTCTTGCTCCTAGCGTGTAACGCCCTAGTTGTTATTTTATTATTTTTGATCGATTTTGAGTATTTTATATGATTTAAAATAATTTATGTGAATATGTGGTGTGTTGCTATTTTATTGTATGGTTATTTTTATTATTTAAATGAGTTAGGAGAGAAATAATAATTATTTGAAATGTTGGGGGTTAATGAGAATTAGTAGAGTTTAAGGGAGTTAAGTGTATTGAAAAGGGAGTTAAAAGAAAATAAAGTGCGGGTTATGTTTTGGTGAGAATAGGAAAAGAAAGAGTCAGAAACATTTCACGTACAATAGAAAGAAAAAGAAGAGTTTTTGAGAGATAGAAGAGAAAACCTAGAAGAGGCAAAGAGAGGAGGAAGAGGAAGCTTGATTGCTGTAGATTTTTGTTCATCTTAATTCAGGTAAGGGTGAGACTAGCTTTCAATTAATAGTATATATATAATTGCTGAAAATTGGATTAGAAATTGTGTTCTTGAGATTAGGGTTGTAAAGGTTATGAAAGTTGCTAAATGTTGTGAATTGTGTTGTTGATTGCATGAAATGTTGTGTTAATTGATGTTCAGGTCTTAGTATAATCATAGGTAATGTTTCCTATCAAATTTGGGGTTTGGGTGATTGAAAATTGGGTTTTTGGAGTGAAAACTGGTTTTTTCCCGTAGAGTTGTCCACATTCCATCGTAGTACGATGCTGGAAATCGTACTACGATATTTACAGTAGCAAAAAGTTGTTTTTCAGCACATTCCATCGTAGTACGATGCTGGAAATCGTAGTACGATGTAACAGTGAAACAACATCCCCTGTTTCGCGTTCTTGCGTCCTTTTCACCCATTTCTGTTTCGAACTGGCTTTTGGTGTAAACATGAAAGTTGTAGATAATTGAGCTAGATTTCTAATGGTTTTGGTTTGACTTGAAAATGATTTTTAGATTTTGAGTTATGATGGAAATACTCCAAGTAGGTCTTGAGGGAAACTTTAAGAAAACTTAGCACAACTTATTCCAAGTTAGTCCAAAACCTATGGTTGGTTCCCAAACTTCAAACTTAAGTATTAGAGGTTTAATTAAGGTGTTTTATGAGTATTTAACTTATGTCTTGTTTAATCGAATTTGATTTCCTTATGAAAAATGTTTTGGTTTTGCAAAATGATAATGTGAGACGAACTTCGTGAATTTGTGATTTTTCATATGTGACTTGTGAGTGGATGTTGGATGATGATAATAGTATAAATGAAAGTATAACTATGAGAATATATGTATATGTATATGTATATATATAATTATTTATGCCATATCGTTGATTTCCGTTGTTGTTGTCGTTGTGTCATTGTTGTCCAAGTTGGGGAGTGTGTCATAAATGATTAGGCACAGTTGTTGTTGTCTTTTTTGTTGATGTTGTTGTTGAGTTGTATGCAGATATACACAATGAGTCATTTCATACTCATGCATTGTTGAGGGCTCATGCCCTGGAATGTTAATCATTCAACCGTTGAGGGCTTATGCCCTGGAATGCTCGTTCATTCAACTGTTGAGGGCTCATGCCCTGGGATGCTTTAACCATCCAAATTGTTGAGGGCTCATGCCCTGGAATGCCTTGTCATTCAAACGCGTTAAATGGTACCACATGAATATTGCATTAGTAGTTGTCGTCGTGCATTGTTGTAGTAGTTGTTGTCGGGTGAGTCGTTGTTGTTGATGAGTCGTTGGTGTTGAAGTTGTTGTCGGTGTGTTGATGCCATTAATGATGTTGTTGCATATCCAATATAATTGATGTAGTTGCTGTTGATTATGTAGCTGCCATGTAAATATGAGCTTAATGATGATTGTTGTTGTGATTGTTGTGTTTTAATTCAAATTGATGAGTTATATATATATTATTGTTGTTTGTGAATCTCACCCCTTCTGCTTGAAAATGTTGCTCTTCGTATGAGTAAATTGCAGGTAATGAAGATTAGATGGATGTCTGGCTCAAAGTGTCTTAGGGCTCTGATACGTAACGGGATGGGGAAAACGTTGTCTAATCTTTAATTCCTTTATGTATCGAATTTTGAAAACAATGTTGTTGGAGTTTATTTCTGTTAAATAATATTTTGTTTTGTTGGGGCTTTTGTGCAAAGAATTGTTGGAAGTTGATATTAATTTAAAAGAATTTTCCGCTGTAGTTTATGAGATTATATGTTGTTGAAAATAAATAGTATATTTTCTATTTATGAAATTTTTGAAAAGCAGTGTAATGCTCTGTTTTGTTGATTTACTCTGATTAAATTATTTGAATATTACGTTGTTGGGAGAACAGGGTGTTACATAGCGCACTTCTTCATCACCTACCTTCAACTTCAACAATGGGTTTCTTGCTCCTAGCGCACTTCTTCACCACCTACCTTCAACTTCAACAATGGCTGTTCTTGCTCCGCGCGCACTTCTTCACCACCTACCTTCAACTTCAACAATGAGTTTTCTTGCTCCTCGCACACTTCTTCACCACCTACCTTCAACTTCCACCTACCTTCAACTTCAACAATGAGTTTTCTTGCTCCTAGCGCACTTCTTCACCACCTACCTTCAACTTCAACAATGACTGTTCTTGCTTCTCGAACACTTCTTCACCACCTACCTTCAACTTCAACAATGGGTTTTCTTGCTCCTAGCGCACTTCTTCACCACCTACCTTCAACTTCAACAATGAGTTTTCTTGCTCCTAGCGCACTTCTTCACCACCTACCTTCAACTTCAACAATGACTGTTCTTGCTTCTCGAACACTTCTTCACCACCTACCTTCAACTTCAACAATAAGTTTTCTTGCTCCTAGCGCACTTCTTCACCACCTACCTTCAACTTCAACAATTTTTGTTCTTGCTCCTCGCACACTTCTTCACCACTTACCTTCAACTTCAACAATGGGTTTTCTTGCTCCTAGTGCACTTATTCACCACCTACCTTCAACTTCAACAATGGTTGTTCTTGCTCCTCAAACATTTCTTTACCACCTACCTTCAACTTTAACAATGGGTTTTCTTGCTCCTAGCGCACTTCTTTACCACCTACCTTCAACTTCAACAATGGCTGTTCTTGCTCCTCGGACACTTCTTCACCACCCACCTCCAACTTCAACAATGGTTTTTCTTGCTCCTTGCAGAATTCACCACCTACTACATTCATCTATTCCTACTCAGGTACACTCAATACTCTTCTTCTTGGGTCTCATATCATTCTCTTGCTTAGTTTATTAATTGACCATTCTTATATTTACTTTATCACAGGCCACATTTCTTGGCAAAAGTCTTGTCAAGATTCCTTCCAAGACTAAAGGATTCTTTATATCTTAATCATTTTTTTGTTCATTTCTAAAATATTATAATGGGTTATTATGCTTTTAAAGCTGGTGATTCCATTGCATTTTGGGTGTTTGTCAGTTATGACGATTCATAACGTTGTACCATGAATCAATATGAATAGTTGTGTTCCACCATCATTTTGTGTGTTTGTCCATTTCTTTATTTTTTAAACATTTTCTTTTCATGTTTTTAGATATGAATAGTTGTGTTCCACCATCATTGTTGATCGGCTCGAGCTTCTTACGCTTCAGTATGGAATGAGTTAATTCACGTTAAATATACACAATCGACTATTTTGACGGAAATGAGCAAAACATATGGGAGAAGAGCAATTAGCTAATCTTAGAGGCCTAATTGCACTCGGGCCCCATTATAAGAAAGCTCATTGGCCCATCAAATAATTAGTTAATTGCAAACCGTTATTTCAGTTGCAGTTATATACACTCCCTTCTCCCTCCATTTAACAACTGTAACAAACAAATCCTTCAAACTTCAACAATGGTTGTCCTTACTCCTCGCCCACTTCTTCACCACCTACCTTCAACTTCAACAATGGGTTTTCTTGCTCCTAGCGCACTTCTTCACCACCTACCTTCAACTTCAACAATGGCTGTTGTAACGCCCCATTTTTATTTAATTATTTTTAGTTGATGTTTGAGTATTTTTATATGATTTTATATGACTATATTTGACATATATGATTTAGATATGATTTTATGTGAAATATATGACTTGGTATGAATTGTGTGATATTTGGTGTGATGATAATTTATTATATGATTTATGGTGTTGTGTTTTATTTAAATAAATGTTGTTTGATTATTTTATTTATTTAATAAAAAGGTAGAAAATAGTATTATTTGGTTTAAAGGGAATTAAGTATAATTATGAGGAATAAGTGGGAGTTAAGGAAATAAGAGGGGGTTATAGTTTACAATAAAAAGAAAAGGAGAGTCAGAAAGAGTTTTACGTACAATTGAAAAAAAAAAGAGAAAAGGGAGTTTTTGAGAGAAGAAGAGGAGAAAACCTAGAACCAAGAGAAGAGACTAGAATAGGAGAGAAGAACGTAGCTTAATTCAGGAATCATAATCTAAGGTAAGGGTGAGATTCCTTCAATAATATGTATATATAATTTTGATTGTTGATGAAATTGTGTTCTAGGTTTAGGGTTTAAAAAGTTTATGATAATTGATATGATGTGATGAATTGTGTTGTTTAATGCATGTTTCTGTGTTGTTTTGATTGTTATGTTGTATATAGAACCTGTAAGCATTGTTCTCTATCAAATTTGGGATTTGGGTAGATGAAATTTGGGTTTTTGAGTGAAAAATAGAGTTTTCCCGAGAGCTACCTTTGACAGCATACCCTGTTCCATGTTGTTGCGTCTTTTGCATCAGTTTCTGTTTCGAACTAGCTTTCGGTGTAAACACGAAAGTTGTAGGTATGAATGTTATCTTTCTAATGCCGTTGGTTTGACGTCAAAATGATTTATAGAACTTGAGTTATGGTCAAATTACTGAACGTAGGTCACAGTGAATTTTTATGAATTTCAGCACAACTTTGTCCGAATTTGAAATGAAAACTGGTATTGATTGGTACATAATTAGTCTTAGGTGTAAACATGAAAGTTGTAGATAATTGAGTAAGCTTTCCAATGGCACTGGTTTGACTCGAAAATGTTTTGTAAATCTCGAGTTATGATAAAAATAGTCCAAGTAGGTCTTCAGAAAACTTTAAGAAAACTTAGCATAACTTATTTCAAGTTAGTCCAAAACCTATGGTTAGTTCCCAAACTTCAAACTTAAGTATGAGAGGTTAAATTGAAGTGTTTTATGAGTATTTAACTTATGACTTGTTTAATCAAATTTGATTTCCTTTTGAAAAATGTTTTCTTGATTTATTTAACCTTGTTTATGAAGCGAATATTATAAATGGAAGTGAAGCTAGGAGAATACTTGTATATATAAATAAATATAATTATATATGCCATATTGTTGATTTCCGTTGTTGTCGTTGTTCTGTCGTTGTGGTGTCACATTAGACAAGTTGGGGAGTGTGTCATAAGTATTTAGACACAGATGTTGATGTCGTAGTAGATGTTGTTGTCTGGTTGTATGCTGATATACACCATTTAGTCGTTGGGTTGTATGCTGATATACACCATTGAGTTCATTTCATACTCATATGCATTGTTGGGGGATCATACCCTGGAATGTTTATCATTCAACTGTTGAGGGCTTATGCCCTGGAATGCTAGTCATTCACCCGTTGAGGGCTTATGCCCTGGGATGCTTTAACCATCCAATTGTTGAGGGCTCATGCTCTGGAATGCTTGTCATTCAACGCGCGTAAAATGGTACCACATGCATATTGCATTAGTTATTGTCGTCGGTGCATTGTCGGAGTCGTTGTTGCATAGTCGTGTCGTGTCGTTTGTGAAGTGATGATGTAATTGTGAAGTGATGATGTAATTTGCAAAGTGATGATGTATTCGTGATGGTGTAATTGTGACTTGTTGATGTATTTATGACGTGTTGAAGTATTTGTGATGTTATGATGTACTTGTGAATGTTTGAGATGTTTTCGTTATATGTGATGATTTGTTGATGTTGTTGATATTATTGTTGTTGATTGTTTAATTGTTGTTGTATCTTGCTAAATTTCGTTGATGTTGATAACGTTGTTGTTGCTATATATATGTATACATACATTTATGAACTTGTTGATACTTGTGGTATAATTTGTTGTTGTTTCATCGATTTAATGAATTATATATTATTATTATTCAATGTGTTTCTCACCCCTTCTGTTGGAATTGCCGCCTTGTGGGCAAGTGCAGGTAATGGAGACTTGTAGGATGTCGGCTCAAGTGTCCTAGGGCTCTGATACGTAACGGGATGGGGAAAATGTTGTTTTGTTTCTTTCATTCCTTTATGTATCTAATTTTGAAAAATGTTGTCGAAGTTTAAATATTGTTGAATAATGTTTTGTTGGTTGAGGCCTTCGTGCCAAGAATTCTGTTGAAGTTGAATGATGATGATTTTGAAAGAATTATTTCCGCTGCAAATTTTTATAAGAATGATTTTGTTGGCATTTAAATAGTTTTATATTCTATTTAATAAATTTTGAAAAGCAGATGTAATACTCCGTTGATGTTGACTCTGATTATATATTCTTTATTAAACGTTGTTTTGGGAAACGGGGTGTTACAGCTGTTCTTGCTCCTCGCACACTTCTTCACCACATACCTTCAACTTCAACAATGGGTTTTCTTTCTCCTAGCACTTCTTCACCACCAACCTTCAACTTCAACAATGGATGTTCTTGCTCCTCAGACACTTCTTCACCGCCTACCTTCAACTTCAACAATGGCTGTTCTTGCTCCTAGCGCACACTTCTTCACCACCTACCTTCAACTTCGACAATGGGTTTTCTTGCTCCTAGCGCACTTCTTCACCACCTAACTTCAACTTCAACAATGGCTGTTCTTGCTCCTCACACACTTCTTGACCACCTACCTTCAACTTCAACAATGGGTTTTCTTGCTCCTAGCGCACTTCTTCACCACCTACCTTCAAAATCAACAATGGCTGTTCTTGCTCCTCGCACACTTCTTCACCACCTACCTTCAACTTCAACAATGGGTTTTCTTGCTCCTAGCGCACTTCTTCACCACCTACCTTCGACTTCAACAATGGTTGTTCTTGCTCCTCGCACACTTCTTCACCACCTACCTTCAACTTCAACAATGGGTTTTCTTGCTCCTAGCGCACTTTTTCACCACCTACCTTCAACTTCAACAATGACTGTTCTTGCTCCTCGCACACTTCTTCACCACCTACCTTCAACTTCAACAATGGCTGTTCTTGCTCCTAGCGCACACTTCTTCACCACCTACCTTCAACTTCAACAATGGGTTTTCTTGCTCGTAGCACACTTCTTCACCACCTACCTTCAACTTCAACAATGGTTGTTCTTGCTCCTCGCACACTTCTTCACCACCTACCTTCAACTTCAACAATGGGTTTTCTTGCTCCTAGCGCACTTCTTCACCACATACCTTCAACTTCAACAATGGTTGTTCTTGCTCCTCGCACACTTCTTCACCACCTACCTTCAACTTCAACAATGGCTGTTCTTGCTCCCGCACACTTCTTCACCACCTACCTTCAACTTCAACAATGGGTTTTCTTGCTCCTAGCGCACTTTTTCACCACCTACCTTCAACTTCAACAATGGCTGTTCTTGCTCCTCGCACACTTTTTCACCACCTACCTTCAACTTCAACAATGGGTTTTCTTGCTCCTAGCGCACTTCTTCACCACCTACCTTCAACTTCAACAATTGTTGTTCTTGCTCCTCACACACTTCTTCACCACCTACCTTCAACTTCAACAATGGGTTTTCTTGCTCCTAGTGCACTTATTCACCACCTACCTTCAACTTCAACAATGGCTGTTCTTGCTCCTCGGACATTTCTTCACCACCTACCTTCAACTTTAACAATGGGTTTTCTTGCTCCTAGCGCACTTCTTCACCACCTACCTTCAACTTCAACAATGGTTGTTCTTGCTCCTCGGACACTTTTTCACCACCTACCTCCAACTTCAACAATGGTTTTTCTTGCTCTTTGTAGAATTCACCACCTACTACATTCATCTATTCCTACTTAGGTACACTCAATATTCTTCTTCTTGGGTCTCATCTCATTCTCTTGCTTAGTTTATTAATTGACCATTCTTATATTTACTTTATCACAGGCCACATTTCTTGGCAAAAGTCTTGTCAAGATTCCTTCCAAGACTAAAGGTTTCTTTATATCTTAATCATTTTTTTGTTCATTTTCTAAAATATTATAATGGGTTATTATGCTCTTAAAACTGATGATTCCATTGCATTTTGTGTGTTTGTTAGTTATGACGATTCATAACGTTGTACCATGAATCAATATGAATAGTTGTGTTCCACCATCATTTTGTGTGTTTGTCCATTTCTTTATTTTTTAAACATTTTCTTTTCATGTTTTTAGATATGAATAGTTGTGTTCCACCATCATTGTTGATCGGCTCGAGCTTCTTACGCTTCAGTACGGTATGTTCTTAAATTACAAATTATATAAAGTTTGCTACAGTATGAGTAAAATATTTATAATAGCGTGTTTCATGTTTAACAAAAAGGATAAAGGATGGATGCAAGTATTGAAAGAAATCTTTGGCAGCGAATTTGGAAGTGATAGCACCAATGAGAATGGGAAGGAACAGGGGAGGAACAGAGAAGAAGAAGAACGAAGGAAGAAAGAAGAGGAGGAGGAGGCGAGGAGGAAACAGGAAAGGCAAAGGAGTTAATGGAGAGCTATAGGAAGTAATTCCTGGATGAGATGAGGAAGAAGAGGAAGAAAGACATGTAGGCATTGCTTGCTGAATGGTCATTTTTAGTTTTGTTCAAAATGGCATTTAAGAGCCCAACATTCCAATGCAGTCAAAGTGTCTTTCAAGATTTCCCTGTGCTTAATCTGATAACCTTCAAAATCTATTAGAAATTTAGAATAGTTATGTTTTTACCTTTATACAAAGAGATAGAGATTTATCAAAACAATATTGTCATAGTAGAATTGCATAGCTGGGTATTACACAGTGATGAAGATAGTAATCACATCACTTAGTTTACTATTGCTTGATGCGCAAGTAACTGATATTAGGGTTCTTATATTTTACTGTTTGTACATTTTAGCTTATCATACACTTAGATACTTGTATACATATCAGTTGTTTCCTAATAAGATATCAGTGCTTGAGTTCAAAAATAACAATGTGTGTGAATGATTACTTTATAACAATGGTTTATGTTTCGCTTGTGAATATTGGGATTTTTGTTGAAGGATGCAGTCTGGGATAGATATAGATCTTGTTTATATTTTCGTTGAATAGAACTTTGTTTCTTGTTTTGGATCATTGAGGTTTGTAGATTGGACAAATGGGTTTTGATTAATGATTTCATTCATTTGAGAATAAAAGAGAAACCAGATAGAATAGGTGTTTCAGGTTTTCAGCATTAGCACTTTGGAAATGTTGGTGAGAAAAATATCTGTCAAAAGTCTAGTGCAATGGCTTGGGCAAGCTGTGAAGGTGTCTTTGAGCCCATGACCTGAGTTGAGAATTGCTACACCAAAAACATGAGTGAATGGCAGCTCCTGCCTAGAAACAACATTTCCCTTCCATTTTCTTTAGCTCTTGTAAGTTTTAATTGTCACAATTTTATTCAAGACTATTGACCATAACAAATCAGATATGTTGTATATTTGCTTGTAATTATCATTTTTGCATGGTTGTCTATTTGAGAATTAATTGTAATTATCATTTTTTTATGAATGTCTAAAATCAAGGTGGAAAAAGTGTTCTTTATTTCTATGCCTACGGTCATTAGATTGTTTATATCCTATGCTAAATTGTTTGTAGCATACTTCTAAGTTCTAACCATGCAAAGAAGAAGAAAAAAACTGAATAATCATCAAATATGAAATGATTCGGAAACGATATCAAAATAGGAGATGCATTAAATTAAATATTCTTACTATAGAAAGGTCAGAAATAAGGGAAAGCTGAGCTATTGGTTGTACGCGATTTGAAAATTCTACTTACTCTGTATAGTCTAGACTCTAGAGTGATATTTCTTTCAACATCATTAGACCTTTATTTGTTCTTATCTTTTAGGGTATTTTTCATGACCACCATATTTTCTCTCCAAAATTACTAGACAATTTAATAAATTATATGGGAAAGATCTTAAATTTATAAGTACTACTAACAAATGTAATTTTTTAGACAAATGTAATATATGGGAAACCTCGTATATTAAGCAACTAAATCAGCTGCAGCTAACAAAGCAGGGACAACATTCCTCAATATGTAATATTGCATACATTAATTAATGTACACACCGACCATCTCTTGTATTATATGATACAATGACTCACTGAACCATATGTTGCTCTAATGCTCTTGAATGTTTCCTAATATAATATAACGCGACAGCTTAAACATGCTTCTAAGTTCTAAGCTCTAATAACAGTAGGAGACCCTGAAAAAACTCATTTCTGAAAACTCTGTATCACATTGTAAGTGAAAAAGTTATTTCTATAATTGAAAATGCTACTAGAAACCACCAACTATATCCTATTTGAGATCCACCAGACGAACGTGTAGCTTTATCTGTAATTCCAACGATAAAACGACATTCACCAACTGAAGGGTCTCTGGAAGTAACCATACCAAGTCCATCAAAATTGCAGCTTCTTGAGTCTTGCATTTGTAGTTGATAGTAACTGTTAAAAGCATATGATATATTATTACCTTTGTCCCCAATTCCATTGCATGAACCTCCATAATCAAGAGTGGTACAATCTGCAACACTGCATGCAGTTCTCATATAGTTTGCCACATTATTAATACTCAAACCACTTGACTTAGAACTTACCACACACCATTTAGACGGAAGATACTGAACATTCTTTGCGTTCTTCAATTCCTTGTTTCCAAGGCCAAGGTTTAATGGATACTTAGCTTTTCCATCAAAGTAAAATATCCCCCAATGTCTTTCAAAACTACCTGGAAGAATACTCTTTGCTCCTTCATCAAGAAGGCTGAACAGATAGATATCCATAGGAGGAGCATTAGGTCTCAAAGGTGTCCCTTTGTCACCAAGAACATGGTTGATAAGACCTTGATTGAAAACTTTAGCTGCAGTGATGTTTGCACCAATTGCTCCATCTGAAGGCATTTCTCCAATAATTATAGGAATTTGACCATATCCAATTTTACTGAGTGCTGCGACTAAAGTGTCATAGTTTCCATCAAATGCATTGCTATAAATATTTGAACCATCTGTGATAGGATGAGTAGTTCCCTCAAAGAACGCGTAGTCTTGTGGGAAATCAGTATCGTTGTAGAGGCTGAGGAAAGGGTAGATATTAACAATAAACGGGGAACCGTTTGAGTTGAGGAACTGAACTAGCTGAGTCATGATTTGGGTTAGATCAGGACGGAATATCCCTTGTGATGGAATTGAGGATTCATAGACATCTGCATTGCATGGAACAACTAGTTTTATTGAACTAGCAAGCTTTGCCTTCACTAAGGATTGTTGTAGGTTGAGTACTGCAGGCATGACTAGGTTCTGAAATTGACCGCTATAACTTTTAAGAAATGGTTCATTTCCAACAGCAACATACCTGTAATTTAAAAAGACCTCTAAGATTTAAAGACTTGTAGAAAATCAACTTGTACATACTTACAGAAACTCTAGGTATCCAAGTACAGCAGGATAGAAGTCAAAAGCTTTGTAGAACTAACACTTTTGATTGAAGGCGTATGATACACCTAGTTGTATTCAGTTATTCCAGTTTCACAAATTATTATCAATGCGTCTCCGGTGTCCATGTTAAGAGTTTCATAGATCAGACATGGACCAAAAAGACATGAAATTTAGAGCTTCCACTAAACATAACAAAATTAGATTCTTGGTCATACAGATAGTATCCAGTAATAATCAGAAGACCAACTAAACCCAGTGTTCAAAAGGAAAAGTTCCTTCACATGAATACATGTTATTTTACTTAAACTTGAAAACAATGTTCTCCAAACTAACTCAATAAATATCCTTATTATTTGGAATATAGCAGTCTTTTACTTTGATTTCTTTGAAACATAAAGAAAATTACATAAAAATGTAGGAATTGGAACCCAAGAAAGAAAGGAGGTGATACGTGAGGGACTATTTGTTGAAAAAGATGTTTTCAAAATTGATACAAGAATAAAAAGATGTATGGAAACTAGGCTTATAGTTGTTGTTGGTTTTGAAAGAGGACCGAATAAAAAGATACAAGAATAATACAATGATAATGTACAAACAAAGTTAGATGTTACTAACCTGATATCAGCACCACCTTTCCCAGTGTAAGCAGAGATGTTCTGACGAAGCCACAAATCAGAAGCAGCAGGAGAGGAACTCAAAAGAGATAACATCTCATTAGGAATCCCAACCATCACCTGAATTCCACTTCCCATGAGTGCCTTAAGAACATCAGCCTCTGCTTCAAACAGTTTCACTTTTGTGATTTTGTTGTCTTTTAAGAGATCAACCACAGTCGAAGGCTTCAATTTGCGGAATGAAACCGTGCCCCAGTTTACTCCTATGGCTGATTCTGTCAATAGAGGAATCCAGCATAAATCCAACATCATTATTAATGCCAAAATACTAGCCATACCAAACCTGTTGCAAGGCTCTGTCATTATTCTGCCTCAACTTCTTTCTTTGGTTGGGAATTAACTAAACAAACACTCACTCAGATTCTATGGCACATGCAAACGTTGTCTTTTTTTTTTGTTGCCTTCGATAGATGTTCAATTCAAGACAGTTCAATATTTATGGTTACACAGTTTTATATTTCGTCTAATTTTAACGGTTACTTTACCGTTTTTTCTTTGTCTCAATAATCATCCTTTTAAAATACTGATGTAACATTTATTAATTTTTTTCCATTAATATCCTCTTATTTATTGAATTTCACTCCATAAACTACAATTAATAGGTTGTTTTAATAAATGATGTTAATTTTATGATTAAAATCAACCCAACCAATAATTTTCTTGAAAAAGCACACAATCTTGTTCATACAATTGTTATGTCAATTTACCCGAAAAGCATGAACCAATAAAACCATGACATTTGTATTAGTATTGTCTTTGTTAACGATTTGGACACGTAATATTTATTTATTCTCTTAGCTTTGTTCATACCATTAGGAATAGTCAATTGAATCACGACAACTAATGAACAAAATATCATAGTCTCACTATAAAAGGAAAATATGATCAAATACTAAAATTTTAGTATTTGAACATGTATATATTGTATTAATTCAACACTGCAACGGATGAAAGCTAGATCGTCCACTTGGGAACATATTGCTTATTGTGATTGTGACACTTTGACTCACTAGACACTATCCCTGAAATAAAACATGTGTCTTGATAAAGGTAAGAAAACTACCACGTCTGCATGCACAATGATATTATTGTTGTTTATTAGAAAAGATGAGGCGAGGTACACACCTGCTTATGCATAAAACGATTTTGGTTATCTTTAGCAATTTTAAACTTATAGCTGATAGTTTAGTTTGTAAGCTCTTGTGATCAAAATAGATGGGTTTGATAGTTTAGTTTATCAGCTAACTATTACCATTATTCACTATACGCAAATTCATCCACTACAAGCTACTCCCTTCGTCCCAAAATATAAGCAAAAATTGGTCAACAAAAGTTAATGTATTTGGTTAAAAATTTGTACCAAATACATTAACTTTTGTTGACTAATTTTTACTTATATTTTAGGACGGAGGGAGTATTTTGCTTGACATCCCTATGTTAACTTAAAAAAAAAAAAAAAAAAAAAACAGTAGTTTGTGAAACATAAAATCAATACAAGAGTGACTTTAAAATTGACTGTCAGATTCCACAGAAATTCTACATTTTTCTATTCTTTTATATTCCCTTACACCATTAGAAGGACTTGCACTAAAGCGGATTTTAATTTGCCCGACCAAAAAAAAAAAAGGCAAAAGCAATTACCAGTACACTTGTTCAAACCAATTCAACTATAATCCTTAGATTCCTTATCTTCTCTAGCTTCAACTTTCTTTACCAAGGTGAGGGAATCGAATATCAATTAAGCATTTTACTCAATGGCATAGAATATAAGAACTAGAAAGCTTATTTACCACTCATATGAAATGAGAGGCGGCAAAGCAATACTAGTTGTCTATGTAACCTTGTCATTTTCTATACTGTGAAAAATAAAAACACCTTATAATTTCCTAGCACCAACATCACATCTAGAACTATACGTGCATTTTTCCTCAGATTCACAAATTCTAGAGTAGAATATGTGTGCCCAAAACCTAAATTTTAAACTTATCCAGGAGAATCATTGTTTGTTGATTATTAATTTATGTTGTAAAAGTAACAAAAGAATCTATAAGGTGATCTGAACAAAAAGTTCTGATTTTATAATAATAAGTATTCTAAATGAAAGATCTTCAAATTAGATTAAGAGCAAGGACACAAATAGCATAAACACTATTTTCACTCAAAACTTATAAATCTTCTATCTTATATGTTCTTCTATGTTTGTATTGTAATGACCTGCATCAAAGTCCGACAAAAGCTTTTGAGGATAATAAAGTCATTGCCTTCCATTTCTAATTTGAAAAGGAGGCACGCATTAGGGGTCCCAGATGTCCCAAACCCATCTAGCATTAGTTTAAGGAAGTTGATTTATTGACAATCATAAAACTTGTGTTACAAAGTACTATATACATGTGATACATATTCATACATCATTTATTATTATGTACATCCGTCTTTTACCAAGACTCGTCAACCCCTACTAGGAACATTAGAGGATTAAACATTACCTCCTGACATCAGAACATGAAAATCACCGTTGAATATGATCTATCTTCAGAGTTTGTGTTCCAAGAATACTCTCTGAAAACTTCAGTCAGTGCCTGAACTGCATGTCTAGCTCTTCAGAAAATCAGGCTGATTGGTGACAGATCTCACCCATGACCAATTACGATCTTTTGTATTAACTGGGTTTTTTGCACATGCTACATCTTCCAGTGGAATGTATGCATAATTGCCATTAATAGGACCAGCAACAAATCCAGTATATCCAGCCATAACACCATGAATTGCAGAGTGTGCCAAGAGTGTACAATACAAATTATCGGTAGCATTTGCATGGACTGCGCGAATCATGTATGTAGGATCTATATACTTGACTGTAAATAGCTCACCAGGATGGTCCCTGTCCCACCACTTCTTCAGCTCTGACTTTAACCACACTCCAACATCTAAGAAAACTGGGTTACCAGATTCATCTCGCTCTTCCTTCTGTGACTCTGTTCTTGGTATTATATCCTGGCCAGCACCCTCAGCAACTACAAGTACTGCATGCCCATTTTCTTTCAATCGTTGGTCAAGAAACTCAAAGAGCCCCCCTTTTCCTTCCAAGTAAAAATCTAGTTCAGGGATTAGGCAGCAATCAACGTCACGGCTGCTGAGTGTTGCATGAAGAACAATGTGACCTGTGCTTCGACCCATCAACTTCACAAGGCCTATACCGTTAACTGCACTCTCGGCCTCCACATGAGCAGCACTGATTGCTTGCTGAGCCATTTCAACTGCTGTTTGAAATCCAAAAGATCTGTCGATTATTCCCACATCATTATCCACTGTTTTAGGAATTCCAACAACTGCAACATTCAGTTTACGTTGCTTTATTTCATTGAATATCTTCACAGCCCCTCGCATAGTCCCATCTCCACCTATAATGTACACCTGTTGATGAGCACAAGATAAGTGCATTAATAAGTATGAATGCAATAGTCTCTCTTTTCTTCTTTCAATATTTATTTATATATATATTTTCCACCCAGCTTAATTTGGAACTAACAAATAAGGAGTGTTATCTGAAGTACCTGGTTTCTGCTAAACTTTATAGGACAAATTTTAGATGAACAGTTAAGGTCAAAATACAAATCGACTCTAAAGCATAAGATTCAACTAAATTGTTGTGTCCAGGGGAATTAAAAAATTAGAGAAGATTGTTTGTTTATACTAATAGATTTCCAGTTGAATTTTCAACTATGTAACGTCAAAGTTATATATATCACCCAAACTTAACATCACAGTGATCCAGTAGCTCTTATTTCCAAGCAGAACTTTAATAAGCTGGTAATAAAGCAAGCCAAGCTCCATATAAGTTTATAAGAAAACAGAGAATGAGAGATGAGAACCTGATTGAAACCTTGATTTTGGATGGCATCAACGATCTTGCATAGATCAAAACCGCCTCTAGAAGTCTGAAGAACAGTACCACCTTTGGTATGCCAATGGTGAACAATAGTAGGGTTAAGCTGAAGCGGTTGAGTAGAGTAAAAGCCTCTGTAACCAGCAGTGATACCGAAAATGTGTCGAACACCATAGAGATCCCAAAGACCAACAACAAGCTCTCTGATAACGGTGTTGAGTCCAGGACAGAGACCACCGCATGTTACAATAGCAGCTCTTACATCGGAAGGATTGAAGAAGACGGTATTGCGAGGACCGGCACTGCGATAAGCGAAGCGTGTGGAGTGAGAGAAAACGAGGTCGTTTAGAGTGATGTAGAAGTGTTGGAGTTGGGGGGTGTGGAAGTAAGGATTTAGATCAAGTGGATTTGGGAAGGTTTTGAGGTTGGGGTTGAGATGAGGAATATCTTTTAGCTTAATGGGTTCAAATAATTGTGTTACATCTTCTAGTTCTGAAGTACAATCCATGTTCATGTTTACAATGAATTACTATGAATTAGTGAGAGACAAAGACACAGGTTGTTTGTGTTTTCAATTTCAACAACCGCTTTGACTTTGAGTTTGAATATGAATCAATACGTGGCGCTTACCTTGTTTGACATCACATCACTTGTCTTCTTTCTGCTTATTATATAATAACACACGTCTCTCAATGGCTCCTTCTTAAAAAACTCTATTCCCTTTTTTATTTAAAGAAAAAAAATTACCCGATCTAAAAATAAAATTATGGGATGATACAGCGATAAAATGTATTAAAAAATCTCTAAGACCGTATATTTGTTAACACCTTTTTTTAATTGGCTGAGACTTTTTTTTTTTTTTTTATAAATTCTTGATAGGAATTCTCTAGATAAATACCAATACTCTAAAATTATATACCATTCAGTTGAAATTTGGATGATTTATTTAAAACAAATAATTGAATCCAAATTAACACGGTTTAATTTGTATTTTTTAATATTTAAATAATAAATGGTATTTTTTTATGAGAACTTCTACGGTGCATCCACCAATTAAGGTGTACTAGTACTCTTGTTTCAAAAATTTATACATTAACTATCATTTTTTATAAAAAAAATAGTTATTTGTTGATATTTAAATTTAAAAAATATCATTTCATTGTTTATAAAAATCATACTAAATTTTTTTACATTTTGTTGTAAAAAATAATAAAAATTCTCTATTATGCGTAATAAAAATTCAAAAAATTTAAATTTTATTGTATTGACGTTTTTGGTAAATAAGATTTAGTTATTATAATTATAGGTGATAGAAAATAATTTTTCTCTACAAGAAATAACTCATTTAACTATTATTTTATTGAGTTTGTATACTAATACACTCAAATTATTAGATGTACCATAAAACTTATCTTTTTTTATTAATAATAATTTGGTGAAATAATTTCGATCAATAACCGTCATAAAGAGATGTACTCGCCGGAAAAGAGATGATTCTTCTGACTATGGAGGAGAGAAAAAGTATGAATATTTTCATCCTTTTAATTATGTTTGGTTATAATCTCTATATCTTACTTTTTCTTAAAATTTTGTTTTCATTTTTGGAGTAGAAATACGTCAGTTGAGATTTTTTTTTTTTTTACGGATATTTAAAAGTACTTTTATCTTTTCGAGTTAGGATTAGATTTATGGTGTAGAATTTAGATTTGAGAGATATGCCTTTTTTGAAAATATTCACACTCTTAAATATGTATGGATGGGATGATGAGATTATGAATTGCTGCGCGTTGGAAATTAAGTTAGAACTAAATTATCATTCATTTTTAATTAATGGAAATTGCTAACAAATGTTTTTGCGCACATTTAGAAATCAAAAACAGATTTTTCATTTTTTTTTAAAAATTATGTATTCAACGTATTTAAACATAAAATAGAACTTTTTCAACATAAATTTATAAATCATCTCCTCTTTTAAATTCTTAAGAAGTGCGCGAACACTTGTTAGCCTAACCCAAAATCTATTAGGTGTTACCTAATCATATATATATATATATATATATATATATATATATATATATATATATATATTTATTTATTTATTGTGGTGTTTCTGCATTGAAGTCACGCTTAATTACATACACTGATACACACAAAAAGAACTACGTTACAATCACAGTACATTGATACACAAAAACAAAAAAACTATGTTACACTTACAATACATTGATACACACAAAAACAAAAAAAACTACGTTACACTTGGAATACACTGATGCACACGAAGAATCCTTGAGCTCCATATAATTTGCATTCTTGCAATTAACCATGGAATTTCTTTCTCCGTGTGGCTTGTGGCATACTTTCCTCGGTCACTATTATAACTATATATTATTTTTTAGATTTACTGAATAATTAATCTATCTCTCTTATAATATGACATAATATCATTTATTTAATGAATCTAAAAAACCAACTTCTTGTTTATGATAATTACCAAATGAATGGAGTATATAAGGTTGATTCGCTGTATTTTTTTCTTCCACGTCCAGACCAACCCTCTCTTTAACCATTCCCTGCATTGAAGGTAATATGATAAGACGTCTCTTTAAAGAATTAAATTAAAAGATATAGTGAAACCCACATATATATGAGTAAGTATATGTCCGATCGATAAAGATGAAGTATAAAAAGGGGAAATTGGTAACTCCAATTATATATAATAAGGTGTGAACGGTGTAGCATCGTGGTCATAAATCATGGTAGTAAATGATGAAAAAGAAAGTTGGTGTGTTAGCAGTTGAGAGTTGAAATAATAATAAGTACGTACGATACTGTCTATAGTGTTTGTGGTATTGTGATGGAGCAATTAGCTAGGCTGCCTGCTTGACTCCCTTCACGCCAAGTAAGAGGGTCGTCAACCATTTTGAGAAGCCTCTTATATGGCATGCAGGGAGCCAGGCAAACACAACATTTTGCATCATTGCATACCAAAACGTTACTATACCATATAATTCTGTCTAAAGTACTGAAAGTTATTGAAAATGAAGAAGTGTTTGCTTTGATCAAATCTAGCATGTTAGAAAGAAAGAAAAAAAGTTGCAAAATTGACACTAATACGTATATAATGAATGAATGAATGAATGAAAAAAGTTAAGTAGAAGTAGTGCATATATAAAAATGAAGAGAGAGATATATATAGTTTAGAAAAAGTGAAAGAGAGGGATCTGATTTGTTGAAGGAGATTGGAGTGAAGAGAGTGAGACAAGAGAAAATCCATGAAAGGAGAGGGATATGAGAAAGACGGGTGATGGTTCTAATATTATTGGCAAAGACGGCAAACAAAGCCTTATTCTTAACTTATTTATAGTACTAAACGTAACTCAAGTCTTGTAGTTCCATTGGATAGTGCCAAACCTGCCAGCCATAACACTTCTTACAGTTGGTCTGTTTTGGATTTTCCTTCCTTCCTTGGAAATTGTCATAATTAACTTTCCTTCCACCACCGTTCACATTTGAGTAGTAGTATAACTTTCTCATTTACTTTGCTTCATTTATTTTTCATTTTTGAGAAAAATTGATAAAGTGATAGATTAGGGTACGTTTTAAAAAAATTGAACCCTACTAATAGATCACATTAATTTATCTTTTATCTATACCTCGTCTTGTAACTTGTTTGAATGAACAATGGTGTCTCACTTAGTTAACTTTCATCATGATTATGTTAGCCTTGCTGTACATTCATTCACAATTTGAATATAATCATGATGAGAGTTAGCCGGTAAATGTCGATATTATTAGGTTGGATATAATCTTCATGATTCAAACTCAGAACCTTGCAGTTGTGCACGTAAATTTCAGGTGGTACGTACTTGCCACTTGGTTTACAAACAAAAAATAAAATAAAAATGATTTAGTTTTTTTTTAAAAAGTTAAAATTGATTATATTACTGAAACAACCTGGAATTCAGCACAAGAAGTGCCAAAAAGACCAACGGAAAGAGTATCAAATTCAATCAAAAAACAAAGAGAAACAAACATAAAATGAACAAGGGTTAAAGCCACCACCCCATTACAAATAGATATCCAAACATGGTAAATGATTAAGCCACAATTAATGATAAGAGAAAGCAAAATTATGACGATTTGCTTTCAGCCACCAATATGATTGAAGCTAAATTTTGTCGAGCCATAGTTGTCATTATGCCTCTTTTTGATGAAAGAACCGAGCATTTCTTTCAATCCAAATCACTCACACACATGAAAGTCAAACGAGGTAAAAGTTGAGCGGAAACTTATTGAAAACCCTCCTAAGGTGCCAAATTGAGATAAATCATATGACACATATCAGATATACCGTGTGGAAACTAAGCCAATTAGAAACATTGTGCCAAAGTTTACCAAAAACAAATCACAAGAGAGGAATAAGTGCTCTAATTCTTCCATCATGCCACATCCACCCACACAAAGCCGAGCATTAGGTAGTAAAATTTGTCTTTTAGTTAAATTGTTTGTTGTTGGTAACCAATTATGTAGCAGACGTCAAGAAAAAAGATTGACTTTTAGGGCCGTTCCTGATTCCAAATTTATGTTATACGATCAACGACCAAGTTGTTGTTGACCGATAACATCAAATAATTATAAGCACTTGTTACATTATATTTGTTGGACACATGTAAATGCCAAATCTACTTGTCAGAAAGATTAGGCTGCAAAACAATATTAATTAAAAAGTCACAGCACTCCCGAACCTTCTCCTCCTCCCAAGCTAATAATCAACGCTTCCACTTCCAAGCCTCACCTTCCTCCCCCCACCCATGGAAATACATTTCGGCCACTGATTCCATTTTATTAATAGCAAAATATCTTTCTATGAGAGGATTTAAATGGTAATGTAGAAAATGTTTCGAGAGGTTTTGACAGCTTGCATGTGGGGTATGGTCTCAGGGAGATAAATGTGGAGGGGAATCCATCCTAGATTTTTCGTCGGCTTTTGATCTTACTATAGCTAATACTTGTTTACGAGAAAGAGAAGACCGTCTTATCACTTACAAGAGTGGGGTGGCATGTTCTCGGATATATTTCTTTCTTATTAGAAAACCAGACAAGAAGACCTGTTTGGATTGTAAAGCCATTCCTGGAGATAGCCTAACTACCAAACATAGAGTATTGATTACGGATGTAAGGGTTAAGAGGAGTGTGAAGAGAAGCAGCCACAATGGAGCTCTGTGAATCAAGTGGTGGCATTCAAAGGGTGAAAAACAAAGAATTTTCCAACACAAGATCTTAGAGGGAGGTTTGTGGAAAGTAGCAACTACAAGTAAGTGAAAATGGTATGTGGGACAATAGCCACAAAAGATTAAAAAAGTAGCAAAAGAGAGTTTGGGAGAATCAAGAGGATTTGGACCTAGGGGTAAATAATTTTGGTGGTGAAATGACAATGTTCAGAGTAAAGTTTGAATTAAAAGAGAATGTTTTAAAGATTTCTCTAGGTGTACAAATGTTGAAACTTGGGATAAATATAAGATGGCTGAGAAAGAGACCAAGAAGGTGGCGAGCGAAGCAAGAACTCGAATTTTTTATTATACCAATTTTTTGGTACCAAAGAGGAAGAAAAATCAATATATAAGCTTGTTGATGGACGAGAAAGAAAAACAAGAGACCTACATCGGGTGAAGTGTATTAAAGACGGCGAGGATAAAGTTTTGGTTTAGGAAAAGGATATAAAGGATAGATGGAAGAAGCATTTCCACAACTTATTTAATAAACGATATGAGATCTTAACAGAGTTTAACATGCTAGACATCAGAGAAGAGGATCATAACTATAACTATACTATTGTCAGATTCAAGAGCATGAGGTAAATGAAGCGTTGAAAAGGATGAGCAATGACAAATCAGTTGGGCCAAACAATATTCCTAATGAAGTGCGGAAAAGTTTTAAAGATATATGAGTTGTTTGGCTCACCAAACTTTTTAACAAGGTTATGAACACAAATAAAATGTTGGAAGAGTGGAGAAGAAGGACTTTAATTATGATCTATAAAAATAAGGAGGATATACAAAATTGTGTAAATTATAGATGAATTAAACTTACGAGTCATGTCATGAAGTTATGGGAAATGGTAATTGAGCTTAGACTAAGGACATAGACTCAAAGTGAATAATCAACACGGGAATCAATGGAAGTTATGCCTCATTAAGTATATCGTTTCCCTGGTCGACCTCTCCGACAATGTTTTATGGTACAAATTGTTGGGCAGTTAAAAATCAAGTAAGCATATCGGAGATGATGACGTTACCCTTTTTAGGGTTTTAATTCCCCATAATTATGAATTTCTTTAACAATTCATAATTAATTTGTCTCTTGTTTAAAAACTCCAAAATTCCATGGTGAAATTTGTGATGTTCTAACCATGCCTACAAAATTAGGGAACGAAATTTAACCCATGAGTATACGTTTACTCGAAACAAAATTGCAATTTTGTACGTTTTGGTTGAAATATGAAAATAATTTGAAACATTTTAAAAAAGCTATGAAACTTCGTAGATCCATTTTATATATCCTTATAGATGTCTCAACAAACAATTTGCTCAAAATTTAATTTCTAGGTCGAGATTTCCGTTGTTTTGTTTTTATTGAGTTTTTGACACTTTAAAAATTCATAATTAATTTGTTTCTAGTAAAAAAATCTAATTTTTTTGTGTACAACCGTACTTAATTTCCTAATGATGCATGGAAAAATTTAACCTTTGGGTTGCTTTTTTGGACTTCTTGTATATTATAGGTCTAAAATAATAAGAACTAGACTTTTGATCCGTACGACGCACGGGTCTTCTCGACTATAATAGAGACCAATAAATCATCTTTAACCCGTAAGATCATGGGTCGATCAATAAACGCAAATTAGATTATTAGAGATACAATATTACAATCAAATAATAAATAAAAAATTATAAAGATAAAAGGAATACAAAATTATATTGTTGCACAGGTCAATTTTATTTATTACTTTCATAGTTAAACATAAAAAATTAATGCAGTTCATGGTTCCTAACAAATTATTTAGGGTAGCCGAGTTTGCATGGAAATTAGGGTATTCTGTTTGTAAACGTATTAAATAAGTGTACAACAACTTGTAAAAAAAAAACATCTACAGAAAGTTAAGTTGCTGCAGAACTAATAAAATTAATAAATAATAAGGATAAGGATTAAGATATCTATTAAATTTTTGTTTTGAAAAATATTCACAATTATTAAAAAGAGAAATGAAAAACATATATGATGCAAAATTAGAGCCAAAATTTTAGGATAGAGTTGTTGTAAACCTAATAAGGGATTAACGGAGGAAAAAAAAATTAGGTTAAAACTTAACAAAATTAATAAACAAGGACAAGGACAATGATATCAAATTACACGGTTATCACTTTTTTTTTTACCGAGTCATTTTTCATACTTCGCGTATATTACAAGGAAAATTTCAACAATTAACCGTAATTTATTTTAATCATTCATTCATCTCCAAAAATATCTAAAGTCACCAACCCAAAAATCACCCATGTGGAATCCGCTAAATATGTTTCCAATTTTTATAAGGGATTAAATATGTTTATTATAGGTTGGAAAATATTTTTATTTTTTGAAAAAAGTAATGAAAACCACTTTAATTAGATTTGTGCATGATTATTAGTAATAAAAAAAGATTTGTGCATGATTTTGAAGTTTAAAATTTACATTGGAAAAAAAAATGATCTTTATAGTATGACAGTACGGTCCCTTTTGTTCTGTAACAACACCCAAATTTCTCAGCATTGTTTCCTTTGTTTTGAAATGATCCGATATTTCATAAAAACTTGTTTATAATTACCCGATAATCCTGTTTCATAATCCTGTATCGTAACTGAATACTAGAAAAACATGATCACGCCAAACACTGCTACTATTTTATAATAAAAGGAGGTTGTTTGTATTGTGTACCTTGCTTTGCCCTAGTTTTTTTTTTGTTTTCCGCAAACTCAAAGCATAATGTGGTTTTCCATGAACCATTCATTTTTTCTCTTATTTCTGTTCATTCTTTCTACTTCTTTAATTCAATCATCTGCAGTGAAAAAGGTAAAACTCTTGTCACTATTTTTCTTTCTTTTTTGCTCTGTGTAGTGATATCATGTTTAATCTAACTATTTTATTTGTTTGCTTGTTTTGGTTTAATGAAAGTCTTACATAGTATACTTGGGATCACACGAGCATGGTGAAGGAGTTACTGAAGCCGATTTCAACCAAGTTACCAAAACTCATCATGAATTCCTTCAATCCTATGTGGGAAGGTACGCTACAAATAATAGACAAAGAAAATAGAATTGCTTACACTTTTGTTGATTCAAATTTGTTTAAGTAGAAAAAAAGTATATGAATCAGAATTATGAAAACAAAACCCAAAAAAGTTACCCAGAAAGTTGCTACAACATTTCCTGCTTCTGTATTTATTTTTATTTCTTTTTTCGATTTTGGATTTAAACCAAGGGAGAATTATGTATAGTTCAGTGATGATGAACACCTCGTATAAGGGAAGGGTTTTTCCGAGTTTATGTTATTGTTTTTTAGCCCTTGTAAACCATGTTTTCTGAATTGGACCCTAACACGTGAAGGTCACGCTTTAATCGTTTTCCATAGAAGAAACTTTTTATTGGAATTTGTATTTTTACTATATTGAAAATTAAAAATGAAACCTTTTATATATGAAATTCATAAATTATTTCCTATTTTGAATCCTTAACCATTTCCCTTAGCAAGACCCATTAATTAATGGTACAACTACTACATTTTTAAGAGAAAATTTTGTGTATAAGCTTTGTGGACAATGTTAGGCACACATACACATCAAAGTAAAAAAAATTAAAATTAGGAAAAAATTAAATAATATATATTTTTAAGATGATTAATAGCTTGTTTGGAACTACAATCAACTTTGTATTTTCCCATTTTGAGACAATTTTCGCCTTGAAAAATAGAAGCTACACAATGTGTCTTCTGATTTATCGCATGTCTACGTTATGGTCACCATACAAACAAGCATAGACTAAATGATTATATGTGCATGTGTTCAAATAATTTTGGTTTTACGTGGTCATGAATCAAGTATTGACTTAAAAATAAATAAGCATCAGTACAAACTATTTTTTTATGAAAAAAAAATTGAAAGAGAAAGAAAAGAAGTTGGTACAACATATTTCAATCTCGAAACAGATGATTTTGATGTTTATCTTGGGTTTAAGAAGTTCAAAGTAATTCGAGCTTATATTATCGAAAGAGATTTAGGAGGTGTATATCTGAAGTAAATTAGATTTACTTATATGAATAATTTTTTTGAGAATATAAGGATCAAAGTTTTATTTCAATATATTTTTAATGATAGAAGACTATTTATTTTTGTTACAAATTTATTTATTCTAAATGTCATTTATGGGAATAGAAGACTTCTCCCAAAGAAAATGATGGGATAATTTTTTTTTCAACCGAACATCTTTTTTTAAAAATACCTAAAATAAAATGTTCATCCTTATATTTTAAAGAAAGTTATTCCTATGAATAAATATAGGAAACTTGAAAGTTAATCCTTGTATTGTAAATCGTAATGCAGTCATGAGAAAGCAAAAGAGGCAATGATATATTCATACACGAAGAATATCAATGGCTTTGCTGCTTTCCTGGAAGAGAAAGAAGCTGCTGACATTGCAGGTAACTGATGATGAATGGAAGAATATCAATGTCATACTTAATGTGTTGTTTTTTCTTTCAATTTTGCGTTTGTTATTGCAGAGCATCCAAACGTTGTGTCAGTGTTGTTGAACCGAGGAAGAAAGTTACACACTACACGCTCGTGGGAATTTATGTCACTAGAACACAATGGTGTAGCTCCTTCTCATTCCCTCTTTACAAAAGCCAGATACGGTGAAGATGTTATTATTGGCAATCTTGACACTGGTAAAATTTTATGATTTTTTTTCTTTCTTGTATCTACCATTGTTAAGTTTTAACTATATTACTATGAGTTTGTTATTTTGCACACATATACTACGTCAAATTTCATAGATGTTTATCTATGTTTAATTATGATAAATGTAAATAATAATGTACCTTCATTTATTAACTATAATTTTCAAGTGTTTTTACTTTGCTTTTTATTATTGATGAAGTATTGTATTTAAACCTTGTTGCTCTTCCTTGACACACCTTGTGTCGAGAGAAACATTTTTTTTCCGTTTAATATAAAGTTAATTTTGCTTGTTAGAAAGAAAGAAAAAAAAAACACATATATATTCATTAGTCACAATGTATATTCAACTGAAAACATGAAAATCATGGTTAATGAGTTCAAAAGCCCTCTTAATCTTTTTCTTAATTAATAGATAACTACATCTTGTTATTCATAAATTGTAACCAAATATTTATTTGAACATTGTTAACCATATAATTTATGTCAAAGTTTGTGAATCATAATCACATTTCTCATTATTACTATTAGATTAGATTAGATTAGATTAGATTAGATTAAAAGTAAATAATAACAGGAGTATAAGATGATCGTTTAGAGAAATTGTATTATAATGATTTATGACAAACAAAAAGTAAGCATTATTGACGTATCAACTATCTAGTCTAGAGCTAAAATTTTGAAATGTCTTGTTTCTTATCTATTCCTTCTCTCATGCATGCTATGACTAATAAAAAAGAAATGCAATCACTTTGCCGTGGACCCCATTTTTGTGCGACGAATCCCCACACCCTCCATTTTGGTCAATTTTTTTCTTAATGAACAAAAGGATTCAAAATTCATACTAGTTAGTACTTAGTAGTATTTCTATTGCATATTGTTGTGGATATAGTATGGTATATATCGTACACAATTAAATAGCTAAAAAATTCCATTCTACTTTTTCATCACAAGTTTTTCAAAGGTTCGATATCGGTCCTATGAAGTTTCATTGCACAATAATTTTGTGCAACAAACATGGGTGATTGTTTTCATCGGAGTTTAATTAAATTTGTGATCAATGTAGGTGTATGGCCAGAATCTCAGAGCTTTAGAGATGAAGGGATAGGGCCCATTCCCTCAAGGTGGAAAGGAACTTGTCAGAGTGATCACACAGGCTTCCGTTGCAACAGGTCCATTCTTTTAGTTGTTTATATAGTTTCAAAAATACGATGGAAGTATTTATTTTTTTAAAAGAAATAAATTAATTGATGAGAAGTATGCTATGTGTTCTGAGTTACACATTCTATACTATCGCTAATTATAGTATTGCATGTGTTTACTATATTTCTCAAGATCAAAGCAAATTAATAGTAAGTAAAACTATATATCACCAATCTCGTGAAATTAAAACAAATGCAAATTAACAATCCTAATGGTATATCAGTCAAAAACAATTATTCATATCGGTGAGTAAAATTGCTTGCATTCTGATTTTAATGTATATTTCATGCAGGAAGCTTATAGGAGCAAGATACTTCAATAAAGGTTATGCTGCCTATGCAGGGTCAACAACGGTGCTACAGAACGGCACACTTGATACTGCACGAGACAATGCAGGTCATGGATCTCACACACTATCAACAATAGGAGGAAACTTTGTTTCTGGAACTAATGTTTTTGGCTTAGGAAATGGAACTGCGAAAGGTGGTTCTCCCAAAGCAAGAGTTGCTGCTTACAAAGTCTGTTGGCCCAAAATTGATGACAACGAATGTTTTGATGCTGATATCATGGCAGCCTTTGATATGGCTATTCATGATGGAGTTGATGTTCTTTCCCTTTCTCTTGGAGGTGATGCTTCTGATTACTTTGATGATGGCCTTTCAATCGCTGCATTTCACGCAGTTAAGGAAGGCATCACTGTGGTTTGTTCAGCTGGAAATTCTGGACCAACACCTGGAACTGTTTCAAATGTTGCACCTTGGATATTAACTGTTGCTGCAAGTACCATAGATAGAGATTTTGATGCTGGTGTTCAACTCCATAATGGACAACACTTTAGGGTATTATCCAATTTTTCTTCATCTTGTGACATACCATTAATTAACTAAGCCAAGTTTTCCATTTTTCCCATCACTTCTATTTTCTTCTCTAATATTTCCATTATTGATTGATTATCAGGGAGCTAGCCTTTCTATAGCTTTGCCAGAAAACAAGCTTTATCCACTTGTCACTGCTGCTGAGGCAAAATTGGCTGAAGCACCGGTTGAAAACGCGTAAGTATATATTGGTTGTATTTGCGGTCTAGTTTGTTGTTTAACTTATTTTTGGAATGGTAAATGTAAATATAATTAGTTGTTAGTAATCTGAATGGAGGATTCAAGCTGACATCACTTTATCTCTCAAATTCTTATGTTCATGTTTAGTGCTTTTCAAAGTACAACATGGTAATTAACATGATATGTTGCCATTGTGTAGTACTCTATGTATGAATGGAACAATTGACCCCAAGAAAGCAAGGGGCAGAATATTGGTTTGTCTTAGAGGAACCACTGCAAGAGTGGAAAAGAGTTTTGTTGCTTTGGAGGCTGAAGCAGTTGGAACGATTCTTTGTAATGATGAGTCCAGTGGCAATGAGCTTATTGCTGATCCTCATTTCCTGCCTACATCACAGATTACTTATGCAGATGGTGTTGCTGTCTTTGCCTACATCAATTCAACCAAGTAACTTTTGTTGCTCCCTCCTTTTCTCATCCCTTCATTTGTATAGTTGCTCTTCATAGATAATTCAATTATTCAACATACCTTTAATTAATGTCGTTATTATCACATAACAGGAATCCACTAGGATATATTCATCCACCCACAACAAAGTTGAACATAAAACCTGCTCCAAGCATGGCGGCTTTCTCCTCTAGAGGGCCTAACCCAATCACACCAGAGATCCTCAAGGTTTGCCTATTCTTTCATTATTAATTTCAAACATTGTGTCATAAATCATACTACATATTTTGTTTCCAAACTTAGTATTTTCCAAATTGTCCATTAGTTGTAACTTGTGGTTTTACACGAGTCCATCGTAGTTTCAATTTCTTTCTTTCACCTCACCTTTTTCTTTTTGATTCTTTAGCCGGATGTAACTGCACCCGGTGTGAACATTATTGCTGCCTACTCAGGAGCGGTTAGTCCCACAGAATTGGACTTTGATAAACGTCGGGTTCCTTTCGTCACCATGTCTGGAACATCCATGTCATGTCCTCATGTGGCTGGAGTCGTTGGCCTTCTTAAGACTCTCCACCCGAACTGGAGTCCATCCGCTATTAAATCTGCAATCATGACAACTGGTAAGTAATGTAACGCCATTTGGCTACTGATGGAATTATAATATGATACCTCAATTTAATATATCTCATGTAATATAGTTCGTTAGCTGCAACATCTATATATGTTTCCTAGTTAATTGTTGTATTTGCTTGCAATTAATATATCTATTTAGGTTTGCTTCTATGATTCATTGAGAATTAGTTTGATTCTTAAATAAAGAGAGGAAATTAAAAAATATCTATCTGATTATATGATGTGTTTTCTTTCAGCTAGGACAAGGGGCAACACTCCTAAACCAATCCTTGATGATACTAATGTAAAGGCAACACCATTTGCCTACGGCTCTGGTCACATTAGACCAAATCGTGCCATGGATCCTGGCTTGGTGTATGAGTTAAACATCAATGATTACATAAACTTTCTTTGTTTCATAGGCTATAACCAAACACAAATCAGCATGTTCTCTGGTACTAATTATCATTGTGATGGTATAAACATCTTGGATTTCAACTATCCTACAATAACAATACCTAAACTCTATGGGTCAGTTACTTTGAGTAGGAAGCTGAAAAATGTTGGAACACCAGGCACATACACTGCAAGCCTCCGTGTACCCGTTGGACTTTCCATATCAGTGCAGCCTAAGAAGTTGAAATTTGACAAAATTGGTGAAGAGAAGAGTTTTAGTTTGACAATTGAAGTTACTAGATCAGGTATGGCTACTGTATTTGGAGGCCTAACTTGGTCAGATGGCACACACTATGTTAGAAGTCCAATTTCAGTTGGAGGAGTTAAAGGTTAGATTAGATTATTATTTTTAGGGAAGTTAGAGTAGAATTTTATTATTAGATTTAGGTATGCATCAATTAGTATTGATTTTTTTTTGTTTGAGGATTGGAAAAAACAAGTAAACTCATAGCTTGAAATTATTGATTTTAATTATTATTTTCTAGTCATTTCCTCTCGGTAGCAATTGCAATTTTTTAAATTTCAGAAACAAAATATACTCTTCATCAAGTTTTAAGAAAGTATTAGTATAAATTCAGTTTTAATTTGAGGAGTCAGTCACACTGTTCACGTGTGGGTTTCATTTAAATTTAGAGTTTTAAACTAGCCCCATCAAAATTGGGGAGAAAATCGAATCTACAACAACCTTGAAAGAACATACTCCAAAGTACCAAAACAACATAAGTGGGTTCAGCTATAGCTTTTACTAAATTGATGTTCCAGCTTCGCTTAAGTGAATATTGGAAATCTATTAATTAGTATATGTTCATTGTCAGTAATCCTGCAGGTTTTAAGGTTTAGGTCTCCATGTCACATGCAACAAAACAGTGCCAAATAAGTTGATGTAATTGTATAATTTAATTGCCTCGCTTATATCAAGTTATAAGAACCGAGCGTCCTCCTTGACATAATTCAATTTTAGAACTTCTAAAACAATTGGTGCGTCTAATAAATTGCTTAGAGAGCATAAGATAATTTACACTGCATTTGATGAAAATGGGAATCTGGAGAGATTTCTTGTCTCTAGCTTAAGCCATAGGCAAACCCAATCTCTAATACGATCCACACCAAACACCACTTAAAGGTATGCCCACACACTGAATTGAGGATATTATTATAGTAGCATTGAGACGCCTATATACCCCAAAAAAATATCATTCATAGGATTGGGATAGTGTATTAAAATCAGAACAATTTTTACCGTAAGAAAGGAATATTTTTATTCATTCCTAGTAATTTCTTGATTGGTTCTCCTCCCGATTTTCAAATACCTTTACTCCCTTCGTCTTGAATTATATGATTTTTTTTATTATAAATCGTTTTACAATATCAATAAAATATTAATGTTATTTTTGTATATTACCTTTAATTATTTATTACTATCTCAATATACAATTCTTTAATTTATCTTTTTCATACCATTAATAAAAGATAATTTTTTAGAATAAATCATAATTTTTCTTTCTAATACATGATTAATTACATTTCTCAATTTCTTAGTTTATCTGAAATAGTCAAAACGACTTGTAAATTAGAACGGAACGAGCATTCATTAGATAAAAAAAAATATTAATTAAATTTTATGAAATCAATGTATATTCTCATTGGAGCAATCTATTCATTACTCTTTTGTTAGAAAGTTCTATTTGAAATTCACATAAAAACAAAAGGAGAATGTTAACCAGTGTCTATGGGACATTGGTTAAGCATCCAAAAGAAGCAAGATTTTCTTAAAAAGTGGTGTAATAATTAATGGTCAAAAGTAACAGTTTATATTTCCAAGACAGTTTTTTCTACTTTTGGATTCCTTAATCGGTGTCCGGGGGCACGGGTTAACAAGACCCAAAACAAAAATAGTAGAATCTTTTCTCCACGTGATTTATTGCTAACAAGGGATCACACCAAATATATTATCTCACCTAGGAATATGTTGCTACACATTCTCCCTAACATGTTATTAGGGTGTAAGCTGTCTGACAAGATCGATGAACCTGAAACGCCAAACCAAAAATCATCCGATATTTTTTGGTTTGGTTTGAAAAATCAAATCAAACTGGAAATCAAACTAGATTGATCGGTTTCCGGTTTTTATTTTGGAAATTCAATAAACCAATGAACCGAACCATTAAGTTTTCAGTTATTGAACCAGTTTGCTTAGCTTAGAATGAGATTCTTGTTGTAATTGTCCTCATGAGTTTAGCTCACTTGATAAGGAATAATGTATAATATATGCTGGGACCGGGGTTTAAATCCCGGACACCTCACTTATTCACCTTTAAGGTGAATTTCTCTAATCACTAGACCAAAAAAAAAAAAGATTCATGTTGTAATTAATATTGCTTCTGCAATAACAAATGGCAATCATCCGATCAAAATAAATGGCGAGTATTGTTTTATTATGTGAAACAAAATTGAAATTGGAGTCTTCCGATCTCAAATCAACATATGATATTTATTACATCATATAAAACGTTGCAGTAGGAAAGCTTATTTATAGATAGTATAGACCTCGACAATCATAAAACTCTAGGGTAAAAAAATTTATTTCATTCAAGTTCTCAAAGTACAAAGGAAGCTTATTTACATAGATAATCAACAAGATAGAAAGCTCAAGGCTAGATAACTTGCATTACAAGTTATCGTGTGAGACTAAATCTAAAACCACTAAAACCAAAACAATAACCGACTAGTGACGCTCTTTCAACATACGCTGTGTGATGGGTTTCGTGCCACTCCATATCTTGGTTTGGTTTATTATGACACATTGAATCTTCCAAATAAAATATCATATTATCACATAATCTAATCATTGTTAATACTAGTGCTTGGTTACAGCCCGGTCATAGCGGTTGATTTCTGGACTGGAGAGGGAAATAAATTACTCCCTCTCTTATTTTTAGATTTTTTCTATTTTTAATTTGCGTGGCATTTTTTTTACCGGGTGTTCCCAAATTTCAGTTGTTATATTCGTTTATACGTAAAAGAAATTGTCATGTAGGAGAAGCATGTTCAACAACAACAAAAAAGCAGCACCAACAACAGATTTCTTTATTTGAAAAAACAACAAGATCAGGCACTTAAGTATTTGTATGCACGTACATCCATCAACAGATTTATCTTGTTAAAGATCAACGTAATGTTCTTTCAATTTATGTGACTGAAAGTAGAATGTGGACCCGAAAATATTCAATTTTTCTCTTATTCTCCATCATTCTTTCTTCTTATCTATTCCAATCATCTGTTTATGCATTGAAACAGGTAAATTAAGCTTTATGTCACAACCATTATATATATATATATATATATATATATATATATATATATATATATATATATATATATATGTTCTATCAAAGTCTTCATCTTTTTTGCTTTGTGCACTGGTTCATGTTTCAACCAACTTATTTTTTTGGTTAAAATTAGTCTTACATAGTGTACTTCGGATCACATGAGCATGGTGACGGAGTTCTTGAAGTCGATTTCCATCAAGTCACCGAAGTTCATAATGAGTTCCTTCAATCCTATCTGGGAAGGTACGCTACAAACAATGGAGAGAAAAACTTAAATTTCTTTCGCTTTTTGTTTTTTCAAATTTGTTTATTAGAAAAACGGACGTTATATTGTGATGCAGTTATGAGATAGCAAAAGAGGCAATGATATATTCTTACACAAGGAATATCAATGGCTTTGCTGCAATCCTTGACGAGAAACAAGCAACTCAAATTGCAGGTAACCTTTAAAAGATGAATGATATCTGTTCATTCATTTTTTGTGATAATGTTTGGAAGAGTAGTCTCCCTTATATTCTTATTGTGGTTTGGGAAATGATAATGGGGTCCTAAGGACACTTCATAGGGACTTTAGGTAGTAAATTTTTATGGTGACTTATGTATTCAATGCATCAAAATTAAAATGTTAGATTTTTTCAATGAATAGTTTCTTAATTGTAAATATTTAAAAAGTGCTTATAAGATACCCCTTAATAAGACCTTTGTGTCAATACGTCTATTTAATAATATTTCGCTGTTTTAAAATTAGTTGTTCAAATAACATACATTTATAATCACCGATGATTAAGGGAGTTTCAGTTTTCAAACCTTAACTAGATATATGTTCTATTTTGTGTTTGATGTTGTAGAGCATCCAAACGTTGTGTCAGTGTTGTTAAACCGAGGAAGAAAGTTACACACTACACACTCGTGGGAATTCATGTCACTGGAACAAAATGGTGTGGCTCCTTCTGATTCCCTCTCTACAAAAGCTAGATACGGTGAAGATGTTATTATTGGGAATCTTGACACTGGTAAATTTTTATGATGTTTCTTGTATCTACTATTGTAAATATTTACCTTTGATTTCATGTGTGACAATTACCTTAGATCAACAACAACAACCAAGTTGTATCCCACTAAGTGAGGTCGGCTACATGGATCAAATTACGCCATAGTATTATATCATAAACCAAATTCGAGTCCAACTCATTGACCTCTAAATCCTTCCTAATGGTTATTTAATTACTTTTTCCATATCCTATCCGTTTCTCACGCGTCCTATTTTTTTTTAAATATCCTTTGTTTTGATTATATAAACAAAATTAAGAGGACAAAGATGATACAAATTCTCATCTTAAAACTTATTACATCAAATATTCATGCAAGAAGATGGGTGGTGGTGATGTGTGTGTGTGTGTGTGGGGGGGGGGGGGGGGGGGGGGGGGTGGGTGGGTGGGTGGGTGTGTGTGGGTGTGTGTGTGTGTGAACCTTTGTTTCTTTACATTGATGGTCAACCTTACACTCAAGCAAACCAACCTCACACTCAGACCGACCGCGCTTCTTTGTAGCGTTGCACCACCCCCATTGACCGTTCATATAATCTCTGAATTTTTAAAGTAACTTTTTTGTATGAGAGACCAACGATAAAAACACATTGTTGTAGAAGAAAGGAGGGGAGAGTGTGAGATGATGAGATGAAAAATTGTGAAAGTTTAAAGGGTATTTATAAGGAAAATTTGTGAAGAATGAGTTGCAATTAAAGCTGGTCAAACCCTTTGAAAACCGTATTTCATGAATTACTCTTAGTGAGCAAGTAACCGTCCAAGACTCTAAGTTGGTTCGGATTATATGATAGACTTTTAGCAAGTGTACTAAAAATGCATCGAAGTAATAAAATAAGTTCGTATCCACGAGGACTGTGTTAATCTCAATTTGGCAATAAAGTAAATATTTACATTGTATAAATTATTTTGTAAAAGTATATTTGATTTGATTGCATAAAATTAAATAACAAAAATAAAGAATCGGTTAGAAAATATAGAGAGATGAGATCAGGTTATGTTTCCCTAATTGGTATATTGCACCCTATTATTATGATTGATTTTCTAGTTCCACAATGAGGTCTAAGTTAAAAGCTAGGGTCAATAGTCATTCATACTCACTAAATCATGTTTTTATATATAAAAAAAAAACATTAAAAACAATTAAATTGAATAAAAACTAAATTGTCATTCACAATAAATAGAGTTTCACGACAACATGTTTCAATCAGATTCATCTCATACCTAATCAAAAAAATTAGCTAAACATGATAAAAGGAATAAACAACATAGCAAACAAAATAAACAAGATTCATGCACTGTTGTGATAATGATTCCTCTATGTGCTTATCTCCACCATGTGCCAAAACCTTATGCTTCCATCCACTTCTCTCTCTCGTGATGCGTGCGGCTCCTTTTCTTTTCCAAATCGTGAATCACAAAACGTGAATCTTGTATGCCAAAGAGTGATGCCTGCTAGCTTTCTTTATATAGGTTATGTAACCTAGTTCCTTTCTTTCTACACAAGCATGTTATTTACGGGTCAACTCCTTAATCCTTCTCATTGATCCATTTAGCACATCAATGCTTGGTTTAAAGCCCAATCTTCTTCTGATTCCAGCGCCTCCATACTACTTCATGTGGTCTATTTTCCTTTTGTTTAATTCACACTACCAAAAAATAAATACTTCCAAATTAGGGTTCCTAACATCGTGTCACGAAATAGCCATCGTGACACGTTTTAACCAATGTCAAATGAACCTCATCCTGTGCTCCAAATCATGACATGTTTTCAACAATCGTGACACAATTTTGCTTTCTTCAAAATCTTATATTTTTCTTGCTTTTCTTGTTACTTAAGCTTGCTTGTGAACTCAAAAATATCATAAAAAGACTCTAAAAATGTGGAATGACTAACTGTCATCATTATACAATCATAAAATATTCCAGGTATGTTCGGATTATACAATCCGAAATGATTCAATAATATGTCAAACTTCGTACTTTATAGAGTGGCAGAGATTTCAAATTATATAATTTGAAACTATTATTTACAAGATTTTTTTGTGTAGTCCACATTGCACCGACATTATATGCCGTCCACGACGCCCTGAAATTTCTATAAATTAGTGTGCTTGTTTTCATAAGCAGTAAACCACACATAAAAAAACATGGACCTTTCTGTTATTGATCCAAACACCAAGCTAGTTGCAGTTTACTACAACGGCGAAAAGCAACCCTATTTGTTCAGGGTTCGCGCTGATGTCACGCTCTCTGGTTGAAGGATCAGATGGATCAAACTAATCGTGAACTCAACCATAGAGACACAAGGAGGGTGTATGGTGTTAAGTATTGACTCTCATCGACCGACTCTGCCGGAACTGTGCGGGTCATCCTGATGAAGCTCATGAACGACGACGACGTGAGAACCATGTTCTCGATATTTGGTCAGTACAGTATTAAAGACCCGATCGAGTTGGACGCTTCGTTGGTCAGATATGTTGGAGAAATTCAGAAAAGTTTGATCTGGCCCAGGAATTGTGAAGAGATCATGGCTCTGCTGGAGGAACCAGACGAAGAATTTAGTTTAGCTTTTCTGTAATCTATTATGTTTTATTTTCTTGCGTGTTTTATGTTGTTGAATTATGTCTCTGATGTATTTGAAATTGTTATATTTAATGTACGTCGCTGAAATTAAAATCAACATATCTATGGCTAGTTTATGAACCTAACTTATCCTATAAGTTGTGTCGTTGTTTCTTCAGGTAACCGACAACACTTGTTGTTTTGTTTTATTATCTCAATAGGACGTTTCATTTTGTCACTATGTGTTGTGTAATGTCTTTGTGTTAGTTCATTAGAGAAGAAGATAAATATGTAAACTGAAGGAACACATTGAAAAGATACGAAGATATAGAGGGTGAAAGTCAGGTTCAAATTATATAATATGAACCAGTTCAACACATTTTTTTGTGTGGTACACATTGCGCTAACAATTTCGATGGTCCACGATGTTAGTTCAGATTGTAACCTAAGAGGGGGGGTGAATTAGGTTTCTAGGAATATTGTTTAATTTTCGTGAGTTTAGCGTTCTTGATAATTTTTCCGGAAACTTAATATGAAGGTATGAATGCGGAAAAATAAAAGAGTAAGGGAAGAAGAAAAGACAGAAGAGAATTATAGTGGTTCCCCTCTAAACCTTAGGGTTAGTCCACTCCCTTCACGCCCCGCAAAGGAATTTACTATGTTAGAATCTTTGTTACAAGCAATCTCACTCCAAGACCCCCTAACAATCTTTCTAACATACACACAAGAAAGAAACCCTCTCTCTTGATTACAACACAAACACCAAACACTTTTGGTGGACTTTGAATCTCCCTGAATCAAAGAACCTTTTACAACAATCACAAGATAGCACCCCACTATCTTAAACAATAATTCTCACCAACAATGGCAAGAAACTTTACAACAAAGTAATTGAAGAATATCAAATGTATGGTTGTATATCTTTATCAATATCACTCTAACAAATGGACTTAGTGCTCAGAAATTTTTTTAATGAATATTAAAGTGTGGACAAAGTTTTCCAAACAATTTGAATGAAAGTTTGAAAGCAAGTGATATTGAAAATTCACAGTTGAGAATTTGAAAGTTGGTGTCTATGTTAAGTGATTTGTTTTGATTTCTCAATTGAATTTATAGAGGTTAAAAAAATGTTTATGAAGCAATGTTACTTTAAAAGAGTTCACAAAAATGAATAGAAACAAGTTTGAAAAGGTACCTATTCATAGGATGAAAAAATAGAGCAGGATGCCTTAAAAAAGTAGCCGTTGCTAAATAAACAAGTTTAACTAGCCACTGGTCCTTTTAATTTCAAAAACCATTGTATTACAAATCAAATATATATCTCATTGTTTTGATTAAAGTTTGATTAAATTTTGTGGTCTATGTAGGTGTATGGCCAGAATCTCCAAGCTTTAGAGATGAGGGGATAGGGCTCATTCCTTCAAGGTGGAAAGGAATTTGTCAAAATTAATGATCTCAATGACTTCCGTTGTAACAAGTAATTATAAGCTTCCTTTCCTCCAACTCTTTTAGGATTTTAGTTGTTTTTCTCAAACATTTTTCCTACATTTGTTTATGTAGTGTAATTCCTATTGCATTATAGAGTTTCTGTAAAAATATATATCACCGGTCTCATGAAATAAAGAAAATGTAAACATTATTTCTTTATTTTGCAACTTTGATTTGTATCCTAAAAACAAGGATGCATTGGAAATTTAAATATGTGGCATTAAATGTTTTGATTTAACCTTTTAATGCATATATCATGTAGGAAGCTTATAGGAGCCAGATACTTCAATAGAGGTTATGCTGCAAATGCAGAGCCAGAGGCAATACAAAAAAATGTACTTAACACTGCACGAGACAATGACGGTCATGGATCTCACACACTATCAACGATAGGAGGAAACTTTGTTTTCGGAGCTAACTCTTTTGGCTTAGGAAATGGAACTGCGAAAGGTGGTTCTCCCAAAGCAAGAGTTGCTGCCTACAAAATTTGTTGGCCGCCAATTGGTGACAGTGGATGTTTTGATGCTGATATCATGGCAGCCTTTGATATGGCTATTCATGATGGAGTTGATGTTCTTTCCCTTTCTCTTGGAACTCCTCCTCTTAAGTACTTTGATGATGGTCTTTCAATTGCTGCATTTCATGCTGTTAAGAAAGGTATCATTGTTTTATTTTCAGCTGGAAATTCTGGACCAGACCCTAAAACTGTTTCAAATGTTGCACATTGGATATTGACTGTTGCTGCAAGTACCTTAGATAGAGATTTTGATGCTGGTGTTCAACTCCAAAATGGACAACGCTTCAAGGTATTCCATGTTCTCTATCTTTACATGTTATAATAATGATAATTATCGAAGTCATTTTTTTCCTTTTATTGACTTCCATTTTCTTCACTAATATTTCTATTACTGATTGATGATTATCAGGGATCAAGCCTTTCTAAAGCTTTGCCAGGAAACAAGCTTTACCCACTCATTACTGCTAATGAAGCAAAATTTGGTAATGCATCCGTTGAAGACGCGTAAGTAGTATTTGCAGTCTTTTTTTTCTTCTTAAAAAGTGTTAGTAACACTCACTCTAACGGTCTCGCTTATATGAATTCGACATTTCAACCAAAAGGAAAGAGTAATAGAGTGTCCTACTGATTATAACTAGCACTCCTCGTTGTTGTTAAGAAGTGCTTTTTTTTTAAAAGGCATGTGTAAAATTTGAATATTTGTAGGTAACGTCAATGGAGGAATCAAACTCACATCACCTTATCTCTCTCATGTACTTAAATTAACCTTTGGTGCTTTTGAAAGTACGACATGGTAATTAAAATGCGTGTTTACTTTGTGTAGTATTGGATGTCAAAAAGGAACAATTGATCCAGAGAAAGCAAGGGGCAGAATATTGGTTTGTCTTAGAGGAACCACTGCAAGAGTGGAAAAGAGTTTTGTTGCTTTGGAGGCTGAAGCAGTTGGAATGATTCTTTGTAATGATGAGTCTAGCGGCAATGAGCTTATTGCTGATCCTCATTTTCTTCCAACGTCAGCAATTAGTTATGATGATGGTGTTGCTGTCTTTGCCTACATCAATTCAACCAAGTAACTTTTGTTTCACCCTCTTTATCTGTGCATCTGGTCTTAATAGCTAATTCAATTACTTCGACAATATTCTCCAAATACTTATTATCATATAACAGGAATCCACTAGGATATATCAATCCACCCGTAACAAAGTTGAACACAAAGCCTGCTCCAAGAATGGCTGCATTCTCCTCCAGAGGTCCTAACAAAATCACAACAGGGATCCTCAAGGTTTTTATTATATTCTTCCATTATTAATTTCAAACATTGTGTCACGTGTCATGCTACATATTTTGTTTCCTTAACATAGTATTTTCTATATTGTCCATTAGTTGTAACTTGTGGTTTTACATGAGTCTATTGTAGTTTCATTTTCTTTCTTTCACCTCCCCTTTTTATTTTTGATTTTGTAGCCGGATGTAACCGCACCTGGGGTTAACATTATTGCTGCATACTCAGAAGCGGCTAGTCCGACAGAATTGGACATTGATAAGCGCAGGGTTCCTTTCATCGCCTTGTCTGGAACATCCATGGCATGTCCTCATGTGGCTGGAATTGTTGGCCTTCTCAAGACTCTCCACCCTGACTGGAGTCCATCAGCTATTAAATCAGCAATCATGACAACTGGTAAATAACATTTACCATCATGTTTCCTAATTAGTTGTTAGATTTGCTTGCAATTAGCATGTCTATTTCGTTTTGCTTCTATAATCTACTTAGATTTAACCTTGAATAAAGAAAGAGAAAAATACCCATCTAACAACATATATATGTTTTGTTTTCTTTCAGCTTGGAGAAGAGACAACACTGCTAAACCAATACTTGATAACACTAATGTAACAGCAACACCATTTGCCTACGGTTCTGGCCACATAAGACCAAATCATGCCATGGATCCTGGCTTGGTCTGAGTTAAACATCAATGATTACCTAAACTTTCTTTGTTTCCTTGGTTATAACCAAGAACAAATTAATGTGTTCTCTGGTACTCCTTATCATTGTGAAGATATAAATATCTTGGATTTCAACTATCCTACAATAACAATACCTGAACCCAATAGTTCACTTACTTTGAGTAGGAAGCTGAAAAATGTTGGTTCACCAGGCACGTACACTGCAAGCCTCCATGTACCAGCAGGATTTTCTATATATGTGCAACCTAATATGTTGAAATTTGATAACATTGGTGAAGAGAAGAGTTTTAATTTGACAATTAAAGCAAATATAACAGATGGGAATACTTTATTTGGAGAGATAACTTGGTCAGATGGCACACACTATGTTAGCAGTCCAATTGTAGTTGGGGGAGATATTTTTTTTTATGATTAAAAACTAGGGGAGATATCGTTCCATAAAACATATTCTCCATTAAAATTAAATGAAAAAAAAATGATAATTTAGAAAATGTAGTACTTTTTTTACTTACAATTATCGTGGATAATTTTTTTGACAAAACATTTATTCTGAATATATTTAGTCTATTTTTTTTTTAAAAAAAAAGTAGTTAGTTTTATCTATAACTACCGTAGATACTCAAAGTTGCATAAATTAAACATATATTAAATAAGTGTGCGGACACAAACAATTCTTTTTTAAAGATTTTTTTTTAATTAAACAACTTATCGAATTATTGGATTGAAATTGTTTTAATTTATAAATGAAAATAATTAAACAACATATCATATTAATGTTTTAAATTAAATAATTAAGTAAATATCAAATTGTAAATTATAGATACAAGAAGTTTTAGCTCAGTGAATAAATTTTGACTTTGTAACCTCAACGCCCTCCCCAAACTCTTTAAAAAAATTATAAAGCATAGATAAGAATATGTAAATTAGATTTGTTGAACTTTAAGAATATTATCATTAATGATTAGTTTTGAATTTTTTTTTTTTTGACAAATTAGTTTTGAATTATTATATGGTGTGTTTGATACTTCCAATTTTTTTAGAAATCCAAAATATTATATAATTAAAACACAATATTAAATGTTTTGTAGACAGCTCTAACGGTAAGAGAGGTATTTGTCATGTGAGAAAATAGAGGGGTGCGAGTGTCATATACACAAAGTTTATGGGTGGTAAGTGTATTTTTCCTAATAATAATAAAGCGTAGAAGACTTTAGGTATTTGTCATGTGAGAAAATAGAATAAGGGGTGTGAGTGTCGTCATATACACAAAGTTTATGGGAGGTAAGTGTTTTTTTTTTTCTTAATAATAAAGTGTAGAAGACTTATGTAGACGGATAGCCACAACTAATCAAAAGTCTATGGGAAGTAATATTTTCTCGAATATTTGTATGAACCATGAGATATGAGATATCAAATATATACATAGATATCAAGTATATACATAAGTATGGCTTATTAATTAAATTACAAAATACACTTTATCATAAGGTACAACGTGTTGAGTGGAATGTAGTACACCATGAGGTACCGTGCACACAAGTTAGTTTATATAGATAACTCACAAGGTGCAAAATTTACTACAACTTTTCACAAACCCGAACAGCAAACCCTAGTCTATATGAAGCTCTTATATTAAAATGTTCGATTTTTTTGTCAAATAGTTTAATGGTAAGAATCACACATTTAATTATTATTTTTTTCAAAAAGGATCATACATTTAATATGAAGATGCGGAAAATTCTAGACTTCAACCCGTGTCTCAACATATCAAATATGAATCTCCTGATACACAGTATGGGTACGGATGCAATGAATACGCATATATGTGAAATTTTTATTTTTTGTAGGAAAAACATGTGATTTTTTTAAAATTTATGATACAATACATCTATGATACGTTAACAAATATTTATAATAAATTTTGTCAAAAAAATAATTATAATAAATCTTATATGTTTGTAAAATACTGGAAAGAAATATTTAATTACTTTTCATTAATATATAATTATAAAGACCTCAATTTACAAAATGTAATATTGGTGATCAAAATAGAAAGTGTATGATTTTCGTATAAATCATAATTTATTTTCATTCTTATGCTAGGATATCAACAAAAATATCATTAAAAGAAGGTAATTGTAGTTTTAAACTCCTAACTTTCACAAAGTTGTGATTTTGACCCCTTAAGAAAAAAAACTACAAAACGGCCCCCTAAGTTTTGCATCTGTGGCAGTTTTGGCCTCGAATGCCAATTTTGACTTGGTCTACGCTGACGTGGCACCTTAAGTGAGGTGCCACGTGTTATTTTTTTTATTTTTATTTTTTTTGTCTTAGGGACCAAAACTGCTACAAATGCAAAACTTAAGGGGCCGTTTTATAGTTTTTTTCTTAAGGGAGTAAAATTGCAACTTTGTGAAAATTAGGGGATTAAAACTGCAATTAAACCTTAAAAGAATTTAAAACAAGATTAGTATATTTTTAACTAATTGAGTCTCCTCTATCTTCATTACATTCATTCACAAAAAAACATAACTTTTAAGTCTGATTCATTTACAGACAATTCTACTAATTAATTCACATCTTAAATGGAAGTATATACATCTTCACTGAATTACAATTTTCAATGACATTGGAAACTTTTGTTTTGGAGAGTGAGATGAACAAAATGCAGAATATTCAAAGCCTAGACTATCCAAACAAAATGTATAAACTAAAATCATTTTTTGTTTTTGTGAATGTATGAATTACTTCAATTTCAACCCGATCTTAATCAAATTTACAAAATCAATTTATTCGAAACCAATTTTACACGGCGTTCAACTCACTTTCCATAAACGAGGGGTGGGTGCTTTATTAACCAAAGATGCTTTAAGTCATACAAGCCTATTCCGACCACTGTTGTTCTTTATCTTTATCGAATCAACCATCATTTAATCCCTAAATTTTATGTCTCTCCAATTTAATTCCTAAATTATACAATGATAACATGTACTACCTTCGTCCCTAATTATAAGACCCTTTTGAGAATTTGTTTGGTCCCTTTTTATAAGACCTCTTTGTTATTTCCAACTACATTAATTATTTCTTTACATACATGCTCCTATTTATTATACATGTTTTTCTTCAATCAACAATAAATAACATATGAAAAACATAAACTAACTCTCTCTCTTAAGGATAAAATTGTAAAAACAATAGTGATTACAAACAACTTTAATATAAATATTCACTTTCTTATTTTCCGTTATTTTAGCAAAATGATCTTATATATAGGGACGGAGATAGTAGTCCCTAAACTTTATGAATTTCATCAGTTTAGTTCTTAAAGTATATGAATATTTAGTTTGTAACATCTTGATAACATGGATTAAATTGGCTGATTTTATACATTTTAAGAACTATTTATTATATTTACATAGTTTAGAACTAAATTAAAGGAGTTGTGATAATTCATAGACTAAATTAATGGTTTATTCTATCTCTATCATACCGAAAAATCCACACAATTTTGGCATACTTTCTAGTAATGCCTATTTGTGCATATATAGTCATCGGTTGAAGAAAATACTATGTTTTTCTTGCACATTGAGAGCAATAGTCTTCTCAAAAAAAATGTATGAATTATTCCATTAATTTAGAAGTATATAAAATTTCATTAATAAAATGTGTGAGCCACATCAACTAAGCTATTTGATAAAAAAAAAAATAAAAGAAAAATATCTATACATTGAAAGGCTACTATAGCTACTTGTTACAAGACGAAAAAAGATTATTTGGCCATTAAAAGAATCTGGACAAGAATCTCAATGTTTTCACAATATGTTGTACAAGATTACTTCCTTATCATTTGCAATAAACTCCCTCCGTCCAAAATAACTAACGTAGTTGATTGTTTCAAATATTCCAATGTACAATTTTGATATTTAATATTTTTAATTATCGATTAGTAAAAAATATAAAAAGTTGATATTTTGAAAAATATTCGTGAAATAAATTCAACATCGTATATGCTATCATTGGTCTTTATATATTAATAGAAAAATACGATCAATATATGTTATGTGAATAGTACACTTAGTCAAACTAGTTCACTCATTTTGGAACCGAAAGAGTATCCAAAATGAATAATGATAAAGTGTACGACATTTGGTTCGTCTCAAACGCATGAATGTCAAATACTAGGTCATACTTACGAGTAATGATAAATGCTCTCTTGATTATTATCTTTTGGCACAAACTTCCTCTCAATTTTAATTTGATCTAAAAAGACCAATTTTATTTACTTGCAGGTAACACCATTTTTTACATACGTATATGGATTAGAATCAATTGACATCATGACGTCAAACATAATATATGATACTTTTGATAATTTTTTACCACTGAATTGTTACAAAATTCATTGTTGTATTGAAAGCTACTGTCAGATATCATTTACTATGCTAATGAGTTGCATCAAAATTAACATCTTAGCGTTAATTTTCTCAACAAAAAAAAAAAAGCATTAATTTTTATCTATTTCATTAACATATCAAATGATATATGATTAATGTCTATATTTGTAGACATAATCTATGTGATAATAGTTTGCTATCTAATTGTTGATTTTCTAATAAAGTTATGTACAATCTAACAATATCATCGATATTATACAAATTGAACTAGGCCTTATATGTACAAATAAAGAGGTTCTTTCCCCTAAAAAATAAAGAGATTTTTTATTTGTTTCTTGATGTAGTCTACATGCTTAACTACCAATTTTACCAAAAATATAAAAAATAAGAACAAAACTATTTTTAGAATAGAAGAAAAGAAAACATATTGTCTCATATATAGTATGTCGTCTATAAGCGCTGGTGCATTATCCCACGAAATGCTTTTCGTGCCATATAGCATTATTGATCCAACATACGTTCTGTAGCAAAGATTTTGAAATATGCATCTCCTAGACGTCAGACACAATTTCTCATGCTCTCTGGACTCTGAATATTTTACCTTCCGAACTCCAAAACTACATAATTCAATGCACAAATTGAACAAAACTATTGTAAAAAGTGTGATCTTTGCAAAAATTCAATCGCCGGTAGGTGTCCCTCCAAGGCTAACAAAAATTAATCATGGTTATAATCATATTCTATGAAGTCGGTATACGTTGGAGAGCCATCCTCTGCTAGATGAAGAAGGGAAAAACATTCATCACAAAAATAACAAGGGTTGTCTGGTGTCCATTTGTCATCCACAGTGACCTTTGTAGCTCTGAATATTTTGCAAACACTGCATTTCTGAAAACGTATCTTCAGTTGAAAAGTGACAATTGGATAAACAGCCCAATTTTGTACATCATCGGCATGAATTAACCTCATATCTCGTATTACTAAGGTATGGGTACAGTCACCCTGCAAGTAGACAGCGAATGCGCCACATTAAAGATCCAATTTCTAAGAAAACAATTATCAATTTGGCCACATCAAACACCATCGTAGTTAGGGCTCAATGAAAACGCGGCCGTTTTCAAGTTTGCTAGTGCTAAATAAATAATCTCCTTTTAATTTATATATCGGCCAATGATGGTGTTAGGAATCAATTTTCAGAAGCAGTAAAAAAATAAACAAATATGTTGAATAAGTTTGTATTATTGAATGATCAGTGGAAATGGAATATTTACAGATTCGAGGAAATAGAACCCTAAACTGCTATAGGAGCGTCCTACTCATATCTAACTTCAAAATTCCTAAGAAACTCTCTCAACCCACATCTTCTTTCCTTATACTATGGACAAACGGTTACAATCTCGCTTCTCTCATCCACGTCACCATTTTACTTAGAGTCACCCCTTTTTCCCTCTTTTACCCCTCCTAGAGTAAACTCTCCACGCTATGGGCATATTTGGATCCAATATGAACCAAGGACCCAAGCTGATCAGCTCTAAGAGATGACCTTGTACTTTTCTAATTGAATCATGTAGGTCTCATTCTTCCACCTCAATCTCAGAAAAGGATTAGCATATATTATGCCTTGCATGGTCACTTCACTATGGCTACTTTTTTTATGGTCTCATTCTTTCACTATGGCTACTCACTTAGAATATGTTTTGAGAGTTAGTTAGCAGTAGATGAGAGGAGGAGGGGAGGGAGAGGAGAATCTCCAACAATGTTTGCAAGTGTTTTTAGATGGGAGGAGAAGACAAGACTTATGACTAGTATTCTCTTTGTTTTGGGAGTATTATAAAAATATGGAAAGGATTTAGAGAATTTTTCAAAACCCTCCAAAGTTTCCCAAATTTATTTTTTCTGTAACCCCCAAAATTAAAGAAAAATAAAGACATGCAAGGAGGGGGCTGTCCCCTCCTCTCCTTTCCTTTCCCCTCCCTTCCTCTTATAACTTCCCAACAATGTCTTAAAGAACATGTTTATCTAAAGAGAACTTACATCTTGATCTAGCGTCAGTTATGGATGCTAAACCATGTTGTTTAAAGGTAGTTGAGCACACAACAAAACGTATGGATTCTTTACTATGTTTGATGCAAATTAAAAATAAAACAGAACACGGCATAAAGTAAAAAATGTAAAACACTGGTTACACTAAAATTGATGGAACCAAACAAAACACTCAGAGCTGTACAGAACAGGTAGTTACAATCCATTCTATCATTGCATCAAACATCACTGAAGTTTTGCCTTTTCACTTGAGAGGCATTGTACTATTGTAAAATAGGAGAACCTCAGCCAAACTTCCCTTTCAATTAACATGAGACAAATTTCATAAGCAGTGCCACATTTAAAGCAAAAAATTTAAAAAAGGGAAAATCTAAAGGCAACAACAAAACAATAAACCTGTGAAGATAAAAGAATGTACCTGATGACAATAAAGGTATCCGGCACCAAGTCGAAAGCCTAAGTCACAAAAATGTATCTTGTGCATCTCAAAAGATGAAAAACGAGGTAAGTGTGATACAGATGCTTCCCCCACAATTGCCTTTTGTTTCTGCTGTAGTTCCCCATTTATAATATATTCCCATTTCTTCTGTGCCTCCTCCTTGGAGTTTTGAAGCCAATCGAGTATGGGTCTGGTCAAATCAATAGCAGATGGATCCCTCAAATCAGTGTAAAATACATCCTGCAAGAAACAGGTTTTTTGTCAGATTCGATGAAGAAATAGTCATCTCATTCCAAGAGGGACTATAGGTGCATACCTCAATTAGAAAATAACCAGAAGGGTCATGCTGGCCAGCTTTCTGCATAACCTGGTCCGTTGAGCAATTGATCTTGTCCCTCAATACAGATAAGTTCTGGCCACCAAGAACTAACAGCTCTTGGGTCTACCGAAAAGAAAAAGAAGAGAGGCCCTACATGTTAACTTTGATGGTAGTAGTTATCCAAAATGAACTGAATTATTATTATTTTCAAAATTATGTAGGCATGGCATTGAATACCTTTTTTTTGGCATTGGATAGCTTGACACCTTTTCGAAAATTATGGTAAATCTCGACAGAGAGAACAACTTCTGAATCCTGCACAGGTATGTGCTCCTGAAGACCTAGTGTGTTGACCTTTCTGGCGGAACTTGTGGACCTAAGAGACATCATCCTTTGAGTTTTGATTGATTTGTTGGCAGATTGATTGATCCTGCAATCAGGACTAAAGAAAGATAGCTGAATTAGATTAGATAGATGTTACTTACACATAATAAAATGGAAAAAGAAAATGAATGAATATTGAGTAAGAAGAATAGTATAGTAACTGAAATGAATGAAGTGTGACTTGTGCCTTATCTTCCTCCTGCTTTTTTTTTATTCTGACAACCTCCTCCACCTTTTCTTTACAATTACTCTGCAGCAGTAAATCGTGGATGGATCAAATATAATAATTAACAGAGAAGAGAAGCAAAAATTATAAAATAAATGGTTTTGGAGAGTTAAGTAACATAACATACATCAAGAATGGGTTTATTTGTTAGACGGGACTTTCTCCTGAAGCGCTTCTTATTCTGATCCCTGCAACCAAATTCAACATTCAATCTATATTATTCAGAACAACTCCATCCATAGTAATCAATTAATGATATCGAAGAATAAAAAAGAAGAGGGGAAGTGAAGTGACTAACTCTGCATTAGGATTTGGATTTTGATTGTCATCTCTACCCTGAAAGACTTGTTTCAAAGCCATGTCCATTAACTCGTCTTCTGTAAAAACTTTAAGATCATTGACGCTGATATCAATATCATGATGATTCGAATCAGGTGGTAATTCGCATTGGAGAGAGTGAAGTTGAGTAAGAATTAAATCCTGAAAAAGAGGAACCCTAACAATTGGGCCAGACATATTAGAGACGTAAATGGGTCCACCCCTCGGAATTGAGATTGATGGATCATCATCGCATTCTGGAATTCCAATTGAACATTCCAATTCATCGTCATCCATTATTCTTATTCTTGTCGCTGACGCCACAGACAGACCCAAACAAAAGAAAAGGACTCTAGTTTCTTCTGCAAAAAAATAACATACCTGCCGATAAAGGAAAATATTTTATCTATGTGTCATGTTTTATTTCGATAACGGTTTCAACCACATTTATCAATTTACTCAAACTAAGTAAATCTAAAAATCCACCACATTTATCAATTTCAGTGTTTTATATTATTTTTCAGTAAATTTTACAAAAAAAAAAAATTTCTTCAGTAAATGAACATCGAAGAAGAAGAAGAAAATGGCATCCTAACTGTTTCTGCTAAGGATAAAACTGCTGCACAAAGAAGGGAAAAAAACCAACAACAGCACTAGACGCAATTATAAATCCCAGCACTAGCAACAAAACTAAAGGTAAAAAACAACTATCAGCAACAGAAATATTCCTTTATACTTCAACTTTTGTTGTGAGACTCTCATTGATGTGGGACTCTAAAGAGTATTAATATAAGATTAGATAGAATCAAAATATGAAACAACATTGTTAAATTTGTCGATCTTCTCATGTTTCTGTGCCATAGTAAAATGCATGGAACGGTAATCATATCAATTATTGGGGCATTTGCTTTGAGTTTTGGTTCTATCGAAGGAGGCAAACAGTTACTTACTCATTACAATATCTTGACAAAACTCCTTTAATCTAGCAATTATCTAAATATTTGAAAATTGCAGAGTTCAGACTAAGATCCTGTAATACCAAAGTTGAAATTCAAAGAATCTAAATATCTGAAAAATGCATGCTGAAATTAAGCTTACCCTAACCAAACCATAAAGGAATGAAGTTATTAAATCACAGACCTGGTGATAAACATTACTAAGTTATTGAGTTTACTTATGGTTCTTGGCAAATCCATAACCACATGTGACGCACAGGAAAAATATGCCTCTCAGTTCTAATAATCAAGCATTAAAGTTTCATCTCAGAATATCATTTTTCATTCTATAATGATTTTTGAGTTTACAACAATATCTATACATGAAACCTAGCTCTTCGATTATCAAATAAACCTCCAAAGCAATAGCAGTTGGCACTTTTAGCATTTGCCAAAAAAGCTGAATCTTTCTTTCTTCAGTTTCACTTAAATTTATTACGCTAGATAGAGGAAATAAAAAATATAAGACTTCATTGATGTCGGAATAAAAAGTAAATCACCAATTTCTTAGGAGACTAAATTGTAGTTCACTCAACTTGATCCTTAACTTCTAAAATGATTAGTGAAATTGAAAATCATCGATTACACTAATCCTTCACCTTTAGTGAAAATTGCAGGACTAATTTGAATGATTCAAAACTAAGTCTCATTCACTTCTGTAATTATAGCAGGTGTAAATTTTTCGTTCAGTGTTTCAAGAAAGATTTAGTTATGAATGATTGAATTCAATTACTGGTACGTAAATTCTGAGTTTGTGTAGGATACGTGAAATGAATTCACGCTAACCACCAACCAGAAAACACCAATCCCAATTGCAAAAAACAACAAAAAATCATAGCATTCTTATTCAAATAGAACATAGAATCAACACAGTCCAACTAAGAAAATGATAAATCGCTAAAAATAAAGCATGCAGAAAGAGATGAAGAATTGAAAACTTACAAAACCTAATGGAGAAGACAGCGAGCGATTGGCGCGAGTGGATGCTCTTCAAGATGAAGGCGCGATTGGCTTCTTTCTGGGTGAGGGGATACATGAACTTGAGAATAGTACACTGTTTTGTGGGTTTTTGAATTGAAATTTTTATTTTAATTAAAGGGCATATTAGTAATTTTGGGGTGTAACTTGGATTATTTGGGGTGTGGGCGGTATCTGCCTTTCCTCTTTAATAGTTTTAAAACTCGAAATGGACCAGCTGACCGAACATGTTTGACTGTGAACTGGAGGAGTGTACGGTTCGAACAACCTTATAGATCGACCATGTTATCGAATTGACATAAACAGATACAGCTCGGACAAAATCGATGAAAACCGACGACTCGATGGTTTTGAAAAATCAGACCAGTTCAAATATGTCAATGACTTATATTGAAGTGATTTTTTTTTTACAAAAACAAAATGATATTCGTTCATTCAAATCGAGAGATTACATCATTCAACACCGCTAAAAACGTAAAGGATGAATCTGCGAACAAACTCACAACATCTAAGTTAATAGCATATAACGACATAATGCCTACAAAAATATATGATAAAATTAAAGTCACCGGAATATCCATGGCCTCCGGATATGCAACGTTGACGCTCAAATCTTTGATTGAATAATCGATCTTTCAATATGAATCAAATGAACACCGCAGAAAGACGGAAAATCAAGCAACACCGCACAAGACGACGAACAACAAACCACCACACTTAGGTGATGAAATCACAAAGAAAAAACCTAGATCTATGTGAAAAAAACACTTATTTAGATTGAAATGGAGAGAAAAAGATGAATAGGGGTGATTTCAGGTCAAGAATTGACCCAAAACCACCCCCTCAATGAAAAATCTTGAAGAAAAAACCTAAAGAGAGAAAACTAAGGTCGGCTTGTTGGAGAGGAAGTAATACATAAAAAAAAAAAAATCTTATATTGAAGTGATGTAAGTTGAAGCAATGTATAATGTATTTGGTGGTCTAAATTAAATTCAAAGTCCAAGTATTGAATTAAATTAGTCTAAATATTTATATCTTTTGTGTGGGATGTATGGTTTGCCTCGGTACTCTCTTTTCAGAGAATACGCAAACGAATAGTGAACTAGTGTGTACGTATTGGTACGCGGTTCCCTAGGAAGTCAATGAATTTTGTGACTATGAGCTAAACCAATTGTACCTAGATAGTAAAAGAAAAGTGAACATCTAAAGTGGTAATATTTTACGAAAGTTTTTGCATTTATTACATTGAAAATTAAACTCTTTACTTTTTTAAAAAATAGTTTCTTCATTAAGAATGCTTAAAAAATGTTTTGGGAGCACTCATTAACAAAACCTATAAAAAAATTTGATAGATTATATTTAATTCTTTGTCTTATTCCTTCAAATTTGTTTTTAAACAATAGTGCTTCTAAATGTTTTTCGTCACCAAATTTGATTATCGCTATTGAAATAAATTAAATGTGACACTGTATAAGTATTAAAAATGAAAGGTAAGTTTTTTTCTCTATAAAATATATCGTCTTTATATATCGTTATTTTTGTCGCTATTGAAATCCGTTAAATGTGACACTGTATATGTGAGGCCTTTTTGTTGGAAAATGTTTTTTCATTGGGAAGCCTAAAGCGAGGGTTTTAGTAGCTTTACCTGTGAGGCAGCCCTGATTTTAACCATGATTTGTTTACTCCCATGTAATACGTGCATGTTTCCTCATTCTTTCTTTCCGGTAAGCATTAAACTTCATACTACGACATTATGCATAAATTACTTTTTCTAATTTGATTGTTGCTGGCAGACAAACGACATCAGGCAAAGAATGTTCCTAGTTAAAGTCCACAACTTCATGCAAGCAACTAGTTAGTTGATAGATTCTATTCTAGTGTGCGGAACATTAGCAAGCAACATGATGGATCCTATCAATGGGGGAGCGCTCTTGCTAACAAGCCAAATATTTGGCAATTCCTAAAATGAGTTAGTCATGTTCAGTCAATAATGATAACAGTGAAAAGAAGGCCAATCAGAAACCAATAGTTGGCAATTCCTAAAAATGAGTTAGTCATGCTTCTATTACTACACTACTCAACCTGCACACGAAATTGGTGTTTTAAGAACATTACAATTAGATTTACTATTGGAAGATTATGATATGATATACAAAAGAGGTCAAGATGACTTGTTTCTTCGATGGGTTGATCCCTTTAAAAGGCAAAGCCGCAAGCGTCTGCTGAGAGCCTCCAGCTTCTCAAATCTGTCACTCTTTGGTTTCTTTGCAACCGTTTCAGCTTTTTTCTTCTTCTTTTTACCCTTCCTTTGCTTCTTTTCATCTTCTTTGGAGTCTGATGATTTCTCTTTCATACTTCGCAAAGGTGTTGCAAATACCTTCACAGTATTCTGACATGACAAATAATGAATTAGCAATAAATACACATGAGTGGCACAGAAAACAGAACCCTATATAAACTAGCAGGCAAATCACTGTCACTTTGAGAATCATTTTCGATATGCATCTGTTGTATAACTCCTCATTTTTAGAGAGGGAACTTAAAGTATTTTTTCTCAAATGCGGAAACATGTCAAAGATCTTTTCTTTCATACACTAAAATCTTACATAAAACTTTCAAAGTTAAATTAAGCTTTACAAATAAAATCTTAAATCAATATTTGACTTCAAAAAAACTCTTAGCCTTTCCCCTAATTTCTACATCTTCTATTCTTGAAACCGTAACCTCCGTTGATCTTCCATCTTCAGTAAATAAGCTTCTTTAGACTTGGAATGGAACGAGTTGCTGAAAATTCTACTTGTATGTGGTTTTACTATGGTATTTTATTGAAGAAAAGTGAGAATTTGAGAAATGGTGATTTGTGGTGTGAAGGGGTGAAGTTTGTGGGGATAGAGAGAGAACCGCAAATATTGTGAACTCTGATTTCTAACCTTACTATCTCCTATTTATAGCCATGATGTCAATTTACCATCTTACCCTTGGTCAATATTACCTATTCCCTTGGTGTCCTTTTTTCTTTTCTTTTTAGTTTTGGGCCTAAATTTGGTTGGGCTTGCTTATATATATATTTCTTGGTCTACTAATTAGTTTCTCCTCTAACTCACTCAAGTAGGTTAAAGAAGGGTAAGGTGAAGATTAGTATTTAGCTATGGGAAAATGTGGGATGTTAAATGATGCTAGTAATGAATAAAGCGGAGAGAGAGAATACCTGAGAGAGCTTATCATCAGCACTTAAATCTGCACAAAATTCTTGATCACTGCCTCCTAATGAAGAGCATCTGCCCCAACTTTCTCTATTTGAGCTTGTATATGAGCAACAATCTTCAATCTGGCCATTTAGCTTGCCCTAAAAGTCATTAATGGTCAAGTTCAAGTTAAGAAATATGCTAAAATTATAAAATGTGGACCGAGTCTGCACACTTATCAATTTTAACTTCAAACCAAAATGATGTCATCAATGACATAAGAAAGCCAGGCCAGGCTTACATAAAGCTAACAAAGACATGGACGATTCCAGGGTAAAACAACACTTCTCTTCACAACTATAACTATGATCTGTTGATCAGGGTAGCCAAGTCCTTTTCTTAGAATAAACTACTCAATTCTAGCCACAAAAAGTCTACTAATGAAATAATTTACCCATTCAATCAAGACCTAGTTTTTAGAGTAGTGGGGAGATTCTGAATTTAAAAGTAAATAGTTCTTCACTTGTGAAAAAATCCTTGTAGGCGCACATAATTGTTTATGAAGAATATAATTTTAACGTAAGAAAGTTCTGAAAAAAGAAATAATAGATTAAAATATTCTAAATTAAGAAGAAAAAAAAATTCTTTTCGAATTACTAAATTAAGAAAAGTTAATCTCAAAGGCAATTAATTTAGTCAATAAGTTTTTATCCACTAACCACTCTTCGAACATTGTCTATCAGTTCAGCGTATAATAGTTCCCATTCCGAAAGTAACCTTAAAATTGCATCGCAAGTTTTTCAAAAAAAAATAAAAATACAATTCACGAAATCAGTATAGTAAATAAAATACTAGCAAAGGAGTAGGTAAGTGCTCCCACAGTCAAAAGCACCGTTCAATATTTAGGAGGAATGTTAGCGACTGAATCATTTCGATACACTCTTAAAACACACTTTGTGATTTGTTCATTTCTTAAATAGTCAACATATTTTGAAGAACTTTGCAATTTGAGGTGAATAAATTGACTATATTAGAAAATAGACCAAAAGAATGTCCATAAGATTGTGTTACTAGCATTCCTCCCATGTGTAGATTTTAAAGTACACTGCTTTCTTTCAATACTGAAACCTACACGTAAAATAAAATTCCTGAACCATTTCTTAATTTCAGAGACAATTCTATAAAGATAACCTGCACACGTGCGGCTTCATCAGGGCCAATTCCATCATTGTCATCTGTAGTTTCATCTTCAAGCAAGGGCGCCTACATTATAAGTAATGGATAAACTAAATAGAAAGTTTTTTGGGAAGAAAAAATAAAGAGACAGAAGGTTAAGGCACCCTACTACATCAGTCAGAGGAGCAACTTCTGAAAGAAGTTCGCTAACTGATTTTGTTGCAGATATATTTGGAAATGTAGATGATGAACTTGCAGCATCAGTAGTTGCAGACCGCAGACTAGAGAGAATCTCGTATAATACGCTCTATCATGAAAAAGAGAAAATTAGTTTCTGTTCTTCAAATAACACTACCATAATATTGCTAAGTCAAAAAAACCTAAAACCATACTAATATAAAACAATGTCACAAAAAAGTAACAATAATAATTTATGGTAACATTAATATGATCTAACAAAAAATTATTTATAACCATATATAATCATGATAATGTAACCAAAAACTGAAACGGAAGTTGAAACATTGAGCACTAGTTATCATCAATGCGCCCCAGACATGATTAGAGGTTGCAGGCAAGTTAAGGCTAGGTATCTATATCACCTTTCTTTTGTTTTTCCATTTTGTTGATCTTGAGCAAGGTAAAATTATGGTTGGAAAAAGTGTCACGAAGTTAATATCTTCAATTTTATTATTCTGATTAGTTTTTCTCAAGCCATATAACTTAAACATTACCATTTCGTTAGTTCACAAATAAAATAAACATTTAAGTATATTTCTTGAGGACCAGACTTCTCACAAGTGCAGCTAATGCTTCAATATAAATCAATATTTATTATCGATTTCGTTTGGTATTCTGATCATATTCTGCAATTAATAAAGTGAAGAAAGCACTGAATAACTAGTAGTAGTGGAGGGGGCAATAATACAAAGAACATAATTTATTTTTTTGGTTACACAAAGAACATAATTTAAGTGAGCAGAAAATCAAGACAAGGAATTCTAAAGTTAAATACCTCATCCACACCGGAACCAAGTTTCAAATCCCCTAAATCATAATACTTTTCGAGCTTTTCAGCAATAGAGACTTGAGGAGGACGGAGGACATTGTAGAAGAAAATGGAAACTGAATCATAAAAGAATTGTGGTCGGGAGGAGTTGTGGTCGCCATCAAATTTAATGATATTTTTATCACCCTACAAATTCATAAACAGAAGTTAGATAGTTTGGCTATCAAAGAGAACAAAATACAACTGCTTTGGAAAATATCAAATTCAGATATTTGTATTAAATTAATACCGCATAGGATTCTGAGATGAGATCAGAGTGATGTGGCTGAATGAATTTGTCATCACTTGCATGTCCAAATAAAACAGGAATGAATGTCTTCGGAGCAACCTGTACGCTTTAAAAGCATTAATTTAAGATAGACATGGAAAGAAATGACTTTAAAAGCAATTCGTTTAACCTGAAAATCAAGCCTATTACAGTTAGATTCATGACGAAAACAAAATATGATCGATGAAGATCTACATAAATGTGTTCATGATGTTTTACATTAAAAAAAATGCACAATTAATACTTACCAGAACACAGTTCAGTTTCATAATATCAAACTTTGCCTTCTTCTCAATAACCCGCCGCATGTATTGTACAGCCATTTTAACCTAATTGGGAGAAAATGCAACAAAATATCCGACTTAACAAACATACTAGACAATTCTAACTGACAGCTATAGGTCTTTACTCTTTAGCTTAGATCCATGTTGCTCAAAAGTAACCAGCATAAAAGTTATAAAATCACGCAAACTAGGCAAAACAATACACTTCGCAGATCCAGTTCATTCATTCAATCAAACAATACACGGACATAAAGTCAACTAATATCACAGATAAACACAGCAAAACCTAGAAGTAAATCCAATGCATATGTAGTTGTATACCAATTTGGACAGTCGAGCTGAATATCAAAATATGTGGTACAAGCAACACCTGCATCTTAAAAACTAGTTCATGACCCCTAAAAAAAAACTTTATGCATTGTGGTAGTTGAAATTCCCAGCTTTGGCCTAATTATACATGATACTAGTTGAAACTCTCGGCTTTGCTAGCTCTAATTTTTTTATTCATAAATAATGCATCTTGTGACAACCCCTTAAACACAACCATGCAAAATAAAAGTATATCTATTATTTATTAATTAATGCCAAACTTGTCATGATTAATAACTCCCCAACTTTTGTATTTGGCAATTTCCTAGTAAAAAAGAGCTATAATTATGAGATGAAACCCTAGATCCAAAATAAAATCTTAATCAAAATTAAGTATATTCTTCAATCCTAGGGATTCCTTTTTCTTTACTTTTCCATCTTAACAAAAAGGAAATTATTAAATTAAAACTTGCTGACACACCAAGTCCTACAAGCTAGAGACTAGAATAACTTAACCTCTTCCAGGTTCCAGCAACAACTTATGAAGAATGTTTACAAATTACAACTACAAATCAACAGCATATTAAGATGCAGTTACAACAATGCAATAATTTTCAAGTCTTTTACAATAAAGGGAGTTGGCAATACTTGGCATCCACACAGGGATACACGCACAAACACACACACACACACACACAAATAGAGAGAGAGTACCGTGAACTTTGGAAGCCGGATTTTATAAACGTCCACAAGCTCCATCATGAGATTATATAAGTTTGAAAAGGCACTATCCAATACCATTCCAGCAATAGAAGGGTCTTCGGCTCCATAAAGAAGGCTAAATCCCACCAAAGCAAAGTGAACATTAGATATTCTTTGTTTATAAGTCTGGCTCATAATTAACATGTATACAGAGAAAATGTAGGGAGTGCAAGATACTGCAACACTCAGTATCTTGAGCTATCAAAACTTATGAAAATACGAATTAAAAAGTTTAAAAAAAAAAAAAAAAAACATCAGTTCTGTCCCGCTTTATGTTTTTCCGATTTATCAAATGATTAAAAAATATTTTTCTTTCAACCGCAGGAATGCCTCAACAGTTTTGTCCACAAAGATGCATGGAGAGAAATAGAAGTTGACAACACCCTTGACAGAAAACATAAGTGGAATTATGTTAGAACAATATGTGAAAATCACCCATTGAGGTCCTTTATTTTCTTGGTGAGATACATGTAGAAATTATAAAAGTACCAAAACAGCATAAATTCTTAATAAAAATTAACAACAACAACCAAAATGTATCCCACAAAGTGGGGTTGGTTACAAAGACCAAACGATGCAATAATGTTCTATCAAATACCATATATCTGTCTAACTCCTAATAAAAAATCAATTTTAAAAAATTCATTAGAAGATGTAATACCTAGTAACTGCGCCCATTGAACGACCCCATAAACCTATACGGGATATTTGTTTGTTGCTCCTCAAATGTGACACCACAATCTTCAGATCATCTTTCTACCACACAAAGGAATGGTCAAAAAGAGTCTAAAAATCTCTTGCATGTGAAATTGTAAACGGTAACATTCAACTAGACAAAGCATTACAATCTACAGAAATATGCAATAATAATATACAGAAATTATTTACACAAAAAACACATTCATAAAGAGGCAAGTTACTTCAAGCCAACTAAGGATAATATGACATAGTCTCCATCAGATAAGCCTGACCGAGAAGACATGGGTAAAAACAGTAATATTTGTGTAATTAATTGAACAAATAAACACATTCATAAAGAGGTAACTTACTTCGTGCCAACCAAGGCTGACATAGTCTCCATCAGATAAGCCTGACCCCGAGAAGTCAAGGGTAAAAACAGTAATATTTGATGGCAAGAGAATTACAGCTGCTTCATTGGCATCTGCCCTACATCCACTGCATCATTGAGCACAAGTACATATATCAAAAGGGGAACGGAAGACTATGTCATCTTGATGAAGTAAATGTTCAAAAAATAATATTTATGATCATAATTCAGAACCAATAGCAGTGGCCATAAAAGTAACACAAACCTGTTTCCATGGCAATATATAACACAAGGAAGAGAAGTATCTTCAGGAAAAGGAAAGGGGAGATAATGACTACACTTCAAGGTATAGCCTCTGGCATTCTTGAGCTGCACAATAATAAAATAGATAATCTAGCAGTACATACGTAAACAATTGGAATCATGATGTAGCTTCTATATATAGGCAACAATAATTGCAACAACCCATCAAATAAATACTCGATACTTGCCTCTAAATCCTGCCTTTGGTAGGTTCTACCAGCAAGAGAGAATTCCTTTTCCCACAGATACTGATCTGGGTTATAGTCCGCCCTGTGTATGTGGCAAAGTATAAACACCCAAACTGTAACTCAATTTGCAAGATAAAATATGATCACATGCTAAGACTTGAGAAATGGATGTTGAGGCACTTATATGATTGTTTACAGTAATCAAATGCAGAGAAAAAAAATAAAAATAAAAAAACAATAGTTGACGTCTATAATGAGAACTATCTAACATTGTTCTTTGAAGATTGTTAGAACATATTCTTGAACAATAACCAAAACTTTTTGAAATAGTTCGTATGTATATTCCAACTCCAATCGTGAGGTGCTTCCCAATCAATTATATTCCAATTCCAATCCTATTCCAATTCCAGTTGGTGAAGTCAGGAGTTTAGGGTGAGGTGCTCCATCGGCTGGAGATGGAGGCTCAGCAACGGTGTTCAAAGACAATGAATCTGGTTTGATGGAATGACGAAGGAGACGGACGACGGAGATGAATATTATGCAGCGTTGTTGATTTTTTATCATGTCAGTAACAAGTGTGCACCGAACGCATGAAAGGATAAGTGTCTATCCTGTTATTATCCTATCCTATCTTTATCCATTTTCTAATCCTATCATGTCTCTATCATATCATGTGCACCAAACGGGCCCTGAACGTCACCATATTAGTTGAACCATGTTCAGTTTGAGCACAGTATAAAAAGAATTGCAACCAAATCAAAAGAAGACAAACACACTAGTTCAAAAACTTACGTCCCTGTTGAGACGTTAATGAAGAAATAAACATCATATTAACTAGTTTGGATAAATTACTTATTTGCAACTTATAGCACAAGCGCTTATCATGATAAGAGCTTATGTATAAGCTTGCATAAGCTATTTTATAGCAAAAGATAAAATAATGTTAAATTGTTTTTGTATATGTTGTAAGTTATTTTTATAAGCTATATTGAAGGACTTATGAAAAAAGCTTATGAAAACTGTCATAAGTTGTTTTCATAAGTTCTTCCAAACAGTCACACAAAACGTATGTCATAAGATAAGCTCAAATAAGTCAATCCAAATTTGATAAATATCAAATTGATTTTCCCCTTAATTCTCAAGTAACAAGATGACATGTCCATGAAAAAGGATCCTTTCATGAGAAAAAAGAACCCTAAAGAATGTGTGACTTCACAAGTACCTGGGAGGGCGAATAACGAAATTGATGAATTGCTCAATCATCTTGCTTCTACACAAATCTTATAGACACTCCCCGTCATGAAATGAGCTTAGCTTACAATTGGAGTGAAGTCTCTTTCTTCAATCTCCACCTTGTTCGCAACTCAAAGGTTGTTATAAAACCTCAATTCAAAGGCCAAATAGATATTTATGAAGTCGAAGCTATGAATGTCCAATTCCAGTGAGAAACAGCAGCAATCTGGGAAATGGTAGATACAAAATTTTCAAAGAAGTTAATTATTTAAAAAGAATACCCAAAAATCAAAATGCAGTTCCAGATCTAAATGGCATTTATGGAATGTCAACAAAATAAAAGCTGGCTATACGCGAATTGAATAAAAATAAAAAGGTCTGAAATGAGATTTGGATCCCTTATGATGAAAAGTAAGTAGTACATTTTGGGAACAAAAAAGGAACTTTACCGAAATGAAAAGGTGGGACCTCTGAGTCTGAGCCTGAGCCTGAGCTACTACTACCACCACCCAAGTGTGGTTGCTTTTGCTTAGAGAGAATTGAAAATAAGATGTTGTTAGTTATCTGCTTCTTTCTTTATGAGAGTACAACAAATCAAATGGATTCACAGGCACAACAATTCAAGAGCAGAACAGCAAACACCTCAGCCAGCTGTCTTTTCTTTTCTCCCTCTCTTATCAATTTTTTTACTTAAAGTATTTCAATTTTCCATGTTTGTAACACAGCTTTCCATACTATTTTAAATTAGTAACAAACTAGAGCTGCGTTTGGCTCAACTTTTTTCAGAGTTAAAAGCTAAACTTAAAGGTAATAATAAGAGCTTCAAAAATTAAGTAAAAGTCGTTTGGAAACTTTAATTTTTTTATTTAAAATTAAAATTTCTCTGATAAATTATGTACTCAATTTATTCTTTGACAAAATTATATATTACAAAAAATGTCTAAAAAATTGATTTGTAATTTAAACATTATATTTAAGATTTATTTATATATTTTAAATATTTTTTTTGACAGATATATTTTAAATATTTATGTTCATGCATATACAATTTTATTCAAATTGTATAATTTTTCTATGATTTATAAAAAAACATCTTGCTAGAATTATATTTTTAAATGAAAAAATTTATCGTTTGAGATGTCATGAAGCACCACAAGTCTTCGGTTAGATTTTTTTTTACAATGATATTGTCTGCCATTATAAAATTAATGTTAGCAAATTTGAATGTGTTAAAGGATAAAAAAAAAACTAAGTTGCAACAATTAGCAATCTTTATTTTTTTTTTTGTCGAAAGAATTAGCAAAGCTTTAATTGTTTAATTAACGAATTAACAAATAAAAAAGAAAAACAAACGTGGCTAGCAAGATAAATGGTAAGCGAATAAGTTAGCATAAAGTTCAATTTACTGGCTTCTCCTTTTTCAGTTTTTTCTTCTTTAATATTAAGTAACTTTTTTTATTAAGAGCTACTTATGAAATGTGTTTGGCCCAACTTTTTTCTTAAAATAAAAGATAAGTTAAAATTAAGTCAGACCAAACGTTACCTAATATTTTTTTTATTAATTTTCAATAAAAATAATCCATGTAAAATTTGACAAAAAAAAAAACGATAATCTATAAAATAAAATAAAAACACTAAATTTATGAGATTTTTTGACCAAACACATTTATTTTGATCATATGAATTTATAAAATATCCATTGTAAACTTAAAAATTGAGCTTGTCAAATATAGGCTAAGTTTATTTTTCTCTTAACAATCTCTTTAAGTAAAAAAAGGCATAATTGTCTAAATTAAATAGACCATATTTTTTTAGATTATTTGAAAATAAAATATAGATCGAAATAGTCCTTTAGTAAGGATCAAGTTAATGAAGGAGAGTATATTTTATGATCATTTTAGTTGATTTGAATAGTTTATGAATCAAATTAATGAGGTGTTGATAAATATTTAAAGACTAAATTGACTATTTTTTTTTCATTTTTTTAAGGAACTTATTTTTTCATTTATGATAATTTCTAGTACATATTAAATATAATTATCATATATTTAATTCTCTTACGACATTAGTGTACAAGTTGATCATCAAGCCACGTCATGATTAATTCCCCATTGAAGTAATAATTGTTATTCTTTTGTAGCCAATCACAGGGTTAAAAAAAAAAAATCTTTTAATAAGTAAAACACCATCAACATTTAAAAATTTAAAATTTGGTAATTTATTATCCCATCATTACCTCTCCCCCATCCTACATTATATATTTTGAAGGGGATGAAAACATATAAGAATTCTTTTCATTTTTTTAAATTTTTAAATCCTAAAAGCAGGACGTGTAAGTAACTGGCGACCGAACTTCAAAAAAAAATTCACTTATAATTCACACCATTTTTTGTAACCAAAAGTGTTTGATGTGCTTATTTTTATCATAACTGCCAAAACCGTGAATCATACAACGCATGTTGAAATGTTTCAAACGACACCATTTAAGAAAATATACTTGAAGAACATCTGAGTTGTGCCTAAGGTACTGTAGCTAAGTATTGTCCTTTAGTATTTCATAAAAAACATTATTTCATTGCTTATAAGAATCATACTGATTTTTATTACATTAAAATCAATATTCTCTATTATGAATAATAAAAATTTAAAAAAAATATATTTTGCGGATACTTTGGGTAAATAAAATTTATTTATTATAATTATAAATGATAGATTTTTTTTTTTTTGCCAAAATGAACTTTTTTTTTAAACAATGATTTTCTTTTGAGAGAATAAAACAATGAATTTATTAAAAATGAACTTATTTAATAATGAATTTAAAGATTTGATTTACCGTACACACAAGTTTTCAAGTGTACCCTATAATCTTCTGTCAAAAAAAAGGTGTACCATATAATCTTCTTTTCTAATTTTCCCTGAACTTGAACTACCGAACTGAAAAACAGCATGTATATGTATATACGGTTTTTTTTTTCTTTATCTAAAAAAAATGTATATACGGTTTTTTTGTTGTATTTTCTTGGAATTAAGCCACCTCACCAATCCACGTAAAAGATCTTCTTTTTTTTTTTTTTTGTTACAGAAGCTGAAACGTAAAAGATTTTTTTTAGAGTAAATTACACTCCCCTCCCCTCAAAGATGTTTGAATTACACTCCCCTCCCCTCCCCTCTTATGTTAAAATATACATTCCCCTCCCCTCTTATTCAAAACATATTAGAAAAAAATTCATTCCCCTCCCCTAAGAAAAGCTTGAATTACATTCCCCTCCCCTCTTATGTTAAAATCTACACTTTACTCCCTCAATATATATTTTTTTTTATTTTTAATAATCTAGCAAAAAAATAATAATCTAAGACACTTCGAAAAAAACAGTATTGCAAGTCTATTTTAACATAATAAAAAATTGAATACATATTTTTTTGCTATTTTTTATTCACAATTTCATTAACATGTAGTTTTAAACCCTATTATAAAATATGAAACAAGCCAAAATAAAATTAAAATATGTGAAAAATTACTAACGACAATAAACCATGGTTATTTAAAAGTTAATTTTAAACTCTAAATTATAAAATCAATAGCAAAATATTTAAATTTAATTATCATTAACATTTAAATTATAAAGAAATGAATTATTTTTTCTTAAAGGGTGGTTTAAAATTAATATATATCATAAAAATATTTATTTATGTTAAAATAGATTAAAGTGTAGTGCATATTTAATTATCAAGGGAGGGGGTTGTAATTCAAGCATCTTATAAGGGAGGGGAGTGTAAATTTTATTTTTTAAGGGAGGAAATTGTATATTTTAACATAAGAGGGGAGGGGAGTGTATTTCAAGCATCTTTGAGGGGAGGGGAGTGTAATTTACTCTTTTTTTTATTATAGAAATCAACATATATAAATAGGGCAGTTTAGTTGATACACAGTCTGAAACCCTATTCCTCTCGCTTGCAACTATCGATTTATCAACTCCTAATGGCAACGAAGAAAAATAAGAATTCAACAGTGGCAGCTGAGAAGAAGACATTCATGTTCAATGAATACATCTACAAGGTTCTGAAGCAGGTGCACCCGGACATTGCTATCTCCGCCGGGGCCATGGATATGATGAATATTATGATAAGTAATGTGATGATGAAGCTTATTCACGAATCCTCCAACGTTACTTCAAGTAAGAAGTTAACAATGATGACTGCCAAGGAGATGAAGGTTGCCGTTAAGAGAGTCTTTCCCGAAGAAATGGCCAAACTCGCCCTCTCAGCGGCTATCGAACCCGTAACCAGTTTTGGTATCGATCAATTGTGTGATACAGTTGATAAAACCGTGATATAGATGTTGGATTCTTTCTTCTATAATGTGCACATAAAGTTCAGTTGTTAAAATCCTGAATCCTAAAATTCTACGATTTTGCTACCTTACCGATTTGAATGCTGAGTAGAATCCTAAACTACGCAAAATCTGCTAGAAATCATATATGTTTAAGAGATTTTACGATTTTGCTCTGCCTTATAATTGAAGCGTTCATGATGTAGGCTTGTAACATTTAGGTTTTGTGTATTTTGCAGACTTGGTTGTTTTTTATTTAGGCTTAATTACACTTTTGGACCCCTATCTTTTCAAAAGTTGCGGTTATGGACCCCTAACTAATTTAAATACAAAACAGCCCCCTATGTTTTGATTCTTTAGCAGTTTTGGACCCAAGACAAAAAAAATAAAAAAATTGACACGTGGCACCTCACTTAGGGTGCCACGTCAGCGTTAACCGTGTCTACAATGGACTGGGGGTCCAAAAATGCCAAAGAATCAAAACATAAGGGGCTGTTTTGTATTTAAATTAGTTAGGGGTTCATAACCGCAACTTTAAATTCTATTATCTATTTGTAGTTTTTATTTTCATGCTATTAGTATTGTAATAACTTATATTTTAAGACTATATTGCACTTAATTATCCTAATTTATTAATTTCTATTTAACTATGTCTATTTTGGTAATTATACATTCAAAAACAATTTTAATCAAAACTATCCAAACAACAATCATTATGTTTAATCAATTATGCATTGTTGCATCCAAACATAAATCAATTTTGTCAGAATAAATTATATCAGAATCAATTCTGCCATAATCAATTATGTACACCGCAAACCAAACACACACTAAATCATTATATATTTAATAAGTGTCTTAAGACACTTGATAAAAATTAAAAAGCAAAAATAAATTATCTTAAAATAGTAAAAATAATAACTTTTTTTTTTGTTGACAAAAGTAAAAATAATACATTTAACACCTCAAAATTCTTAGTTATTTAACTAGTACCATTAACATGAGTGATTAAAAAAAGAAAGAAACAGCGTTTTGTCGATAAGAGAAATGACATTACAACTACAAGGCTGGGATTCTGATTTTTCGCTTATAGCTCTTGGCTGGCTGGCACCGGCAACAAGTCAATGGTATGTATTCATATTCTTCTAACGTGTTTGCTTTTATCATAACTGAACTCGTTATGTTTCGTTGATTCGAATCGAACAAGGCAAGCGAAAAACAACAACAACAACAACTGATTCTGTATTCATATTGGAGAAGTTCATGTTCCTTTCGAGTTCGAATTGCTCTCAACCTCAAAGGTATCAAATATGAGTACAAAGCAGTTAATATGTTGAAGGGAGAACAATCTGATCCTGGTTGGTGTTGGTTTCCTCTCTTTTCCTTACCCCTAATCTATTCTATTCTATTTGCATTATAACATTTCATTTTCATATCTTCAGATTTTCTCCAGCTCAACCCTGTTGGATTTGTTCCTGTTCTCGTCGATGGCCCTGCTGTTATTTTTGACTCTTTTGCCATTATCATGGTAAGACTCACTCTCACTCCTTTTCTCAATCTACAATGTCTCTTTCATTTTCATGATTTCTATCTATGCATTGCACGCAGTATTTGGAGGATAAGTATCCTAAACAACATCCTTTGCTCCCTAATGATATTCACAAAAGAGCCATCAATTTCCAGGTACTAATGATGCCACATACAATACGTAATTAAGCATAGTGCAGTGTTTTCTTTTTCACTGTTAAAGTTGAATAACATGTAATCAAATTTGAATCTCATTCTCTTGTTCAAATTCATGTTCTGGATTATCTGTTCCTCAATTTAAGCCGTAAATGGACTCTCTTCTATTGATTTCATCCACAGGCTGTCAGTATTGTTTCTTCATCAATACAACCTCTTCAAAACCATAGTCTTCTGGTATGTAAGCCACCTCATTTTTCTTCCAAATTTTAGTTTTTTATTTTAAAGGGAAAATTACGAGTGAAGCAACCGTTTTGCTGATTTAGAGTGCATTCGATAAGTTCACCTCTATTTTGTGTGTCTATTTGCAGATGTACATCGATAAAAAAGTTGGCCCTGATGAAAAACTTCCATGGGCCCAGAGGGTAATTAGAAAAGGCTTCACAGGTGAGATTAGACAAATTTCCTCATCAATTGTTTTAGACAGGGATTGATTGATAAAATAGTTGCAAAAGATACAGTTTCATAGTTAATGTCATGCATTGGTTCAAAGTTAAACAGTTTAATCAAATATACTAGTATATTGTCAATGATAACGGATCACTTTTTTTAAGAAGTATGACCATGGATCATTAATTAAGAAAACAAGTTTACTTTCTCAATTTTAACCTAATAGATGCTTTTGTTCCAAAAGTGAAGCGCCATAAGTTTCATCTAAATGGCATGTAAATGGGGAGGTCCTCGTTAATTAAAACCTTCCCATATTGTGTATCGTACCACCCTTTTATCCCAGTGTTTCTACATTATTATGTTTTATTAAATTCTTAATGGAACATGTACAAAATTCGGCTATTACAATGGCAGTATGAACTTGAAAATAACAGTCGATGTAATGAGAGTGATCGAGACTCTACAATCTGAACTTCAGCGCTACATTTCTTGATAAACATGTATGTAATGAACCATAAATAAGAACAGAAACCAAAAATAAAAAGTGGAACATATGATGATAACCAAATTTATCTTCCAGATCAACCCTAAGTAGCTAGTTCATGAGACTATATCAACCAACTGTATCGCTGATAGTTGATATCTATCTCCATCAGGATCTCAACTGTTTTGAATAATCAACTGCATATAAAAGATTGTGTCAACACTTATGGCTTAACAGTGAAAATATGATTTTGTACCTATCAAAATAAAGTGTTTCTTTTGATTGGTCCAAGGCATAGCTAGTAATGTTAATGGTTGAAGAAAATATTCACTGTGCTATTTTGTCCTCACTCATGTTTTTTATTTATTTACAAATGTTAGTATAGTTGGTATTATGTTGAGGGCGGGGATCAAATCATAGACCTTACCACTTCACTTCTTAACTCCCCGCCCAACCATCAAGTCAAACCTTATATCTTCTCCTTTATTGATAAGAAATACTTCTTGCTAGACATAGTTATTGTTCTGTTTATGTCATGTCCCTCCTTACTAGAATAAGTTTCAGTGTGTTGTTGGCTTAATATAATCTATAATGTATTTACAATTGAACGTATTTCAGCTCTTGAAAAGCTATTGAAAGAATACACTGGAAGGTATGCTATCGGGGACTAAATTTTCATGGTATGTTACTAATCGTTGAAGTTTGTTTGTTCGAAAGCTAATAAAGGAATAAATAAATCCTGTCAAAAGGGTCCAGTTGCCCAATCTTGGCTAGCGCGATAAACTATTTGAATGTCTGATCACTGCTTTATAATGTAATAAATGTATTTATCATCTGCTATTTTAGAATATAATGCAATTCAACTCCAATGTCAATGATGCAAGTTTTTGAAAACTAATAAGGTTGGCTGTAGGAGCAAATACTAGATTTGCATCTTTAGTGGAATATATTGTCGGCTGAGTTATGTATAATCTAACATGTTCATTATCATTTGCAGGCGGATATATTTTTAGCACCTCAGTTGCATGCTGCATCTAAAAAATTTAACATTGACATGGTAGTATTCTATGGTCTCGTGTATATTTTATGTATATCTAATGAAATGTATAGCGTGTATTGCTGTGGTGCCATTACTACAGCTTCTTTGATCAAGATGTATCTTTACTGTTTTCCCTATTATGATTAAAATTTTAAGCAAGGCAGTTTTAGCCTTCTGTTTTGTCCCCAATCCAAACAAATATAGGCTGTTACCTAAATGCCATTGCATATTTACTTGAGCTTGTAGTTGATTTAGATTGAATGACTGTGTCAACCTTCGTTCCATGCTCTTCAAATCAAGCAAATAATATGAATGTGTAAGACGAGTTTAATCTCAGTCTTAGTTCAGATCTGCTTAATTCCCAAATTTCTCAAAAGTGCACTACTATCTTGCTTTTACGGGTTGTCGGCTGTTGGTGAAGTACATGCAATTAACATTTCAAAGATAAAACTGGGCATTCAATCAGAAAGAGGATGCATTAATAAGAGGGAGTTCAATATGGATAAAACCAGTCATTGTTGAGCTCTCAAAATTTTGAAACCTGTTATTTTCTACAGTGAAATATTCTGTCATGTCAAATTGCATTGCCCAAATTCATCAGATGACTTACATTTCCCTTAATTGTCAAGTAGAATGAGTTCCCTACTCTATCAAGACTACACGACACATATTATGAGATCCCAGCATTCCGGGATGCTTTGCCAGAGAATCAGCCAGATGCAGTAGGCTAGCTGAGTCAAGAATTGGGGACTGGTTAGTGACTCCTAAAGCACATGATGAATTTTTAGAGCTACCATTTATTATTTCTCTAGTTTATGAATGTGTTATTAATCTGCACTATGCTGCCGGTTCTGATTTTTTTTTTTTGGCACAGTTTGTAATTTTCAATGCTTGACCTAAATACCTAATTGATGGATAACAGAAATGCGACCTGATGTTAGGTTGGAGATATCGCAGCAGGGCCTACTGATTTAGAATCTTGTTGAATTTACCAGCTGATTTAGAATCTTGTTGAATTTACCTGTTGATTTAGGGTCATGCTAGCAAGTGTCTTAAGAACATTGTTTAAAGAATCTATAATAGGATTTTTTGTCTTAGAAATACAAATCAAACAATTGTCAAAGTAATTATTACATCACTTTTCTATACAAAAGTTATCTATTTTAGCTCCTTAAACAACGTCAGGCATTTGTTACTAGCATTTTACAGCAATAAGGTTGCCACATGCAATTTACTACCACATGCAATTTACTACCTCCGTTCCTTTTTAGATGCCTCAATTACGATTTTCAATTTTTCACATATATTAAGAAAAAGATACAGCTCTGTTTGGATTGATAGAATAGAACGGAGCGGAACGGAATGAAATATGATGGAACGGAGCGGAACAGAATAGGTATTCCATTCCATTATTTGGATAATGAAATAAACATCTCATTCCATTGTTTATAAAGTGAATGGAATGGAATGAGTTATAACTTTTTTTATTCCATTTTTACCCTTAATTCTTAATAAAAAAGTTGTTTTCTATTTAAACTTGCAAGTAGAAACAATTAAAATTTTAATTCTATTTTTTTTATTTCTAGTTTGTTCGTTCAGATTAAACTAAGAAAACAGAAAACAATTTACAAACAAAACATAAAGGGATTTAAGTTGAAACAAAGCTGTCTTATAGTACTTGACCAAAAAAGATGTTTTATGGTATAAAATTATCTTTGAAATGTTCAAATATATACAGCTAGAGCTCCCCTTAAAACAAACTGACATGCACATTTACAAACATCAATATATGGCATGAGAACAATCAAATGAAATGATTTTTTTACTGAAAATCATAATAAATCTAGCTCAGACACACAAATAAGAACGAAGAACAACTTGGCTAAAAATACAACTAGAATTAAGAAACACACACATACCGTTTTTATAGAGAAACCACACACATACGTGCCAGGAAGAATTAGAATAATAAATGCACGTGAAGAAATGAATTACGAAGAACTTGCACGAACTGAGAATAAATGCACGTGAATAAATGAATTACGAAGAACTTGCACGAACTGAGAATAAATGGAGAAGAAACTGTTGAAATTGATGAAATAAAAATGGATAAAAGAGTCATTATTTAATTAAAAGGTCTCATTCCATTGCATACCTCCCAATTTGGGTGGAATGAAAAATAGAAGGAAATGATGAAATGGAATGGAATGGGTTCTATCATATTCCATACCATTCCATTCAATTTTTATAAATCCAAACAATGGAATCTTATTTCACACCACTCCATTCCATTCCATCAATCCAAACATAGCCGTAGTGTATTTATAGCTGTCAATTTGTAAAGTCTCTCAACTTAGCCCGTCCTCAATTACATTTTGCTTATAATAGTGACCGGAGGAAGTAATGCCTTATCACAACAAATCTCATTACCATAAAGATGAGTAGCTACATCTCTCCCTTTTATACCAGCTAGATAGTGTGGAGAGAATTAGAGTAGCACATGACATTTTTGAAAATTGCCTCCAACAAAGGAGGATAACTTGCAACTAGGCCATATTTCGGTAGCCAACCAGTGGCGGTTCTAAGGCCCGGCGACCCCGGGCACTCGCCCGGGCTCCAGGCCAAATTTTTTGCAATTTTTTGTGTAAATTTTTATGAATTTCTTATATAAACCCCTATAAATTGAGCAATTTCTCTAGATTTTTTGATTATTTGCTTGCAATTTCTTATGTAAACTCCTATAAATGTGTTGCAAATTTTTTTTACCCGGACTTTACAATAATCCTGGCTCCGCCACTGTAGCCAACAATACCAACATAACCACAAATGAAGCTGCCATTATGATATCTCATCAAACCACCAAATCAAGCAATCTCTGAGTTTTGACTTAGAATACAGAGTGGAAACTATGCATATGAGGAAAGTAAACACTAGGATTAGACTTATGGACCGAAGCACCAATTTATCTACTCGTTGTAACATGATACGTGCAATACTACAAATAGAAGGGAAAATGTCGCTATATATAAATTGCATTAGAAATTACCACATACATTTATTATTGTTTTCAAATATACCGCTAATATATGAAGCACAAATACGGATACGGACGTCAGATAAGACAAGAACACTGACACACCGACAATGCTAATGATAATAATTTAATAAAATCACATAATTCAGTGTAATTATATTATATGTGTCGGTGTCAGACACATGTCGCCTAATCCGAAGAGTGTCCGTGCTTCATAGCCGCTAATTAGTATTACTCAATGTATACGATACATTGAGTATTTAGAAACATCTATACATTTTTTTAAAGAATATAAACATCTATACATAAAATGAAAACATTAAATACGATACATGTTTTTCTTAAAAAAAGGAACGGAAGTGAGTAGTAAATTGCCCATGGAAAACCTTATTGTTACATAAAAGTATTGTATATCGTTACAAATTTAGCCAGCTGCTAAATCAGTAGGTCCTGCTGCAATTTCTCCAACCTAACATCAGGTCACATTTATGTTGTCCATCAATTGAAATCAAGCATTGAAAATTACAAACTGTGCCAAAGATAACAAAACTAATCAAAACCGGCATAACGTAGATTATTGACAAATTTAAAAACTAGTGAAATAGCAAATGGTGGCTCTAAAAATTTATCATGTGCTTTAGAGGTTCACTTACCAGTCCCAAATTATTGACTCAGGTAGCCTGCTGCATCTGGCTGATTCTCTGGCAACGTCTCCCGGAATGCTGGGATCTCATAATATGTCTCGTGTAATCTTGATAGAGTAGGGAACTCATTCTGCTTGGACAATTAAGGGAAAAGTAAATCATGTGATGAATTTGGGCAATGCAATTTGATACATGACAGGAGATTTCAATATAAAAGATTTCAAAACTTTGAGAGTTCCACAATGACTGGTTTTATCCATATTGACCAGTTTTATCTTTGAAACCTTCACCAACAGCCAACGAGTGATACAGGCAAGCAAGTCATGACTCATGCACTTTCCCGATTTTTTTTTAATCAAACTGATATGAGCTAAGACTAAGATTAACTCATCTTACACATTCATATTATTAGCTTGATTTGAAAAACACAAAATGAAACACTAACACAATAATTCAAAATCTAAATCAGCTAATAGCAAGCAAATAGGCAAAGGCCAGAGGCATTTAGACAACAGCGGATATATGTTTGGAGTTGGACAAAACACAAGGCTAAAATTGTCTTGCTTAATTTTTTTTTTATCATAATAGGGAAACGGTGAAGACACATCCTTGATCAAAGAAGCTGTAGTAATGGCACCACAGAAATACAAGCCATACATTTCATTAGAAACCCGCATAAAATATACATGAGACCATAGAATACTACCATGTCAATGTTGAATCTCTTAGAAGCAACATCTAACTGAGGGGCTAAAAATATATCCGCCTGCAAATGATAATGAACATGATAGATTATACACAATTAAGACGAAAATATATTCCTAAAAACATGCAAATCTAGTGCTTGTTCGGTTGTTCCAACAGCTAACCATATTAAGTTTCAAAAACTTGTGATCATTAACTTTGTAGTTGGATTGCATTATATTCTAAAATATCAGAGGATAAATATATTTATTACTTTATACATCGGTGACCAGACATTATAATAGTTGGCATTGCTAGCCAATATTTTTGGGCTACTGGACCCTTTTGAAAGGATTTATTTATTCCTTTTATTAGTTTTCAGACGACCAAACTCCAATGATTAGCAACATACCATGAAAACTTCATCTCCAGTAGCATATCTCCCAGCGTGTTCTTTTAATAGCTTTTCAAGTGCTGAAACACATTCAATTTTACATACATTATATATTAGATTAATCCAACAACACACTGAAACTTGTATCTAGTAAGGAGGGACATAACATAAACAGAATACTTTTAACCAGTAAAGGAGAGGATATAAGGTTTGGGTTGGGGTAGGGGAGTTAAGAAGTGGAGTTACAAGGAGGTCAATGATTTGATCCCCCACCCCCAAAGCAGTAATACCAACTATAGTAGCATTTGTTATTAAAAAAGAGGAGCGAACCGAGGACAAAACACCACAGTGAATATTTACTTCAACCATTAACATTAAATGCTACTATGGCAAAAGATAGTCAAGACCCGAGTGTTGAAGCTAACAAATGTTCTTTCCACCAGGGATACTAACTATGCCTTTGACTAATTTTATGATCCACTTTATTTTGTTAGGTAAGTTACATTCATTGTTTTTACTTACTAGAGGGGGTTTTGAAGTTCTCCTATGTAAACTTGGAAGCTCAAAAGGGGGTGACGGAATTCGGATCACAGGTCTATTATGTTAGTATAGAAAGTTGTAAATTGTGGAACTTTTTGTGAGCTCATTGACTCACTGGCCCATGTTTTACCTATTTGGTTTTGTACCGACAGTGTATACTTGTTGTATTTGATATGCATAAAGAAAGTGTTTTCCTGATGCTTAGAAATTCTAAATGCCAGCACATGTATGGTTTGTGAATTTCTCAATAGTTATTTTATTTCTCTTATTAGGTCATTAGTTTTCTTCTTCATTTGCATATCACAGTGCTCTTGAAATTCTAATGGAAATATTACTAGCTTTTTTCTGTGATATTTCTTTATATCATTCATTTCAAAGTTCAAACAGGTACTAAACATAAATTTCATTTTCTCTGGCAGGCTTATGTGCTGAAGTCATTCACGTCCCTTGTTTTACCAGGGAGTTCAATCTATTTTAATTCAATCCGAGAAGTGTAAGTTATCTGTGTTTCCGTATTTATCTGTTTACTTTTGTTGTTGCTGATATTTTGATGAATATCTCTGTCATATATACATATATATTTCCCTCCTGTTTCATGGTTCAACATGTTGGTTGTGATTTAGGTGATTAAATGATTACCAGTGATACATCATATACTGCATCATGGAAATTTAAGGCTCTAGTCTAGGCATATCTTTTGGTTGAGAAAAGTGTACATGTTGAGGTCTCCAGTCTGTTACTGTGCTCTAGATATAGTCCACATTCGCAAGATAAAAAAGTGCATCTAGTCCTTAAAGTTCATTATTTATTCTTGGAGTATATCTCAAAATTTGTCATTGGGGTATTTTAACTTTTCTAAGGATACGACTAGCGATTTTCTGCTGCTGCAGCAGAAGTTCTTACCCATGCAATCACTAGAGTGGAAAGATTATTCCCCCCAGCATATACTATTTAACATGATTTCATTCTATTGTATATTCTTTTGCTAATCAGCTAACTTTTAGTTCACCCTGCTAATTGTTGTCTGTATTATAGTGAATTTTGAGATATATATTGATTAGCTAAGTGCAATGTGTTGATCATTTTCTCTTGTCTATTGTTTCAGCTATGAAGCTTGGATCATTTACATGGGTTGGTGGTCCTGGATCAGTTGGCATAAGTTTGAGCGGTCGGGTTCTGAACTCTGAAGCCATCAGTTTGTCTGATGACTTGTTGCTTTCCTCCTATACCATTGGATGGGTGAGTTTGCATCCGATTTCAGATTTTTGGATTAAATGCTGTTGTGCCTGAAAATGGTTATATATATACCTAGACACTGATCTTTTGAATGTTTTACATAGTTTTTTTTTTAACTGTAAGAGGCTAGGATGACATATGTGACCCCTCAATATGGAAATATGCTTTACAGATTATTGGAAAATCACCTAGACATCCCAAACATACCGTGATACAGACTTGTACATAGTGGCAGGATAATCATTTCATAACTAATTTTTATTTCTCACTTCTAAACTTATATTGTAGGCGTTTCATACGTAAATGCAACTTCTGGCTCTTCACTTTTGGAACAAAAGGATCTATAAAGTTAAAATTGAGAAAGTAAACCTTGTTCTCTTGATGATCCGTTATCATATGCAATATGCTAGCATATGAGAATAAATTCTTTAACTTCGAATATATGCATGACATAATTGAGTGGCATTAGCTATGTAACAATATCTTTTGCTACTATTTTTATTAATCCATCTCTAAAGCGATTGGTGAGGAAAATAGTCTAATCTCACCTGTGAAGCCTTTTCTAATTACACTCTGGACCCATGGAAGCTTTTCATCAGGGCTAACTTTTTCCTCAATGTACTTCTGCAAATAGAAAAGCAAAATGACAATGAAATTATCATACGCACTCTAAACCCACAAAACGGTTGCTTCCTGCAGTTTTTTTCCTTTAAAAAAAGAACAAAACAACCTAAAATTTTGAAGAAGAAAGATGTGACAAACATACCAGGGTATTAAGGTTTTGAAGAGGTTGTATTGATGAAGAAACAATACTGACAACCTGTGGATCAAATAATTAGAATGAAATTCATTTATGGCTTAATTTAATTTGAGTAAGAGAGAATCCAGAACATCGATTACAACATGAGAATGAACTTCTAATTTGAATACAAAACTTATATCATCTGATCCTCATTGACATCACTTTACCAGTGAAAAAGCAAGCACTATATATACGGCCTCATTATTGATTTAATTTTGGATAAAGAGAGTAGAATAGTACCTGAAAATTGATAGCTCTTTTGTGAATGTCAGTAGGGAGCAAAGGATGTTGTTTAGGATACTTATCCTCCAAATACTGCAAGCATGGATAGAAATCATGAAAATGAAACAGATATTATAGACTGAGAAAAGTAGTAAAAGAAAAGGAGTGAGACTTACCATGATAATGGCGAAAGAGTCAAAAATAACAGCAGAGCCATCGACGAGAACAGGAACAAAACCAACAGGGTTGAGCTGGAGAAAATCTGAATATGTGAAAAATAAATAAAATGTTATAATGAAAATAGAATAGATTAGAGGTAAGGAAAAAAGAGAGGAACCAACTAACCAGGATGATATTGTTCTCCCTTGAACAGATCAACTGCTTTGTACTCATATTTGATATCTTTGAGGTTGAGAGCAATTCGGACTCGAAAGGAACATGAACTTCTCCAATATGAATACAGAATGAGCTTACTATTATGTTGTTGTTCTTCAGCAACACCTACAGCTACACTTGCACTTGCCTAGTTTGAATCAAAGAAACATGAGTAACTAAATAAATGAATCAAAGGGGCATCGCATGTTAGAAGAAGAAGATGCAAAGCATACCATTGAGTTGCTGCTATGTGCCGTGCTTAAACTTCCAACTTCAAACCAGACTAGACTCTACGGGTTTGGTCTTTGTTTCTCTTTTAAAAATCATATCATATATAATATAATTGGACTCCCATACACCCTCTATACATTTTTAGATTAGTCAATTATTGAGTTTAGAGTGGATAACTTTGGTTTACAAGGAGAGACAAGGAAATCTTAACACCAATCTCTTTACAAATCTCTCTCAAACATTCCCTTTCCAATATTTACCATAGAAAACTTACCTGAGTCCCACCATTCTAAAAAAGATCACATAAAAGAGCTTCATATAAATTCACTCAATGAAATATAAAGTGTTTTTGCACTAATCTTAGACCATCCTCAATGGTAGAGCTTATCTCCATAAATTTTTTACTTAATAAGTAATTGGGGAGAAAATTTTGTGGGTACTTAATGAGTTGGAGGTCTCAGCCAAGACTTCCCTTTATATGCAAATCCTACGTATCTTTAATATTAAAAAATTGAAATGTAATAAAAGAGTTATTGCGAATCCCCAATGTCCTTACACTCACTTAACACACGTGCCTATGTGGCATCTTTTGTTGGCTCATTCAACGTCAAAACAAAACAACTCCTTTTTCTATGTCATTGAACTCCATCGTCATCTCTCCTCTTGATAACTAAGATTTTATTAAAACAGTAACTTTTTAATAAAAACAACAATTACTTACTTATAAGTATATATTTAATACAAGATGTGTAGATAAATAAATATCTAAAAAAGGATATAATAATAATAAAAAGAAACAAAGACCAACTACTACTACTACTACCTACCACTGAGGTTTGAAGTTGGAAGTTTAAGCACGACACTTAGCACCGGCAGCAGCAATTCAATTCAATGGTATGCTTTGCTTTCTTCTTGCGCCTCTTTTTATTTTATTTTATGGAACTGATTATTTTTGGTTGATTTGAATTTTGAACAAGGCAAGCAAAAGTGTTATTGTTGAACAACAGCTGATCCTGTATTCGTATTGGAGGAGTTCTTGTTCCTTTCGAGTCCGAATCGCTCTCAACCTCAAAGGTTGGTCACTCACCAATTCCCTTTTTAAGATCAATTCAATCAAATTCTTCTATAAATAAAATCATTAGTATATCACAATTCTTTATCATAAGAGAAAAGATGCCAAAAAAATACAAGAATTAAATTGAGGGTATAACATCCACTATCTCAGTTGGAGTGTACTATTCAAAAGGAACAAGTGGAGTACCAATTAAAGAAAGGGAAATGTTAACTACCGCCTCAAGGCACTCTTTAAGGGTCTAAAGTAATAACTTTTTATGAAAAATTGTGTATTTAATGCTTTGGTAATTGAACTATTTGATTTTTTTAATAAATAATTTCCTAATTTGGAATGCTTAAAGAGTGCCCTCGTTAACAAGACCCTTAAAGAAATTAAGACTCACTTTAACCGTTACATTCATTCATTCAGGTCTCAAATATGAGTACAAAGCAGTTAATCTGTTGAAGGGAGAACAATCTGATCCTGGTTGGTGTTGGTTTCCTCTCTTTTCCTTACCCCTAATCTATTCTATTCTATTTGCATTATAACATTTCATTTTCATATCTTCAGATTTTCTCCAGCTCAACCCTGTTGGATTTGTTCCTGTTCTCGTCGATGGCCCTGCTGTTATTTTTGATTCTTTTGCCATTATCATGGTAAGACTCACTCTCACTCCTTTTCTCAATCTACAATGTCTCTTTCATTTTCATGATTTCTATCTATGCATTGCACGCAGTATTTGGAGGATAAGTATCCTAAACAACATCCTTTGCTCCCTAATGATATTCACAAAAGAGCCATCAATTTCCAGGTACTAATGATGCCACATACAATAAGTAATTAAGCATACATAGTGCAGTGTTTTCTTTTTCACTTTTAAAGTTGAATAACATGTAATCAAATTTTAATCTCATTCTCTTGTTCAAATTCATGTTCTGGATTATCTGTTCCTCAATTTAAGCCGTAAATGGACTCTCTTCTATTGATTTCATCCACAGGCTGTCAGTATTGTTTCTTCATCAATACAACCCCTTCATAACCTAAATCTCCTGGTATGTAAGCCACCTCTTTTTTTTTTCTCTCAAAATTTTAAGCTGTTTTGATGTTATTTAAAAGGGAGAAAATGAACAAAGCAACCATTTTGAGGATTTACAGTGCATATGATAGGTTTATTGATATTTTGCTTTTCTGTTTGCAGAAGTACATTGAGGGAAAAGTTGGCCCTGATGAAAAACTTCCATGGGTCCAGAATGTAATCAAAAAAGGCTTCACAGGTGAGATTAGACTAATTTCCTCACCAATCGCTTTAGAGATGGATTAATAAAAATAGTAGCAAAAGATATATAGTTTCGTAGCTAATGCCACTCAATTATGTCTTAATGGGGTGGTCTTCATTAATTAAAACTTTTTGTTTTATTCTTAATGAAACACATACGAAATTTGGCTATTGCAATGACAATATGAACTTGAATATAGTTGTCAATGCGATGAGAGCAGTTGGGATTTTACTATTTGAGCACTACATTTCTTGATAAACATTTGGACTTAATCTGTGGACTGAACCAGAAATAAGAAGAGAAACCAATAATAAAAATAGGAACATATGAGGATAACCAAGTTCAATCTTCCGAATCTTCCGTAAGTTGGTAGTTCATGTGAATGCAGAGGATATCTATCTCCATTAGGACCTCAATGATTTTGAACCTAACAAATGGACTGAATCTTTCGATTGTTTAAAGGTATACTAGTAGACCTGGTGGAATTAACATTTGTTAGCTTGAGCATTCAGGCGTTGACTATCTTTCAACAGACCAGCATGTAATATTAATGATTGAAGAAAATATTCACTTTTATTTTGTCGTCAGTCCTTTATATTTTTATGAATGACAAATGTTAGTATAGTTAGTGATATGTTGGGAGTGGGGATCAAACCATTGACCTCCGTATCACTCCACTTCTTGATTTCCCCACCCCGACCATCAGGCCAACCTTATATCCCGTCCTTCACAGATAAAAAATCTTTTGTTTGTTAGGTCCCTACTTACTAGAGATAGGTTTCCTTACTAGATACGAGTTCCAGTGTGTTGCTGGCTTTATCTAATCTAATATTTTTATAATTGAATATGTTTCAGCCCTTGAAAAGCTATTGAAAGAACACACTGGGAGGTATGCTACTGGAGACGAAGTTTTCATGGTATGTTGCTAATGATTGGAGTTTGTTCGTCTGTAAACTAGGAAGAAATAAATAATTAAATTCTGTTAAAAGGGTCCAGTAGCCCAAAAATATTGGCTAGCAATGTCAACTATTCATATGTCTGATCGCTGACGTATAATGTAATAAATGTATTTATCTTCTGATATTTTAAATTATAATGGTATTCAGCTCCAAAGTCAGATCACAAGTTTTTTGAAAATTAATAGGGTTAGCTGTAGAAACAAGCAATAGATTTGCATCTTTCTTGGAATATATTTTTGGCTTAATGTTGTCTATCATAGTTATATATAACCTAACACGTTCATTATCATTTGTAGGCGGATATATTTTTAGCACCTCAGTTACATGCTGCATCTAAGAGATTCAACATTCACATGGTAGTATTCTATGGTCTCGATATATTTTGTGGGGGAATAAGGGGTTGTAATGAAACATATGGCTTTTATTGCTGTGGTGCCATTACTATAGCTTCTTTGATTGAGGATGTATATTCACTGTCTTCCCTGTCAGTTTTAACCTTGTGTTTTATTCACACTCCTTTGGGCCATTGCCTATTTGCTAAAGCTTTTAGTAGATTTAGATTCAATGATTGTGTCAGCCTTTCATTTTGTGTTCTTCAAATGAAGCTAATAATATGAATGCGTAAGATGAGTTAATCTTAGTATTAGTTCTGATCTGTTTGATTTTAAAATTTTGCAAAAGTACATGGTTTTTTTGCTTTGACCACTTGTTGGCTGTTAGTGAAGTACACACAATCAACGTTTCAAAGATTAAATTGGTCATTCAATCAGAAAGAGGATGCATTCATTTGAGGGAGTTCAATATGGATAAAACCAGTCATTGTGGAACTCTCAAAATTTATAAACCTTTTATTTTCTATAGTGAAATATTTTGTCATGTATCAAATTGCATTGCCCAAATTCATCACACGACTTACTTTTCCCTTAATTGTTCAAGCAGAATGAGTTTCCTATTCTATCAAGATTACATGAGACATATTATGAGATCCCAGCATTCCGGGATGCTTTGCCAGAGAATCAGCCAGATGCAGTAGGCTAGCTGATTCAATAATTTGGGGCTGGTAAGTGACCTCTAAAGCATATGGTAATTTTTTAGACCCGCCATTTATTATTTGAATAGTTTATGAATGTGCCAATAATACACTATGCCGATTTTTTTCTTTCTTTCTTGGTTATCTTGGCACAGTTAGTAATTTTCGTTGTTTGATTTTAATTGCTGGATATCACAGAACTGCGACCTGATGTTAGGTTGGAGAAATTGCAGCAGGACCTACTGATTTAGCAGCTGGATGAATTTGTAACAACGATACATACTTTATGTAGCAATAACTAATAAGGTATCCAAGTGCAATCTATTGCACGTATGAGTTCGATAATCCTAGTGTTTAGTTTCCACATCGTATTCTCGGTCAAAATTGTTTGAGGAATGCTAGCAACACACCTTCTAACACACACTTTTTAACACACTCTCTTTGATTGGTTGAAATTCATATGAGACCCACCAAATTCATATGGGACCCACATAATTTGGTGGGATCCATGTGAATTTTAACCAATCAAAGAGAGTGTGTTGAAAAGTGTGTGTTAGAAGGTGTGTTGCTAGCATTTCTCAAATTGTTTTTGTATCTTTTGGTGGAATTTTGTTTATAGATGTTTTTAACATCTAATGGAACAAAACTTTGGTAATTGAAAGAATAAAGATAATAAAAAGGATGAAAAAATTTATCCCGATACATTCACGAATGATTCTCATTGGCTAATTAACACACCACCGCGGCATGTATTCCACTAATCCCTGAATTATATCAAAAATTCTGTTTTGCCAATTCCTCTTCTTATTTTTAATAATTGTTTCAAATAATAAAATAAATGTCCAGCTTCTAAACAAGCAACACTGCTTCGTGAATTTCAGGGTGTGTTTGAATGAAGGGTTTAGGAGAGAAAGAGATGGAAGAACTTACTTTTCTTTTAAATTACGGACATTATAAAATAATTTTTTGAAAATTGAATTAACAAAATGATAAATGATCATATAATACTTCAAAAACACTTAATTTATTTTAAAAAAACATTTTACATTGTTCGTAATTTAAAAAATAAAAGTGAGTCCTCCCCTCCCTTTCCCTCCTAAACCCTCAATCCAGACACACCCTCAAGAAATTAATTCCTCGCTATATATAGCAATACCCTAATAAAAAATGGAGGGACTTAACCCAATGTTTTATGTTCTATCTCTACCTCTAATTAATAAGTAAAGATCTTCTTCATTTGCTTAAAATAAATGGATAATGTCACTAAGTGGGTTCCACCATCATTAATTATTTATGTTTTTTTTTAAACTTTTTGTCTTTATTTTTTTAAATTGGAGAAATGAAGAGACTAATAAATGAAGGTATCCTACGTATCTTTTGGCTCTAATTTTGGACAATTTTATTATGCATATACATACTGCACTCAAACACCCAATTTATTGATTTTTCGTGATAATGCTTTGAAGTTAAAATCTGCATTTTTTTCCTTCATAACTTCCCATTGCCCAGCTAATAGATTATATTCAGTCACAACTGTTTGGGTGTTGATGTAAATAGATTCACTGAGCTTTTCCGATTGCAATTTCTCATTGCCGAGCTAATTTTGCAAGCTGTTATTTGACCACCGTTCTCACTATCGAAAACCACAAGTGATTCACCACTCACTAAAACTAGATTACCGGTCCAACGGAACCATCGATAAGTTTTTTTTTTATCACTCATAATTTTAACTGTTAGAAAGTACCATACTAACAATTCAATCCTAATCGAAGCAAATAGAATAATACATTTTGGATCTATGTAGACTGTAGAGTAATAATATCAACTATTGATGAATCAATTAACTCAATAATGTCTTGTAATTTTATCCTCTAACGTTAAACTTTACAATAAACAATACTTGTACAAAAAAACCCTTTTTACAACAGAATTCTACAGTAAAATTCCAACCAATGTTTGAAATGATAGGATGATATTTGTGCAATTGACTTGAACTTTATTACATTGATTGTCCACTGCACCAATTTTGCAGTTAAGGTACATGACAGTGTAGCCCCAAAACTCCAAAACTCACATACTCCCATACTATCATGCTTTATGCAACTTCACAAAATCATTTTTGCACAGACAAATAAGGTAAATGTGTACAAAACCCAAATTATCCTTTTTGCTGAATGTAGTAATTTTCTCATACAAAAAGTCAAAGCACCCTTGTGGCCACTGGTTTTGATAAAAATTGAATGACAATTTACTGATTATAAATATTTTATACTACTTTTTCTTATTCATTTAATAAATATTTTATTTTATGCTACCAAGGTATAATGATGTTTTTGTACATATCTGTTTTTTTTTAAAAATGGATATTATGCAGAAATCCTAGCTAGTAAAATGTCAAAATTGCTAGGTTAAACACATTGTACGGGGTTCAAACTCCGACGCTTCGATTTATACGTATGAGTTTACAATAATTTTGTCATTTAGATACAAACAAGACCTACACTACTAAATTAATCATATACAATATTTAAATGAATCATATAGTTTTGTACTAAGGTAATAAATAATATTTTTGTAAATACGGTGCATCCAATTTTCTTTTAAAAGGAAAGTATATTATAATAACTCTAGTCTAAAGCAGAAAATTTACTTTGATTTAACATCAAGACCAAAACAACCTGACAAAGAAAAGTCAGAAAACGATGACTCATACTACCATAAAAATGTAAACAATAGAAAGACATTTGTCCTGCATAATTATGCAGGTGTCGAGTAACACAAGGAATTGGAAATTTCCAGTTTCATGCTACGATGCAAACAAAGCACTAGTATTTGACATTTTCAAGACATAAAAGGTTTTAGCTTTTGTTGCAGGCTGTCTTGTATTTCCTGTTGTACTTTTATTAATTTATTTGAAAGTTATTAGAAAGTTAATTTTTATTTTTTTGACCGAAAAGTTAATTATTATTATTATTAGGGTTAAATATATTTTTGGTTCCTATAAAATTGGGAACTTCTAAGTTTAGTCTTTACTTAATTTTAATACATTTTTTAGTCCTTACAAAAAATATTTATTTATAATTTTAGTCCCTGCTAAAACAATATTTTTTTAATTATACTTAAACTTTTAAATTTTTGTTCGATTTTTTTATACAAGTTTATAACACTATGAAAGGTTCATTTACTAAAATTTAGAATTTTTTAGAGTAAATTACACTCCCCTCCCCTCAAAGATGCTTGAATTACACTCCCCTCCCCTCTTAAGTTGAAATATACACTTTACTCCCTCAATATTTTTTTTATGTTAAAATTTATGCTCCCCTCCCTTATAAGATGCTTGAATTACAAACCCCTCCCTTAATAATTAAATATGCACTACACTTTAATCTATTTGAACATAAATAAATATTCTTATAATATATATTAATTTTGAATCACCATTTAAGAAAAATTAATTCATTTCTTTATAGTTTAAATGTCAATGATAATTAAATTTAAATATATTGCTATTGATTTTATAAATTAGAGTATAAAATTAACTTTTAAATAATCATGCTTTAATGATTTTAGTAATTTTTCATATATTTTAATTTTGTTTTGGGTTTTTTCATATTTTATAATAGGGTTTAAAACTACATGTTAATAAATTTTGAATAAAAAATAGCAAAAAATATGTATTCAATTTTTTATTATATTAAAATAGACCCACAATACTATTTTTTTTAAGTGTGATAAATTATTATTCTTTGCTAGATTATTAGAAATAATAAAAAAGAATATTGAGGGAGTAAAGTGTAGATTTTAACATAAGAGGGGAGGGGGATGTAATTCAAGCTTCTCTTAGGGGAGGGGAGTGAAATTTATTCTAATATGTTTTGAATAAGAGGGGAGGGGAGTGTATATTTTAACTTAAGAGGGGAGGGGAGTGTAATTCATGCATCTTTGAGGGGAGGGGAGTGTAATTTACTCAATTTTTTAACATGAAATGAATTAAATATGAATTTTTTAAAACGACAAAAGTTAAAGATAAAAATAACAAAAATACGAAAGTAAAAATCAAATTTGGCGATAATTTTTTGCGGAGAAACTTTTAGTAATGTTTTTAACACGTCTGCAAAAGATTGTTCGAAAACTTAACAGTTTAAGCATAATTAAACAAATTTGAATTGAGTAGGGACTAATATTGAGTGCAATTTTTTTTATAGGGACTAAAAATACTATTAAAATTAGGTAAGGACTAAACTTAAAAGGTTCTAATTTTATAGGGACCAAAAACATATTTAACCCTTATTATTAGTAATTGTATTTTTTGTTTTGACTTGGTCATTATGCCGTTTCATTTATTTCATTTTCTAATTAGTGTTATTTTACCGTTATAGTCAACAAATCCTAGTATGTGTTTGGTTTGACGGCGGTGATAATTGATTTTGATATAATTAACTTTGAGAGAATTGATTTTGATTAAAAGTGAGTTTGATGTAAATTGATTTATGTTTGGATACACTTGTATAAATTGAAGTTGTTTAGATAGTTTGAATTAAAATTACTTTTGGATGTGTAATTACTAAAATGAGTTTTAATTATATAAATAAATTTTAACTATAGTCAATAGTAAAAAAAATCTAAATTGTCAACCAAAAATACCCCAAACCCAACCCCAGAGTAAAAAAAAAAATATTCATTAATAAAAACAAAACATCAATTAAAATCATGTCTCCATCGTGCCCTTGTCTTTCCATTTTCCATAAGCTTCAATCCATTTGACAACCATTTTGATTTTCTTCCTCATCTCTCAACACTCTTCTGCCACTTCTCCACATATCACCATTCTTATCTTATTTTATCATTTCTCTCAAACTTACAAGGAAAAAAAATGAAATTATATGGGTTTGAGTTTCAGAGGAAAAAGATGTAATTTAGTCATTTTGAAATATACAAGTCCTCTTCTTACAATAGTTACCCTTTTATATATTTTAGTTTTTTAGTCCCAAAAACTAAAAAAATTCAAAACAGTTTTCAAAACTGTAATTTTAAAAATAATTTAGCATACAAGTTTTTAAAAACTAAAAAAAAGTTTTTAAAAAGTCTTTCAAATATGCTCCATATTTTTAGCATCTCTCAAGTCCCCCATGCATTTATCAGGTTGTATATACGTATATAAGAGATATCTATTTATTTCAGTGCAAGGTTATGTGCAAGTTATTTAGAATCACTAGACAATTAGAAAAAGAGTTTCACAAAATTACTCTTAAGAGTTACCTTTGGTTCCAATATTTCCTGGGTTATGGAATAATTTTGTCACGCCTCAGGTATTGTTTTACGATGGGGTGTTTTGCAGGATCTGACCATCCCCAAGGAAATTTGACTAGCCTTACCAATTTCATACGGTTATGCAAACAAAGGCACTAGTATTTAACATTTCAAAGACCAAAAAGGCTTTAGCTTTTGTTGCAGGGTGTCCTGTATTTTCAACCGTATTGGACACCAATCAGATTCGTAATGGACAAACGTATGTGGTCTCACCTTGTATTCTTACAAGATTCATGACTCCTTGTACATGAGTTTTTTTTTATTTTTTTTTGAATTTTGACTATTCAAATGCATAGTAACATGAATGAATGTGAATTTCTTTAGCTAATCTCTAGCCACTCACACAGTGAAGGTCTTGGACATATTTAGGATGTGTGATAGGACTGATTTAATTTTTTCAGAAGGTTTAAATTAAAAAATGTTTACATCAAAAGTTTATAGGGCTCAACTATTTGCCAAAATACACCTGATATATTTCAGATTTATTGCAGTTTTGGTCCTTTTATTTTCTTCCTTTTGTGGAATTGATTTCCCTATTTTAAGTTCATAAATTGTTTGAATCTTAATCTTGAATATATGAGAAAAAAGTGGAAAATTAATAATATCATTTACTTATGCCGATAAACAACCGGCAGAGTAAAACTGCTGATTAATAAATATATGAGAATGAACGATCCTAATCAGCAGTTTTACTCTGCCGGTCATAATAAAAATTAATAATATCATTTACTTTTGCCGATAAACAACCTACTCGGTTTATTCCATTAGAAATTTATGATCTAATAACATGGAATAATCTTTGATGTGACTTATAAGATGAATTACTAAGAAACGATCCTAAAAAAATACATTAATTGTCAACGGTCCTAAAAAGAACATGAAAATACATCAAGGAATTTTCTATCTTTGATTATATTTACGAACACGATTTTGCAATATATCTATACTTATGTTGTTTTAAATAGTCCTGTTATGATTTTAATAGATTATTTAAAGAAAATAATGATTATGAACGAAGTATTAATAATAAATTTGCAGTAAAAATATCATAAGAATAATATTCAAATGATTAGTGGGGCATTATTATCTAGTTTACAAAGCACACGAAATCTCAAGAACAACAAGACTACACGACAAGTTATACACTTATTTGACTTGATTGGACCAACTTATATTTTTTAGGGCATTTGCTTGAGCCAATATTTGTATAACATTATTTTTTAAAACTTTTATCTTTATTGTCTCGACAAAATTGTATAAATTTAATTTAGATGCATGATAATGTAATTTTTTTTACATATACAACTAATAAAATCATACCACATAGATACTTTAGGAACTAAGCAATAAAAGTGTCACTATTGTGTGATTTGGTTGGATATGTAAAAAATTACATTGTTAATGCATAGAAATTGATTTCATTATTAGTTTTGCCGTTTTAGCTTAAAATTTTCAAATATTTTTATAAAAACCTTAAAATGCACTTAACATTATTTTTATTGATGGATGATTATTTGCCAATTTGGCAAAGAGAACTCAGAAAACTAAAGGGATGGATGGAGGACATATACGAGTTTGTTAATAAGTAGGAGTATTTTGCTTTGAAATACTTTTAAAAGTAAAAAAAAAAAAAAAAAAACTCTTGGTATTCAAATCTCATTTTTATCTTTTCCTAAAAAGAAAGTAACTTACCCACTAAGTAGTTTGCAGTATTCTGCAAGCAAAACCTTACCATGTCTATGGCTATTAATTAATAATGGAGTAGTGGCTAGGTGAGCAGAGGCTAAGAGAAACACAGGTTACTGACCTAAACGACAAAAACCATCGCATTCCTCTTCTATTGCTTGTACTCTTACTTCTTCGTTAATACAAACAAATATTAGCTCTATAATTTCTTCATAAGTTTTACTACTTCTTTATGGAGTATTTTCTACTACTATTTTTGCATGTTAATGTTAGGGATGCTACCTTTCCAACAGGCTATATAATTTTGTGTTTGGGTGAGTGTGCCGGTTACTTAGCATCTTATTGGTTCAGCGGCAAATTTTTGGCATTACCTCGAAACCACGACAATATTTTCACATCGATGTTAAAGCTCGATTTTTCTAACTTCTATAAATCACAACAACTTTTGCATTAGGATCGTTGCATACGCGTATATATTTTTTTATAAAAAAATAAAATAAAATAAAATATAATATTAGATGCTTATATTGAATTATGAAATGTGTAAATGCTTAGGTATTTTGCTAAGGAAAGTATTAAAAATAATAATTTGTGCATGGATAAAATAGGATTTATTACTAGATGAAAGGAGTTAAAGAAAGTGAAAAGTAAGAAAAGTGTTGGTATTGATTTTCCTTAAAAGGCAAAAAGAGGAAAAAGCGTACATGATAGTATTTGTTTCTACTTATGCAAAAACGCCAGCTGAAATTCACACACACACAACGCAATGAACGCATGCCACTCGCACCGTGTCTGAGACTGAGAGAGAGAGAGAGAGAGAGAGAGAGAGAGAGTTTGTTACAAACTCATCACGTTTCCTTTCTTTCCATTTTTCTCTTCATTCTACCTAACAGGTTCATCACTATACTATTTATTTTTTAGCTTTTGACCTTTCAGCTCCTCTGCATTTCCTTCTTTCTCTTCATTCACATTTTTGGCATCAACACAACACTAGAATGAAAAGCCTAGTTTAGATCTTAGATGAATGATGATCGATCATGTATCAGTATCATTTTGTTTCTTTTGAACTTTTCCTAATCACCAAAGACTACTGATTTATTTTTTTATTTTTCAGAAAATGAAAATGGCTAAGGTTGAGAGTGAGAGTGAGTGTGAGGGGTCTCTGAACAGAGACGTGATCTCTCTTATTCTCACACGCGTTCCGGCCAAGCCATTGCTCAGCATGAAATGCATTTCCAGAGGGTGGCACACCATCATTTCAAGCCGTTCATTCATCAAAGATCAACTCAAAAATACAAAGCTACTTCTAAATGGTTTCATTGTTCAAGACAGGTACATGTTCTGCAAACATGATGTTAAAACCATTAGTTACATTCCTGTCGAGCCCAAAAACGCTGCTAAAGTAGTTCACCAAAAGGTTTTTGGATTTCTTCCTCAAGACGTTGTAGTTTTGGGATCATGCAAAGGAATTGTTTGTTGCCGTAGCTGTTTGCCTTCCCCGAATCCAACCATGTATCTCTGCAATCCTTCAAACAAAGAATGGATTCAATTGAACTGCCCTCCTCAATGCGACATAACCGATAGCATAGCTCTTGCTTTTGATTTTGATTTTGAGCCATCCAAATTCAAATTGGTTAGGGTGAAACGCATTGAGAAGAATCATAATGACTATGATGATGATGATGATGAGGAGGAATCGTTCTACTTCACATTTGAATTGTACTCCTCAGAAACCAAAGCTTGGAAGAAATCGAATGAGATATGCGACTGTAATGATGGTTTGATTAAAAACAAAGGGGTATACATAGGAGGTGTCTTGCATTGGCTTACACAAGGTGATCAAATCATCACTTTTAATGTTGAAAACGAGCTGTCTTTGATGATCTCAGTACCTGTTCCGGCGTGTGAGTTTAGGACGGTCCCTCAAGCTTGCATTGGAGAATATGAAGGAAGGCTTCATTATGTTCAGGTATCAGAACAAGGTCTTCATGTGTGGTGTCTTGATTCTCTTGAAGATTATTTTGAGTTCAAATGGGTGCTTAAGCATTGCAAACTTTTGGAGGATTTTGAAGCAGAATATCCACGCGTCTTTTTGAATTTACGGAATAGAGTGTTGGAGAGTGATGATACAAATCCTTGGATGAATCCTCTTGGCTTCAAAGATGGGAAATTGCTGATTAAGGTGTCTGCAGAGTTATACATCTATGACATGAAGAATGACAAGATTGCTCATGCTTGTTCCTTTCTACAACTCAACCCACAATCCTTGTCACATCCTACAGTATTTCCTCATTCCTTGACTTTGGTTTCCCTAAAAGATCCTTAGTATAGAATTTTAAGTCCTATATATTAGCTTTTATTATTGGATTATTACTCAATGTTTTGGGATATTTTAGTTGCTTGGAAGGTTCCTTCCCTCCATTTCCTAGCTGTGGATATTCTTACTAGCCATTTTAGTATGTGGACAAATTTGAGTTGATCAATGTTTTCAAGTTTCGATTAATAGTATTTCAGTCAATGCATAACCATTTCATCCTTGCATACTTCTGCTTGTTAAATATCTGGCCATGTTTTATGATGAGTTTATTTTCTATTTCTTTGATAAAGAAGGACTAAGGAGTGTCCTAGGTTTGCTATGAATAGTTAGTTCTCATAAGCACAACACATGCCATGTGATATTGGTTTACATCAAGAATAGTCACATTACATGACACTACAGCATCTCACCCAATTCTACCAGGCCTGTGCATTGGCCTATTCCAAAAGACAACACCCAAATACAATTAAAATAGCTCCCTGCAACGCCTACATCCATCTCACCCAACATTGCTCGCTCAAACTACTGAACTGATCACAAGATTCACAACTTAGCCATAATGCAAAATGATTCAGCAGTATAATTGGCACTCCATCCATCTTATTGGACCGATACCGAATCCAAGGCCAGCATCAACAGTACAGTTCCACTTTTCAAACAGAATCATTTTATGCGCATCCCTTCAACATAAATCAGTTGTACTTGGCTTCTATTATCTATACTGTGTCTGGTCCTTTTTGATGCACTGCTGCAGCCACTTTTTGTTCCAAATGCCACTTACATTTTGGTAACTTGTATCCCAAACAACTCAGTTACCTGCAGCAGTTCAACAATTAAATGCCTCTGCATCGATCTTGTTTGTAGGCCATCTACCTTGCCTCCTCCATATCTACAGTGTACTCGATTAGATTATTCATCTTGACCTGCTCCTTAACTACTTCTAACCTTTTATTGATCTTGACCAGCTCCTTTACAAATGTTGTAACTTATGAGCACTAAGCATCATATTGATGCCCTCTTTATCATTCACAAGTTGGAAAGTCAAGTTCATGAAATGTTTTTCACAAATTTCTCTATTCTTTATAATCATACTGTTTCTTTTGTTTTTAACTCAGCTGTAATTCTGAAGTGTGCCGAGTACTAGTCGTGTTATTATCCATAAATACGACTCTTCATTGAGATTTTAAGTAGACTTATACCGCTAACGTATGTTGACAAAAATGATTGTAGCTTCTACTTGCGTTTAAGACATAGTTTTATATCTCGAACTCTTCATGTGACTTAACACAAGAGTGCATTTCTATTACTTTTAAAGGTTAATAGTGTTTTTCACCCCTATAATATATGTCATTTCTGGTTTTCACCCCTATAAAATTTTCGGTTTGATTTGCACCCTCGTAAAAAATTTATTTTCCGGAAAACACCCTTTATAGACCATTCAAGAACCAAAATTTCTTGAAAAAAAATTCTGAAAATGGCCTATTAGGGGTGTTTTCCAGAAAATAAAATTTTTACGAGGGTGCAAATCAAACCGAAAATTTTATAGGGTGAAAACCGAAAATGACATATATTACAGGGGTGAAAAACACTATTAACCCTACTTTTAATTGCTTGCCAGAAGAACTAAACTAATATAACTTTTTATTTTTTAGTCAAAAACAAATTAGGTAATGTCGAGTGAAATATGGTCCAACAGTCACACATGGTGTTTAATAAAGGGGAATGAGCTGATAGTAACATGAACTTAGGAAAATACATAATGAATTTTTGTTTGGTCAAACTTAAACATAAGTAGCTATTATCTATCTAAGTTTGCAATTGCTATATCATCAGATTTTTTTTTATTGAAGAAACTCATTCTTGTATTGATACGTTGTGGCTTTCGATTTAATGCCCAACTCTTTTGATTAAATGAAATTGAGTTTACTGACAAAAAAAGAAGAACAAAGACCAACTTTAGTCTCAGATAAAAAAGGTGAAATTCAATTTAGTCACTTAAAAAATTACCAACTCAGAATGCATTATCCCTAAAACAATTGAACACTTAAAAATAGCCCATGGCAGATGGATTAACTAGGTATGAATTTGTAATTTTGAGGGATTATATGTAAACAAAAAAACTAAAGTGAATTCTGTTCATGAATTAAAACAAATAATTATTCTATTTTTTAAAATGGGATATAAGCAATGAAGTTGAAATCCAACATACTGTCGTTGATGGGCTTTTCCCACAAGGAAACTAATGAATCACAACGTGTTGGATATTTTTTTATTTTTTTTTACGTAAGGGATAGTGATAATGAAAATCCAAGAGTTAGTTACAATAGTCAAATTTCCAATTCCTTGTGTTACACGAAATTAAATCAGCCTATTTCTAATGAAGATTCTAGAAGAGAAATGAAAAGGAGTGCTCAAATGCTAATGATAATCATGCTGTTGTGTTTATTTTTCATTTCATCTACATGCAATCAAGTGCAGAAGTATTATTTATGTAACATGTTCTAGGTCCTGTTGGGTATTGAATATAATATTCTAAAAACAAATTTCTTGATATGATATGACTGACATGCCAAATGAAAGTGTGAGCATAGGAGGCATTTCTCGGTGTTGTGGTGTATTGATTTGTCATTTTAATTTGTTCGCATATTTTTTCCTGGCCCCCTTGAAATCAAGGGCTTGGCTCCGCCTTTAAATAATTTTTCTTTTTTTCATATACCATACTTAAATTATTCCCTTCTTAATTTTCTTGCTCAAGATTCAAAGCGTTTGATACCATGAGAAATTGAAAGAGACACCAAAGACTTTCAGCTTCATTGTATTGCAATGCTAATATTGGCATTTGGCTCAAATGATTGATTTGGTTCTATTTATTACCTATAATCTACGATAGTAAGTAAATAATATATCGCATTAATTTAACAATGCTTGGTTACACTGATCCCTTCTGACTCCGCAACTTTACAAAGTGGTCATCAATTTTCAGCTTCACTTGGACATGCTTGGGCTAATTTTCTAAGGTTTTCAATGATCATAACCAGTTTTGTGTTAAATCGATTGACAAAGCACTTGGGCAACCACCCTGCAGGATCCAACTGAATAAAACAAAGCGACGAGGAAAACTTATTAGTCAAGATTTTATTGTTGTGCAGAAATATATATACTATGAGGAATACAAAAAAAAACTTACTAATTTTAATTACCTGAACAACATAAGTAACAACACATGAATCATCTTCCAGCTTCTCAACTACCCATCCTGATTGTAACAATAGTCCTCTGATTGAATTATTTTGCTTCGGATGTAACCCAGCAGCTATTTCCTTTGGCAGTGAAGCAACTGCTACAACCTACAAATCCGGTTTACATTATTTGAAGGAGAGAAAAAATCATTAAGATTTTGTTCATGAAATTATTAGTACTAACTAACCACAGTTCCATCTTCCATGGTTTGACGGCGCTCATAGACAATGAATTCTCTATTCCTGAAGAGAGGCTTAGAGTTATCTCCAAACCTAAGACGAATTATGCTTAGGTTGTCTTCAATTTCTTTTATGTATTTTGCTTCCACCAAATCAGAGTCCCATTGCTGGATTAACATTCATTATAATATAAGTAACCATTTATTTAGAAGCTTCATCATAAAGTAACCAACACACTGACATGATCATGAGAGAAAAATGATATGAATTGATGAGTACCTTTGCAGCATCAATGGCATTAGCCACAGTGATGAATTGTTGTGGAGAGACGGATCTAAGAACCCAACGGCTGCGAAAAGTGTGAAATGAACCTGACCTTCTTTTTGATATCTCAACTCCATTGTCAAGAGTGAGCACTTTCCATTCATCATTGTTTGAGTTTCCTCTGTTTGTGTCCGAAGCTGCTAATAACTCTTGTATGCAACTTTCACTTGCAAACTGTACATACCTTTTAAGAGAGTCCTCACTGATTGACCTTTACAACAAATTCATCATCAGTACGTTCAACAATTATATATGAGATTGAAATGGTTGGTATTTAATTTAGCACTCACCAAGATCGGCTGCAAGGTACAGTTCTTCTGCTCATTGTGGCTGGTTTCTATGGATTTGTTTTGTATATGAGTTATGACATTAAGATTTAAGACTATTGGTAAATGAAAGGCATATATATATATACAAAAAGTGCTAAGGCTTATGCGATGATGCGTAGTTTAAAAGAGAGGCTAAGAAGTGCCAAAAAAAAATGAAGTGGAGAGAGGTGATTGCTGCACATGCAATGCCAGAAGAACCTTGCATTATTAGAACAATAACCTTCTCTCTCTTTAGAGATAAATAAAAGATAGATTCTATTATTCCAGCCAGAAAAGCAGCAGGATAAAGGGTTGAAATTTTTATGCACATGGAGTGTTGGAGGAGAGAAAAATAAACACATATATATGTAGGGACTAGAAATAAGAAAAGTTGAATTTCAACTAACATCATGTGTATAATTAGGCCAAAGTTGGGAATTACAACTACCACAATGTGGAATTTTTGAACCAAATCACATATAACATATTCCTCCTGCTAAGTGAAGTGTACTTAATTGTATAAAGTATGATTATATACTTGTTGTTGAAAAACAAAAAGGGTAACATATTATTCTTCAATATTGGTACCTCCAAATTAAAGAAAAAAATGGGAAGTGCTTTGGAATGTGAGGCCCCAGTCACGTGCCATGATAGAGGTGAAATAGACTGCAGCAATGCATTCCAAACAGCAAGGCAAGGCAAGCAAAACCGGTCCCTATGCTGTGAACTTATTGGCACGATATTTGATTGAGATTGTCCTTAACGCAACGTTAGGTTTGTTAGTACCAACAACTAACTTCCCATTCTATTTCACCATTATATATATATATATATATATATATATATATATATATATATATATATGAGTTTTGTTATAAGACACCTTTTATGAAGGTGTCTTTTAGCAAGTTATTCTATAAGCATTTGTTAAAATACACCAACTAATATTTATGAAAGTGTTTTTTAACAAGTTTATAACTAAAAAGTGGAAATCACACCTTAAAGTGTGAGTTGCTAAAAAACACTTCATAAGTGGCTTCTAACAAGACTGTATATATAGTAATTTTTTTGTATTTTCTTAATTTATTCTATAGACAAAGTATAGTATAATTAATAATGATGCATGTTGTGACCAGACTTGTGTTGAATTCCACATGCTTCCATCCAGTATGTGGATTGTGGTTGTGGAGTGGTTAAACACCAAAGTGGGCATGGGATGTTGGTTATTGTAAAATTAATTAACAATTATAACAAAACTGGCAACAATGCCACCGCATGACAAGCGATGTAGTAACAACATGTTTAAAAATATGTAAATGAGGGGAGTGTTAGATTACCCTTTCAAGATATCAACCAATCAAAATGTAATATATAAATGTAACATTAAATGTTAAATAATGTAGAAAAAATCTCTATAATAAATAACATATGTCACATATCTTATAAAAGGAAACACTTACTTTCTTTGCTAAATGCACATTTGATTGACTAGTCCCTCCAAAATAAATAGCATATCTTACATATATTAATTTTTATTCTTTAATTTATATTTATGTTTTTTGACCAAGAAAAAAATTTATATTTAAGATTTCGTTCTATTTTGCTTTCTTAAAATAATTATTTTAGACAATTTAATTACTTGAGTTTTTTTATTCATTTTTGTCTTTTAAATTACAAATATTAAACATTAAATTTAATTTTCTTAGTCAATTTAGTGTCTTGAGTTTTTTTTATATCATTTTAGTGTGTGTTTGGATTGGTGGCGTCGATAATTGATTTTAATAACATTGAGTTTGAGATAATTGATTTCAGTTTAAAATGATTTTGATGTGAATTGATTTATGTTTGAATACACTCATATAAAAGTTATTATCATGACTTGATGTTGTTTGGATAGTTTGAGTCAAAATTGATTTTAAATATATATTGACCGAATTATTCTTTTAATTGCATTTAACACTAGACATCACATTCTCATTTTTTTAAAATTATTTGAACTTATGTTGAAATTATTCATATACTTTTATGCAATTGGATTATTAAATTAAATATAATTATATAAAACTAGTAAAAGGAATATTTATACTTGACAAAAAATATATTCAAAAAAGATCGATATAATATTATAAACCGAAAATTTTAATAGGTTAGCAAATTCATTTTCAAATAATATAAAATTTACCAAAGTCAATGTGCCATTTTTTTTTTTACCATTGTTAGTCATCGTGTCTATTAAGGGAAAACTGATTGATATTTGGCAAGTGTACCAAATTCGATTGAAGTGATAAAAAAATTCGTATCCACGAGGACTGTAATCAACTTCTACTTGGCAAATTCATTACTAAAAAGGATTTGTTAAAATTATGGTTGCCCTTGGCAGTTGGCTTGTTTTTAGAACATAAACGGAGAAAAGTAATTAAAAGTTGGTTTTAGAAATTGAGAAAGAGATATGATCAAGACTTTTGAATCCTCTAACACACTCCTATGGTAATTTGCACTCCTAATTCAATCAATGATTATCTAGCCTAACGAAAAATTAACACAATAATTCTACCCAATATCTTGACCTAGAATTCTCCACGCGAGTAACAACCCCTTAATCTCTTAAGTGAATTCGAAACCGTTGGAGGTTTTAATAGAACATTAATCCATGTGTCATAACCTAATAATGATCTATCTCTAGCTTGATTACTTAGGTTAAACTTATTACCTAGATCAGAGTCAAAAGTCAGGGTTAGTGGTCATTCAATCTCTAAGAACGATTTGCATATTCATAAAGCTAGGGTTAATAGTCAATGACAAACATACAAAAAGCATTAAACACGAGATAATATAAATTAAAACTAGACTTTCATTGATATTCAAAGAAGTTCAACAAATTAATATTCGCATAGGGTTACATCAGATTCATCTCAATCTCAATCACAAGGAGATTAGTTACTCATAGCTAAAGTATGAGATAACTAACATAAAAAGAAGGATTCATACATGAATTGGATGATAGACTATGAGTTATGATGGCTGACCACCAAATCTGCAAAGCTTCTTCTCCAAAATATGCCTTAGGTTTCAAAATTCGTGAACTCTTATTCTGAAAACGCACTTTTCTATATATAGCCCAGTGAAAATCGGCCCCGAGCCCCAAAATCGGTGCCCGAAGCCGTCAAAACGCGTTCTGCAAAACATCAAATCGGCGCCCGAATTGTCCTATTCGGGGCCCGATTTTTTACGAAGCTAAAAGCTTCCTTCTGGTCTGAAATTTGGCGCCCGAATGCTCCAGTTCGGCGCCCCAATTGCTTTTTGCTTGAAATCCGAAATCTCCCTTTTTGTGTGCTTTCGGCTCCATTTTCTTGATGAATTACTCTAAATATTACATAAAAAATGTCTACTAAACTAGCAATGACAGAGTGTCATAAAAAACAATATGGATTAGGATTTATGTGAAGGTAACTTGAATATGAAGAAAACAGTTATGAGAGAAAAGAGAGAACGAGGATTTGAAAGATTCAGAGAAATATGAATTGTGAAAAGTTATATATATATATATATATATATATATATATATATATATATATATATATATATAAAGGTGTTCCTCTAATACTTGCACAACAAGTAACAAATGCAAGTGTATCTAACTAGCTAGAAAATAGGTAAATCATTTAGTTACTTGTGAGACAAGTAACTAACCCTAACAAACTAACATGATTAAGGTTTGAATTACCAACTAATATTCCTCCTTAATTCAAACTATCAAAGCAAACTACTCCCAATTTTCTTCTAAGCTTCAAAAACTGGGCCCTTTTGACATGTTTAGTGAAAATGTCTGCCACTTGATCTAAAGTTGATCAGTATTCAACTTTGATATTGCTTTTGTTCACTTGATCCCTCAAGTAGTGGAATCTAGTTTCAATGTGTTTGCTTTTACCATGTGCAATAGGATTTTTAGCTAGATTTATTGCAGACTTGTTATCTATTAGAAGCTTGATAGGTTCCTTAAGCTTGATCATCAACTCTTCTAACACATTCTGCAACCAGTTAGCTTGTCTCACAAGTAACTGATTTACCTATTTTCTAGCTAGTTAGTTACACTTGCATTTGTTACTTGTTGTGGAAGTATTAGAGGAACACCATTATATATATATATATATATATATATATATATATATATATATATATATATATATATATATATATATATATATATATATAGTGTTTTCCTCAATGAATAATATACAACTTTTCACAATTGATATTTCTCTTAATCCTTCAAATCCTCATCCTCTCTTTTCTCTTATTACGGTTTTCTTCATATCCAAGTTACCTTCACATAAACCTTAATCCATAATTTTTTCCCCTAACAGACACAATGACTAATGGTGGTAAAAAAAATGGTACATTGACTTTGGTAAATTTGATATTATTTGAAAATGAATTTGCTAACCTATAAAATTTTAGGTTTATAATATTATATCGATCTTTTCTGAATTTTTTTTTTGTGAAGTATGAATATTATTTTTACTAATTTTATTTAATTTAATAATCCAATTGCATAAAAGTATATGAATAATTTCAACATAAGCTCAAATAATTTAAAAAAAACGTGAATGTGATGTCTAATGTTAAATGCAATTAAAAGGATAATTTGGTCATTATATATTCAAAATCAATTTTGACTCAAACTATCCAAACAACATCAAGTCATGATAATCACTTTTATATGAGTATATCTAAACATAAATAATTCACAACAAACTCATTTTTAACCAAAATCATTTCTCTCAAACTCAAGTCTATCAATATCAATTATCGACGCCGCTAATCCAAACACACACTAAAATGAATATAAAAAAAAAACTCAAGACACTAAATTGACTAAAAAAATTAAATTTTATGTTTAATATTTGTAATTTAAAAGACTAAAATGAATAAAAAAAACTCAAGTAATTAAATTGTCTAAAATAATAATTTTAAGAAAGCAAAATAGAATGAAATCATAAATATAAATTTTTTTTCTTGGTCAAAAAACATAAATATGAATTAAAGAAGAAAAATTAATATATGTGAGATATGCTACTTATTATGGAGGGACTAGCCAATCAAATGTGACATTTAGCAAAGAAAGCAAGTGTTTTCTCTCATAAGATATGTGAGATATGTTATTTATTATGGAGATTTTTCCTACATTTTTTGACATTTAATGTTACATCTATATGTTACATTTTAATTGATTGATATCTTGAATGGATAAATACCCCATAAATAAAAGAGGTAATGCAGAAAAAAAAACGAAAATGAGAGACTTCCAAAATCACTGAAAGCCGTGATAAGTATGATGATGAGGGCAAGGAATTTGATCAAACCAACTAAACTTACTATAATTACATTCATTATTACTTGTCATCACAATATCAAATCATAAATTAAATAAATAAATAAGGTAATAATAGTTAACAAATTGATTTGACTCAAGCGAGATTAATGAAGTTCTTTAAAAGACGAATCTAAATTTGATTCCTTTATAAAATTAATCATTAGCTTTTCTCAAGCGAAAAACTAGTTTGTATTTACAACTGGTGTGGGAAATTAGAATAAATTGCCTTTATTTGGCTCGTTTACTTTCATATGAGCTTTTTCTAATGTCCAATTTAATAAGGAGTTCCCTTGAACTTTTTGTAAGAAAATTAAAACTATAGATAATAATTTAGTACACATCAAAAGTACAGATGTACAATAATAGTAGAATTTAAATCCAAACAATTCAAAATGGTGTATAATACTGCAAATGATTTCCTCCTACTTGCTACATAAATGATTTTATTTTATAGAAATTTGGACTTCCAGTTGTCCTGCTTCCAACATGACATACAACGCCAACTGATCCTGCCTACAAAAATAAAAATTAAAAAGCATTTATGTTAATTTATGATAAAGCATATCATAGGATTGCTTTTCACCAAACCAATCATTGCAATACATCAAACAAAGTTAGTAGAACATAACTCAAGGAGGAAGGGGGTAGAATTTTGAAGTTCAATTGATTCCTAATAGGACGTGTTTAAGGATAACTCTTAGTAGTAACATGATCCACCTAAGGTTAATACCTAAAAATGTTGAACAATTTTCACTAACTTGAAGCGGTAAGATTTAAGTATCACGATTTCAAAATACACCCGACTCCCGAGTTTAGATTTGACTTAATTACACATTTCATTTAGTTTGAACAATATGCATTTTGCTCAATTTTTTCAAATGATTTTAGTCCACTTATTTTAAAAATTATGCAAATACCCATATATGTTTTTTCTAACCAGTGCTAAATACTGTCACAAAATTTTTTTGCTAAATAAGTAGATTTTTTAATTCCCACAACAAAGTAGATTTTGAAATGTATATCTTGTCTTTGATCTTACATAAAGTGTCACTTCCCCTTTCCACAAAAATAAATAAATAAAAAGTAAAAGTGGGTGTAATTTCCTTAAAAAATTTGGGTTAAATAAGTTTTTTGTCCATTAAAATCATCGAATTTTATATTTCTTTACAGTAAATAAAAGCGTCACATTGCCTTATAAAATTTTCTTGCACGTATTTTAATCTTTATTGTTAAGTTGATGCATATTTTTGAATGATTTTTTTTTGCAAACAGTTAAGATAATTATAAAGTTCCTCTGAAATAAAAGAACTAAAAAATTGATTTATGGGTCGACATTTCCGTTACTTTTATTGTTAATTTTTTAAATTTTAAAAAAATTATATTTAATTCATCCCATGATAAAAAGTTCTAAATTTTTGTAAAGGGATTTTTTTATAATGTTCTAAACATGTTTGAAAAAATATTTAAAAATTTAAAAGTTTAAAGATAATAAACAATTTTAAAAAACAGTAAGGACTGGAATTGCGTGCATAAATTTTTATATAAACAGAAACATGTCACTTTTTTTTATGGGGATGAAAAACAAAATGTGATAGTTTTTTAGGGACGAAAAATTAACATGTTTTTAAGTTAGATATTTTAAATCTCTCGAGGAAGAGCTTTGCCACACATTATTGTCTTATCCGCTTTGAGGAATTAGTGTATGCAGTTGCGTAAGAGAAAACTCGATTAGAAAAAATGTTACACACGACTAGGTCAACAACATTTATCCATAAAAAGGTACAAATAATTTTCCAAGGAGGTCAAAAGCAAAATATATTAACAAACCTCCCATCAAAGCACAAAAAGTGCTTAGAAGGGATTAATAAGAGTTAGGATAAAAGAGATTTAATACAAAAAAAAAAAAAAGCAACCCTGAATTACATAGTAAATAAGCGAAAACAGAGTAGAGAATTAAGCCACCAAGAATGAAAATCGACTAGAGTATTAGGTTTGTCAATCTTCCGTCACCACTAAAAGTGAAGCTTTATGCATTCAAGTAACTGACCCAACGAAAACTCTTTATTACGAAAAATCCTAGCATCACATTCTTTGCACATAACCCAGATACAAGACATCAAGATTACGTGAAGACAAGAATGTATATTCTTCACGAACATATGCGCACCACCAAACTGCAAAGCTTGATCATCGATTTAAGATGCATTAACAAAAGAGATTTCGAGTCACTGAAAGACAAGATTTCAGGTGCTACCAAAAAAGTCACATCCAAAAAATAATTGATTAACTATTTTCTGCTTCCTACACCCTTATGAACATAGTAATGAACCAAAAGGCACCCGAACACGATGAAAAGGATTATCCTTTGATGGGATCCTTTTAGTGAAAATTCTCCAAGCAAATAAGGACACTTTTATAGACAGTGATTTATTCAAAATTTTGTGTGAATGAATATTGAAGCTAGGTTGTTTGATTATAGTAAGAATCTAACAAGCATCCTTTACCGAATAACCATCAACAAGTGTTCAAACCAAACCCATTTATCAGTCATGTTGTCTTGCGAAAAAAAAGTTATCTAACAAAGAAACATATTGTTCCACTTGATCCTCCTTTCCCAGCAAAGAGATACCTTCTCTACCGCCACCTTGCCCCTCAATCCACCATCCTAGCCTTCTCATATATGCTATCGTAACACTCCCATCAACATAAAGCTCAAACAATCGTTAAAACCTAGATTGTAAGCACCCTTCTAGAATTAAGTAGTCTCTCCATCGCCAAAAATGGCCCCCCACCCCTTCTTTAAACCAATCCCCTCACCACTTAACAACCGCTCACCAATCACACACAAATTCTACCACCACATTGACGTCTTACTTCTCCCTATCTTAATACGACCCTTGTCAACACCTTATTTCGCAACTGCATAGACTAATTTCTCATAAATATCTAACTGATATATAGTAAAAATAGTGAAAACAAAAGAGAAAAAAAATAAACATCCTTCCATCCCATAACATTTTTTTTAGCTAAGTTTCCTCTTGTGTAATTGTAGAGATTAATTACTCATGCCAAATATGAGAACAATGGATGGCAAAGCTCGCCCTTAAGAAATTTAAAATATCTAACTTAAAAAAAGGTTAAATGAATTTTTCGTCTCTAAAATATTATTATATTTTCTTTTTCATCCCCATAAAAAAAGTCGCATGTTTCTATTTATATAAAATTTCCCCGGACGCGGTTTTAGGCCTTGCTATTTTTCAAAATTGTTTATTTTTTTTTAAAAAAACTTTTAAATATTTTTCAAACATGTTTAGAACATTGTAAAAAAAAACTTTACAAAAATTTAGTACTTTTTATCATGGGATGTATCGAATATGAATTTAATAAAAATTATCATCATTTTACATGTTCTATAAGATAGATATCTCATTTTCTAATTAAATTTAAAGAAATTTAAAAGAATTTTTTTTTTCGTGCTTGCACAGCTTGGTATGCAAGTCTAATACTCTTTCGAGTCGTCTTCTAGGATGGGTTGTATTTGTTAGGGAGAGAGTAAAAACACATTTTGTTAGAAAGAGTAAAAATACAATAAAAATACAAGAGAAAGTTGTCTTAAAAGTTGTCACTCATTTAAGTCAAAAAGTCAAAAAAATTGTTACACCATTTCACAATATCGATAAATGATGAATGTCTAACGCTTAACTTTTAGTTTATAGTGTAATGTCCATTTTTTTTTTATATTTTATTTACTTATTTTATACTTTTTTTTAATAATTCAACATAAATCTAAATAATTATTAAAATTTAAAAGGGATGTCTATTTTTAAAATACAATAAAAAGGATAATTTGGTTATTATACATTTAAAATCAATTTTGATTGAATCTATCCAAACAACATCAACTCGTAATAATCACTTTTAGGTGAGTATACCCAAACATAAATCAGCTCACATTCAACTCACTTTTAACCATAATCAATTTTCTCAAACTCAATTATATCAAAATCAATTTTAACCACCGCCAAACCAAACACATACTTAATCCCTTATCTGAAACAAGTTGAGCTGCACAAGCCCATATTTCTCTATGTTTTACTAATTTTTTGTAGCATTAATGAATGATAACTTACAATTTGGGAGGAAGATAGGAAAAATTTAGAAGTTATAAGGATGAATTGCATGCCTAAAGAAATGGAATTATTGAATATTGTTTTAAAGCAAATAGGGGAGGTAAAAGAGTAACCTAGAACAGAACAGAACAGAACAGAACAGAACCACACAAAAATGAAATAAAAAGAATTAATAATTGATTGAATTGAGTTTAGTTTGGTAGATGAGGAAGAGGGAGGGATGGCGGATGCTATGAAATTGAAATTAGTTCCATCATCTCGTTCGTTAGCTGCAGTGCTGTGTGATTCCAATTACAATAAGAAGAGACACAATATGATAGTATACTCCAAAAGCAAGAAGAATGATTCTTCTAATTCTAATTCTAAACCAACTCCAACTCCAACTCCTCCCAGAATCACTTCTAACGCCAAACAAAACCTTCGCTTCCTCAAGATATGGAAGGTACTTACTTATTTAATTTAATTAATTTCCTCATTCTTTATTTATGTTTTGTTTTTGCATCTATAAATAATTATTCTATTATTATTTAGGAGTACCAAAAACGAAAATCCAGCACTCCAAGACCTTCTACTAGTTACCGTAAAAAGAAGGCCGAGAAAGAGGATCTTGCTGATGACCACACTCAGCTCTATCGTGATCCAACCACCTCCCTTTACTAGTAAGTATTAGTGAATCAAACATGCTTCTTTCTTTCTTTCTTTCTTTCTTTCTTTCACTGCTAAATAAATTGCATTGCAGCACAAATCAGCTGGGCCTGGGGGGTTTTGTTGACAATGCTGTCCCCGTTTTGCTTGTTGATGGTTATAATGTCTGTGGTTATTGGATAAAGCTTAAAAAACATTTTTTGAATGGAAAACTTGAACTTGCTCGCCAAAAGCTTATTGACGAACTTATCACCTTTAGTATGCTTAGAGAGGTCAAAGTCGTTGTTGTATTTGATGCCATGATGTCTGGATTCCCCAATCACAAGGAATATTCTGCCGGGTTCGTACTACCAATCACCATCATACTTATCAAATTCTTTCAATTTTTATCTTCTTCTTCTAAATTATACTTTCCCCATTTTACAGCATCGACATTGTTTTCTCAAGTGAAGCATCTGCTGATACTTGGATTGAAAAAGAGGTTAGATATCATATAACTTATAACTACAGGACAATTTTGGAATATGAATTTTACTATCTCTTTGATCTCTACATCTATCATTATTGTGGTTTGATTTGCAATGCTTGGGTTCTCATTAAATATTTGTCATACATACATGTGCTAGCTATGTATACTTGTATACACTATTGGTACTTCTCGTGTAAACATTTTTTTTTTTTTTTTACACAATATTCACTCATTAATAATGTTCAAATCAATCTTTACATAATTCCAAGTTTTGTTCTTAAGTTGTTTGGTAGGTTGCTAAATGAAGTAAGTTGACACTTTATTTTTCCTTCAAAATTTGTGCCAAATCCCCGCAACCTTGTGCACACTAACACAAACATTTGTACCTGTATCCATGCAACACCGCTCTTCATCCTTTTTTGAATGTGCTGGCATCTTCTGCTGCTCTTGCTTTTATATGTTGAATTCTACCAAGTGATTAATGGATTAGCATTTAGTCCATCTATAGTCCCATAATTTAAGATGAGATTATTTTGTGCACATGTGGATCTTCACTTGCAATGATGTGCTGCATATGACTTATTCATGTTTTTAATAAGAAAATCAACGGTAATCTCCACAATTCAATTAAAATGGAAATGTTTTTTATGAGTAGGAACTGAACTTAGTACTCCGAGGTTTACAACACTCGCACACAATATATTAAGTTATAATAGAGCTTCATTTTTACTCACATCAAGTGAATCTTCTTGCATCAAAATTGAAACTATCAACTGGGAAACGTTTGTCTTTATGAATGCTGCACATATCTGATTTCATTGTATTCTTTGAATTGAACTTAAATGTTGTATTCTTTACTCAATTTAGGTTTCAGCTTTAAAGGAGGATGGTTGCCCCAAAGTCTGGGTCGTCACTTCTGATCACTGTCAACAACAAGCAGCACATGGAGCAGTAAGCACATGCACATTCTCATAAATTGAAAACTTGAGTAACATTGAAGCAACTTGATTGTCAATTGTCTTTATAATTCTTTTCCAATTATAAGTATTGTTCTCTCCTTGTTAATCTGTGCAAACTAAGGAAATAAAAGTTTTCTATGATTTTAACATGATTTCCTTTTCTTCTTTTTTTCAAATACTGGTGCATTCCATTGCCCAGTTATCAAGTAACTGTAATTGAGATTTATACTCTGGATGCTTTCAGGGGGCCTTTGTTTGGAGTTGCAAGGCATTGATAACCGAGGTAAAACATTAATTTGACGTTTCTGAATGTTTTCTTCTCATAAAACGCCTGTCTTCAATTGTTTTTGTTGTACATTTGAATCTCTGATTTTTTAATGGAGTATTAAATTGAAGAGTTCACATAATTTAAAAATACATGACCATGCAATTAAAGAGGTTCAGAAATCCAATTCTTTGATTAGTGTGACAAATTGACAATCATTTGGATGAATTTTATATCCTTCAATGATATTTTACATGGTCATGTTTATTACTTGTTTGGATAGTAGATCAAGGCATCACAAAAGGAGGTTGAAGAGATGCTTCAAGAGCAAAGGTATGCATTAAGTTTGAAAAAATAGTATGTATTTTCCATCAGATATATTCGTTTTGTTATAAATGTTTTATGATTTTACACTGTATGGTTTATGACCTGTGTATTAATTGCCTGTGCAACTTGAGATGCAATATTCTCTAATGCAATGCAAATTTACAAACCAGTTTTATCTATTGTGATTTTTTGTTAGTCACAAATTTCCTTAATGAATATCTAACTATCAGATTTATTTATATTCTTGATGGGTTCATGGAGAAAAGTTCTGCCGTAATGAAAGGGAAAATAGAACATTTGCTAGAAAGTTTCTCCTATTAAGGGAGGATATAATCTATTTAGTTTTAAAAGTTGTCATGTAATTAGTTTCCTTAGTTTCTGTATATATGTAGTTTCTAATACTAAACCGTAAATCTTGTATGTCTGTGTGCTGAGGGACTCCTCAAGCATTCAGTAAATTTTCCCATCTCAAAATGGTTCTAGAGAAATCCACCTAGCCCTGGTTCAAGCAATATGTGAAACTACTGAAAGTAGAACACCTACTCTGTCCTCCACCACTACAATTGCTCATACTGACAATCCCAACTATTTGTATATACTATATAACATATTGGTAATAATCTAACTTTGGATTCTTGATACTACTGCCTTCAACCATTAATCTGGTGACCAATCGCTTGTCTTTTTTCTCTACTTGAGCTGTCTAGCTTTGTGATACTTTCTGATGGCTCTAAATTACTTGTCCATGGCATTGTTTTTACTTCTCCAACAACATATATGTCATTAAAATTCGTTTATTTTTTTCCATGTGTCCTTACTATACTGGATAGTGGAATGTTAAAGACCATTGGCATAGGGCATGAAGGCACATGAACTTCACTATCTGTAGAGATCTCCCACGTTATGGCTACTGAGTCTCTCAGTATTGCTTATCAATGCCTTGGTCATCCTAATTCATTAATTTCTTCCTTTTCTAGCCAAGGTCAGAGTAAAATAGGGTCTCCTTTTGCCATCGTTCATTCTGATTTATAGGGTCCAAGATACGTACTCATTGCATCAAGACTTTCCTCTTTGTCCCTTATCCGTCTTAATGACTGATAGTTTTTAGTTACTTTCCATATTCAAGTTATCTGTTATACGAATTCGCTAGCTGTCAAGACTAAATTTGGGGTTGTAAAGGTGGAAACTTTGATTCGAGGCCTACCAGTGACATGAACCAACAACTATGGAAAATCACAACCCAATAATATTAAACAAGCTACGAGAACCAACAGATATAACTGACTTGGTTTCTCTTTCTCCATATATATTTCTCTTCTTCAAGATGACAAGGAAGGAAGGCATTATCAGTGTCTACTTGATATAATGACCAATGCCAAATAGTTGCCATACTAAGAAGTCAAATTGAAGACATCTAGGGTAACGGAAAAAAATTATCACTGTAATTAAGGTCATATGTTTGAGAGTACCTTTTGCAGTTCACGAGCTTTTAAATGATCTATTTGGCCTTATAAATCAACCTTCATACCATAATTACATTAACATTCAACAACAGTTTTTTGTCGGGGAAAGAAGAACTAATGAACACATTAACCTCCAAAAACTATTTTTCTTGGGGAAAGAGGAACTAAGTTCCACATGTCGCTAGGAACAATCATCTCATCATGGCTTTCCTTTAACTCAAATGAGAGAGCGTCACTAAAATTCCTAGGAAGAAAGACAAAAGACATAATAGCATGATAAGATAAAGATAAACAATGAAAACTTAAAAAAATTGTAATTGTGATAAGGGTTTCTAGGGGGCTGAGTATCTTTTCAAAGAGAAATTGATTGATAATCATCAAAAAGTTTATCATTCATATTGTCCAGATCAACAGTATGAGAATCGTTGGAGTCGGGCATGACTCATTGCAAATCTCATTGCCTTCGTCAACTGATAGAAAACTGGAATGACATTCCATCTTCGTAACGAGAGGTTTCTGCTGAGGATGTGACTGAATCTCGACAATTCTAGTCTTCTAGAATCCACTGATGGGTTCAAGGGAGATAAAGATGGACAAAAATAGGTGTAGGTAAGGCCTCAAAAAGTATACTAGGTTCAACCTTAGACTAAAGAGGTGAAATATGGTGCCGCTTCAAAGAAGGTAACATCTAATAAAGTATATTGCTGGATTGGAGGATTAGGTACTTATTAGCTATTGACATTAAAAAATTATAAAATGAGTGACGTGTAAAATCCGGACCCACTTAAACATCCAAATGGGGGAGCTCCATTGTGGATGCTGTAAGATCTCTGATTCTCTATTTTGTAGTTCTTATTCCGGAATAACAAGTCACTAAAGGTTTGTCGCTTAAGGGGATTAAGGTTTGATTTGTAAGTTGTAGTGATCTCTTTATCGTTTAAAACAATCTCCTTGAGTTTTGTTTGTGAAATTCAGTTTTGTTGTGCAATAATTCGGTGTGACTTGGAGCAAAGCTGATCATTTAGTTTTCTATATCGACATTCTTCAATTAGAAGATAAATGTATTAGGTCGTTGTGTGAAGACAATGAAAATACATTGTGGGATATTCAGATGTAGATTTTGCTAGTTCACCTATTAATGAGTGATCTATTTCAAGGTATTGTACATTTTTTGGAGCAAGCCTTGTCTACTGGAAGAGTAAGAAGCATAATGTGGTTTTTTGGTCGAGTGTGCAGGTTGAATATTATGTTATGGCTATGGTTACTTGTAAGCCTATATGAATGAAACTGTTACTTCACGAGTTGTTCTTTGGCAGTATCGTCTAGATGAAATTGTATTGTGATGATCAAGATGCTCCTCACATTGCATCAAACCTAAGTCTTCTAAGTTTTGTTTTGGTTACATAAACCTAAGTCTTCTAAGTTAGAACTAAGCATATAATATTTATTGTTACTTTATCACAAAAAATGTTCTCATGGGAAATTGCTTGAGTTTCTGATTTCTAGTGACTGTCAACTAAATACATATATTTTCTTTATAGATGCCTTATAGTTAGGGTCTTTGTTTATGTAGTTTCCAATATTAAGTTTTAAATCTTGTGTGAGTGATTGATTGTGCTTAGGTTTCTCACACAACTTTTTGTAATTATTTGCTCATCTCAATAACATGAATTGATGGGATCATGTAAGGATAAGGTCACACAATCTCAGAATCTGCATGTACCCTACCCCCCAAATAACGAAAAATGAGAAGAGAATTTTAAGTCTCGATATTTTTTCATTACAGCGAAATTGATTTATGCTTTTGAAGGAGTCCACTTTTCTATTGTAGTTAGTACTTGATGCTCAATTACTTTAACAGATCCTGCCGATTGGTTTGCTTATTAATGTTGTTTTGTACAGATCCACTTCTTTTCAAGGTAGATTGTTGAAGCACAATCTTGATGCAGAAGTAGTGGATGCTCTGAAGAACCTGAGGCAAAAGTTATCTGATAACGAGTTGAAGTAAAATATCAAATTAACATTCTAGTAAGAGAATTTAATTTGACATGTGAATAGGTTTTAATAGGTTAAAGATGCTTTATTTTATTTTATTTTGCATGTCGGCATTCATTCATTATTATTTATTAACTCGAAAGTTGAAACCCTTAACATCATGGCTGATAACTATTTTTTCACTTTATGTCAAAATCTGAACTAATTGAATATGACACTGGCTGTGTCAAACAAAACCAAGATATTGTAAACACTTAAAATGTAACAATCAAATGAATCAGCAGCATATCTGTACATAAACTATTTCTATAGATTTTTGCTTGTGGGAATGCAAAATCGCTGCACTGCACAACAAATGTTAGTTGAATTGCTATTTCTTCTTTTATGTATGGTTTGGAGAAAAGAATACTACCAAGCAGAGGAGCAAAACTGGTTTATCGTTAATGAAGTATTCATTGTTTTTGTCGCGCCTATAAATGACCATTTCCTTGTTTCATGGGACATTGTGAATAGTCATTAACATCAAAGAAAATGCTAACAATTGCCTAAGGGTGCATGTTAAGGCATTCAAGATAGAAATTATATCTTGAAATTTGTGTATTTTTTCTTTAAAAGTTTTAAAGTAATCATTTTCCAATACAAATGCGAAGATAAAATTTCTATCTTTACATCCGACAATGGTAGCAAGACTCGATCAATTTGCCCTTCATTCATGCGAACTTTACATCCGACAGCCACCAATTCAGCGTTCTTAATGAAGTCCTTATAGCATCCACAATGGTAGTCCATTAACAAGGACTCCTTAAATGGATATCAAATGTACACATAACTTATTTATAATTTTTTAATGAAAATACATATTAAGTACTCAATGACAATACACTAATCAGGACTCAAATGAAAAGTATTTAAATAGGTTCCACTAACTTTACATTATTATACAAAAATAATTTATTACTTCTTTTGCAAGTGGGACCAACTTAATTAACTTTTCAAGAAATGAAATGGTCTTAAAAGTATGTTAGAGTATGTCAGCAAACATTTCTGTTGATATAAATCAACTGTGCAGTTAATTGCACGGGAATGTAATGCGTGGGAATATTCAATACTAAGATTGCAATGGTTTAACTAGGTGATTGAACTCAAGTGTTTAATTAACTGTTAATGAGAGTATATCCCGCCTTAAAGTGGTCCCGCGAAGCTTTCTAGAAGAGGGGTAGTCTTGTGGGCAAGCATAGCATTTCTGGTCGAAGAGGTTCAATCCATAGGCGAGGTGGAGACTTCGGTATAGGGTTGCCTGTTAGGCGCGCTACTGCTCTTTGGCTCCTTTACTTAAGTTCATCATTTCTTTGTGCTCGTGATGCGCTACGGGACCTCCATCGTGCTGGGGGACCAAGCAGCCTTCCCGCGCATGAAGCGAATGGGCGCTGTGCTGTGGGGCAGTTTTGGGGCGGGGGTGAAGAGAGACCACAAAAATGATTCATTTAAATCGACGAGTTGGAATTCTGATTTGAACAAAATCTTTGGAAAAAAAATAAAATGTAATGGCTGATTAGAGGTAAAGAATGAATGGTTTATATCTGTTGTCTCATTCTAGTTTTTATTATTCTACAAACAATACATGGGATGGGATATTTTTAACATTCGATGGTCCTTGATTGGTTTTATTTTTTGGGGTGGTGCGGTGGGGTTGGTTGAAATGCATTGTAAATCATAACTCAAGGTAGACAGGGAGTGACATTGAACTACACTTGGAATTAGCTAGTACTACCCACCGCTCTTCATCTATTTCTCAATTCCAAAACAACGCAATAGTAGCATTCGTCAACAATATAAAGTTATAAAACAAATTAGTTAGTATCTTTCTTTTTCCACCTAGCTATTTTTGTTTGTGTACTTACTTGAAGCATTTTTTCAAAGATACATACATGAATAATTAGAGTACGGTGTTCTATCATGATTAGATATACCTAACATCACCGATGTATTGAATAGACTAAATCTTTATATATATGCTTGGCTAGCTAGTCCAAACTGGTAATGAAGTTTTCATGAATTGGGTCACTAGTTAATGTACTTGAGGTGATGTGATGAAACATAAGAATTTAAACGAAAAATAAATGTGCAATAAGCATGGAGTAGAGTAACTTTCTTGTATTGTATGCATATACAAAGAAGTGAGTCACGGGATGCTTGCCTGCATACAAATTATGTGTGGTCCCACTCACACTCCCACAGATGAAAGCCAAACCAAAGCAATTGATGAGTGAGACACTTTTTCTTTTTTGTGACCATCCAACAATAAGTTAGTTCCAAAGTCTTTTTTAATTTTAGAGGTGAGAATAAATGCAGAGTCAGAGGGTCAATAATGAGTCAGATGGTCAAATTCTTGACTGGTCACTACTTTGATTTGGATTTGGATCCAATGAAATTAAATGGAGTGGATCCAACGGTTTCATAGTGGACCCTTCAGGTTCAATGACAAGTCCTCTCCTTACCTTACCCGTGCTTATGTCTAATTGTTTTTTCACATATCATTCGCAATATTATGAAAATGAAGTTTATATGCAATGCTTCCTCGATTTGCATTTTGTTGAGCTTTATATAGTTACGTTACGGTTAGAGTCAGAGAGACACTTGTTTGTTACCGAGTAGACTTAATAGCTTTTGTACCTGACATGCATCTGATTATATTATAAGTTTGTCATATATAGTGCGTGCCAAGGTGTCACTCATATACTATCTGATTCTGAAATTTCACATGGATCAGGATTGGGAACTTTAAGATAACAAACTCGATCGTGTCGTTTCGTGAGTTGACTTGACAACTTTTATATGTTCAGATCAGAGGATGTCAAATATTTCAGTGCCATTCTTAAAAACCACGCCCAGACAGACACCTTTATGGCAAAATCTTCATGCACTTACTTACTCGCTCTGTCTTTCTTTTACTAATTACAATTACAATAACTCGTTTAAGATTTTGACACTTTAATTAAGAAATATAATTAAAAGTCTCAAAACATTTCTTTTCTTCGTTTCTAAAACGTACTGTATTCTTCAATTGAACAATTTTAAATAATGAATGACAAAATAACTATTTTTATTATTTTTAAATTTCTTTTCGTAAGATTAACTCTATTGGTAGGAACAATGTATACTACAATATATATATAAGATTTGAAGTTCAAATTTCGACCGAAAATAATAATCTAAAACGGTGTTATTCCTTACTAGCGGTTTTTTTCTTCTCATTACAATGATTCATTCTTGTTATCACATTATAAAATGAATGAATGCATATTCTAAAATAAATAAAAAATTACGAAGTGAAAGACTCCGAATTTTATTTTTTTTGGGTACAAAATCTGATATTTTTCTTTTTAATAAAAATAACTATTAAACATAATCATAAATCTATTCCTATAATAAATTTATCCAAAAAAGTAAATTCTTTGTATATATGCTTTAGCAAATTTAGTATAGGATTATGATTCTACTTTGATTTTACATGAACAATGTTCTGTTCAAATTATACCTTTCTATTAGGTGATCTCCTTGGAGTGACTTCTTCATGTTTGATTAAGCTTTAGTTGATGTTTTTTCTGAGCTTCAACACTCTTATTATCGGGAAAAAAAAAAAGCTAGGCCAAACTCATTTAGCCTATATTCAAACATAATCTCTGTTTTCTTTTATGATATTGACTATCCACTAATGCAAAGATATACTTAGAACTAGGGATGGTCATAAGATTTTTCTTTTATCATGGACGAAACAATAAAATTGTGCCTTTTTAATTATTTCAATATTTTTTTTCTTATATTGCACAAGATTTATTTATAATCAAAGTTCTCTAAAAAAATATATTTTCAATAGAATTAATCAAAACAAATTAAAGGGCACAAGGGTAAAAAAAGGGTCTTATCCTTTAATTTGCGACATGTATTATACTCTCTATGTTCATAACTAATGTATTTGGTCTATAAATGTGACTAGATACATTAATTATTCCATGAACCTAAAAAATTATATTTTACTTATAGATGTGACCAGAGGAAGTACTTCTTAATAGATAAAAAAAAAAAAAAATCTCCGTTGACAATACTCTTACGAGGATATCATGTTGGGGAGTCTAGGGAGCGTCGAAAGCAACAATGATCTAAACGTTTAAAATATTTAAGAGATCTTAACACCATATTTTTTATCGAAAATCTTAAGACAGTAGTAATATTTTATGGGAAATGCTAACTTGTGTCCTTGATGCATAAGTTAATAAGTTAAATGTAGATAATTTATCTTGAAAATTGTGTATTCAATGTTTTTTTTTTTGACAAAAACAAAACGATATTCATTCATTCAAATTGATAGAGTAAATCAGATACAAACATCGCTAAAAACGTAAAGGGTGAATTTGCGAACAAACTCACAACACCCAAGTTAATAGCATACATCGGCAAAATGCCTACAAATAATATGATAAAATCTAAGTCACCGAAATACCCAAGCTTCCGGATCTGCAACGTTGACGTTTAAATCATTGGTTGAATTTGTAATTGACTGATATCGATCTTTCAATAGGAAATAAACGAACACTGCGACAAGACGCGAAATCAAACGTCGCACAAGACGACGAACAACACAACGCCGCACTTAGACGTCGAAATCACAAAAAAACAAAAGGAAAAACTTGATATGTGTGAAAACCACTTATTTAGATTGAAAGAAAAGGGGAAAAAAGATGTAAAGGGGGTGATTCTAGGTCACAAATGACCTAAAATCACCCCTCCTCGATGAACGAAGGAGAAAGAAAGCTTAGAGAGAAGTTAGAGTTTCTCTCACTAGAAAACTATGGCCGGCTATTTCAATATGTAAATTGTTCAACTAGATATTGTATTCAATGTTTAAAAATTTCAAAAGTTATATTTTCAATATAAGATTTATTTTTAATTTCTATTTTAAACTCTTTAATTTGTGCCCTAAAGACATAAGTTAGCATGACCCACATTTTATATAAGGACTAAAAACATTTGTAACTTTTAAACCAATGTTTATATGAAATTTATTCACAAATTTAATTAGATTGTCTGTAATATCATCAATATGTTATCTTATCTCCCATTATCTTGAATTAATTTAATTGATTCAAATCCTTTTATTTGATTTTAAAAAAGAAAATATGCACGCTAGAATTTTCAACTTGTGTTTTGTTGCAAAATTTACAGAGATTGAGGAGTAATCTCAAAATTTCTCTCCAAATTAGATATTGATGATTAACACAATTATATAAGGAAATGATTCAAGGTGCCAAAACTAATATCATTTGATTGGATTGGGATTCTCGCAATTGAAAATTTTCTTAAGTTTTTTGATGTGAAATCTCAACCATCAATCATAAGAAAGAAAGTGAAAATTAAATTATAATAAAAAGTAGTTATTGTATTTTAATGGTGGAGATTGAAAATGGAGAAAAATTCCAATGGAAAGAATCCAAATCTCATTTGATCAATTAATTTGAAAGATGCATATAAGTAAGAGTTAAATATGTTTTTGGTCCCTATAAAATTGCGACCTTTTAAGTTTAGTCCTTACTTAATTTTAATATCTTTTTTAATCCCTACAAAAAATTTCTGCACTCAATATTAGTCCTTACTTAATCCAAATTTGTTTAATTTATGCTTATACTCTTAAGTTTTTCAACAATTTTTTACAGGCGTGTTAAGAACGTTATTAAAAGTTCCTCCAAAAAAAATATTGCAAAAATTTGATTTCTACGTCCATATTTTTGTTACTTATGTCTTAAACTTTTGTCGTTTTAAAAAATTAATATTTAATTTATTTCATGTTAAAAAATTATAGATTTTAGTAAATGAACCTTTCATAATGTTCTAAACTTGTATAAAAAAAATCGTTACAAAATTTAAGAATTTAAGGATAATTAAACAAAATTTGTTTTAGCAGAGACTAAAATTATAAGTAAATTTCTGTTGTAGGGATTAAAAAAGCTATTAAAATTAAGTAAGGACACAACTTAAAATGTCGAAATTTTATAGGAACCAAAAATATGGATAACGTCTTCCATAAATTAGACATTGGTTGGACGGTTAAATTAAACCCAAATACCATAAAGATATACGAGACAAATAATTCTTTTTTGGTCGGTACATGATTGACACATACAATAGGACGAACTTGTCCTTTTTCGCCACCACAACCTTATGCAGCCAGCCAGGTACTATTGGTATGCCGATAGACCAAATTTAATGTCAACTTAATTTTCATATTTTTCTAATATTTAAGTTCAATTGTTACTATATTGCCTCTAAAAAAAGAGGTTGTTATCACGTCTACAAAACATTTTACTCACAAAAATTATTAGATCCGTAAACTACATATAATTCCTTTTTTTTAGGGAACTACATATAATTCTCTGTGTCGATTTGGTACTATATAGCCATTGTGGAGTAATTAATTTATTTTGGCATGGCTCTCAGTTCATAAACATCATAGAGTCAACTTATCTGTATGTCAATTTTTAGATTATATAACATAGGTAAATGTTAACAAGTGTTTCGAAATACTTTTAAAAACCATAAGTAATAAGTATTCATAAAATTGTATATAATTAATATATTAGAAATCAAAATATTTAATTTTTTTAAAATTAATTATTTACTTTAAAATATTTAAAGAGTGTTCCATGAAACACTCGTTAACAAGATCCTATAATAACATATACATTCATGTATCATGAGTCACATGCTGCGTGTCCATGAAAGACAATATGTAAAGAATCAGAATACTACCGCCAAAATGGTCCAAACCACGAGCTTCTTGTGGGTCTGTGCAATGCAACAATTTAATGAGGCACCCACAGTGAGCACAAATGGGCCCATCTTCTAACGTATATAAAATATACTAAAATAAAAAAAAGTCAATATCTTATGATTAACTAAATGACAATGGAACTTCTTATATTTGTTTATCTTGGTCTCTTACGTGCTATCAATCTCAATATTGAATTGAAAAAAATGAGATGTGTTATTAATATAAAACTTTGAGAGTAAAATAGTTTAATGGTGAAATCGATACTATATGAGAGAAAAGAATTTAAGAGGATCTAGTGCTAAGTAGATTGATGGTCCCATAAATCATCCAACCTGATCAGCCGCCCTTGTGCTGCCAACTCCACTCTTTATCAAATAATTTTCCATAATCAAATAATACATTGCTTACATCATTATTAGTATCCATTATGTTATCTTTTATTCATCTTTTACAACCGGGCACATATCATCAACCTTTAGTTCATTGGAGGCAATTGTCTCCGCTAAGATTTTCAGTCGTTTTATTTTAGTTACCACTAAGAAATAAATAATGCCCCACAAAAAATTATGAATAATAAAAGACATAATGACATGAAAGATGAAGTTAAATGATTGTTTGATCACATACATAAAAAACAATATTTGATAATTGTGAAAATGAAAAAGATAATACAACAAATTTAAATTAACGACTCACAAAAAAATTTAATTATAGTGTCCTTAACTTTTTTTGGATATAAGTAAGTATACTTCTTGCGCAATTTCTAATTCTTTGCTTAACAATAACTACACAATTATTTTATCACGATGTTGTAATATATTTTTTTATATAAGTATGTTATAGGATATAATATTGTCCTGTTTATTTGAAATTTCTCGATCCGTCGATGGTTATAACTAATTTGTTTACTATGGTCACAACTATTTAAACTCACATATATACTTGGAAAATGATAAAAAGATAAAAAAAAAAAAAAACATGCATTTTTAAGAAAAATAAATAATATGTATTTTTATGTGTCTTTGATTCTATGTTCAAATAATTGTGATCATTCAAATACTTGATCACTCCCTCCAACTGCTATCATTTTTTTCAAATTCATTAAGTAATATATGTATTTATTTTATAACATAGATTAGATATATCAGTTATTTAATGTATCTATTGGATTTAAAAAGAATTTTTTTTTTTTGTTTATAATAGTGATGTGGTGGAAGTATCTTCCTTAAGATATTTTTAGCAAATAACGAACGAGATGATTTCTTTCACCCATATCCGTCGTTTCGTACTTCAAAGTTTAATATATGAAGTGAAGGAACGTGCTTTGTCACTTTCTTCCGGAAAAATCCGTTTTATTGAAATTGAAACACTTATGGAGAAATATCGTCTCTAGTTTCTTGTACGCATAATGCAAGTCAAGAGATGGTTCTCGATAAGACAAATTCTTAAAATTCAATTAGGCATATTGGCCCCCTAACACACACCACTTGTGATTGTGATTTAACATCTACTTGCAAGTTGCAACAATTCTAACTTTAGTTTATTTCATTTCAGAAGCTTTTTTTTAAAAATAAATAAATAAATAAATATTTAATATTATATATAGCGTGAGGGAAGGAGGTGGAGAAAGTCTCAACCTCAATTTTGTTGACAATGAGGGAAGGAGGCTATGCTGCTGGATGAATGAAATGTATGCATATTCCTCATCCTAATAATATACGACACGCTCTGTCTTTTACACGATAAGAACTTGAATACGTACTCTTATATCAGGCTAAGGGAGCATAATTATAAAATAATTATTTTATCAATTTAATTCATACACACTTTGTTTTGGACTACACAAAGGTTCGTGTTCCCTCAATCACAAGTAGTTCCAAACACTACTAGGAAAAGAAAAATTAAGGAGGAAATTAGTGACATAAAAAATAATATCTTTCATAAATTTTTTGGTCGTAAAATTTAGTGACGGAATTATAAAAGAATTTCATATTTTTCCTCTCTAAATTTCTCTCACAAGTTTTTGTTTTTTTAGTAGTGAAATATGTCTTATTGACCTACATATATAGGCCAAGCGAAAGGCCGAAAAACTCATCAACTCACACCGATCCATCATCATCAAGTGGTCCAAAGTTATAGGATCCCTTGGATCCACAATGTCTCGACCATTGGCATAATACAATGGTCAACAGATACGATTATTAATGTTCATTGTCATAACTGTCGTAATACACCCTAGTCAACAGTGATACACCCATAAGTGCATAGGTATAACGTTGCAATAAAGAATATCGTAGCCACATGGACTTGTGGCCGCCAATGTGGTTTTCTTTTTTGAGTGTTTAGTTAGATATATTTTGGTTTTTCAAAGGTTCGTGTTTGATTTTGGCTTTGAAAGTATGCAAATTATAAAAGTATGCCTTGAATCATTGGAGTTTATAATTACAATGACCAATTCCAAATCATACCCTTTTTTAATTGTTACGAGAAATTATCGCTTAAGGGATGAAGCAACTCTGTAAATATCATTCGTTCTCTTGCGAGAACAAATGGTGTGTTTTGCCAACATAGCTTCATATTCTCATGATTTTTATATTGGTAAGACTCATTAATCCCTATTACTAATTTCATCCCAAAAATCTTTAGGTTATTCTCATGTTTCAAGACTTTTGTTTAACCTCATATTTCGAGCAACCTTCTTCTCTTTCAACAAAAATGTTGCCTTGATTTTGTATAAAAACAAGAGTAAATTACACTCCCCCTTCAAAGATGTTTGAATTACACTCCCCTCCCCTCTTATGTTAAAATATACACTTCCCTCTCTTGAAAAGAAAATTTATACTTCCCTCCTCTATAAGATGCTTGAATTACAACCTCATCCCTTAATAATTAAATATGCACTACACTTTAATCTATTTTAACTTAAATAGATATTTTTATGATATATACTAATTTTGAACTACCATTTAAGAAAAATAAATTAATTTCTTTATAATTTAAATACCAATGATAATTAATTTAAATATTTTGCTATTAATTTTATATTTTAGAGTATAATACTAACTTTTAAATAACAATACTTTATTGTATTTTGTAATTTATCACATATTTTCATTTTATTTTGGATTGTTTTATGTTTTATTTTAGCGTTTAAAACTATATGTTAATAAAATTCTGAATAAAAAATAACGAAAAATATGTATTCAAATTTTGATTATATTAAAATTGTTCTGCAATACTATTTTTTTCTGAAGTGTCTTAGATTGTTTTTTTTTTGTTAGATTATTGGAAAATAAAAAAATTATTGAGGGATTAAAGTGTAGATTTTAACATAAGAGGGAAGTGTAATGTAATTCAAACTTTTCTTAAGGGAAGGGAGTAAAATATTTTCTAATATATTTTAAATAAGAGGGGAGGGAAGTGTATATTTTAGCATAAGAAGGTAGGTGAATGTAATTTACTTTTCAGTACAAAAGAAAAGAAGAGGTTCATGAAAAAATCATCATCGGATTACTTTCCATTATCATAAGAGAAGGGAGAAACTATTCACTAGTGATGATCTTCTTAAAAAAAATAAAGAAAATAAAAAGCATAATTTTTTCCCTCTCAAATAAAAAGCATAATTTTTTTTTGTCAAAAATAATGACATATTTGTATTTAGTTCATAAGTCAAGAATAAGATAGTGTATGAGCTTTCGATCTCCATCACCGACAAAGTTGGCGGGTCTAAACATTGATCAAGGTGCACTTGTCGTTCAAATAAATGCAAAAAGTTCTTATGAGTTTTTTGTTTCATATATTAAAATTTTTAGAGTTTATTTACAAGATATATATATATATATAGTTCTTGTCTCAAGTGTGTATAAAAACACCGTACTTTTTTGTGGTTTTTTTTCTTTTTCTTCTGCTTTAGTTTTTTCTTTTGATAAAAAACAAAACATGATATTTTTTCTCTTACAAAAAACACTAAAACCCTGTACTATTTTTTAAACAGAAGCACTGTATTTTTTTTACGACCACCTTCATTATACCTTTAATTATAATTATTATTATTTTTTATAAATTAAAATGAAATATAATAACTTCTCCACGTAGACTATCCAACAGAAGGAGTGCTAGAAAAAAAAAAAAAGGGAAAAATTATGTTACATCAACACAACACTTCTGAAAATTAAAAAAGAAAAAAAAAAAGCTAAAAGACGAAGCTCGCTATAAAACTACTCCTAAACACAAAATAAGGTTAAGACATTAATATAATAGTTGAAAGCAAACTTAATGTGATTCGCTTTTAATTCTTTTTTTTATGAAGGAGTGATTCGCTATTAATTCTTGTATAGTTTTATTTTTGAAGAATCAAGTACATAATGGTACGAGAGATAATTATTGAGTGACTATTTAGTCACATACACAAAAGTGATATATTCAATGTTTTTTTAATACAAAGCAATATAGTTTTGTAGTCTCTAAATTTTTGCATAGTGATACTTATGCAAGTATTTTATCACTTATATGTTGATATATTTTTTATATACATATTTATAGTAAGTGTGTAATATTATTTTCTCTAAAAACATTTAAAACAATAAATATAGTAAAACACAGAAAAAATTGTTCAATTGAAACTTTGGCAGTGCTTATGTTTTAGCAATGATGTCTATCTCTTCTTCTCTTTGTAGTGACTTTCATGTTCTCCTAGATTGAATTATGAATTTGCTTGATAAAACAATTAAGGAGTTAACTTTGTTTGAGTAAAAAATAATTAAATAATTTAAAAATAAATAAAGTCACTTAATTATGACAAAAAACTAAAAAAATCAAGAGAAATAGAAATTTGAATTCCTAATATCACATTATTTTAACGCTTTCGGGTAAATTGTATCATACATTGTTGTCAAAAACGAAAATTTCTACATCTGTCACTATGTTTTTTTTTTAATAAAAAAAAAAGAGTGGCAGTTAAAAGGCAATCAAAACTAAATGTGCATGTGTGTATATGTTTGAAGAATGTTATACAACTTGTATGTACTTGTAACTTTATTTTTTACAACCTGTAACTGTAATTTAAACGTATAGTTATTGCAACTTTTTGTATTTGAAGGAAGAACTTAATTAGAGTAACTTAAACCTATAGTAAAAGTAATTATTTCTATTAAATCATGCTCATCTCACGCATATGCTGTGACGTGTGAGGATTGTAGCCGAGAGATCGTTGATCAGAAATTAATTTGACCTCTTGAATCAATGCATTAAAGAAATATTGAAAATGACATTCTATAGAAAGTCCCTCAAAAGGAAAAAAGACTTAAAAATATTAAATATAAAAAAACAAGGTGACTTGTAGTTGTCATTGTCAAGACGAGAAGAGGAGAGAGTGGTCACTCACTTCACGGGTTTCTTTTGACTCTCTTTCACATATATGCTTATGAGTTATGCCCATACTATGAACATGCTCTAGTAGCAGTAGCACCATCCAACCTATTTGCAACGTGTATATTTTAAGGTAAACATTTTGAGAGATATATAGATATTTTAGCTTAAATATAACAGAAACAAAATATGAGGTGTTAAAATATAATAGTTGACCCTTTCAAAAAAAATATAATGGTTGATATTTTAGTTTATGTTTTTTCCGTATTAGTATATTTTTTTACCTATCGCTTTCCAGTAGAGTCTCGTATTTTATAGGTGGTATATTTAAATTTTCACTTGACACTTTTTTGGATAATGCAAATGTAAGGGACTTCCCTCGACGTCTATATTTATGCATGATGGTATAATAAAATTAAGGTTTGTCCTAACAAGTGTTTTTGTATTTATAAAGAACCTAATAAGAAGGTTGTTTAGAAAAAAAAATGATTTTTTTATATTTTATTTTAAAAGTGTTGACTACACAGCCTTTAAATTATTACTATTATATTTGATTTCTTAACAAATGTCACAAAAGACATTTTTTATAGTATTTTCTGGAAAATAATAATCATTTGACCATGCAATACCGTTTTGCTTATTGCACATACAAAACCGATTTCAAAAATTCAAAAATGTAGAAATTCAGAACAACTTGTTAATTGTTTTTAACGACAAATGTTATTTTGTTAATTCTTATGTTAATTTTTTTTCTTTGTCAAGACTTAAACCCCTGACCCTTCAACTATTTTACCCTTAACTCAAATTGGTTGAGTTATTCAACTCTCCACAACCTCGTATTACTTGGGAGCTGATTTCTCTTTAAAGTACAAAGGTCGTTTTTTTTTTAAAAAAAAAAAAACAAGAAGATACAAGGGTCATTGTGTTTACTATTTGATAAATTTTCTTTGTATATGTCTTGGATACTTTTGTTTATGGCACAGCTTGTACGATGAATGATTTTGTTCTGTATTTTGCTTTTTCAAAAATAAGGAACATAAGGATTAAGTCGGGTACGATAAAAAAATTCAACATCAATGTCTATTATTTGTCATAAGCTTATTTTTTATTTTAAATTTCACATTTTTTAAAGTCTAGCGTGATTTGTCAGTCTATTTAAATACATATTTGATATCAATATATTTTTCTTTGACAACAAACCAAATCAACTGATTTCATTAATAAAAAGGTGATGAATACAAATAGATATAAAATCAAAATATTGGAGACTAGTCCAAGAAATATTCATCCTAACAAGGAATAAGCAATCATATTTACTTGTAGCTGAATAAATTTAACTAATGAACACATAGGATTATAAGATAACTAAATGGAATGGATTATAATTAAAAAAAAAACGTGTATTAATATTTATTTTTTCTGATTTAGTAAATCGATTTGCTCACCTAGAAGTAAATCGACTTACTTGTTCATTTTTGTACAAAAATGAAATGAAATCAAATAAAAAAATAAAAAAGAAATGATGGAGGCTGAAGGACGCTTTCCCAGCAAGAATGATAACAATAGAAGAAGGGGTTTGCTTTCTGACGGAATGTAGTGTGGATTTTTTTTTCGTTTTGAAGTGCATGCCTTAATTAAAATCTTTTATGTGTTGGTAGACGATTCATACACCAATTTAATAATATTTGTCATTAATTTTGTTTGATTTGGACTGTGAGCCTCGAAATGGTCGTTTAGCTTGTTGTCATTGTTGCAGGGAGTTGATCCACCTCCGTGTTGACAGAGGGTTCAATCACCGCATCGAAGACATTTAGTTAATTTTAGGATTAATTAGAGGTTGATACACGTGTGTGTTGTTTTAATTTTTGTATCACCTGTTTGGAGGTGACTCACACTCTTGTGTGGTTTTTATGGGTTAGGTTTATGTCCCTCAGTTTTTGTAATTTTTTTCTCCCTTTTTATAATAATTTTTGTGAGCATTTGACAAAAGATTTGAGTAGGGTATCAACTTAGTTGAGAGCCTCTCTTTTTTATGTCATTTTGCTCTAACCTTATCAAAAACAAAAAAAAAAACCCACATAAAAACACTAAGATGTAAATTAGCAAGATACACCCACCTAAAATCACTAAGGTGTAAGTTACCAACCTACACCCACTTGATTATTTCCACTTATTTTTATAAGTTTTATTGAATGGTTTGTACTCACTAATTTACACTCACTTGTATGTCTCAAATAAACAAGGCTTGATTGCATTTTTGGCCCCCTTAAGTATCACAATCTTGCAATTTTGGTCCTCTATATAAAACAATAACAAATCAGCCCCCAAAGTTTACCCCATTTTACACTTTTACCCTCTTTTTTATATATTTTTTGAAGAAACTAAATTAACCCACCTAAATTGACACTATTAGGAATTGAACCTGAGACCTTGAGGAGGAACATCTTCTTAGGTCTAAAGTCAATATCACTAGACCAACCCAAATAAGTTATCTTTTATAAATTTTACTACTTGATAACGGTTTAATACACTTGTTAAATTGACCATGATAAGCGAATCTCTTTTTATATAATGGGATAGTTTCATTCTGCTTCATGCAAAATAACTAATGGTCTTATGTTAATTAGTTTTTTTTTTTGACAAATGGTCTTATTACTATGTTAATTAGTATATTATTACTTCACCTTATTCATCCCATTTGTAAAACCCTAAAAAATATCACTCCAACATAAAATGATTTTCTCTAATCAAAATAACTCAAGAATCACTATATATAAGAGTTTTAAAAGAGACGAAAGAGATGTATGTTTGAGAGAATAGAATGAAAAAATTTCTCTAATTAATTGGTGACCACAAAAGTACAAGATTGCACCAACTAATTAACCACATAAAATTTCTTCGTCCCCGCCACTTTGTGCCGTTGTAACATGCATTGCACAAAGATATTTGATGTCAAATATTCAACTAAAGTTTTGCTTTGTTATTTGTTTTATTATTACACATAGCTTGCAACTAGCTTGCACTTGCACATCCGAATTCTTTAACCATCGGTCAATCACGTCCTAGACTTTTTGGAGTCAAGTTTAAAATAATCCGGATATCTTATCTTATAGGAAAAACGCTTTTCATTGCATACATTTTTACACATCTTTAAATATTAGACTTTTTATATTCTTTGGTATAAATTATCTATTTTCACGTCTAACATTAGAGATCTCAAATTAGGTAAAATATATAAACGATAAATCCCCTCAACAATTTATGGCGGGACGGGGTTCGAACCTCAGACACTTCATTTCTCCACAATTAATTGTGTGAACTCTAGCTTTAGACAAAAAAAAAAAAACCTCTCAAAAAATTGAACAGTATTTCAACTTCTCGAGAGACTTATATATGTTATTTAATCTTATATGGTTACGATTATATGCAAGTCATAAACCCAAACAACGTGTATATTGATTATGACTTTAAAACTTGGTGTGTAAAAAATCAAATCAATATTTTTTTTTACATAATTACAATTGGGTTAAATATGTTTTTTGTCCCTATAAATATGTCAGTTTTTCGTTTTAGTCCCGCTAAAATTTTCCTTCAACTTTTAATCCCTATAAAATTTTCAATCACTACTTTTGGACCCCTATTTTTAATTTAATTTTTCTATTTTTTAATGAAATTGTGCTGAAATGTGTAAAATATTCTAAAAAAAATTCCTCAACAAAATTAGAATTGTTTAACAAAGTACAAATTAAATATCAATTTTTAACGGTAAAAAATATAAAAATTCATATTAAATTCATGTTTTGTTAAAAAATTCTAAATTTTTTTTGTAGTGATTCTTATAATATTTTGAATTTTTTTGGAAAATTTTATTAAAAAATATGAATTCTACATATGAGTTTACTTTAAAAGAGGGACCAAAAGTGAAGATTGAAAATTTTAGAGGGACTAAAAGTTGAAGGAAAATTGTAGAGGGACTACAACGAAAAGTTGACATATTTCCAGGGACTAAAAAAATATTTAACCCATTATAATTTAGTCAGGGTAATTTTTTTAGTTTTAAATTAATATTTAAATTTATTTTTTTACTTTATCAAAACAAACCTGCATAGATCATCCAAAGACATAGTAAAATCATGTATAAGTTATAAATAAAAAAATCTTGAATAAAAAATAGTTTTGAAATTTTCAAAACTAAAATTTTAAAATATTAATAGTACTAAATATTTAAAAGTTTAATAGTTCTTATGAAATTAAAAAAAAAACTTATTGTTTTTTTTAATGGTTCTTATGTATCAATAATTGTTGTAGTACCATATTGAGTAAATAAAAACATTCAATATGGTTAATTTTTCAGTCATCATGATATTGCCATGTCAATTTTACGGACTTGGAACGAGGAAGTTGTTCATCAAACTTACAGTCATGATATTGCTATGTAAATTTTACGAACTCTGTTAGTTGAGAAGGTGGTGGAAGATAAATTGATTTGGAAAGCTGAGAAAAATGGGATGTAGTTGGTTAAAAGTGTTTATCGTGTATGTGTTAAGAATTTGATTGACACATCCCATATTTGGAAACCAGGATATTGGTATGGTATATGACGCTTGAAAGTCCCACCAAAAATCAAGAACTTAATTTGGAGAATGTGTAGCGGTTGCTTACCTACTAGTGTTAAATTACAAGATAAAGGAGTTCATTGTCCAACGTCTTGTGTCACTTGTGATGTGCCTTCCGAAGATCTCACCCGTGTATTCTTTGCTTGTTCCTTTGTTGTACATGTTTGACATCGAAGTGGTCTTTGGAATGAAATTCATCATGCGCCACTTCGCACAACATCAAGAGATGATACCATTTTTTCATTTAGCAAGACCTATCTCGTGACATCTCTCAGAGTTTCGTTTCTCTAATTTGGAGTCTTTAGAAGCATAAAAACCTCAAACTTTGGTAAGATGTTTTAGAAATTGTTGCTCATGTTATTGATAGAGTTGTCCACATGATGGAAATTTGGAGTTTAGCCAATAATCCTCCCTCAGCTCACACGGATTGGCAACCTGAGAACGACATATTGGCATCAACTGTTATGTTTGGACAGTCTACTGTCGTGATGCTTAGTGAGGGTTTCCAGTCAGTGAAACTCAAATAGCAATCTGCTTTGCTGCCAGCAACCACATCGAAGTCGAGTAAAATTTAATGTTGGTGTAGCCTTCTATGATCAATTGAACATAACATGATTAGATAGCATGTGCATTCAAGATGATGAAGGTACATTTATGTTAGAAAAACAATCTCTGTTTCTCCGGTGGGCTGAGTTCCAATGGGAGAAGCTTTAACCTTATACCATGTTATGATATGGCTGAGTTGTTTGTCTCCTGACATTGTGGACTTTGTTTCAAACTCCAAAGTCACTAAATATGCTTTTCACCAAGGTCGTGTTGATGTTACGGAGTTCGGGCAGATGATAGATACTTATAGAAGATTGTTTATCACTTATTTCACAAACTCTAAGGTCGAGTTTAGTCGATGACAAATTAATGAGGTAGTTCATAACCTTGTGAGGGTTGCCACATTATTAACTAGTCTTATTACTTATTATCATATACATGATTGTATCAAACATGTTATTATAAAAAATGATATAAGTATCTTTATTTTCTAAAGGCTACACCATAAGTTCGATGTCGATTGAATGAAAGTTGTAGTACAAGCTACTCCTAAAGAGGTGACAATGTTAGGAGTTTTACATTGAATAGATTAAGATGTTTAATATGACCCCTAAGTTACTTGGTTTCTCTAACTTATATTTTGGATGATCACTTATCCTGGGTTTAAATTCTAACTATAATATTATTAACTAAATAATTTTTTATTCATTTGTTCAAATTCATAAAACAAGCTTTAAATTTTTTAATAATAAATTTGTATTGCCGAGACCAGCTTTAAAGTTTTTTATTTTGTGATTCTACAAAAGTGTGTTTGTAGTGAGTGACATTTACATCATCTGACTTATGATGAATCTTCAAGATTCATGTGGTGCACGTGAACGCTAATGTACGGGAGCGAAAATAAAATAGCATAACGAACCCAACGCTTTGCATTTGCAAAGAAACTAAATAAAGGAAAAGAGCAGTGCTTCACACTTAGTTCATTTTCTGCATAGTATATTTTAGCTTCACCACTTAACAATTATCGTCTTTTAAGGGGAATGTGGCATAGTGTCACATGTTAAAATTGTTCGATTGAGTTGGATATTAGGCCGAAACGGTTATTTAGCAGGCGTTTAATTACTCTAGTTGTAATTTGTTTCTTTTGGGTTGAGAGTATGCATGTCTTGCATTCCCCGGTAATAAATAGATCTCATATTTGGTTAAAAATTGGTTTAGAGCTGCTGACATGACATGATATATTGGAACAAGAGGAGAGATCGAGAGAGCACACGAGTGTTTTATTTTACATGTGAGATATTTTTGTGTTACAAACTTCCAAATGATATATATTTTGGTGAACATAAATAGAAATAAACCATGTATTAAAGGTTATTTTATTGATGGTAAATTGATTTAATCTTCTTTGGTAACTAAGGGTGGAAGAAAGGTCCAAGTGCACCGCTTTTTGGGCTGTGTCCACCCTGTCCCTTCTTAAAAGTCATTTTCTCATCACATATATAGCTATAGTGTATACCTCCCCCTCCCATTGTAGGGCCCAAAAGTCATTAACTCTACTTGTTCTCTTTTCCTCATCAATCTAGTTTAACTTGTCCCATTTTTTAGAGTCAGAGAAATGAAAAAATAATTTAATTGGCATAAAATATCAATATCTCTCTTATCTTTTAATTAATTGGCCTAACACTATATTGTACTAGCACACACTATTGAAATTGAAATTGAAATAAAAATAAATAAATAGAATATGGAAGTATAAAAGAGGAGAGAGCAAAGGGTGTGTTGTTAGTTAGTTAGAGAAAGTGGATGGCAATAGCAGGAGGAGCAGCAACATCAGCACCTAACATGAGCAGCATGAGCTTGAGTCACGAAGATGGAACTACTACCACTTCTAACGATCATAATATTAACAAAGGAGCTTCAGTAGCAGTAGATGATGATGATGATGATGATGATCACGAGCATGACGTGGTTATGCCAGGGTTTCGTTTCCATCCAACTGAAGAAGAGCTTGTAGAATTCTACCTTCGCCGTAAGGTTGAGGGAAAACGTTTCAACGTTGAGCTTATTACTTTTCTTGATCTTTATCGCTATGACCCTTGGGAACTTCCTGGTATATTTATATAGTCATCATATTTATCTATATATAATAATAATTACATGAGAACTTCCCCTTTCCTAAAGCAATTCTGGAAACCCTTTTTTGTTGCCATCCCTCTTTGATTTATTAATATAATACTATATTCACTCTTCTTCTTCTTTATTGGCTAACTTCTCTTTTTTGATAAATAAATATCTTGCCTTGCTTACTTATTTTCATACAAAGAGAAACGTGAGTCTATTTAATTTAATAATTCACTTCACATACACAAATATAATATGAAGCTGTCATATATTTAATTATGTGATTGAATTTTGATATATGAATTGTATATGATGATGAACAGCTTTGGCAGCAATCGGAGAGAAGGAGTGGTACTTTTATGTGCCTCGAGATAGGAAGTATCGAAACGGGGATCGTCCTAATCGTGTAACAACTTCTGGTTATTGGAAGGCAACAGGAGCAGATAGGATGATTCGAACTGAAAACTTCCGTTCAATTGGACTCAAGAAAACCCTAGTTTTCTATTCTGGAAAAGCTCCTAAAGGCATCCGAACCAGTTGGATTATGAATGAGTATAGATTACCCCAACATGAAACCGAACGATATCAAAAGGTATATAATATCTCAGATTCTTTATACTTTAAAATATATGAATAATTACTTCTCCTTAATTACCAAATAGTACTGCTCTTCATGGACCTAATTCCTTTCATGGTGTATATTGAAACCGTGTCTTTGTTGGTTTTAAAAAAATCAACCCTAGTTTTAAAGAGCTATATTATATACTATTATGCATCTTGATTTTGGGTCGTCTTTTTCTGTTTATATATAACTTTTTCCGAATCCATTAGGAGTGCTAAATATATAGTATATACACACGCTTGATTTCCAACTAATCATAGATCCAAAGCTATAGCACACCAAAACAATAGTAGCTAGCTGCGTGAAACTTGCAGCCACCAGCCACATATATATATTATTCAAATTAGTTAGAAGCCAAGAATGCAAGAAGGAGAGAGTGAGCAAATTAATTATTACGTGATAGAAATTAAAGAAGGAAAGAGAGTACAAACAGTGCTTAAATATTTTCATACAACAACTATCACCGTTTGTGATTAATTCTCTCTCTCTCTCTCTCTCCTTCTCTCGCATGCATGAATTTTAAAATTCTGACCACAAATTAATTAATTCCCTCCATCTCTCGTGATCATTCTGATGGTGCAGGTAGACTACTGTACGTTTTATATTCAAATTTCTTTCAACAATTTAATTAGTGTATGTTCATTCAAATATGAAATGTATACCAAAATTAATTTTGAATTTGAATTAGGGTGAGATATCCCTATGTAGGGTATACAAGAGAGCAGGAGTAGAAGATCATCCCTCCCTCCCTCGTTGTCTCCCAATTACAAGACCATCATCATCAAGAGGTAATGCTTCACATTCAGACAAGAATAAGCAGCAAAATGAAATATTGGGAATGGGATTTGTTGTTGGACAATCACCAAAGACAATTGATGATGATCACATAGTTAACAAAATGGAAGGAAGCAGTAGCGGTGGTAATTCAGATCATGTCACAACAACTCTTGGGCTTTCCAAGTACAGCAATACTCCTCCTCCTACAAATTACCGTTCAGAAGAGGAAGAAGGATTGATGATGATGCAACAACAGCAGCAGCAGCATCAACCTAGGCAACTAGTACAATATGCAGCTGCGGGAAACTCTCTGTTAGTCTCCGCTTGTGGTGGTAGTGGTGGCGGTGGTGCCATTTTCCCTGTCTCGGCTTCAGCAGCAGCAGCAGTGAGCTGTTCCAATAGTGCTACTAGTGCTGCAATGATGATGGATGATCTCAATAGGCTTGTAAGTTATCAACAACAACAATATTGTTACAATGTTCAAAACCCACAGCTCAATCATCCAAATCCCAATCATTTGTCTACATTGCTGATGCAACCAATGTTACCAAATCAATTTCCAACTACCTTCTCTGACCGACTGTGGGACTGGAATCCAATCCCTGAGGATCATAATCACCCCAACAGTAATAACAACACCTCCTTCAAGTAATCACTAATTACTCAGTTCTAAGTTTTAATTATATTTATATATGCAATGCATCAACCCTACTACCTACTATATATAATGCAAATACATATATTGATACATGAGCCAGTTGATTTCAGTTATCAACTTTATGTAGGTTGTTTTTCTAATTGCTCTGATTATTCGGCCTGTATCCCTTGATTTCAATAACATATATATAGTTGTATCATTACTCATTTTCATCACTCGTTAATATCAATATCTATTGCCCTTCCCTTTAATTTCTGTTCTATATATTATGCACACTGCTAGAATTTTTTTAATAAGCAACCCATATTAAAGACAAGATTAAATTTAATTATATCTCTAATTAATTAATTAATGATAGAATTAATTATATGAATTATATTTTTATTTATTAAAAAGTCGTGGTTAATTAATTTTTTTTCCTAAAAGTGATTTTATAAGTTGTCCATCCCAAAAACAAATAAAAAGATTTTTGAAGTAACCAATTTTGTAAAAAAGTGTTCTCATAATCCTACATTTATATGTAGGTGAATTAAGGTCCGGATGAGCTTAACTTTGCTTTTCTAAAAAAAGATATTGGGATGTCATAAAGGCGAAGGAATTTTATGTCTTCTTTTATACTTTGTTGCTCTAATTTCAAAAGTGCGTGTAAAATGAATTCCTACCTCTTTCTTTGTTGGAGAGCTTGTAAAATTTATTGGCATAGGTGTTAACCGTACGGTTTGCCGAGGTAATGGACACTCTTATCTAAAAAATCTACCGGAATTTATCAAAGGAATATTCTTGTTGGATAGTGCCTTAGTGGTGAATGAAGTGGTGGATTTGACAAGGAAAAAAAAAGATGGAGTCTTTGATCATGAAAGTAGATTTTCAAAAAGCCTATGACTGGATTAGTTGTAGGTTATTGCACTATATGTTACGGTGGTTCGGGTTTAGTGATAGATGGCGTGGTTGGATGAAGACGTGTGTTTGTTTTCATAGTTTATTGGTTTTGGTTAATGGGTGTCTCGCGGAGCAAATGAACATTAAGAAGGATTTGAAGCACAAAGATCCATTAGCTCATTTCTTGTTTCTTTTAGTGGCAGGAGGTTTAGGTCTTTGATGAAGAAGGCGGTGTCTTTAGGCTTCTTCAAAGGGTTTATGCTTCCAAACTCGAAGAAGGCGGTGTTTGGATTGAAGGTCAATTTCTTCAAAAGTAAGTTGTTTGGCGTAATGTTTAGGCGTATTTTTGTAAAATGCGGCAAACTTTTTACATTGTGAAGTAGGCAAAATCCTTTTCATCTATTTTGGCCTTCCGATGAGTGCAAATTCGAAGAAATCTTCAACTTCAAACCCGGTGATTGAAGCAATTGAAAGGAGTTGGGCTTTTGGGGAATAAGTATGTTAGTTTGGGTGGGAGAGTGGTTGTGATATGTCCTTTTTCGAAATGCTTACGAGTGTGTGGAAAATGATTGTTCAAATTAATTCAGAGATGTTTTCTTTAGGGTGGAACAGGTGGTAATCGTAAAATTTTGTGGGTGAAATGGGGGTATGTTTTTAGAACAAAGGAATGTGGCGGTTTAGGGATTAAGGACTTAAAATCTCTTTAATTGAATAAAGCCCTCCTAGCTAAGTGGCTCTGATGGTTAGTGACGCATGTTGATTCCCAATAGAAAAAGGTTTTGGAGGCTAGATATAGTGGTGGTGTAGTTAGAACCCTTCAGTGTGGTTGAAGGAGGTGCGTCTTCTGGGCAGTGAGCGAAGGATGGAAGAAATTTGGTTGGAGAATATTATTTATCCAAAAGGTGGGGAGTGGTGGGAAAATTTTATTTTGGGAAGATAAGTATATTGGAGAGTTGACGTAGTGACAATATTTTCCTAGGATGCATGCGGTTTTAGTTCAACCTTTAGGAACTGTTAAGGGAACGGTGGAATGGGTGCGTGGTCGATGGTGTGTGGCGTTTAAAGTTTGGTGGCATAGGCCCTTCTTTAGATGGGAGGAACAACAATGAAGATTAGTGGAGTTATGGTTACTGTAAACTCGGTCAATATCTACTTGAACAATATGTCTTCTTTACATGGTTGCGAAGACTAAACTTCTAGGAAGGTTTGGGAAAGCCTTGCTCCACCAAAGGTCTTTTTTTTGGCAAATACTTCTTCATTGGTTGCCAACTAGGGAGAATTGAAGAGGCGTGAGGTGTTTGAGGAGGGAAATGAACCAGTTTGTGTCCGAGGGAAAAGGAAGCATAAAGTGTTGCTACCGAAATTTGTTGGGGGGCATTTTTGAGTTGTTTGAAAGTCGATGATTGCTTCAACTTTTAGGCGGTTGGTTTCTTTTTCGTTCTTTGATCTTTTAGTTTGTGAATTAATTAATTCTCTCTCAGTTTTAGGTTATAGTATTTTCATTTTTTTATTTATTGGACAAAGTTAAAAAAGAGTGGAGGGTATGTAAGAAATCTATCCAATGGTGATGAAATTAGTGACTGCTTGAAGTTGCTGACTGCACCCAATTCATATAGATGCATGGATAAATGAGAAGTGTTGCTTTACGATTTTTCCATAAAAATGGGGACTAGAATGCAGTTATGTTTAGGTTAAGTTTGACATCATCATAAGTAAAATTAAATTGAAATGCAAACAAAATAAGATTACATTTACATTTTTTAAGGCAAGATTTCATTTACATATTTTTTTTTTGTTTGACAAAATTTACATATAATGTTATATTCACGGAAAAATAATCTATTAATCCAAATACAAATGAGAAATAAGTCACCAATAAAGAAGATCGCAACCTCAATATTTTGAAAAATGTATCAAGTGAAAATCAAGCGAAGACATTTCAAGATAGAATTACATACACAAAAATATTTTCTTAATGTTTCTCATAATCTCTTGAAGTTTAAAAGGGACCCTAATATGGACCTCATAAAATAATCGAAATGCATGTGGACTTCTACTGCTGTGGTACGTCTAAAAAATATTAAAAGTCATACACTCTCGGCCAAACTCTTAGGTGCTTATGGCTGAAACTAGGTAAATATTTTAGTAATTCTAAAGATAAATCTAGGTAAGTTACTTAATTCAAATATGCACCTAAAGTAGATACTAACATTTGTGTTATTTAACAATGGTTTTAATACCAAGCAAAATAAATTAGAACACTTGAAAATTAGGTTTTTGCGTAAGGGGACGGACAAAATTGTTCAATGTTCGCATAAGTTTAGTTTTCTAAGGCATGACCGCTTTCAATGGAGACTACTTTTGGACAAAATATATTTCTTGATGGTGAATCTATTTTTGTATGAAGGTTTATGCAGACTATGCTCTTGTGTGCTTTATGTTAAGGAGAATGATCGTATTCTTCCCATTTTTGTGCATGAGATTTGTTATTATATTTTTGCCGTGTTAATCTTAACCTTTTTTTTTTTTTTTGGTTGAGGGGATTGTTATTACATTGTTGGGTATGCTCTTCTTTGATGTATGGAATGATAACTATTAAACTATTCTTAACAATTATAAAGAAATTATAAAATACTTTTTTATGAAATCTATTCTATTTCTTTCAAAAAAAAATGAAATCTATTATATAATTTTATTTTAACTGTATTTTTTAATTCATGTGCCAAAATTACCATATAAAATAACCTCGCTTGAAAATTAAGAAACACCAAATAAATCACAAAACTAAATCAAAGAAATACTATATAAAATACTTCTACTACTTCCCTCATTTTCATTTGTAGGATATTTTTGTTACTACCTACTTGTAATTTTAAAAGTTCAATTCAATATTATTTTTTTCAATTCAATAATACCCGTAATTATTTATTAGAAATAGAGAAGTATGTGAAATAAGATAGCAAATAACTAAAAGTTGTGTTATTGAAAAAAGTAACAATTTCTTGAAGAATTATTTTTTAACAAAATTTATGGATTTCGTTGATACGTGCAAATAAACTGAAAATGACAAGTAAAGAGTAATGAAGGGAGGATAGTGCTTAAAATTAAAAAGTGTATGACTATTTTCTTGAGATTGATGTTATCTCTCCACTTGACAAGAGAAAACTTTAATTTTCTTGACAAAAAGAGAAAACTTTAATAGAAGTGGCGAAATTAAACCCTATTGATAGCCTTGGGAGCCTATAAGCCTCCTAGTTCAATTAAATGCACTTTTTTGGTAGACCATTTGAAGGACCGTAAAAAAAAAAAAAGTATCGTTAACTTGTGTATTTAGGGCACATGTTAAGAAACTAAAAAAAAAATATTATCTATTTTTTTCATTCAATTCACTAAAAAGTTAAATATTAAATATAATACATACATTCCAATAAACTATTTATATATTTAATTTATTAACTTGTGCTTTAAGGACATAAGTTAGCATTTTCTAAAAAAAAAATACTATCAATAAGTGTTCTTACCGCATTAGTTTTTGTGTTAAAAGGAGTAAGTTGATATAAAAAATATGTAATTATTACATTAACAAAAGTAATAATTTGTATTTAAAAAAAAAAAAAACAAAATTAATGAACATTCTTTAGGAAGACTCTAAAAATTTTAATTAATGTGTTGTAGACATAGTTACTTGAATTTTATACATAATCTAAAAAAACTACTCCCTCCGGTCACATATATAAGCAAAAAGTAACTTTTTAGATTCATTGAATGACTAATGTACATGGTTTATAAATGTGACTAGATACATTAATTATTCAATGAATCTAAAAAGTTGGTTTTTGCTTATAAATGTGACCGGAGGGAGTACTACTAGTATTGTGATCTATAGTTAGCATTTTTATGAGTGAACACAATCTTTTAAGTGTCTTTTTCAGAAAGAAATCTGAATTCATTTTAATGAAAACTAAAGTAGCAATACAAGTGGATGAAATTTATAAGGTTAAATTGTCCTAGAATTCTTTAAAGTTATTTAATTATAATAAGTTGGTTTTTAAGTTTTTTTCGTATATCAATATACTCTCAATCTCCAACAATCCGACTTTAGTTTTTTCTTTTTAGGTTTTCTCTTCCAGTTTCTTCATTGAGGAGTGGTTTTAGGTCAATTCTTGATCTGAAATCACTTTTCTTCATCTTTTTCTCTCTATTTCAATCTAAATAAGTTATTTTCATATAGATCTAGGTTTTCTCTTTGTGATTTCATCATCTAAGTGTGGTGGTTTGTTGTTCGTCGTCTTGTGCGGCGTTGTTTGATTTCCCGTCTTCTTGCGGTGTTCATTTGATTCATATTGAAAGATCGATTATTCAATCAAAGATTTGGGCGTCAACGTTGCAGATACCGTTCAGTTTAATTTTATCATATATTTTTGTAGGCATTATGTCGTTATATGCTTTTAACTTGAATGTTGTGAGTTTGTTCGCAGATTCATCATTTACGTTTTTAGCAGTGTTGAATGATGTAATCTCCCAATTTGCATGAATGAATATCATTTTGGTTTTGTCAAAAATAATAATAATAATAATTTCGCACCGGAAAGTCATTAAATTGTAACAAATTAATCTTTTAAATTTTTTAAGTTATTTAATTGTAACTTTTTTAAGTTACGAATAACTTACATTTTAAAGATCTAAAATCCTTAAAATTGTAAGGGTTAAATAACTTAAAGACCTCATTGGTACAGAAAAAACTTAAGACTAACTTGCTTCAATTTATTAACTTAAATGACCGAAGTGATACGAAAAAGAAATAAAAACTTAAATGATCAATTTATTATAATTAAATAAATTTACGTGTAATTTAACCAATTTATAAAATGGGATCTGGGATACAAAGTGGCCGTGAGCGACCACATTTATTTGGCATCCTTATGAACCTAACTTTAAAGGTCGGGTAACTAGATTATAACAACAGACTTAATTTTGAAGGCACTGTCTACATTACTGAATTAAAGATCCAAATTTTGTCTGATCTTTCCAAGAGGAATGGATCCATGCATGGTTATGAGCTGCCCAGTAGACGGCATAGGGATAGTACAAGGCCAGAGCTTCACATTCCCTAACATCCGAATTCCGATAGTGCTTTATCTAAAAAATAATATGTTGCTTAGAGAACTGATCGATAGTTATCTTCCGATGGGTAATTTGAGGAGCTTCAGCAGCAATGAGGGGGGCTGTAAAACAATTATTCTAATACATTTTGTGGGCACTTTGCAAATTTGACTTGGCCCAATTTAGTATAGAAATTTGCTCTTCAACCAACACAAATCACTCGCACTCTGCAGCGTTTCTATTTTTACCCTTGCGCACGTTAAATTAACGCAACATGTCTTAACGTGCGCAAGTTGTATTTTGTGCGTTAGCTAAGTGGCGTTGTGTGAGTTAACTGACGCAGCGTTAGTTAAGTCATTTATCAGCAAAACAGAAACACATTTCCCTCATTTCCTTAACTTCCCAACTTCGAATTTTTTCCCCCCATATTCGATTTTCATCAATCTTGCGCCATTCAAAGCCAATTTCTCCCACATTATCAAGTAAGTGATGATTACCCTACTTAATTGCATTTAACTTGTAGAAATTTTTGTCTTTTTGAAGAAATATAACTTTTTTAGGTTTTTATAAATTTTGCTTGCATGTTAGTTTTGATGATTGTTAGTGATGAATTAACTTAGGAATTGTTGTTTAGAAGTTATTTAGCGTACAATGTGGTAGTTTAGGGTTTACAAATTGTTAGATTACCTAGTTGTTTGAAAATTGCACACCATGTGTTTGGTAAAATGTCTCAATGGTAATTATTTTGTTTTTTTGGATTGTGACTTATCAAATTAGTTAGCATATGGTTTGTTAATTTTGATTATAATATGTTTGACTGCAATGTGGTAGTTTACGGATTGAAATGTCATTGTTGGAATTTTAGTGTTGTTGTTGAATTGTTGGAAATGACACAATGTTCGTGTGAAAATGTATCATTGAATTTGTGTTTTGTTAAATGTTGTGAAGATATGCCTCGGAGGAATACGTCTCAGAGACCGCCTGAGCCGCCTCAGGATAGGAGTGACAAACTTAGGGCAGGAGGATTGCCCCTGCTGGTAGTGCACGGAGGGAGAAAGAAGCATCACACCCTCCTATGGCTAGTCGAGGGAGAGGTGGGGGAACGAGACTGGCTAGAGTCGATGCTGCAGGGGGGTCAACGTCGCAGACGGGTCCATCCCAGACGGTGGACCCGACGCAGTATCAAGTGTATGAGGAGCCGCATGATCATGCGTATCATTTTCAGGAGCCTCAGCCTCACCAGTATCAGTTTGATGCTTATCAGCAGCATCAGTATCAGCAGCAACATCAGTATCAGGATCATCATGAGGAGCATGTTGTTGAGGAGCAGCCTGTTGTTGAAGAGCCTCAGCAGCATGATGATATTGAGCAGCCTGAGCAGTATGACGTTGGGGCTCGTTTTCAGAGGGTGCCGAGAGTGGTGTACGAGGTCGGCCCGGATGACTATGCAGGGGGCCTTCTGACCTCAGCCTTTTACCTCACTTTGGTGGACATGTGGCATGCATGATATGGGTCGATGCCGATGTAAGTATAATTTAATGTTTGTTTTACTTCTTTATGTTAGCATATATTTAATGTTTGTTTTACTTATTATTTATTTAACGGTGTTGTTTGTTGTGTTTTGTTTTTGTATTTCAGTTTCGAAGAAAACATAGGGTGAAAGGTATCTCGCACGGGAAGAAGTTGAGCATTAAAAACTTGGCATTGCCTATGCCGAGGGAAGAAAATGAGTGATTTTGGTCAGAAGTTAATATGTCTGGTCTTACTCCCCTCCTGTCTAGTGGGTACGAGAACATATCTCACAGGTTCGTTTGTGCGATAACAGAGAGATGACATGAGGAGACCAGCAACTTCCACCTACCTGTTGGAGAGATGACCATCACACTAGATGATGTGGCGTGTCTCCTAGGCATCCCCATCACTGGGAGACTCCTTCCGGATAGAGAGTTAACCCGTGAAGAGGGGCTAGAGATGATGCAGGCGGACCTACTGTTTACAGAGGAGGATGCCGCTAAGGAGCTGACAAAACAGGGTGCTTGTCACGTCAGTTTTGGTGTACTGAAGAGGCGCTACGAGGAGCTCTTGAATAGGTGTAATCAGCTGGTTGAGATTGACACACAAGATGAGAAACACGAGCGAGCTGAAGTTAGGGTGGCCTGCGTTAAGGCGTTTTTGTTGCTCATGCTTGGCTGGACCATTTTTTCTGGCAAGAACAACAAAAACATTAATCTTATTTGGCTGCTTGCGCTACAAGATATGGACGAGTTGGACAACTGGTCATGGGGTGGGATGAGACTTGCTTTCCTATACGACCAGCTATCTCTTACCTGCGACTCATCGGTGGCCAACTGGTCATGGGGTGTCCCTCCTTACGAGGAGGTTATTGTAGAGCAGTAGTGGGTCAGACATCCTCCAGACCCATACCAGATCATCAACAACATCAGAGCTAGAGTGGACCGTGCAATGGGACATCCCGCTGTGTTTCATGATCCAGAGGAGGTTATGCACTTGATGCAGGGCATACAGTCTGAGTGGAACATGCAGGAGCAGGTGCCGGCTCCGCGGAGGAGGAGTAGAAGTCTACGGGATGGACCAGTATGACTTGTGTAGCTTTTATGACTTTTGTTGACATTTTGTTGGATTTGGTTGTAATCCTATTACACTTGCGCTTTTTAGCGTTTTTATGACATTATGCGTTATTTTATTCCATTGTTTTATTATGTTATTTTTCATAATATAATTATGAGTTAATGCTTGATTGAATGAATGCTTGAATGAATGATGAAAAATGTATGCTTGAATGAATGTATGAAAGAAGGATTGAAAAAATATGGAAAATGGAGGTTTCTGCCTCTTCTAGTTGTATGCACAGAATGTGCGCAAGTTAACTAACGCATGTGCTAATGGCTGCGTCAGTTAACTCACACAGAATTTTAAACTAACGCAGACTTTTACACTTGCGTTAGTTAACTTGCGCAAAGGCATAATTGGAACGGCTGCAAGGCGCGAGCAAAATGTGCAGGGTGAACAGCAAAATTCTTTAGTATATTATGCTCTTTTAGTTGAATGGCCCAAACTTCCAATGAAAACTAAACTTAACTAATCAAATAAAATTTGCTTGATTATATTCAAAATTTTATTTAAATTTGAAATATTTAAACACATGATTGCTATCTGTTTGTCATAAAAATGTATCTCTTTATTATGTCCTGGTTCTTGAAAGCGATAGGAATTTTCACACCACTCAGGTGTACTATGGTAGATGGGTAAGATCTTCTAATGTTGAGTAATTCACTTTCTTTTTGTAAGCAGTGAGTAAATTTACTTAAGAGAGTAAAGTAAGTAATATTTTTTTGAGCAAAGTAAAGTAAGTAATTAAATCAAGGTTTATATCGTACATTTGTATACAAATGCATAACAAATTATGAACGGTTACTGTATCAATTCTTCATTTTATTACGTTACTATACTAACTACTATTCATTTTAGAGGAGCCAAATGGATGGTAGATATACTCCTTTGATTTGCTAAGTTCTTCACCGGTCATTCATATATTTTCACCGACCTCTTAGTAAAATGTTACTAATCCAATTAGAGCAATGAAAGGTGTGGTCACTGGTCAGGAAAAAATGCAGATGATCAAACAGTTACATACAAATTAGATCCTGCTATCTCGACTGGTTAGCATGAACTTTTCTAACACCACAAAGTGGTACGGTGTTGCTTTTAGATTGTTGATTTGAAAGAAAATGCTACAATATGGGATTGTATGTTCTAAGATACATAACATGAACATGTTTATCATGGACAGGTGTGTTTTAACTTCTAGTGAATCAAGCAAGGTTCTAATTGATGAATGTTAGTGATCCATTACCTAATGTGATTGAGGACACCACATTCAACCATAAAATTAATCATCATAATTTAATAGTATAATATAAAATAAAGGGAACATCAATTTGAAATAATGTTGAAAGCAGGGCTGCGGTTATAAAAATGAGGTGCATGGAGGGAGGGAATTGGGGATTGGAAAGAGATGGTGAGTGGGCAATACCAATCGTCAGAAAGGAAAACGATAATGGTAACGGGTGGGGCGGGGTTCATTGGATCACACACGGTTGTTCAGCTTCTAAAACAGGGCTATACAGTTTCCATTATCGACAATCTCTACAATTCCGTCATGGAAGCTGTCCACAGGGTTCGCCATTTGGTTGGTCCTCAACTTTCCAACAACCTCTGCTTTCACCATGTCGATCTCCGCAACAAGCAAGAGTTGGAGATGATCTTCTCTAAAACCAAGTTTGACGCTGTGATCCACTTTGGTGGTCTGAAAGCGGTGGGAGAAAGTGTCGCAGAGCCACTCAAATATTTTGATCACAACTTGGTTGGCAGTATCAATCTTTTTCAAGTAATGGCTAAATTTCAGTGTAAAAAGATGGTATTGTCATCCTCTGCAGCAGTTTATGGTCAACCAGATGAAATTCCCTGCGTTGAGGACTTCCACCTGCAAGCCATGAATCCTTATGGAAGAACCAAGGTACTTAACTCATTATCTATCCATTAAAATAATGAATAATGATACTTAGGCTGGCATATATGATATATGACAGCTTTTCGCGGAAGAGATTGCACAAGAGATTCAAAAGGCAGAGCCAGAGTGGAGGATAATATTGCTGAGATACTTCAATCCGGTTGGGGCACATGAGAGCGGAGAGATTGGCGAAGATCCAAGGGGCATACCCAATAATCTGATGCCTTACTTAACCCAAGTAGCAGTTGGAAGATTGCCTGAGCTCAACGTTTATGGTCATGATTATCCCACCAAAGATGGCACTGCGGTGAGTGTCTTAATTCACTCATCATATTGATATTTACCAGTTAGCACCCAACATATATTCTGATACTAATAATGTATGAATCAGATACGGGACTTTATCCATGTAATGGACTTGGCAGATGGTCACATCGCTGCGTTGCGAAAGCTTTTTGCGACAGACAAAATCGGTCGGTACCTACTTACATTTAACTGTTTATTTGAATTGTAGATTAGAACTAACCGGGACTTAATTACATACTGTTATTAATAGGTTGTAGTGCCTACAACTTGGGAACTGGCCGCGGTACATCAGTGCTTCAAATGGTTGCTGCATTTGAAAAGGCTTCTGGCAAGGTCTTTTTTTTTTTTATAATCTTCTGTACTGTAACATGTATGCGCTTCCAAATGTATTGTATTGTATTGTATTCTTAATCCTTCATTTGGCTCCTTCTTGGATCTGTTTTCCAGAAAATTCCTATTAAAATGTGTCCGAGGAGGCCCGGAGATGCTACTGCTATCTATGCATCTACACACAAGGCTGAAAATGAACTTGGTTGGAAGTAAGTACTCTACTATGTTTCATTGGGAGGAAGGGAGGAGGGATTATTACATTCTTTTAATTAACTAATAATAAAAAGAGTGTGCTTTATTTACGATTGATTGACAGGGCAAAATACGGTATAGAGGAGATGTGCAGAGACCAATGGAATTGGGCAAGCAACAATCCATGGGGATACCAGCTTGAGCTTGGGTTCGGGAATCATTGAATTTGAACTATCTTCATCTTCACTTTCACCTTCCACACATATACACTTCATCCTACTATCCTCTCATTCTCTTGTATTTTGTCCTTCTACCATACTACCATCTTCTTAAGATATAATTTTTGATGTCCCTTTTGTTATACATACAGTTCAATTGATTTTTATTTATTTTTTGACAAACATACAGTTCAATTAATTCTTTGATTAAAAAAGTAAAATGTTTCTTTAGATATATAGATCAGGTTTTCCCAAACTTCTCAGTGTCATTTGGGGATTGCTTATTGCTACCTATGTTTTATACACAGACTACGGTAATATCATTTTGGTTCGAGATTAATAATAACCTCTCTTTAATATACTTAAGCTTTATCTACAATTCGCTTTCTTAGCTTTCCTGAAACTAGTACAGGATGAAAAATACATAGTCAAATACGGTTTCCAATTGATTGAAGTTGCAAACTCTGAATTTTGGTTTCAGTTGTTTGATTCCTGTATAACATGAATATTTTTTTGTTTTAGTTCCGGTAAATTTGACTTTCTATTTGTCTCAAAAATCGTTCTATGGCAAAGCTATTCACAATCATTTTGTCCCAGAAAACGTAGTTCTTACCTTTACTTTTTCAAGTACAGTAAGAAAAACATATCATAAGGACTTAATCTTCATATATCATACAGTAGTAGAGCCACAAGCTGCCTGCCTTCATCGTCTCTTATTTGCTAATTTGATTCCAATAATTTCATGCTTTAATATATCTGTTCACCCTACAATACAAGTATTTTACTATACTAATTTTGAACTAAACCATTTTCTAAGTGACATTTTCTAAATTGCAGTGGACTAGGTACACCAAAATATCAACTTCCAATTTTTTTCTGCTTAATTAATTTTTTTGTTATCAAATACATTGAAGATTTATGTTATCTCTTGGCATGAAATAATATTGTTTATAACCAAAACCAACCCTCCATATTCTAGTTCTAGTATTACGTATATACAAGTTCAGCAGATTTGAAATTGCACTTAAATCATTATCACACATGGTTCAAGAATTCCTGGTCAAGGACAACTAAAATAAATAAAAGTAGGCATCTAAGAGCTCGTTTGTTTGTGATTTTGTTTACCTCGAGCATAGTTCGAGGCAGCACCAGCAGAAGTAAAAATATTTCCTTCGGTCAAACACTTCTTTGGAGCTTATGGAAACAAAAGGTATATTATTAGAGGGTATCTAGCTCCCTTTTGCAATTATTTGCAGAATGGGGTGATGCTCATGCCTTTGATTCAACTAAGTCGCCTTTATCTCTCTTGTCAGACTTAATCCTTAAAGCCACTCTGCCAATTGGATGGCTACTCTTGCTACTCCCACCAGCATCTTTCTTAGCAATGGAACGCTGCATGATCCTTATAGGAATTCCACCCAAATCAAAGTCATCTTTCAAGGATTTTGTTAGGAACCTGGTGTCTGTATCAGAAAGCTTAGTCTTCCCGTGCACAAACGCAACAAATGTAGGCGGTCGAGCCTTAACCTGAGTAAAATACTTGATCTTAGGCTGTGCTGCCTGGTCTTTCCAAGAATGTCTGCTCATAACCTGATCAAAAACAACCGGGAGAAAGAATATTTACTACCAATTGCACATTTTACTCTTCACCCGAAGTTGTAATTGAAGTAGTTAATACCTTTTGCAACCAACGGTTAAGACGAGCTGTAGATAATCTTGTACACCATTTTTCGTATGTATCAATGACCTGATGCAAGACGGTTGTACGGCCCCTTCCCTCCAATGCTGAAATGAATACTACTGGGATTCCGGTAACCTGTTGAAAATTGCCAATACTCAATAGTAAATTACAATACAAACAATGGGTAAAGTTTGTTATTCATTCACTAAAAGCAAAGAAAGAGGGATGTTGAGGACTGTATGATAAGTCGATAACCTTACAGATTTTGTTTGTTCTTTTTTTCAACTTCAACTTATCTATTTTAATATCATGTTAAAACACAAATTTGGACGTCTATTTTTAAAAAAGGTAACATTTTAAACATCGTGTATAATAGTCCAATATATTGAACATCTAGACGAAGTTAAGCTCATAACTACATAGCAAACCTGAGGTATAATTGTCTGGATTTCTTGTTGAACAGCCTCCAGAATCTGCTCATAGGAAGCTGGTTTGTTTTTGCCCCTTAGAAGATCCAACTTGTTCACAATCACAACAAGACCACGTCCCTCTTCCACAGCTCGTCTGGCTATAACTACTTCAGCATGTTTCATACTTCGTTTAGCACTTACTATCTGGTCAACATAGATTTTCCAATAAAAAAACCTTATAACAAGATTAAATATTTAATTAACAACTAGAAATTAGAGAGGAGAGACCTTTCTGATTGATCACGTTTTTAATAGAGGGTGTTACAAACATGAACACATACTTCACATTCACAAATGCACCAATGCATCATAATGGACAACATAACTTCCTTTAAGGGGTAAAGTGTACACCAAAAATTATGGGACTGAAGCAGGACGCATGTTTCTTTCATCAGAGAGAACAAACCACCCTAGAACTATCGAGTCTTCAATGTTAAAGTATTTGGGAAAACAATCAGTAAAATCCAAAAATCTTAGTAGATTCAAAATTTCCACAAGATAAATGAATTGCTAGAACAATTACATTTTGATTGGCTCAAATGTGAGTTTAATTATTAGAAACATGTGAAACCAAAGTAGAACAATAAACATTATGAATATAAACTTAGCATGTTAAAACATTGGTTGATTATATCACATTTTGGCACTATTGTCTGAAACATGCAATATAAGCAGCATACCTCGCTGGCATCTAGTACCAAAGCAATTATATGAGCCCGGAGTAGACTCTTCCTTGATTGCATAATGCTCAAGGATGATGCTCCTTTCTCCAGTTTTGTCCTCTGCAACCAACCAGCAGTATCAACCTGAATGGCATCAAAACATAATAAATTTTACTATGTGTTTATGATAGGTACTGAAAAATGTTTACTTTGCGTTTATGATAGGTACTGAAAAATGAAAGAAAACAAAAACGAAAAATTCACTGTATTGACAATGAACTTCAGGCCTGTATCAAGGTGATATCAGGTTCTGGGTTCTTGAAAATGTAAAGATGAATACAGACGAAAGAAGAAAACAAAATAGCTTGGGCAACAAGAGATATCGGGTTCTGACAAAATAGTCTTTCCAGAAGAGTCCCGACTAATTCCATAATATCTACCCCGATTCACAATCTCACCCTATGCCCCTTAGTCACACATCCACTATTTGCCTTGCTGGAAACACAGCAGTTACTGGTGGAGACCTTTTCCAATTCTCTACCTAGGTCACAATTCACGACATTGCATCCCCCATTTTCTCTCTCTTGATATTGATGGCATGATCCTTCTCTCTCCTTGGTGGAAACCCGTATGGATCCCAAGAAATGCAAGTAAAGTCTTTCAAACTAATGCAAGTAAAGTAACTATATATTATTACCCGTCTCCTTCATCTTGCAAGGCCTTGATCAATAGTTCTCCAAGAGACTTGTGCTTTATAAAGGGAAGGATCCCCCCTTAAAATCATCTTACTCCTTCCCTTCTCCCATTCAATAGTCAAATTTCTGAAATTATCCCCAATATCCACAAAACTAGTTAACCAATTCATCCCTAAGACCACTTCTGTACCCCTCAAATCAAATATGAAGAAAATATATTTAATTTACACTCCCTACACTTAGTAGAGCTCCATTCTATCCTCCCTTCAAACATGTCCCTCTTTATTTCTATACTATAATTTATCTTGGTAGAGTAATGGAACACATCATGGAGGATTGAAATAAGCTCTAGATAGTAGATACCATGTTGATGTTGTGAGATTTTAGATAAAGGAGGAGAGAAATAAAATAAAAAAATTAATATAATTGATAATGACTTCGTACGAAAGACTAAACAGTAATCTCTATTTATAGAGATACATACACTCGATCCTAAATAAATAAGAAAATTAGGGAAAACAGTAATAATACTAAGCAACAGGTATGTAAAATAATCATAGGTGATAATCTAAGATACATCAAAATTGAAAACTAATCATATGGGATAAACCAAGACATTCCATAATAATATCAAGATATTATCCGATTTGTTTCCAACAACTCTCGTTCCTCCATCGCATCTCATGTACTAACCAAAAAAATAACTGAAACGAGAATAAAAAATTTAGTGTATTTATGCTTGCTTCAAGCACCTGTCTTGGTGACATAAAGTATTGGGTACTAGAAAATTAAAAGCCGAATGTAGAAGAGATGATTAAACAAAATAGCCAAGGCAATTATAGAGTGGTCAGTCTCTCCAAAAGAGTCCCAACTATTTCCAGACGTATCTCCCCCAATTGACACCCGTCCCCTTGCAACCAAATAACACACCCACTAGCCCCCCCCAGCCAACTCAACAATTCGTTACAGAGTGGGGTGTCTTTTTAACATCTATCGCTGGCTTACAATTCCCAGCATCCTATCCCCACTTTATTCTTATGTACACATTAGTTATTTTAGGGGTTTTCCGGTCTTGTTGGTTTATTACCTATATCTTAAAGCAGACCCCATTTAATATGACAATTAAATTAAGTTCAATCAAAATACTAATTTGGATGCTTACAAACATGAATCAGCATGGTTGACCATTAAATATGCAATTGATGTGTTAAGAATAGAGATTTAAAACCAAGGAAAATCAGAATTGTAGCAAATTGATTTGGAGCTGATCATGCTAGGCAAATTGTGCAATACTTACCCAAATGATTTATATAACGGGGCATTATGAATTTACAGACAAGACTAGCAAAATTGCATATCGCCAAGGCTACATGCAGCAAAGAAGCTCGTGGTACTTGAATGCGCACACAAATCGGAAAAGAAATGTGTGCCAATAATATCTAATTTGAAGGTCAGAGAAACAAATAACTACTATGTTTTCCTCCAACAAGATACATTCCTTTAGATTATGTCAGTTTCCAACTCTAACAACAATACTAAAAGTCCAAAACCAAAACTTACCAGATAAATAGTTCTTCCTTGAAATTCAAACTGAGTTCTGATTGCATCTCTTGTGAGACCAGCTTCGGGACCCACAAGAACACGATCTTCTTGCAACAATGTATTCAGCAAGGTTGATTTACCAACATTGGGACGTCCTACAATTGCTAGCTGCAATGGCAGCTTGCTTTCGTCGGGGAAACTAGTCTCATCACCACAGGTATTCTCCTTAGCACTTTCGTCTATGATGAATAACAATTGAATGCAGAAATATTAGAATCAAAATAACCATGAAGTTATCATTTTTATAATAAATAAATAGAAGGGTATTGTAAAATTCAGTTTACTTACTATTGAAGACAGTCAGCATATAGTCCTCCAAAACGGGTTGAAGTGAGAGAAACAAGTCATGCATACCAAGTCCAGTCTCAGCAGATATAGCAATAGGATCCCCAAAGCCTAAACGGGACATTTCATTAGCAGCAGAAGCAAGAGAGCCATCAACATCAAAGAGTGATTCAGATTTATTCATAACAAGAATAGGTTTAAGTTGAGGTGCATTTTTGCGCAACCACTTTCCAACTTCCTGATCAAGAGGATGAAGACCAGCTCTAGCATCAGTAAGGAAGAGTAAGGAATGAGAGGTAGACAAGACATTAGCAGTGAAAGAAGCAGTTCTATGGAGAATGGAACCAGAAGTGGCTTCAGCTTCCAAACCAGCAGAATCCAAAACTCTGAAACGCAAGTGACCTAATTTAGCGACTCCTTCACGAATATCGCGGGTGACATGATCGTCGGGTGTGTTGTAAACAAGAGCCTCCCTTCGACGAATGAGACGATTAAAGAGTGCAGATTTGCCGACGTTAGGTCGGCCGAGAATGATGACGGTGGGGAGACGAGATATCTCGACTTTAGTAAAATCCAACTTGTTGTTGGTACAGAAACCTCTACTGAAGGTGCGGCGGGTCCACCAGAAAAGGAATAGATTGGAATTAGACATAGTTAAGAAGAAGAGGTGTGGTTCTCTCTTTCAAGCATTTTATCAAACAATTGCCGCACTGTTGTATTGGTTGGTTCTCTCCTTCACTTTCAATCCTTACGAGACGTGACAACGGTAGAGGGCGCTAAATGAAATTAGAACGTCATGTATTGTCAGGGTTTTGGATCCTCTCACAGGTTAGTTGTACCTACCTGATCTACAACACACAAAAAAAGTTCATGTTGTTTGGATGGTTACACAATATTTTTAAGGTATGTCGTTTGGTAATGTTTTTCGATGACTTTTTTAAAATAGTTTCATCTTTGGTTGAGGTACCCACTCGTAATATCCTAGGATAGGAATTTGTTCATTTCATACGTCACTCATGCAAATAAAGGATCTATTTCGTTTTAAATTCATCTACAAAAACCGTATGATAGAGATCACCCATCATGATTTTCGTTTTCCAACGATAATTGTATCTCACATCATGAGTTCTGTCCGGTCTAGCAATTTGATTGTGCTTTGGAATGGTGCCAACATTCAACATTTTACTCCATGTAGAGAGGTCTTTGCCAAAGTAATCATTTATCCCCTTACCCCTTACCTTATTGTGTGTTTGGTTTCGCTTTTGATAGAATTGATTTTGTCAGAATTGATTCTAACGGAATTTATTTTGAGAGAATTGATTTATGTTTGGATACAATGATGTATAATTGATTAAACAAATTGAATGTTGTTTGGATAGTTTTGATCAAAATTGCGTATAATTACTAAAATGAAGATAGTTAAATACAAATAAGTGGACATAGTTAAATGTGTACATAGATCAATATTAAATGTAGATATATTATTTAATTTAATAAATAATTTTGTATATATTAATTTAAAAAATATTAAATGCGATCATTAAACTACTATCACTAGTTAAATAATGGTCAGAAAAGAAAATCACAAGAAAATTAGCGTTCATACTACTAGACTATACGAGTCATTTTATTCAACACGACTTCCCAACAAAAATTGTAGACGCAACAAAAATTAATGTTGGGCAATACATAATTTGTGAAAGGCGAAAGAAGAAAATAAGAAATGATGAAGGGCAATGTTGGAAAGTAATAAACTCTAATAACCAAAGTATAAAATTAAATGTAGAATTGATTTTACCAAACTCAAAAGCTAGGATTCCTAGCTTCAAAGAGAATTGCTTTTAGAGAAGAGAATTGCTTTTGAAAAACCAAAAAAAACATGTATGAAATTGTTTTTTTTTCACTTTTTGGGATGTGGAAGTGCTTCTAGACTAACAAGAAGCTAAACCAAACAAGTTAGGGAACCCCTCGTTATGTATGGGTGTTAGGGAATAGCTTTTTATATGTTTTTTTATACTCCTTAATAACTTATACCTAACATTGTATTACTTTTGACTGATTCTATTTTGCACACATTGTCTGAGATGAATCACTCTTGTTGAGTTATATTCCTAATCAACCCCTTGTTTTTAATCCCTAACGAATAAATATTTTTGTTTGCCTTATCTTACCTTGCTTGGGTCGCCTGGCCTTGTTATTGAATTGAATGAATCCGTATAAACACAAACTCCGTTCATCATGTATTTTTTTTAATTTAAAATAGAAAAGAAGGGGTAATAAAAAAAGAAATAATAATAATAATAAAATAAAACCCTAGGCTAACTAGAGGGTAGAGAGAAAAAGAAAAAGAAAAGCGAAAATCTAGTGGGAGTGAGAATATATAATTGAAATTGAAATTGAAATTGAAATTGAAGAGAAAGAGAGAAAGTGGATGGAAGGAATGGCACACCCAGTACCTCGAACTGTTGAAGAAGTTTTCAGCGATTACAAAGGCAGACGCGCCGGTTTGATCAAAGCTCTCACTACTGGTCAGTCAGTTCATGTTTCTTTCTCGCGACTTTTATTATTTTATTTCTTTTGTTTTTTTTACTGAATCATTCTTCTTCTTCTTCTTCCCTTTCAGACGTTGAAAAGTTTTACCAGCTCTGCGATCCCGGTTAGTTCTCTCTCTCTCTTCACCGTGTGTCTCTGCGCTTTTAATTTCGTACCCGTTATGTTATTTTCTGCTATGCTCTTGCTCTTGCTCTTAGGGTTTTCCTTTTTGCTATTGCTATTGCTTGCATTTTCATCAACACTCAATTCCATACATACATACATGCATGCCCACACTTTTCTGCTGCAGGGGGGAATTGGGGTTTACTCATTTTATACAAGTAGTTTACATAATTTGCCTCCGTAGCCTATCCCAAATAGGAAGAACCCATAAAAAGTTATTGTTTAAAGTGTTATTTGTTAAAATTATACTGTTCTCATTGACAATTGCAGAAAAGGAGAATTTGTGCCTCTATGGCTTTCCAAATGAAACATGGGAAGTCAACTTGCCTGTTGAGGAAGTGCCTCCTGAACTTCCCGAGCCAGCATTGGGTATAAACTTTGCTCGGGATGGAATGCAGGAGAAGGACTGGTTATCACTGGTTGCAGTTCACAGTGACTCATGGCTGCTCGCTGTTGCTTTCTATTTTGGTGCCCGCTTTGGATTTGGTAAGAATGATAGGTAAGAATTTCTGTTCTCTATTATACTCATGCAAAAACTCTCTAAGCGTATCAACCTTAGAAATTTCTCTGTTATTCATATAGAACTCTCAACTTTTTTCTTCGACTTATTTCCAGCCTTGATTTTTATTTTCCTTGAAGTGTTGACTTTGCATATACCTGCTAGTTTTGAACTTCTTTGATGCAGCTAGGCTGTTCAGAATCATTCATTCAAGCACTGCATAATATTTGCATGAAGTTTTATCAGTTTAATCTATTTGAAATTAGCAATGTGCTTTTTGTATGTGTGAAACTGCTAATTTTATATTTTAGTTATGTTTTGCTTCTCAGTAGTCTTTTAAATATGTAGACAAGCATGAAACATTGGAAATTATGTAATGTTCTTCTTGCTTAGTAGTATGCTCATAAATTGGATCAGTAGTAATAATTCTCTTACTGTAATCTCAGTCCCCCTTGTTGAGAAAGTTATGGATTATGTTTGAACAATTACAACACAAAAATCAATATGGGACGTGACTGTGGGATGCTTATTCTTTCTCATGACTATGGAGGTTCTGTGCTTCACAAAATGTTGGGGTGGAGTGGATCTGCGTTGCAGCCATAGCGCTGCGCGGGGGCAACTAAATCACGAAGGAATGGTAGAGAAATTGCGGAGAAGATGGGGACAGCGAATAAGATAAGCAAAAAAGTAAAGAATGCCCTCATTTTTATCACAAAACAACAAAAAGGCCCTTGTTTTTTCATTTTGAACCATGTAGAGTTTTTGACTTCTGTGACTCTCTTCGCTTCCACGATCTCACCTCTCTGTGACCTTTGTTGTCGTGCGACTCCGGCGCTGACTCTGGTGACCTTCTCTCCCCTGTACTCTGCGTGTCAAAATCTCCTCTTCTCCCCTGTTTTTCTCTTCCATAGACTTTGGTACTATAGCATTTTGGGAGTTGTCCATTATGCTACGCTAACCATCATTGGCCACATAGTTTTGAATAACATGGATCAATTGTACAAAATGACGAGGAGATAGATGACCACGTCAATCACAGGATCTTTGTAGGATGGATGAAACAGACGAATGATTAGTGCAATTGGCATTAGAAAAGTATCCCTACAGTTTAAAGAAGAGTTTTACCTGTAAGACCAATGATGCTATATGGGACTACATAGGGGCAGTAAAGAGCCATCAAGAAAGTGAGCCGAGTGTTGTAGAGATGATAATGTTACAATGATGAGTGGTTACATAAGATTAGGAAAGGTGGTTGAGTCTTGCCTTAAGTGGTTTTGAGTGTAGAGTAGATGGTAGATTCTTGCCTTACGTGCTTTGCGGATATGGGGAGAAGACCCAAGGTATCCCCAGTTGGAGGATGGTCTGATTCTGATACTTAAGGTAGAGGGATATAAGAAAAACTTTAGGTTAAATCATTTAGGGAAATTTAGTTATATGGTCAACCTTGTGCTACAAAGCTCCTGTCATGGCAGGGTCCAGGGAAGGGTTGGAGCCATTATAGGTCTATTGTTGGCACCCTTATCCTGCATTTGCAAGAAGCAGATTCCCCAATTTTAATCCGTCATCTTTGAGATATATACTTGAGCCACCCCCCTCCCATTGGATCCCTCTTCCCTATACAGTTGACAATGACTCAGTTGAATATCTAAAATGATAGTCCAATCAAATATAAAATCAAGAATTGGGGAGATGTATGATATTTCTTTTGCAAAATAATGGCGTAGGGCAAGTCAAGAAAAAGATAAATCAAAAAGCCATATTTCTTAAGGAGCCTCAACAAGAAAATGTATATTGCTAGAAATCTGGATAATGTTGAGCTCTAAGTTTGTACGTGATATTAATATTTAGGAGTTTCATCTAATTTTGGTTGAAATGGTTATTTACAGGAAAAGGCTTTTTCAGATGATAAATGATCTGCCAACTGTCTTTGAGCTTGCAACAGGAACTGCTAAGCAATCAAAGGACCAACTGACTGCTCACAACAATGGTAGCAATAGCAAATACAAATCAAGTGGAAAGGTATACAATTTTCCATTTCATATTTTTATTTTATGTTTCTATCACTGCCATGCATATGGAATTCACTCGTGTTTTCCTGTTTGGATGCTTCCTTTTAACAGTCCCGCCAGTCTGAATCTCAGACCAAGGGTGTGAAGATGTCTGCACCAGTCAAAGAAGAGGTTGACAGTGGAGAAGAAGAGGAAGAAGATGATGATGAACAAGGTGCAACCTGTGGTGCTTGTGGTGATAATTATGGCACCGATGAATTCTGGATCTGTTGTGATATTTGCGAGAAATGGTTCCATGGTAAATGTGTTAAAATTACTCCTGCCAAGGCTGAACACATCAAGCAATACAAGTGCCCTGGCTGCAGTATCAAGAAGCCAAGAATTGGATAGCTCTGAACGTTTGGACCATTAGCGGGCAAGATTAGAATGTTTGATAGCATTTTTATAAGTGAAACCATTGTTGCCTGTTCTAGTCAATGCACTTTAGTGACTATGCAGATAGAATTTCAAGTTTTGTGACTCTCCATTCCTACTGTCTACTATTTACGGGAATTTGCGTTTTTAAGTAGTCATTGGCAACAAAAATATTATATAAATATATTATGCAGTTTCTGGTTTTAATTTAATAAATATTTTGTTTCTGCATTTTTTTAAAAGGGGAACCAAATTGTAAAGCAGACTCATTTGGATAGTCTCCAAGATTGTCCTCAAAGGGACTTGGATGCTGCTTGTGGCAAGGTTCTTGGCTTTTATGGGACATGAGTGCATTTCATTTAAGTAGTTATTGAAGGATGTTGAGTTCCGAAAGAAAGAGAAAAACAAGGTATTGATAACTCAAACATTTATTTTAAGTGGGGTTTCATTTTTAACAGCCTCTTGAGGAAATTTGAGGGGATTGAAGGATGACAGTTCCAATTGTTTGAATGCTTAGATTAAGCTACTATGGAGAAGTGATATTGAGATTTGCATTGAAGCTACTGTGGAGAAGGGTTCTCGAGAATTGTATTGAGTTCAGTTCTTTTTACTTCCCTTTCTCATCGTTTTAATGCTTGGTGTGGTGAGGTGAAGACCAGAACACAATTTGAATATTGGTGTACAGTTCTGATCTTGGTCGTTCGAAAATCAGTGTAATTTCTCTTTGGGGTGTCGTCTTTGACTGAAAATCTTCAGATTGCATACTTGCGGGATTAACTCTCTGGTTAGAAGTTTTAGTTAGGTATACTTTTTCCCCAGAGCGACAATTTTAGGATTCCCTTTGTTGTTACAGCATATTTCTTTCACTCCGATAACAATTGTTGGATGTCGGAATGCTTGTTTAGAATTGTTTGTCAACATTCAAATGTAATTGGTCTTGGAATAAATAAATAAAATAACGAAAACAAAATTTAAAAGCTCCCTTTCAATTTGAAACAACATTTTCACTTTATTGTCAGAAATTTAATTGGGTCAAGAAATAAATACTATAAAGTTTATAAACATGAAAACGAAACTTTGGTTCCTATTCAATTTTTAAGTAACATTTTGATTGTTACGATTAAACACAAACAAGTTCATGAATGAGTCAAATTAACTTCTTTATTGAGTTCATCAATGCACGCCTTGATTTTTTAGTATGTTTTAGGCTGAATAAATTTGCCGAATAACATGAACATATTTTGTCAAGATAGCATCTAACTCGATCAGTCTCTTTGAATCATACAAACCAACTATAGAGAACATAATTATCACATTGTCGTTGTTCAGGAGTTTCATATGGGTGAACTGAACACGTCCATCCGAGTAAATTGACGGACGACAATACTCAACACTAATCATCCTTCTCGTGTCTCTGTTATCGAGACATCTATTAATCTGGTCCAGTTAATCATTTACTTCAAACAGTGTGACATCAACACAGTTTATGAACATATTTGGTTTTTCCCTTGTTGCAGTAAATTATTGCTAGTTAATGTTCATTTATACTAAATATGTATTCATGGTTTGTGGTGTGGAGTGCAAATGAACTAAACACAAATGTATATAAGTTATGTGTGTTGTGAACCATATAAGGTGTCGGTGCATTGTAGATCATGAAATGTCATATATTTGACTCGTTTATATAACATATTATGAATTTTATCAAACCGGAGGCAATCAATGATTTGAATGTCAATGTTACAGATCTGGAGCCATGAACATTCCGATCACATTGATGTTGTGAGTTTGTTTGTAGATCCGTTCTTTTTTTTTTTAGCGACTTTGAATTTGTATTATATCGATATTATATCAATTTGAATAAACGAATATCGTTTATATTTGTAAAAAAAATCCTAAAACTCTAATAATAATATATAAACTAAGAGGGGTTCAATACTAAAAATGTCGAAATTGTATCAATAACTATTTTATCAGTATATCTTAAAAAAAATGAAAAGGGTCACAAATGAAGTAATCTTAACCCAAGGAAGATTTGAGTCAAAGAGATGATTTTTGTGCCCGAACAAGATAGGATGGAAGGTGCATCTCGAAATTTATACATGCTTAATTTTCACTTACGTAAAGATTTTTTTTATGGAACAGATGATACAACGATAAACACTATTGTCTATGAGTATTTGTTGTCAATTTATCCTTGTCACTGTTATACCTAATTATTTGGAGCCTTAAGTAACTATAGGTGCCTAATTTAATAGTAGAATAATTGAAAGGTGATGGCATTCAACATCAAACGTGCATTCCCTCGTTTTTATTTTTATTTTGAGCAAACCTTCGTTCTTTTCTAAACCTTGTTTAGAACATTGTTTTGTCAAAAAATAAATAAAAAATATTGTGGAACATTAAATATGGTCGCTTCTTTCAATTAAGATACAAGCATTGTCTTTATATATAGTAAAAGTTTTAGTCTTTTTCGTTAGTGTTAACTCCGTTGATATTATATATGATGTTAACTTTTAGTAATATAACAAACTTGAGAGACTATAATGTATTTTTGATGTTTAAAATTGTTCTTCCATATAGTATCACATTAACTCTTCCTTCCGAAGCCTTCAATTATTTTTTAACTTTCAAATATTAGGTCGCTTCTGAAGCCTTCAAATAAGACTAAAGATGGATATTCCCGGAATTATTGATTCATAACATAGTTTAATATAATGATATAAAGGACCAAAATAAAAACAAGGGCCATGTCATGTTATTTGATTTTATGAAATTGCTAATGTCTTTATATGAACGGTCGAGGAAGGTAAGAAAGGGAAATGAGTATTTAGTAGTAATTAGTATTAATTAGAATTATTGTAGTTGGTGTTTTAAGAAAATAAAGAGAGGAAGAAAAGGAATAGTATTTGTGTGTGATAAAAGCATTGTTATTTGTTTAATTATGTAATTAAATATAGAGATTGAGAGCGTAAAAAGACAAAAAAGAATCAAAGGCGATATTGAAAGGCAATGAATGATTGTGATTGTGATTGTGTTTGTTTGTTTTTGGTTTGGATTGGAGTGTATGCATTGAGTTTTCCCTCCATCCATCTATGTCATACTTACTTGTTTTGGATGATGTCTTAGGAGTGGTCTTTGTTCAGTGTTAGTAGTAGTAAGTTTTTGGTTCTTTCTTCTTTTCTCCTTTCTAACCAAAACCAATTAATTGAATTGAATGAGAGAAAAGAGAAAAGGGTCAGAAGCAGAAATAAAAACATTTTCACACAAACCATTAATTAACCTTAACCTGTGTGTGTCTGTCTCAGATCCATGAATGAGTGAATGTAGGAAGATGAATGATCCAAGCAGGCTTCACTTGAAGAAGGAACTGACTCAAATTCGAAAGGCTGCTCGTGTGTTGAGGGATCCCGGCACTACTTCTTCCTGGAAATCAACCTCCAGATCTACCAGGATTCCCAATTCATCACTTCCTACTGTCGCCAAACACAAAGACAACAACAACAACGCTGTCTTCTTATACAACTGGAACAACTACAACAAACAAGATGAACAACAAGAAGAAGAAGACAACCACTCTTCCTCTTCCCTTCTTGCAAGTTTAGAAGACAGTTTGAGTGATGCTCACAACGGTCTTCTTGTTGGTGGTTTCGATTCAAAGAGTGACATTGGGACCCGCTCCTCCTTTTTCAGAAATTCAAATCCCAGAAGAACAATCCCCAAGAAGCAAAAGCAAAAGCACCACCCTTTTATTACCAACAACAATGACTCCGGAGATGATTATTCTAACTCCATTTCCGGGGCTTCTTCTCTTCTTCGAAAACTCAATCACAATAACAAATTCATTACAACAAGAACAAGTCTCAAAGATGATTCTTCTTCTTATTCCTATAGTACCCCTGCATTGTCAACCACCTCTTTCAACAGGTACACTCATCGCCGCCGCCGTTATCCCAGCACCGTTGGATCCTATGACGGCACAACCACCTCAGTTAATGATGCCGATGACGAGGATATTGACGATGACCGTTTGGATCTGCCTGCTCGTCAAGGATGTGGGATTCCTTGTTATTGGTCAAAGAGGTCTACGCCCAAGCATAGTGGCAGCTGTTGTTCTCCTTCCTTCTCAGACACTTTAAGGAGGAAAGGTAGCAGCATTCTCTGTGGTACTCAATCTTTATATTCAAGACACCACCGCAGATCCTCTTTTTCCGCTTTGCAGCCCCACAAGCGCAGAATGTCTTCCAGGAATGCTCGCGGCGGAAGAGGAGGAGGTGTTGTTCCTTTGCTTACTAGCACTAGCAGTGGCGATGTTAGACATTGTTCTTCCTCTATTGGAATCGGTAGGAGTAGGACTGATGATGATGACCTTTCTACTAACTTTGGTGAGCTTGATCTTGAGGGACTCAGCAGACTTGATGGAAGAAGGTGGTCATCTAGTTGCAGGAGTCAAGAGGGTTTGGAGATTGTTCCTCTCAATGAGGATGAAGAAGGATCTTCCTCCGAAAACAGTAGGAGTTTCAGCCACAAGTATAAGCCTTTGTTCTTCGGTGAACTCATTGGCCAGGCTATTGTGGTTCACTCGCTCGTCAATGCCGTTTCCAGGGGCCGAATCGCTCCTGTCTATCTTTTTCAGGGTCCCCGTGGGACTGGCAAAACATCTACTGCCAGAATATTCGCTGCAGCCTTGAATTGCGTGGCTTCTGATGAAGGTAAGCCTTGTGGATATTGCGGGGAATGTGCTGATTTCGTTTCTGGCAAGAGCTGTGATCTCATCGAAGTCGATGGGACTAATAAGAAAGGAATCGATAAAGCTAGATATCTCCTAAAAAGATTGGCCGCTGGATCTTCTTCGGCGGCCTCCTCGCGATATACGGTTTTTGTTATCGATGAGTGTCACTTGTTAACCTCCAAGACATGGCTGGGATTTCTCAAGTTTCTCGAAGCACCGCCTCAGAGAGTTGTGTTCATATTTATAACATCTGATCTTGACAATGTGCCGCGGACAATACAGTCTCGATGCCAGAAGTACCTTTTCAATAAAATTAAAGATGGGGATATTGTGACAAGGTTAAGGAAAATATCTACTCAGGAGAATCTCGACGTTGAAACAGATGCACTGGACCTTATTGCCCTGAATGCAGACGGTTCACTTCGAGATGCAGAGACAATGTTAGAACAGCTTAGTTTGCTGGGAAAAAGAATCACTACTTCTCTTGTCAACGAACTTGTGAGTTTGTTGTCTCTATTTTTCTTTGAAATGGAACAGTTCAGACAATGCATTTGACTTTCACTGAAGTTTTTCTTTTGGTTGCATGGATATCATTTACAAATAATGTTTTTTGGTATTACTTGAAACAGGTGGGAGTTGTTTCAGATGAAAAATTATTGGAACTTTTAGAATTAGCAATGTCATCAGACACTGCAGAGACGGTGAAAAGGTCTAGAGAATTGATGGATTCCGGAGTTGATCCAATGGTTTTGATGTCTCAACTAGCTGGCCTTATTATGGATATCATAGCTGGATCATATGCGGTCGTTGATACCAAACCCGATGGTTCATTCTTTGGTGGTCGGAGTTGTGAGTGCAATTTCTGTTTCCATTTCATAAGATCTTTATTGGTGTTATTCATCATCATTTTTGCTTTGATATATGGTGCTTAATCCTTAAAATATAGACAGTAGTTTGGGATATCATTTAGTTCAACACCATTTCTCGTTCAAAAGTTTAGAGTGACTGAAAACTACTCTTGCTCATCTAAAACATAAATGATATTATTGGCGAAGATAAACCAATAGTACTCACTGTCTTGCTGCATAATACTGTTATGTCATGATGCATGAGCTTGTGGATTTAGTGTGTGTTGGCCAAGTGAAATATATCAACTGTTTACTTTGATGCCGTTTTTCATTTCTACAAGTGATATATACTATTTTCATTACTGCAAGTGAGATATATACTATACTAGTTTATTGTTCAGGTTGGTTGAGTACTGCATGAAAAGCTACTGTGAATGCTAGGCATTATTTGATATCTATAATGACAACTTGTTTGATCAGATAATGTGTAGCTGCTTGTTTCTATATTTTAAAACACTCTTATTTTGTATTTAATGGAGCTTCATAATCGTCAACTAGGAAACTGTTAAATCATTGAAAAAGAATAGTCCTCTAGTATAATAAATTTCAACAATGTCATTTGGGTCTGCTTCCTGATTATGTTTTTTGGCTTTGACCTTGTGCTTTATTACGCATTATCAATACACTACATGATTAGAGATGGTTATGGCTTGCTTTGGACATTTTTTCCTATATGGTTGGGTGCTTTGTATCCCTTTTGACTGTCATGTGTTATATACTAATGAAAATCCTACAATCGGATGATTATTGAAATACGCTCTTGGATTTCATGCTTAGTGAATGAAACGGAGTTGGAGAGGTTAAAGAATGCTCTGAAGCTTCTCTCAGAGGCTGAGAAACAGTTAAGGACTTCCAGTGAACGCTCAACATGGTTTACAGCAACTCTTTTGCAGCTTGGTTCCGTACCTTCTTCAGATGTTACTCAGTCAAGTAGCAGCAGGAGGCAGAGCTGCAAGACAACTGAAGATGATCCATCAAGTGCTTCAAGAGACATTACTTCTTTCAAGCACAAGTTAGACCTCCAATATATGCCTCAAAAGTCAACACCCCCTGCTTCCTACCAAAAATCAGTAAATGGCAGTTCCAGGCTTCAAATTGATGGTTTCAGCTTGAATTCAAAGCCGTCAAATAGCCCAGTTATAGATGATCGATCCACAGTGGTCTCATCCGATGATCTTATTGCTGGGAATACAATGTTTAGATGCATAGACTCAGGGAAGTTATGCGACATATGGTCATGTTGTATTGAGAGGTGCCACTCTAAGACATTAAGGCAGCTGCTACACGATCACGGAAAGCTTGTGTCCATATCTGAAGTTCAAGGTAAGCTGATAGTATGCTCAAAACTGATGTTCTTGCTTGTTTATGAGTTATCATAAGTATTTTTTTCAAACTTAGTTGCACCAAGCTCTTCGTAAATGTTTCTGCACACGTCTCTTTTCTTCAGTTCAGCTATGCCTAGTTCTGTCATTAAAAGAAGCGAATGAGACTTTGCCAGTTACTATATATTTTGTTTTGCATTATATCCCTAAGAATGATGTTATTTCTAAAAATAAGATAACTGAATTATCCCTAAAAATCATATTTTATCTTGATGTATATGTGTCGTTTTTCGTGTATGATAATTTGTACATATTCTAACAGTTCTGTTATCTTCGCTGTTCTTCTTTCTTGTTCCTTTGCGGTATCACATCTCTCTGTGTTCTTTCCACTCATGTAGTGCTGCTTCTTTACGCCTCATTACTAAAAGTCAGCTTTTGTTTGGTCATGTATGGTTTTCTTCTCCTAATGCGCAGTTCTTCTACCAGGTGTTCTTGTAGCATATGTTGCATTTGGGGATGGCGATATTAAACTCAGGGTTGAAAGGTTTTTAAGTAGCATTACAAACTCCTTAGAAATTGTTCTTAGACGCATTGTGGAGGTCAGAATTATCCTCTTGCCTGATGGTGAAGGTGAAAATCAGGTTAATCCGTCGGGTCTAAAGCAAGCCGTGTCAGCATTGGCAAGCGAGGACGAACAAAGGCGAGCTCATATGAATGGAGCTATTATGTCATATTCAAGTTTGCCTCAATCTGCCATGGGCTCCTCAGATATTCCAACTGAAGGAAATGGCGCGAAGGAAAGAAGACGGGATAATCCAGTGCAGAGAATTGAATCCATAATTCGTGAGCAGAGGTTGGAAACTGCCTGGTTGCAAGCTGTAGAAAAAGGTTCCCCTGGATCGTTGAGTCGTTTGAGACCCGAGAAGAATCAAGTCCTGCCTCAGGATGGTGTCTATGGCGTAAACCCAACGGAGTCCATGGAGTCAACAAGATTTTCCTCTCATCAGCATAGGGAAGATGACACAAATAGTGATCTTAAAATTTTGGCCCTTAAAAATGGAAGGGTCCTACCGAAGGATCAGATTGGTAAAAGGGCCGACAGTTATCCCATGTCCCCAAGTATATTGCATGACAGCAGTTTAGCAATATTGTCTGGAAAAGATAACCTGTAAGTCTTCCTTCCATTTTACAATCTATCTCTCTTGTACAGTGTGATTAGAAATTATAGCAAATTGGTTGGTGTCCTTGCATGATTGGTGGACAAAGTAGCTGTCATGTTTAGAAAGTGTTTGTTGGATGCACAGACTAATATAATTTCTAGTAGGATAGTGGAATATTTGTCTTTGAAAGGTTAAAAAACCAATTCTAATGCTTGAACGAATCATATGGAAATAAATATAGAATGTAGATTTTGAATGGTAAATATTGGGCAAAATTACTTTAGAGTCATAATGGTTGACATGCATGCTTGTGGGTAGTGTAAATAGTAACGGATTTCTTGCCTTCAGTACATGGTAAGTATTTCCGTTAACTTGGCTCTTTCTGGAGCCCTTGTTCTTCACCTCTTCACATGGGCTCCATTTGTAATGGACCCCATAAATGGTGACTGATTCTGACATCTGACCATCAATAACATATTATTATTCAAAATTAATTAATTTCTTTTTTCTGATTCTTCTGGTCCATTTTTCACATTTAGAAATGATTGCACTCATGGATGAACTATCCATCATTCTGATGATTGATTGTATATTTTGAATTACCTGAAAATCAGCTGACCCAAAAGCTGCAGGTTGTAACTTGAGTTATGTGGATAGAGTCCATCCTGAAATTTCTTTGTAATTCTTAATTTTCTATTTTTATTTTTGTCAAACATTAAAACGAAACCTACAATAAAGGATTACATAAATGATTGCTTCTGTCGAAAGTCAGGTTTTATTTGTTGCTTACTGCCATTGTCAATTGTTTTTTCTGTAGGGATTGTGAATCTGGTTCAGGAGCTGGAGGTTGTGGGTTTTTATGTTGGAATAATAAGTCCAAGACTAGAAGGGCAGTGAAGGTAACTTCATTCTGAGCTTATCTTTTCTGAAAATTCATCTACTTGTCTCAATAATAACAAATTTGTTGTCTGATTGAACTTGTTTTTTTGTTTTTGGTCTGATCAAACTTGTTCAATTCTGTTGGAAGCAGGTAAAAGGCACCCCAGTTGGAGGAGCACGTAAAGTTGGGCGCTTTTCATTGTTTGGTGAGTGTGGTAAGCCAAAGAAAAAGGAGAGTAAAAGATAAGGGGGCATTGGATATTCTTTTTCCTTTTTTTGGTAGAAATTTTCCCTACTTTTTCTTTGTTTACTCTATTGGGGCGATTCTTGAAGGATGAGTGTGAAATGTGAAGGTTATGTTGTTCAGCAGCTTCTACTTTTGTTCTCCTTTTGCTCCATCCATCCTTTGTTCATGAAATTAATAAAGAAGAACAGTGTAACCTGTTTTTACTTTCTTCATAATCGTAATTGCTTGCCACTTTATCCTTTCAAATTGAGCCTTGTTAAGAAGCATCGTTTTACTTTTTTCAAATATGACTGATAAATGAATAGGCCCTACAGTAGTACCCGAAGTGGTCCTAATACAAACTAAGTTTAGAAGTCTACGTGTATAAATAAATGAGAAAAGCTAACAACTCGTAAAGCTTTTATTTGTTGAAATTCACATGGCATTATTTCAACTAAGCATAGTAATACAAGAAAAAAGGAAGACGGAAATGAGTTTGAGTAATGTGGTAAAAAACAACTCAGTGAGTGTGAACAAGCGTGCATATAAAGCTTGTATCTTTTTAATTTTAATAATTTGAAAATGACAATTGAAGTATGAGTTGAGACCTCTTTAAAATGTGACATTTGTCCATCAATATGTTGATATATTTTCTTCAATCATCAAGTTACTTTTGTGCTTTACAGCTAACAGTATAATTCATTTGATTGACTCGTCTAATCTAGCTAACTCATAAGCTTTATTTCAAATAATAACACATGTATAATGTATAGTAGTATGAATCATACAAAACATCCCGCAAATATGTTCAAACCAATCCATTATCTCGAAATTGAGTTGGACATTTTGTCACTGTCGATGCGACCAGCACTATTATCACTCACCAAATCCAATGGTATGCATTTCAATTGTTGTCTTTTAAATTATTCAACATCGCTTATTTTGTTATTTACTTTGGCTTAATTATTTCATTGAGCATATTAAATATATAAAATTACAACAACAATCAATATCAATGGGGGCGGATCTTCTTAGGGGCAGGCAGGGGCCATGGCATCCCTCAAGATTTCCTTACATACTATACTAGGTGTATAATATCAGATAGATTTCAAGTGTTGCAGTGGATAGGAGATGTTGTAAATTGCTAAAGGTCGTTGAGGGGATTTGAACCGACATCCTTTCGCTCCTTTCAAACAATGTATACCACTGGGATAGTTGTTAATTATTATTTATTTTTTGAAAGAAGGATAGTTGTTAATTATTGTTAATTCTTGAAACCGTTTAATATATGTTTTATAGAAGTTTGGCACCCCACCAAAATCATCAAAATAACTCAAGATCCGCCATTGATATCAATCACAGTAACTAAAAATATTGTTTATTAAAAGATTAAATACTCAATCAGAAAATGACGATACATGACAATTATATCAGGTGCACGTTAAAGATTCTTTTCAACATTAGAAAATTGAGACCTTTATCTTGTTTGCCAAACTTGATTAAATATCATCCCATTGCATGGGGCATTGGTAATGAAAGTAGGTTTCTTCTACCATGCGGAAACATTTTCCTTTTTTAAGGCAACGGCCATGTGCTTTTACACAAATCTCAATAAGTTACACAAAGTAACTCAAAAACTTGTATACAGTTTCCTCAGCTGCAAGACGCCAATTTGCAGGACAAAAATCAATAATCAATTGTATAAAAATTGTTTAACAATGATTTCCCTTCAATGGTGAGATTGGCAAAACTTCATTAAGAACTTTCCCCAGAATTTATATTCAATATTCTCTCTGCCAGTAATAAATCATCAGGCGTAGTCACCTGCAAAACACCGCAAGGAGTTTATATATTTTGTATCAGGCAGCACTGCATGCTTCAGTGCTAGTGATAGATCAAGTCAAAACATGTACAAACTTAAATCCAAGATCGTTGTTATCCAAGTCAATTAAATTTTAAAATGAAAACTATTTTCTACAGAAAAGATGATTTTTAAATAGTATACATGATTTAGCTTCTTCTTTTTTTTTTTGACAAATGATTTAGGACAGTTAATATGTTAAAAAGGTAAATTGATAACAAGAAACAAATCAAATTTGCAATAAAATAAGTAAAACTGAACAAAGCCATAATTCTATTTAATGGCTCCAACCCAAGATAAGTTATGCCCAAAGCCCAAACGTACAAAATTTTCAGACATCAAGGGGTGAATTTGGATAAATAACTTAACTGAGTGCTTATTATATGAGAAGTTAGGTATAAACTAAAAAGTATTTCTACAATAATAAGAAAGAGCTAAAACTTTATATAACCTAAAAACAACTTATATGGGCACATCATAAGCTATTTTTATAAGTTCTTTCAAGCATTTATACGGTCCTTATGTCACAAGTTAAGTTCATTCCAAACGCCCTCTCAATTCTCATAAGTCCAAATGCTTTCTCTGACGTGCTTAGTAGTGGGTGTCTGTCATATAGTAGCCGTACTACTACTAGCAAATCATACGGTACCAAATGATATAAGTTACAGGTTATAAAGCTTTGTACAGTTATAAAGGCTTAACCATCAAGTAACCAAGAGAGAATATAGTTGACTACCTTGATGTTGGTATAAGATCCTTCTGTTATGTAAACAGGATGTTTAAGGTGCTCCACAATGGACACATCATCAGTAACTTCAAGGCCTTCTCTGCAAAGAAGGTTGTACACAGTATACCAGTTAGTTTCTGAAAGGTAACCTGTCTTCTCAACATTGTTCCGAATAATGAAATCAAATTCTCTAAACTTGTTACCACATATTCTGGTTTTACCATAAATGACTCACCCAGCTGGTCAATATGTCTGGATAGTTCTTGGTAGGGTGACAGTATTTTTTTAGTTAACAAGGTTCTTAAATAACTGAAGAATAGCATAGTTCACAATTAAATTAAGCATAAGAATAAGAAACTACCTATTTACAAGCTCAAAGCCTTTCCTCAGCAACTCAGGTTTGATAATCTGCACAAATTAATGAGTATTGTGAGTAGCTGACTAGGTTTCCAAAATTAAACGAGATATACATTGTCATATTTACAGTTTGACCTGTGGGGTCTGCATCTCCCATAGCGTTTTTCTGTCCAGTGTTCTAACCACAAATGATTCAGTGTTTGCCTGCAGAAAGATTAGCTTACAAACATCATTATCTTCAAGCCCATTAAGGGAAAGCGACTAAATTGCATGCATACATACACCCAAGCTCAAATTGATAATTTCATTCTTGATTAGAAGACATTCTTGTATGCACAACTATGTTCATAGTTATTGATACTTAATCAAGTATGAAAAAACAAAAATACAACTAAGATTAAAAACATGTCCACAGTTGTAAAGCAGTTATGTAACTGTGAATGGAACAGCGATTTTAATCTCTAAACTAATTTTGAACTTAAAAAAGCATCAAAATTATTTTAGAAGAATTAATTGTGAAAAAGCACTTGGTCTCAAGTCAAGATAACCACTAATTTCTGTAAACTTGGCTGCTTGTGTGCCAAGTTGCAAGGAAAATAACGGGTTTTGATCAGTTTATAAGAAATTCGTATTCACTAGTGATTTGGAGCTTTACTGGTTGCTTTGTTTCATCATTTAAGTGCACCGTGATATGATCCCTTAGTCTCTTATGACCGAGGCAGGAAAATTTGCAAAGAACTATGATGCACGGATAAGCCAATTACCTCATGCTCTGTTTTTTCTTCAGCACAAACCTCTATTTTATGTATAATTTTCTAAGTGCAAGAATATTCAACTGCTATGTTGATAGTAACACACCAACCCCACTCAATAGTCTAAAATAAAATGGCCCAATCAATATTTTCTTTTTCTTAAGTTTTATTCCTTCTATTTTTCATTTCTTTAATTTCAACAAATATTTTATTTGCGTGTTTATTCGCTGGTTAAAAATTTCTATTTTTATATTGTATTTGCTAATATTTTGTGAATTTTTTTATTTTTATGTAAATGTATATATATCCTAAATGTATAGTATCCTATATTTTCTACGAAACAAGGTATGGCCGTATCGGATCCGATACTCGTATCTTATCCATGCATCATAGGCAAAGATAAAAGATTGAGTATAAGGAACAAAGCTAGACCTATGGAGGGCTATTGGAAAGAGAAAAAAAATATATGAACCTGTCTTTCCCACTTCAGTGCCTAGGCACTAAATTTCAAATGCCCTAAGCACTTTAGATTAGAAACAAACTTTCTTTTTCCACCTCAGTGGCTAGGCACCCATACCGGCATAACTATTAACTAGTGTCTAGGCACTCCGACCATAAATCAGAATCTTCTCCTCTGCATGGTGTGCTCTTCGGCTACCAAAATCCTAAGTGTCATTTAGTGCTATAAATATCAGTGTTCTGCAAATTGTTAGAGGGAGAATGCACAGCACACTCCGCGCAAGAAGACTGAGATTCTAGGGTAATTGAAGTTTTGAAGGATTTTATTTTTACTGGAATCGTCAACTATTTCTTGATGATGGCTAAGGAGTTATCTTCTCTTTTGTTTGTTGTTTTTATCTCTATCTTTATTATAGATAAAGAAAATTCATCAACCACCTACGATAATCGTAAGAAAAGCACATGCAAACAAAACAACTAATGAATACCTCTTTGATTGTAGCCTTCACAGGGACACCAAGAACAGCAGCTCCATTCAACAATCCATCTTCAAGGACCTTAATACAAAAGATAGATAATAATATAAGTAGGTAGGTTAACTATACATATTTGTGCGTGCGTGCGTGTGCGTGTGTGTGTGTGTGTTTATCTAAAGCCGTATCCAAAATCTGTCAAATGTGCATTTGAGTCCATTAAAAATGTAAAGACACATAACATGTCACCATGTCAATCCAAATAACACGAGCATTTCTACCAAGACTCTGTCATTGGCAATGGTCAAGTCATTTAATTCTAGAGATGAAGAGAGCCTCAACATGATTTGTAGTCTCTTGAGTGACAAAGGTGCAAATACTAAAGCTTATAGCTTTCTTTTGCTCTCGTTCCATATAAACCATTGACATTAACTATAACATAAATGTAAAGTTGATATTTCCCTGACATATCACTACTTGTAGGTGGGAATCCTTCCATAACACTGTAACTAAACTAATGCAATGTAGCAACATTGTTGATTTTCTTGATGTATGCATAAAATTCAGAAAAATTAAGCGGTGAACTTGGTAATTTGTGCGAGAGAAATTTATTGAACCGAAACCTTTTTCACATCTTCTTGTAACACTAAAGGTCTTGCAGAATCATGAACACAAACAAGCTCAGAGTTTGAATCAACAGCCTGTAAAAAATGCATTTAATAATAATATAAGGAGCCAATAGTGTTAAAGGGATAAACAGGTCAAAATTAACACAAATTACAGAAATGCGTGCATAAACTTCCCAAATTTTATTTATGCAAACTCAATCAACTAAACAAACCAAATGTTGTCGCGCTGACAACAGTTAATCACCATTTTACATGGATTCCAACATTTTGAACAGTCTGTTTTATGGGTCTATGAAAATTAGAAATTTATTGAAAATGTGGGTGACCAGAATGCGAACTTATTAACTATGTGTTTGGATGCATGTTATCTTTGTTTTCTCGTGTCCTAATAATGTTTCAATGCTGGAGCAGAATACCACAAAGTTAATGGATTGTGCAGTGGTACGTGCTCCCCAATTTTCCAAACGCACTAATATTATTTTGATATCTAAATCGATTACATTTGATCACATCACTTATTACTTCACCTAGCAATGTGATTCAGTGCATCCGACGGTCTGACCTAGATATTTATATATTTACTGTTGAATTTTCCAAAATATCTCTGATAAAAATGCATGATCATGTAAACTAAATGGCACGGCCAGCTAATGATCATTGTTTGGGAAGGAAGAGGTAAGAAAAGAAACTCTGGCCTTAATTGATATAAAATTGAGCTAAAGAAATGACAGCACGCATAAAAATGTTTGATGATAAAGATAAAACAAAAAAACAGCACATTCCTGAAGGCCATTGTAAACAGAATCCTGTCTTTCTTTTCCAGGCAGTGCAAATTTGAGGTCTGGTTGGCAATTTCGTTTGGCATCTGAGGGGAAATAAATAAATAATATTAATAATAGCCTATGAGGGAAAGACATGAGATAGTTTATGGAAGATGAGGAAAGAAGAAACCTTGAAAAATGTGGTTGTAGGAAGGATCACAAACGACAATGATTTCTTTGACTTGAAGCATGCGAGAGAAAGTGTTGAAACTGCAATGGATTCGTGGAATTAAGTTAAATTGTAATGAAATGGAACAGGAAGTAAAGCAGATAAAGTGAGAGAAGGTGGGAATGATTACCTATAGAGTGCAATGGGTTGTCCCAAGAGAGGAAGATATTGCTTTGGCATGGTAGCCTATTGATTAATGCTGTTGTTAATAATAATAATAATAATAATAAAAAGGAGACAGAGACAGAGACAGAGACAGAACATACTCCCATTCTCTTGCCCTGCCCACCAGCGAGCAGTACAACGGAGACACTTCTGTCTTTAACGACAACATGAGAGTGAGAGTCCTTCTCCGGTTCCTGCACAAAAAAGTGAACCTCTTAAGTAGAGTGATTGAATTGAATTGAATTGAATTGAATTGAATGGGGGAAGGAGTTTGTTTACTTGGGCGGTGGGAAGTGCAGCAGCATAACATATTGAGAGATTTTTGTTGTTTATAGATGATATTTGAGAACCTGACCTGACTACAGCAGCGACAGTGAGTAACAAACAAGTAAGTTTATTTTCTTAATTATTGAAAGAGAAAGAAAGAAATAGAGATTGACTTGCCTGTAGCTGTAGTAGTTGATAGGTTGTTGATTGTTGGCAATCCCAGAGGAAGAAAAAGAGAAGAACAATGCTCAAACTTAATCACAACTTCCATCTCTCTCTCTCAAACAAACTGGGCACTTGGGAATAATAAGTAGAAGAAGAGATTAATTACTTTATTTTATTTTTATCGCTACATACAGACAGACATAAAATAAAATAAAATGGGCTCGGGGCGAGAGAAAGATGTTTTGGGCCGGGGCGGGTCCATGAAGCTGAAAAGTGAATTAGAAGAAGAAGGAGGAGAGAGAGAATCTACCAATCAATTGAATCGAATCGAAATGGGAGGAGCAGGAAAGAATACAGCAGAGTTCTTCAAGAGAAGGGACGAATGGAGGAAGCATCCCATGCTTGGTAATCAGATGCGTCATGCCACTCCTGGTCTCGGCATCGCTCTTGTCGCTTTTGGTGTCTATCTCGTTGCTGAACAAGTCTACAACAAGATGAATCATCACCATGTATGTATTCAATTCTTAGGGTTTTCTTTGATTCAATTCCGAGAGATATTCGATTAAAACAATGAATGCTTCTGTCAGATGCATAGATCAATCACTTAACTTAATTACTTTTACTTTTACTTTTGCAGGTCAAAGACCACTGAGTCAGGATGGACCATCATCAATTCATCCATCCTTTCCCTTGTTTCGTTTCTTCGTTGATAATAATAATATTACATTGAAAACCAGTTTTAGTTTCAATGTAATTTGCTAGGATTTATTATTTCGCTACTCTCTGTCATGTCTGTAAAATCAATGCCGACCTACTTTCTTTCAGTGATATACTTTTCTGTATTTCAATTTTAAACCATCATCATCTGTTATGTTATGTATACCATTCATCTGTTTTCTAGCCACCTGGAGAATTCAATAACAGATCACACTAGTATATATATTTCAATGCTCACCTACCACAAAATTAACCATGGGAGAGGGGGAAAATACATACAATTTGCTTATTTCAAAATGGCTTCTCCTGTTTTAAGGATGATAAGAGACCCAATTTATTTGCTTGGGGGGCTGGGGCTGTTGCTAGTTTGAGATGTTGCATACAAGAGGTTCTTACAATTTAAGCTCTTATCAGTTGGGGTGAAATTGAATACTAGTAAAACAGTGAGTGAGTTGGTTGTTGGTTGTGGGGGTGTGATTCACAATTGTAATGCTAACTGGTTTGTATGGGTTCTACAAAGGGATCACTAGTTGCAATTCTTTTTTTGTTGAGTTGGAGTTGTAGGGGGTTTGGAAAGGTTGCAATTAACGGTGTACGAGGGACTATAAAACAGGAGAGCTGTGTGTGTTGAACCAAAGGTTGTGGTCGATTTTTTTAACAAGAAAGATGTTTGCTATGTTATGGCGTGGAGTTTAACCCAACGTACTTGTAGGCTTCTTTAATTAGATTGGAAAGTGAAAGGGTGTCATTTTTATTGTGGCGCTAATTTGTGCGCAGATGTGTTGACTTACATGGAATGCGATAGTATTAAGTTCTTGATTTTGTTTACTTGTTTTACAAGCGTAGTGTGTTCTTGATTATTGTCGACACTTATATTAGACCATTGTTGTTTCTTGCTTATGTTGTGATATTAGACCATTGTTGTTTCTTGCTTATGTTATGGGAGCTGGTAGTTCTCATTCGATTTCTCCCTAATTGTTCTTCTTTGGGCTTAGATCATCTTTCATTCATTCCGAAATAAAAAAGAAATGTTTACGCATTGAAACTTATTTAAGCGAAATGTTTAATCTTGATATCATAATAGACTCACACATTAGCAATTGATTCATAGAAATGTGAGTATTCATTTCGTACGCAATATAAGATTTACTATCTCCATCTATATTGAGGGTAAGAGGAATTGGATTGACCATCAAAGTATAAGGCGATCATTTCATTTCAACGACGGAATGTTTGGAAGAGTTAAAAAAGCAAAGGTTTTCTCCTAGTATCACGCGTTCTTATTACAAACTTGTCCTAATGTTAAGCAAAAGCCTTTCAATTACTTGAATTGACCGTATGCAAAGATTCATGCGATGTCCAGTTTGCCATTTAGTGTGCTACAAAATCAAATAATTGGCCGTATCGAGTTACTCAACAATTAGCACCAGAAATTCCTCCTCGCGGGCATAATTGGAGTATTAATTGAAAGTCTATGAATTTCATCAAACTCAAAAGCATCTAATAATCTCTGAAAAGAGTGATACGATACGACGCAGGAGTGTGTTTTACATACTGTAGTAATGTCCGTACAAAAGTGACTCAAATTCTAAAAACAAATATAAAAAGTGAAGCCACTGTATGTAGTTAAAAAAATGTTAGTTTTAACCCCTAACTTTCACAAAACTGCGATTTTGGCCCCTTAAGAAAAAAAACTACAAAATAGCCCTTGAGGTTTGCATCTGTAGCAGTTTTGGCCTCTCAAGGTCAAAAAAAATAAAAAAAAATAACATGTGGCACCTCACTTAGAGTGCCACGTCAGCATAGACCGAGTCAAAATTTGGTATTGGGGTCAAAACTGCCACACATGCAAAGCTTAGGGGGCCGTTTTGTAGTTTTTTTCTTAAGGGCCAAAATCGCAACTTTGTGAAAGTTAGGGGTTAAAATTGCAAGTAAGCAAGGACAGAAAAACAATACAAGATTCTCTATTAATAATTTATTATTATTGTTATTGTCATAACAGTAGAACAAATTTGTAAAAAATAAACATAAGAGTAAGTAATATATAATACATGATGAGTAAGAAGAAACAAGTGTATCTATCGAAAGTTCCCCATAAGCAAGAAATCGAATCCTAAGGCATAGTTTTTGGCAGACCTTAATGTCTGAAGCTGAAGTTTGCTGTGACGAATATTAACCATTTTCTTAATGGAAACATAGCTCAAAACCTGAGGAGTGGCTTGAATGTTAGAAGCAGCTCCCCCAATCTCAATGTTTCTGAATACACCTGTTTCAGGGTTGAAAGAGACAAGACACTTGGTAAAGGAACGAGAATCAAAATCAGAATCAGCTGTGACCCACATTTCTCCACAAGTGTTGAATCCAATTGGTCTGTGCTTGTCCTGTGGACTCAATCCACAATATGACTTTATCTCAATACTGAATGCCTTTCCCCATGACTCCTTCTCACCGTACTTTGACATCACCCATGTCTCCAACCTTGCACCCTCAATCACATAACACAGACACAAACACCCTTTTAAAACACCAACACTCATTGTCGATATCTTACTCACATACTCGTCATCAAAATGTGACGGCGGCGGCACCGATTTGAACTTGTTGCTGTTGAGATCAAAGGAGCATATCGAAGCATCCTCTGTGAGCCAATGAAGTGCACCATTGAGGGATGGATCAAACGAACTGTTAACCCTAGGTCTGGCAGATGGAGCGTCTGGAATGAGAGACCACGTTCTGCTCCCTGAATCAGATTGGTACAATTCAGCCACCATTTGATCGGATTTGAAAACCAGTTGAAGAATTTTGAAATGTTTGTTCTTGGGATCAAAACCAAAAGCTGAAAAACAAAGATTTTGATCGGCAGGGCTTGGGGCAAGGGGAACAGTGAGAGCCTCGCCCAACAAAGGATTGCAGATGTAATAAAGAGAGCGAGATGGAGTGCGACAATTAGAAGCACGCAAACACAATAGACCGTTACTGGAATTGATCAAATCCACATGCCTATGGATATGAAATGTGACGAACCTGTTTGTTCTGTTGTTACGCGATGGTTGTTGATGGTGATGGGGATGATGATGAGGATGATGAATTGTAGGGGTGGCTGCGGTGGAGGCGGTTGATGTGGTGGAGGAGGTGGGTATGCAGGGTTTGGAATCGAGAGAAGGTTGGACTTGGACGGCGATACAAGAGGAAGAATGATTGGAATTAGGGTTTAGGGTATGAAATTGGGAATCGATGGAAGTGAGACGGAGATTATCGGAGAGAACAACGAAGGAGAGAGGGGCTTTGATGAGATAAGATTGTTGAAAGGAAGGATCGAAAATAATTGATTTGAATTTGGAGCAAACGGAAGAACATCGAATTAAGGAGACAGCAGGTAGCTTAAGCATAATATCGAAGAGTATGTGAATTGGAATGTCCAGTATTTGGATATTCTCATCAACAAACCCTACCTCCGCCTCTACCTCTGCCTCTCTCTTACCCCTTCTTCTCTCTTTTTTCGTTTTCCGTTCCATTTTCTTTTCACTTCTCTCTCTCTTACCAGGTTACTTACGCACAACCATGCTTTCTTCTCTAAAATCTATGTAAGTATGTATTTACCACTCCCTAACATTTCTTTGTCATTTCATAACACTTCCAAATCAATTTATAGGTAAATTGTGAGTCGGGTTGGTTTGGATCGGTTTTGACAATTTTTTTTATTTGAATCTAATTTTATTTTATTTTTTTAGATTGAATAAAATATTTGTATATTTTACGTTAAATTTATGAACAATATATACATAATATATATAATGTTTCGGGTTTAAACCTCGGTCATCACAAAAAAAACTTGTTTCGAGTTGAATCAACTAATGAAGGGAATAAAATTTACAATAAGAATATTTTATCTCTTTTCCTAAAAAAATAAATATTATCTCCTCATTAATATTAGCAAATATTTATTTATAAAATTCATTGAATAAAGATGTATGTAGTTTATAATATTTGACCAAATACACCTATTACTAAATGAACCTAAAAAAAAATTGCTTATTACATTAACCAAAGAAAGTAGTTCAATTTCATGAAAGTTCTAACATTCAGACTAAATACTATTTAAAATTTTAACATATTATTAAAAGAAAAAAAAACAATTACTTTAACGAGTTCAGTTTACGAGTTTGAAATCATAAACTCGTTATCCAAACCTGACCATTTCAAATTTAAAGATCGTACTCATGATCACCTAGTAGTTGTTGAATAATTATAATTATGTAATATTAATTGTAAAAACTTTTTCAGTCAAACAAATTTATAATTATATTATAAAAAACATTCAATAATAATTTTAGTATAGAAAACTTTTTTTTTATAAACTCTGGTCAAATTTTATCTTTAATACATGTGAGACATGAACCTTTTTTTTTAAATAAATTCATGCATATGAGTGATTGCGATTTTCTTACTTATAATTTACTTTTCACATTGAGAGAGTATCAAAACTAAAAACTTATCTTTATACAAAAAAAACAAAAAAAAAAAGTCAAAACCTAATTGAACATACCCTTACACATAATATGTGAATATTTTTATTTTTTTTGAAGAGATCAAAATGAAATTACATTACCACACCAAACAGTAGTTCCCAAGCACAAGGTGTGCCTAGGCGACCACTAAACATTACAAGAAGTCAGTCAAACAAAAATACAGAAAAACACAAGTCAGTCAATGCCTAGACAATCTAAAGGGCTTAACCACCATCTCTGCGTACCAAAAACAAACATAGTCTTTTTAGCTTTCAGCCACCCCAGGGATAACAATTTGACCTTATCTAACAGGCGAGGTACAATAGTAGTAGAATGATTGAATAAATGGTTGTTACGCTCATTCCATATAACCCAAGAACACAAAAGCCAGATGAGCTGCATGAACAAACTTTTAGCTTTACCAACACCTGTCATATGAGTGAACTGCTCCAAATGTTCTGCAATAATATTACAGTCCACTCCAAGGAAACCAATCCAGTCGCGCACCTGCTGCCATAAAGATGCAAACGTAGGACACAATAAAAACAGATGATCAGCCATCTCCACATGACTGCACCCTGACACACAGAAGATATCCTCCGCGGGAATAATATGTGAATATTTAATTGTCAGACTATAAGTAAAATATTTAATATCACTTTGTACAAAATATTTCTTAAAGCTTTTATATTTAATATTTAAGGGTGTCTTAAAGATTTTTGGGAGAACCGAAAAGAAGTGTGGCTCTTCATACGGGTTTTTGTTTCAAATATGTCTTGTGAGTACGAATATAAGTCCACAGTGTGCATTAGACCATTTTAAAAATATTTTACCTTATACCCCTACATTTATACTTTATCCCCCTCCAAATAAAAAAAAATTCTAAGTTTATCCCTTTTGTTATTTAACTTCCCTGCTGCAAAATATTTATAGAAGTTTAAAAGTAATCAGAAATTGTATGTTTTGCATATCCTGCAAACTCATTTACACGTAATCTTGAACCAAGGAAATCTTCCATGATCATTGGATGAAATTAACAACTAATATTCCACAAACCTATGAGGCTTAACCAATCATGTATGGTGATCAAGGGTAATCAACAAGTCTAGCAAATTTATTAATTTGAGGACAAACCAACCAGTTACTAAATACAATACGTTATTGAGGGGGAAATTTAAGTAGATCGGTGCAAGAGGTTTAATTGGTGACACCTCAATTGCTAACAACTGATCAAACACAAAATTGAAGACTTTAATTGAGGAAAATTTGTGACATCGCTAATACTGAACTCTGGATAATTTGACATCGCTAATACTGAAGACTTTAAAACACTAAAATTTTATGTTATTCGGAAATCTTTTGATAAGTTCAATTTTAAAATTTATTCAAATTATTAAGAGTCCTGGAAATCTCATATACAACTCACTAGTATGTAAACCTTTAAATTGCTCAAAGTGGACTCATCATATATTATGCGTCAACTAAAAGTTTTGGATAACTCGTGTAAATATATCTGGAACGTGCTAGAAATGAAGCAACATTAAAAAATGTCAGTTGGAAAATTTAAGATTGGTAACACAAATAAGCTAGCTTATAATTTGTTGGACTAGTTTATAAATTGAGGAATGCTAGCAACACTCTCTTTTCAACACTCTCTCAAACACTCACTATCTTATTGGGTGAAATCAATGTATGTCCCACCACTTTAAGTGGGTTCCATTTTCAAAATGTAGGACCCACATTGATTTAAGCCAATTAAAGAGTGAGTATTAGAGAAAGTATTCAAAAGAGAGTATTGTTAGCACTACTCTTATAAATTTGTTTTGATAAAATGATATGTGTTTGGTAAAGATCTTTTTTCACTAACTTATAGTGTTTTTTAAGAAGCGAGCTTTTTCAACTATAAACTATCAGCTATAAGCTAGTTTTTCAGCTATCAGCTAGTTTATAACTTCTTTTTACCAAACACACCCTAAGTCAACTGGAATTGATTCACTAGAGTTTAGGGGTTTGAGAATTTTTACATTTTTCTATTTAAAAATTAGTTAAATATGTTTTTGGTCCTTATAAATATATAAATTTTTCGTTTTAATTCTTCTAATATTTTCCTTCAACTTCTAGTCCCTATAAGAATTTCAATCACTATTTTATATCCTTATTTTTAAGTTAATTTTTGTATTTTTTTTAATGAAATTATGCAGAAATATGTAGAATATTGTAAAAGTCTCTAAAAATAAAAATTAATTTTTTTTAACAAAACATAAATTAAACATGAATTTTTAACCTCCAAAAATGTAAAAATTCATATTTAAGTCATGTTTTGTTAAAAAACTTCTATGTTTTTGGGAAGATTCTTATAATATTATAAAAAAATTTACAAAATTTTATGCAAAAATATAAATTCTACATACGAGTTTACCTTAAAGGAGGGACCAAAAGTGAAGATAGAAGATTTTTGGGGACTAAAAGTGGAAGAATTTTTTTAGAGATACTAAAACAAAATTCACATATTTATAAGGGACAAAAACATATATGCGTTTGGGTACTATGGTATAAATTTATTTATTTCACTTTCCCTAAGCTTTCAATGTAGTGGCCATACCACTACTCATTATCGCGTTTTGGTATGTTTCACTGTCCGCCACGGACTACAATTTATATTTTATAACAAGAGTCAAATAACCACCGGAATCAGTTAAAAAAAAGGTTAAATATGTTTTTTTATCCTTATAAATATATCAATTTTTCGTTTAAGTCCCTCTAAAATTTTCTTTCAACTTTTAGTCCCAATAAAATTTTTAATCACTACTTCTAGTCTCTATTTTTAATTTATGTATTTTTTTTAATGAAATTATGCAGAAATGGGTAAAATATTCTAAAAAAAACTCCCAAAAAATAATAATTAGAATTTGTTGTTTTTTTAAGGGACTAAAAGTTGAAGAAATTTTTTAGAAGGACTAAAATGAAAAGTTGACATATTTATAGGGATCAAAAACATATTTAACCTTAAATAAATGTCAAGGAAAAAGTGGAAGTTATGAGATTTTGTATGAGTGTGAGTATAATTGTTGGGGTATGGGGTAAAATATTTCCATTTTAGGTGTTGGAATTGAATTTGGGCTTTTTGATTTCTTTTTATAGACTAGTTTCGCACACGATTATTGCTGTTTGCACTTCAATTTTTACTTTAAAACACATGGAAAGTACATGTTTTACTCAAACGGCACTTAACAGCCTTTCGAAAACAAAGGAAACAAAAGAAACTGAGTGGTAGTTAACTACCATTGTGGTTAAATGTGTAATTTTCACTTGTGTTAAAACAAAATATGAAATAGGAGAACGGTAATTTTCTTCGCACACGCGTATGCGAGGTTCGGATGCAAAGCCTGAAATCATGCTGATTTTTTTGGTTGAAATGAAAAAAACAAGAGAGGCATATATAGTAAGTGAGTGATCTTCATCATTTTATTTATCTTTGCCAAAAGTCTGCGTCTAGATTTTTTTTGGTACCTAACAGAGTGACAGAAACAGAAATTAGTCTGCACAGGTAACTTTTTTATATCAATGCATCTATTCTTCCCTTTCTCTATGAACACTAGCAACCAATTACACGTAAGCATCCATTAACATGCAAAAGTACCTGTTGAATTTTTAACAGATTTTATATGTATTGCATGTACTTTTGTCGTTGTCGCACTCATTTGTCATACTCATGGGGGTACAATATTGTCTTACACGCTACATATATCCATCTAGTATATTATTATTGTATTATAATAAATCATGCATGAATTTAATCTTTATATATCACAATCTCTCCAATTTATTCTTAAATTTTATGAAATCCCTCAATCATGTCCAACTTAATTCTTAAAATAACAATAACTAAGTTGATATCCTTTAAAAAAAATCTAAGTTGGTAGATTTATATATTTTAAAACCATTCAGTTTCGACATAAGGAATTCAAATTGTCTATGAAAAGGCAAGATCAAAGGTCGAAAACACGTGGAAGCATATTAGATATATGTCGAAAACTTGCAATTTTATGACTGTTATTTTCAGTTATTTCTTATTGTGTATATATAGGAATTTTTCATTAGAAATAGGGGTAATAAATCAAATACATAATCCTTTATGCTCAAAGAATCCAAGTTACAACAAAAAAAGAGTAACGAGAGAATGTATCTGTGATTTGATGCACAAACTTTTATTTATGCAATGCAAATCCTTTTCTTTTAAGTTGTTTACTTCCATCTTTGAACACTCCTAGAACCTCAACCAAGATATGCTCCAAACTTTGCCAGGAGGCATGGTCTATGATGCGGCCTAACCATGAAGTCATGTCTGCATGTTGCATGTCCCCTTAATGTTTAGCAACAATCTCATCAAGGACCTTCTACGCATGTATCCTCGGAGTATCTCCCTTCGGCCTAGGAAGGATGATGAACAATCAAAAATGATGTTGATCAAGGAAGCGCAAAAAATTGATCATGTGATCAATGATTCCATGATAGAAAACATGGATCATTGAGAGAGATTGAAAATTTTGATTTGAGATTCATTGATAATGATCATTGTACATTGGTTCTTACTTGAATGAAACTTTTTTAGACAAACTTGTGACGAGGACTTACACTCAACTAAGTTAGTTAGAGGCCGACTAACTCTAGATGATTTCTTAGAGCACAATTATCAGTTGACTATTAACATGTTGTCATTTTTCCCAAAGACATTGTGTCAGTGTGGTAAAGATATTTGACTTTTTGGCAATGGTATATTGTTGCAATTGTTGCACTCTAGAGCTATCGTGTCTTTGTGCTTTGTTGAATTTATAAACTAATATAAAATTAATTATCATCTCAAAAGGTGCTATATATTAATATAAAATATAATTGTGGTGTGTATTGTGGGGTTTAGTGGGACTTATTTTTAGTTTTTGAAAAATTGTATAAATATTTAAAAAATGTAGTTTGAGTGGTTTAAATAATTAGAAAATGTGAAATATTATAAAGAATTAAGTGAGACTCATTTATACCATCTATATAGATGACATGAATGAATGTAGATGGTCTAACAAACTCTACCACATCAGCATGAGTTCAATCCACTACCACGTCATCACTTGACTAAACATTGAATAGGCTTGACTCTTATGTATACATTGATTCAAAATGTAAAACTTAGAAAATTGAATATTTATTAGACTTGGTAAGGAAAAGTCTTAATCAGATAGTAATTCGCAAAGTCTAGGCATGTGTTAATTTGGAATTAGGGTGGAACACCCTTTCAACTAATATTCATTTTGAAGCTTGGATTTAAAGCTTTACAAAAAGTCTCATTTAAAACACAAGGACGTGTTAAAAAGAACACACACTTGTGGCCACAACGCATGTACAAGCGGACACTATTCCCTCTATGAAATTGAACATTTTTGTTACTAATAACACATAATGATTTTAATATAGCGTAGTGTAGTACATGTTGTGGTTTGTGACAAAGAAAAGTAGCAACAAAATCCACCAATGGAGTGCAGCTCCGTAAGTAGCTAACATAACATTTATGTGACCATTAAATAAGAAATACAGAAAACCGGAAGCAAAAGGGAAAACTGGTGAGGCATTAATGACTAACCTGCATAGATTTGTGACTATGGTTTTGCATTGCCTGTGTGGAAGGAAAGAGACGAAGAATACTACTACGTACTTAGATATATATATCAAGCTAGCGAATGATGATGCGCTCTCTCAATAAATGACTTCATATGCAAAGATGAGTAGTGCTAGCAACACTCTCTTTTCAACACTCTCTCAAACACTCACTATTTTATTGGGTGAAATCAATGTATGTCCCACCACTTTAAGTGGGTTTCATTTTCAAAATGTAGGACTCACATTGATTTAAGTCAATTAGAGAGTGAGTATTAAAGAGAGTGTTCAAAAGAGAGTGTTGCTAGCATTCCTCATGCAAAGATATATACATTGTCATGTTTTCTTCATTTAGCGTAATTGTTACAATAATAATTGATCAGTATTCAAGTATTAATGTGTCTCAGTTGTTTATGGTCCCCCAACTGAATCAAAATGGTCAGTGTCACTAACCCATCACCTCCTCTCTCTCTCATGCACAACTCCAGCTTTATCATTCAATTGAGATAGCATAATCTTATATATCCACCTTCTTTCTCAAATCAATTATATTGATATAGTAAATTCTACCTATTGTTAAGATCAAATAAGTTTAAAAGGTTTGATCCAATTTGAAGAAAACTTTACATATGAATTAAAAAAAGAATATTGTAATAATACTTTTTTCATAGAGATCTCTAATTTGAAGATAACTTTATGCGAAAGCATCATAATTTTTTTTGGAATATTATCGCTAACCGAATAAAAAGCTTTACCAGCATGGGTTCACGTCTATATCTTTTTTTGGATTTCTCATAATTCCTACATTATTTGGGTTAATTCTATTTCAACACATTAGACATTAAATGTTGGGAGACTAACAATTTCTGCTTACTTCAAACTCAACTGATGGTTCAAGCCTGTCTTTACTAGTACAAAGACTCCCTCCGACTTTTAATATATTCAAGAAAAATAATACATGTATTTTATCCAAAATTTATATAATTTGCTTGTATCACAAACCAAAGTAATATTCTGCTACCATTATGATGTGGAATCACAATATTTGCTTGGTTCAACGAATGGTTAATGAATATGAGAAGGTGTTACAACTCATTAACCACAAGTTTTAAGTATTCAATTACATATGGTATTCATGAATCATCCATATATATTGTAATCAAATACACATAATGTATTCAAATAACTTCCTTTTTTAATATCTTTAACTCGTGTCCTTGAGCAATTAATGGCTACTAAAGTCATGCTTAATTTGGTTCAACCTAAGATTAATGTGTTGTGACAATTTGTTATAGTACTTATTAACCATTGACTACATATAAGTATCGACGTACTTAAAATGCGTTAACCACACAAATTTAGTGTTAAATTTGGGTCAAAATAATACAACTAATGAGATACAAATTAAGGAAAAATTGTGTGTTTTCTTTTTTGTCCAACAATTTTAATTTCATTATTGGACATGTGGAACTACTTTGATTCTCATGCGTTGCCTATTGTGTGGCCATGTGATGGCCTTTGGGTGTTTAGACACTACTCATTACTTGAGACAAAAATTAAAAGCAATGGGAATGTTCCCAACGGCTAGCTAGTCCAATTGTTTTTTGGATCGTTAATTTTTAAAAAACACAAAAGGAAACACATGTAGATTCTATCATAAGAAGAGGGGGGGTCCCAAAAGAGACAGAAAGCATAGCCTATCCTGAATCCAAATCAATGACTTATTTGGACATGATTGAGACGTGCCTGAGCTTGAAAGGAACTATACCCACTTTTAATTTTATTTTATAAGTATATATGCAACTTAATTGAATCTAGAGCAAGTCTGCTAATTTCCATGTTTGTATATTTGAGGCTTAATTGACTTGTTTGAGTTTTTACATATAGAAATTTCAATTGGGGAAATAAAGAGATTATTACATTAATTAAAAAAATTGAACCAAAAGTATTGATACAAGAAATAATGAGTTATTGAGGGCTGAGGTGAAATGATAGTCCAGTCTGACAGTTTTGGGATCCTCTAAGCCTAAGATTGGAAGGAAAGAAAGAAAGAAAGTGTTGTGTGTGGTTATTACTATCTGAGAACATTTCAAGCTTAAGGAACCAAACCAAACCAAACCCAATTACCCATTCCTGTAACATTGCACATGCTGCTGCTTCTGCTTTTGAAAGAGTGTAAAATGATCCTTTCCTCTAATGACACGGAAAGACAAAAGTTGTCCATGGCAAGCAAGCAAGAATGATGCATGCCATTACCAACATAACATATATGTTTTGATCAATGGTGTGGTCACCTGCTGCATTTGCATGTGTTGCAGAGACATACATTGTTGAGTGCTTCACAAATAAAGGAAACACCTCCAATCTACGGACATCAAAAGATTGAAACATTGCTAATTTACCTAAAATTTAATTAAGACATTTACAATATCTTTGTTTCTCTTATATATTAATTATTATTCATTCGGTTCATGCATATATAGTTGACGCAAAACTACCCCTCACACTTCAATTCCAACGAGTTCGTGTGATTTATTTAGGCTTGTAACACGTATATGCTAGTTTGAATTTTGGAAAGAAAAAGATTCAAAGTAAAAAATATAGCAGTTGATTATTAGAGTAAATTTTAACGAGATCTCTACCAAAACAAAATTGATGAAAAATATGTTGATTTGATTCACTTCATGGACCTGGATTGATATTTTTAAAAGGATAAGTTTTTTCTAAAAATTTGAAACCAATTTTTTTAAGAACTAAAGATTTGAGATTTGGATCCCTATCTCTACTATATTCAACAACAAAAATTGGAGATCCTTTCTCCTAGATTTGTAATAATTAGCACAAACTCAATTGACAATAACAAAATTGTTATGCTCGATACTCATTTGATTTGAACTCGAGACCTCATAGCTGTGTATGAAAGTTTAAGTGGTGTTTACCACTTCGGCTAAAAAAACAAATACATAAACGAAAATAAAAAACAAAGATAAAATTATATATAAATATATATATATATAAGTTTTTCTGGCCTAGTGGTTGGCTTGGAATCTTGAAGTTTGCTCCTCTCAAAGTCTCATGTTCGATTTCCTCTAGTGTCAATTTCGGTGGATAAATCTATTAAGGTCTTTAAATGAGACCCCACAAGTAGGTGGTGGGATTAGTCCCCTCGGATTAGTCAATTTTTGGATTGGATACCGAGTTTTAGCCGTTTACAAAACCATCTTATTCACCAACACGACTATTATTCCACCAAAACTGAACTTGGCAATTTTCAAAATGACAAAACTTATGTGCTACTTTTCGTATGGTTATTAATTAAAAATATATCTTTTTAAAATTTTTACGAATTTTGAAAAAATTATGGATATGAGAAAATCATGATAAATTTAATGAAGATGGTCCTTGTGAAAATCACGTCGAGTGAGTTTTTGTCTTTCTTCGTTAGTAAATGTTGTCAAACTGAATAGCAGCCCTCATAAAGTATAAGATTTTAATTCTGAGATTTTAGTGATCAATTTTAAATAAAGTGGAAATCAATACAAGAATCAATAATTTGAGTCAAAAAAAATACTGTATACAAGAATCAATAATAAATGTTTTTTTTAGGAAATAACAATGTAATCGGATTCTTAACCAAAAAAAAAAAAAAAACAATGTAATCGAATTAGAATTGAGTTGGTTGCTACACTCATATATGCAACCCCCAAACAACCCGTAGCTTCCCTCACAAACACACAAAAAGAGGTAAGAAAAAGAATCCTCCAAATGAGTAAACAATAGTGTATGATTTAAAACACATGTGTTTCTACCTTTAAACGGAAAGAAATTATTATAAGTTTGTATTCATGATGACAAGCATGTCCAAAAAAATGATCCAAATGGGAAGGGGAAAAACAAAGGCAATTTAAGTAATTTGATTCGTTAATGGAAAATGATTGGCACAATAAAGGTAGAACTGGTTTCCTAAGACAAGGCAACTAGGATTAGGAACGCAGGGGGTAGAGTATGATGATTAGAATAAACAGCATTGATATAAAGCTAAAATGCAACAAATTATTATAATGAGGATCAAATCTAGTTGACCGATAATAGCTTTCCTTTTTTTTTTTTCGTTCATAACTTTCCTATCAAATAAGAAGAAAAAACAAACAAGAGAGAGAGAGAGAATTGGTTCCTTTTTCTTGTATATTTGATCATTTAATTTTTCTGATGCGACAAAAGTTTTAGCTTTTCACTGGGAACATCTTTATGTAATATTCCTCTCTTTTGTCTGCTTGCCAAAAGAAAAAGAATAAGTAAGTAATCAATCAATTACATTAACCTAGCTTTGAATCTTCGATGATGTTACAAAGCATATATTGCTATGTGGATTTTCTAAATCCAAGGCCCTATTTGTTGGTAATATGGATACTTATTAACTTTAACAAAGAACATATTTTGCTTTTTGCGCCCACATTAAGATGTGTGCATAACCAAAAGGAAATAACAGACCATAATTGAGTAAACACCCACTTTAATATTTAAAGCTTAGTTTGAGAGTTTGGAGCAGAGGGAAGAGGGAAGGGGAAATTTTGAAAGATGAAAAGAGAAGAAAAAAATACTCTATAAATCTACCATCTAGTGATTTTGTGGAGAATGCTTGGGATAAACAGAAATTTAATTTTTTATGTATTGTAATAGTAATAACATAAAAAGAGAAATCTATGTACGCCTTAAAAAATTGTCTAAATTCTACATTTAATATATTCTCCCAAATTATGGAATATTTTATATTTAACAATAAATAAAATTTCATAAAGCTCTCTTTTTTCAAGGTCCTCATTATTTATTTCCCCTTCTTTTTCTCTAATATCTTCATCTCCCCTCAAAAACTCTAAGTGACCTTATGGTTGGGATGCCCTTGTAAGAAGAGTAGATCAAATGGAGGAGAGTCATGTTAAAAGAGGTAGAGGAAGACTTAGGAAAACTATTAGAGAAACCGTTAGAAAGGACTTAGAGGTTAATGAGTTGGATCCAAATTTGGTTTATGATAACTATGGTGTAATTTGATCCATGTAGCCGACCCCACTTAGTGGGATAAGACTTGGTTGTTGTTGTTGGTTCCATTTTAGTATAAAATGGGAGTAAAAGGAGGGGTTTGGGTAATTGAATAGATCCCAAAAATTATTTTCTTAGCGGAAACGAGGTTTTACAATTTTTCGCGGATGTTTAACAACTATTGAATTTATCGAGTTATTAGTTACTAAGCGAATACAATGCATGAAAGATAAACCCAATTGAATTAAACAATGATGATTAACATAATTATTTGATCTTGAACTAGAAATTTACTTAGAATAACTATTTAATCAATAATTTTGAAATTATTAATATCCTTAAGTTGAAACACTCAACAATTTCAAGTCAAACCTAATCTTTGCACAATAAATCTCTACTAACAAGACAATGCAATATTCTTCTTTAAAAAAGAAAAAGAAAAAAACAAACAAGATATTGTAAACTGTAATTGAGCAGATTGCAATCTTATTACTTGATTAATCAATGAGGATTTAAACAAAAGCAGCTTATTCAAGATAAAATTGGATTTAACAAAGACCAACCAAATTAACAAGATTCAGGTCTTAATACCACAATTTCAATTAAGATCAATTTATTTATAAAGAATGTTAAAGAGATCAGGAAAAGAAGCAATGAGAACGTGATATATAGTTTGTTACACCATCCCGTCACTTCCCTCATTCATGTTTGTTCATGAAGAAGAGTTGGGTGATACTTTGTCAATGCTGTCCTTTTAAGAGGATCTTGATAGGTTAAATGCAGGGTATTTGAACTACTAAACTAAGAAATTTATAATGATAATATAAAATAATTTTCTATTTTGAATAATCAATTATAAATATAATATGGAGAATACTAACCTATACTCTCAAAATAAATGTTAAGAAACTTAATATAATAATATTGTCTTAAAATATATGCATTCAACGTTTTAAAAGTAAAAAAAATAGTCTCTGGAAGCATAGGAATTTGAAACTATGGCAGCAACAGAGTGAGACGAGTATGCAGGTTGTTGAACACGCAACACGTCTCCTCGATGAATGGAGAGTAGCTCAAAACAACTAGTCCCAAAGTGCAGCGAATTCTAGTAATGATCAGGGTCCAACAATAGTGATTTGGTGAAATGGACGAAACCATCTACTGAAAGATATAGGTGTAACATAGATGTCTCGTTTTCTTCGTCATCTAATATGATAGGTATTGTTATATGTTTAAGAGATGTTGCAGATGAGTTCGTTATTGTTAAAATTGATTGCTTTTCTCCTCAATTTGATGTTGACGTGGGAGAGGATGTTGGTTTACATCCGACATTGGAATGGATAGCAAGTCTTCGGTTTGTAATGTTGACTTTGCTATAGATATAAAAGATAATAGTGAATTTGGTTGTATTATATCTGTCTGTAAACAATTGTTTCATAATAGTTTTCATAACTTTCATGTCGAGTTCAATGGGAGACAAGTTAATAAAGTCGTTCATGAGTTAATGGAGATAACCTCGTATATTGCTAGCTCCCATATTCACATTGAGCTACCATCATGTATTTGACGCATTTTAGCTAATGAAATAGAATGAATTGCTTCCTTAAAAAAAAGTCAAAAAAAGATTTATATTAATGCAGAATTGTTTTTTTTAAATCCTTAAGACACCATGAACAAACTATTGTTTCCTCTTTGCTTGTGATGTTATGTCAACAAACAGTTCCCTCAACATGTCAATGATGTTCATTTGGAATACAAACAGCAATTCAATTGCATTCAGATTCATCACGTGTGACAGAGAAACAGACAGATAGAGACAAGGATGTTTTCATCTCAGTTTCAATGTTACAATTAAGCACGATACAACATAATCATTCTACTAAATCATAGTAACGATTAACAAATGCATGTGGCATATTACTACTTTTTTTATCAAGGTAACAAGTGTCATACGAACATTATTTAACAAATCTTAACGGAGAAATTTTATCTTAAAAATACATGTCAAATTTTGTTGTTGATGTCATAAATGTACATTTTTCAATACAAAAATTACTTATTTTGATTCTTAAACAATAACTCAAGGACATTTGTTAGATTTTTTCTATATTAATTCATATGAACACTGTATATCTTGAAATCCTATAATTAAGATAGAGAATGTAGTAAGATGATACCGGTGACTGGCCGTGTGCGCAGTTTTTCTTTGCTTCTACTCATAACATAACCACACTTTCAAAAACATTAACTAATAATCTGTGACTGTGTTGTGTTAATTGTGAAAATATAAGGGATTTTGTGTGTGTAAGTGCCATGCCAGGCAGCCAGTCATCTTTTGTCCTCACCACTATCTGACACACACACTGCTCCTCTCTCTCTTTCTATATGGCGTAAACTCGATGGCTGATAGTGCAAGCAAAGCAAACCAAAGCAACTTACTTTTTTTCTTTTGAGTCTCTCTAATCTCTCTCTTACCTTTGCTGTGCCTTCCTCTTTGTCTGTTAAAATCTGCTTTTTCTCTTCTTCTTTTTGTATGTCCCAACACCTCACCTCACCTCTATAAGCTAAGCTCTTTGTTTAGTGCTTCCACTCACTACCAAAAACTCATCTCTTCTCTTTCTTTATTGTTTTTATCTTATCTTGTCATAACATAATAATAAGCATGGAAACTTGTATTTGATGTATCTTTTGAAATTCTCTTCACTTTGTTTTCTTCCTTCTTCTCCAATTCAACAATTCTGGATGTGGCTGACTACTACAATACAATATTATTCATAATTCATTCTCACTTAGCTAAACCCACTGTTGTTTTGTCCTCTCCTCCCTTTTACTTTCACACACTTTGTCTCTCCTTTTGAGGAGAGATATAACACCCAGGGTGGGAAAGTGTCTTGTATGCTTAAAAAGTTGTCTTCTGATCATTACCATATGTTTCTGCAGTGGACTTAAGTATGCCCTACTAATTAATTGCTTGCTTGCAATTCTTGATCCCTTTCATCTCAACTGTGCAAGTCAAAACCACCATCAACCTCCTTTTCATGGAAACAAACCTATAATTAACCTCTTCAAGCAGGTACGTAATCCCTTTTAATGTTAATTAGCATTATTCATCATAGCAACCAAATCTCTTTTCCCAACTGGTGTATGTTAATTAAATGTTCCCATGAAGAAATAATATTATAATTTTGGCACTTTGTGTGGTGTTTTAATTGGTCTCCAAAGAAGCAAACAGCTAACCAGAGTCCAAATTAAGGTAGGAATGGAACTTTCCAGCAGCCAAGATGGAGAAATCCCATTAATCCCAATAAACCACAATAATAATAATAATAATAATTATGGTACTAATGGACATGGTCATCACATGATTCACCATCATCATGTTCATGAACACCCTCATCCTCCTCCACTACACCACAACCACAGTAATATTATATCATCTTCTTCTTCAGCCGCAGTAGTGCCAGTACCAGTGGCAGTAGTACCCCAAAACCCTTCAGTTAATGGCACAACCACTCCTATGCAAGCAGCAGCTGTTAGTACTGGTGTGGAATTAGATCATGATCAGTCTTCCTACAAGAAATCGTCATCAGTTGTTGTGAGGTACAGAGAATGCCTAAAGAACCATGCAGCTGCAATGGGAGGGAATGCCACAGATGGCTGTGGTGAGTTCATGCCCAGTGGTGAACAAGGAACCATTGAAGCACTCAACTGCTCTGCCTGCCATTGTCACAGAAACTTCCACAGAAAAGAAGTCCAAGGTGAGAGTGAGGATCAGGAAAACTACCACCATCACTCGGCCTTCAACTTCAACTTCAACAGGCAGCACCACCACAGCATGAGGAAATTCATGTTACCTCTTCCAGATCAGGCTCTTGGTCTTGGTTACCACCACCACCACTCTACTCCTAATACAGCATCAGCAGCAACAGGTAACAACAACAACAACATTCTTCCTTCTAGAGCTGTACCACCACCTCATGGACATGGCCACATCATCATGCCATTCAACTACAACATACCTTCTGAATCTGATGAACAAGAAGAGGCAGCAGGTAGACTACATATGCAGCAGCAGCAGCAGCAGGAGGTAGTGATGAAGAAAAGGTTCAGGACAAAATTCACACAGGAACAGAAGGACAAAATGTTGAACTTTGCTGAGAAAGTTGGATGGAAATTTCAGAAGCAAGAGGAATCTCTGGTGCAACAGTTCTGCCAAGAGATTGGTGTGAAAAGAAGAGTGCTCAAGGTTTGGATGCATAACAATAAACACAATCTCGCCAAAAAACAACTTCAACATGAACATGAACATACTACTGCTAGTGCTAATCATCATCTCCCAACTCCATAAAATTATCATTATTTTTAGTTGCCTTCTTAATTAATTTAATTTCTCTTGCATTTCAAAATCCATGTGCCTGTACTTGTTGTGGTAATTTAGTTTAGAAATATTGCATTTCCATATTAATTAATTAATTAATTACGTACTTGTGTTGAGTTGAGTGATGTTTTTCTCCTCAGGGATTAACAAGTCATCATGCATGTCTTGATATATGAACTCTGAGGCCGATTTGTTTGTATTACTATTACTATTACTATTAGAATAGAATTACATATTACATAAAAGCCTTTTCTCTTTTCTATCTTACTTTCTCTCTTTCCTTCATTTTCTTAATTAATTTATGCTAGCCGTATATCATATCATATTATAACAAGACCTTAATTCAACCATGTTTTTGATTCATTTCAAAATGTTTATCAAAGTCATAATGCATTCTAATTTATATAACAATTATGATGTTTGAGCACCCTAAATTCTCATACATTCATTCAACGCATCATTGTATCTCTATTTTAATCGCATCATTCTTTTCTTTCTTTTTTTCTTTCTCGAGGTGTATGCACTTATATGACACTTGTTAACATGATCATATAATTAAAATGGAATGTTCAAACCTTGTTATTTTTGTTTGTACACACGCTAAAACCGAAATACAATAAAGTATTTTTTTTTAACAAATTAAAATAAACGATATTCATTCAACAGGTTGATAGAGTATATTGATATAATGCAATTTCAAAGTCGCTAAAAACAAAAATGATGAATCTGCGAACAAACTCAAAGCGTCCATGTTAATAACATAAAACGGTAGAGTATATATGCTTACAAATATAACTATATTCAAGTCTCCAAAATAATCATGTGTCCAGATCTGCAATGTTGACGAAGTCAAAGTCATTGGTTAAATTTACCAAATTTACACTTGTTTAAAATTAATCATTCAACTTGAATCACATAAAACACAACACTAAGACAAGAAATAATAAATGCACCACACAAATACGAGAAATAAAAACAAAGTCGTGCAAAGACGACGAAATCACAAAAACAAACAAAATACGATTAAAATATATGTGAAAATCACTTACTTAACTAAAAAAAGAAAGAAAAACAATTTGAATTTTGGAGGGATCACCCCTCTTCGGTAGATCAATAAGAAGAAAAGTAATGACGACTAAGGTTTTAGGAAGAAAAAAATACAATAAAAATACTTAGTAGCACCTCACTTAGACTTACATCAATAAAAAAATAATCTTATTTTACATATCATTTTAAATACAAATGAAACATTAATTATTTTTTCTTATTATACCGATAAAAATATTAATATATCATTTTCAATTCTTATCATTTACAATTAACATGAAATATTTCTTGCTTCTTATGCTATAGGATTTCAAACAACCTGTCGTATAGGAGGGTGGAGGGAGTAGCAATGTACTACTATCTCCGTTCTTAATTATAAGACCTTTTTAAGAATTGTTTTTGTCCCTTTATATAAGACTCTTTTATTATTTTCAACTACATTAATGATTTCTTTACTAACATACCCTTATTTATTTTACATATTTTTCTTCAATCAACAATAAATATTGTGTTGAAAATATAAATCACTCTCTTTCTTGAAGGATATAATTGTAAAAACAATAGTAATTACAAACAAATTTAATATTACAATCAACTTTCTTAATTCCCGTTATTTTTTCAAAATGGTCCTATAATTAGGGACGGATGTAGTATTAATTACAATTGGTAAATCTTTATCAATACCTTTTTAAGGAAAATGGAAATGGAAATCCTACCATAACCCAACTCTTAGAAATATTTTATTAAAAAAATAAAGCAATTATAATTGTAGTAGTAAAATTTGTATTAAGGGTTAATAGTCTTTTACCTCTTATAATATAGGTGACTTTTGGGTTTCTCCCATGTGAAATTTTTTTGTTAGATTTCGTTCTTGTAAAAAAAATTGTTTTAGAATACCCCCTAGGTCAGCTGACGGTACATTTTCGTTGACGTGGTACGCTGAGTCACCTTTTTTTTATTGATGATGTGGCATGTTGACTGTATAATTAATTTTATTTTTAAATTTGTTATGGGTACACGTAGCATTTATAATTTTTTTTAAAAAAAAAATTAAAAAAATCTGAAAATTTTTAAAAAAATGAAAAATAATACCAAAAAAATTTAAAAAATTCTAGAAAACTTAATTAAAATGATTAAAAAATGAAAAAAATTCTAGAAAAATTAATAAAAATGAAAAATAAAACCAATTTTTTAAAAAAAATTCTGGAAAACTTAATTAAAATGATTGAAAAATTTTAAAAATGAAAAAAATTCTAGAAAAATTAATAAAATTATGGAAAAACTAATAAAAATTAAAATAATTCTGGGAAAATTAAAAAACAAAATCTGGAAAAAAAAATAAAAATTCAAATAATAATAATAATACTAATATATTTAAACGTATAGTTGAAAAGGTGTCGTTATTTGATTATATGATACATATGGTACAATTGTTTTCGGACAATAATATGATACAATATATTATAGGCTAAGTTTGTATATAATTGTATGTGAATTTGATGTTTTAACAGTCTTATATTACTCTTATATTTAATTGTTTCACCTTTTAACTTCCACAATGTAAAGAACTTTAATGAAACATGGGTTATGTTTTGAATTATAAATGCAGACAAAATAAAATTGATTATAGTGTTGTATGGCCTATTTAGAACACGACATTAAGGGTTCCAAAGCAGTAACCATCCAACTGATAGAAATTGAAGAGATATTCAATCATTTGAATTTTTTTTAATTTTTAATAATTATTTCAAAAATTTCGATATATTTGAATTTTTAAAAAAAATCCAGATTTTTTTTAAATTTTTCCAGATTTTTTTAAATTTTTATTAGTTTTTCCATATTTTTATTAATTTTTCCTTAATTGTTTTCATTTTTTAAATTTTTTTAATCCTTTTTATTAAGTTTTTCAAAATTTTGTAATCATTTTTATTAATTTTTCCAGAATTTTTTAAAAAAATCGGTATTTTTTTCATTTTTATGAATTTTTCTAGAATTTTTAAATTTTTTTAATCATTTTAATTATGTTTTTCAGAATTTTGTAATAATTTTTATTAATTTTTCCAGATTTTTTTAAATTTTTCAGTATTATATTTCATTTTATTAGTTTTTCTAGAATTTAATTCATTTTTAAAAAAAAAATCAGATTTTTTTAAAAAAAAAAATCATAAATGCGACGTGTATCCATAAAAAATTTAAAAATAAAATGAATTATACAATCAGCGCGTCACGTCATTATAAAAAAAGTGATTCAGCGTGTCACGTCAACGAAAATGTACAACCAGTTGACCAAGAGAGGTATTTTAAAACAAAAACAAAAATTACAAGAACGGAATCTTAAAAAAAAATTCACAGGGAAGAAAACCAAAAATCACCTATATTACATAGATAGAGGTCTATTAACCCTTGTATTAATTGAAAGAAACAAAAATGAGCAGGTAAAAAATGAAATCCTGCATGTCAAGAACAACCACCAATACGGCCTGCCTGTAATTCGTGACAATCTCACAAGTTAAGTTAAAATATAATAAATGCAGTCAATCATGTTCAAGCTACCATGTGTCAGTGAGTGGAAAGTGAAAATTTATTTTCCCGTTTCCATTTCCACTGCCGCTTATAATTCTCCAGAGAGAGGGAAAAAAATATGTAGTGTGTGTTATTTTAGAGTCACTTTGTAAGTAAAGTACAAGTTCAGAGTCACTTTTTTGTTGTTACAAAGTTCAGAGTTACTTTGAAAATACTACGTAGCTTTTTTTCCTCTTGAAATAAATTGTTTTTTTACTTTTAGCAAGTCACAACTACTAGTACTGATAAAAAAAATAAAACACTCGCCTACCCACGACACATTAAAGAGACCTAATAAATTTAAAAACATGATCTTCTGAACCTCACCTCTTTGTTTTGCTTATAGTAACTTCTGAGCCATATTTAAGATCGGGCAATTACTGACAATGAAATGACATTTTAAAAGACAAATTTTCGAAAGTCTATAAATGTAGTATGACAGACGTATTGTATCAAATTTAAGAATGAAATAGACTCAACACACACAGACACTCAGAACACATAGACGTTCTTCTCAGGCCGTACCCCGTGTTTAGTTGGATGATAATGGAGTATGTGAATTATTTGAAGTTTATTGTTTGAGATTATCAAAAAAATATTGAGTTGTTTAGTTCAATCATTTGAAGAGGAGATGTGAACAGAGGGGAACAAAACTCCTCATAAACCAAATTTAGCTTTCCTCTAAAATTTGATGGATTTTAAATGGGAAATAAATATTTGCTACTCAAAATCATTTTATATTCCCCTCCCATCATCGAACCAAACACATTATTTTAAAACATTCCGCCTCCAATTTGTTGAACCAACTCCTCTAAAAAAAATTATCGTTGAACCAAGAAGATAGTGATGTAGTTCACAAGTCGTATCTTGGCAGTGTTCAACATCCAAGACTAGCGTTTCCTCACCCAGTGACAATTTTTTCATGTTAATCTCCATGTTGGTGCACCCCAATAAAAGCACTTAAAAAACACCCCACTGTACTTTGTGAGACAAAAATAATTTACTGATAAGATAATAAAAATATTCTAACAGACAATAGTAATACATCAGGAGGGTATGATGCATGCTAAATATAGCAAAAGCCTTGGAATGTCTTTGTTTTTATGTTACAAGTTTATATGAACAAATTTAAGAACTCAACTTTATAATCAATAAAGATTATCAAAAAGATCAAAAGATATAACTACACTGATGCATGGATTATACCATTAGCATGCATCATATATATTACACTGATCTTTAATAATTTATATACGAACAAGTTTACAAACTCAACTTTAAAATCATGCAAGATATAAACTATAAAACTTAAACGGAGTGATCGCCACTGCAAAAAGAACTAACAAAAAAGATAGAATATAGAAACAACAGAGCAACACAACCTTTTTTTGGGGGGAGGAGGGGGCTTAAAGCACATTGGTATGTATGTATGCGGTAATGTGCCATGCTAATAACTCAATCATATAACTAATCCTGTTTAAAATTATGTATGCATGCATCTAGACGAAAGTTCATTTGGCTTTTGTGAGCTTCAAAGATAGCATGATCAACTTGAGGATAACGACTCCTCTTTAGTAGAATTTGCCTGATTCATCCAGAGGAAGTTTGGCACTCAAAATCCAACAGCAGCCAACTGAGGATATGTTACTATCATCTATTATCAACTTGACACAGCCTAGCTCGCCCAGGATTTAGAAGTGATTCTGACATTGTCCAACCCTGCAAGTAAATGGATTTATTGTTTATATGCACTAGGCATTTGGAATGATTAAATAGATATATAATTAATCCCCGATGCAAGCCCTTGAATGTTCATTAACTTAGGGCCTGCTTGGTTTAAGGGAGGGGGGTTTAGTGGAGGGAAAGTGCAAAGTTACATTTTTAGTACAATTGTAGCAGTTAAGATGACATTAGATAAGAAGATATTTAAATCTAAATGGGAAAGAAATATACTCCCCTCCAAATTGGGGATAGCACTTGGGTGACATTGTGGTTGGTGACATTGGTGACATTGATCAACCACAATGTCACAAGTGGCTTTCTTCTTTCTCTCTCACAAGGATGTTTTGTTTTTTTGTACACTTGTGACATTGTGGTTGGTCAATGTCACCAACCACAATGTCACCCAAGTGCTACCCCCAAATTGGTGTTATTAATCGCCGCACAATATATAGGAAGAAATTTCTTGTTTCATCACTTTGTTTTTCTATCAGCTTTAGCAAGTTAGCTAGGTGGTATCCTCAAACTTAGATGTCTTCAACAGAGCCGAGTCCCTATGAATGTAGTTGAACCGTCTCTTGGCATCAATTCATTTTACGAAAAGAGGCCCAATAACTACATGTCTAACTCTAATACAGATATTCAAGGGTCTGCAGCACCACCCTGCCCTAAGGTCCCGATTCTCAAAAATTGCCCGGATAGTTTCACTCTCTTCCCTTCTACTATTTATAACCTATTCTCTTTTCCTAAATCTCCTCTATTTTGCCCTACTTCCCAAGTGGTCCTACAGGCTACATCCACTAATTCCATTATAGAATTATTCTCTCCTCCTAATCACTATGTTTAATGATATCTAGTAATACTTTGTTCGAAAATACTCTCCTAATTACTATACTGGACATATTTAATCATTTTACCACTAGGCCCATCCTTATTTCTCCTTTATATGCATATTCCTAACTGGGGTCCATTACTAACAAAATACAATGTCATCCAAGTGTCCGAAAATTTAAGACATCATTTCAAAAAACAACTTATTCCAAGGCAGGTCCACAAATACCATATTGTGGACATGTAATATGATGCAGAACAAACAAGTTAGGCTTTCTCCATTACCTGTTCATGGGCTTTAGTCTTGAAAAGCCAGTATGCATTTGTGACAAGTTTGCAAGAATCAGCAATACAAGCCTCAAGATCAGCAACTGTGAGCATCACACTTGAATTAAGATCCTCCCTTTGCTTCCAAGATGAGACCTTACTTTCATTCAATGACTTTATAAAACTCGAAAGCACATGAGCCTGGAAAATAAGGTTATTTATATTTTAAGTACTTTCCAAAATAAGAACTCCCCAACTTTACTATAAAGTTGAAAGACAGCCATATATCTCACATGAAATGCTGCTTTTAGAATGTCGTCTGACTTTGCCTGATCTTTGAGCACAGCATGGACCTTAGATTTTGTAGGGTTATATGTCACGATATACCTCTCCTTCTGCAATCAATTTAAAAGAACTCAAGAATGTATCATACAGAAACGTCAATCAAAGTGATAAATATAGTTAAGAATTATTTTGCTCTGAGTAAAGGACATACATCAAACAGGGGCTCTATGGCAACATATGCACTAGGTTCTTGGAATGCATCCTTGATTCTTGATCCTACACAGTCAATTAAAAAGAAAAAATTAGTTTCAAACACAGTCAATTAAAAAGAAAAAATTAGTTTTAATTATTCAGACAAAATGGCTGAAGTTGACAAGTCAAATTATTTCAGTCCATTGTAATACCAAGGACAACAGGCCTATCTTTCCATGGAAAACTGAATATGTCCTCATTCAAATTACCCTCCCGCAAAGTGGGAACTTGTCCTGAAATGAATTAGTTCAGTTAAAATATAAATGAATTAGTGCTTGTAGACATTAAAATGACTATGTAAATGAGAACGGATTGCTCAACAAGGACGGCACAGATTGACTATTTGATCATGTCAAAAAGATATGCAACCAATATGTTACTCTTTTGGGATGCTAGTGCAACTACAGCAGTGTTACGATACCTGTCTTGAGGAATGAATCTACCGCCACACTGAATCTTGCAGAGTTAAGTGTGTGCAAAACCACGGATTTTACCTATTAATACAATAAGCATTATTGTCAAAAACACCAGATTGGATGTATAGCTACATATGCATCATCGGATCCAGATTCTCTAACTTTGGGGCGCCAAAGTCACCCTACCTTTCAACTCATATAGACCATCATATCGATTTAATGCTTAAGGATCATGCCATGTGTCTTAGCTTTTCTAAAAAAATTGAAATTAAGTTGAAAAAAAGAAGAAAAGAAAACATGACACGGAACAACTCCGTCTCCCTCTGCCATTCTCGACCAAGTAAGCAACCTGCCATCAGAGAATTGTTGCCAACTCCGACCACCGCAACCACGCCGATTTTACCTCCTTGTGCCTCCATCAGCCGTTGTCAACCCCGACCATCACAACCACACCGTTGTTCCTTCCCTGTGCCTCCACCGTCTTCGACTCAAATGTGATCTATTTTAACAAACCATAAAGGGGATCTGACATGGAAAGAAATGGGTATAGCAGCATAGCAACTGTGTTTGAGTTCGTTTTTTTCAACATCGACTATTTGATATCTAATTCACAGAAGCGTGAGTATGTAAGCTCAATTCCAGATCTCACCGTTTCAATTTCTCACAGCCCCAAATATTATACAGCCAAAACGGAGGCAAGAGTCAAGCAAGACGTCGGCGGTCAAAGTTAGTGATGGTGATTTGGTTAGCAGACTTGGTGACAGTGGCGTAGCAGACGAGATGAAAATGCAGTGTGTTCTTGTAGCTTTTGTTGTTTCAGCATTTTAGAAAAAATTTAATAACAGCACGTGGCATCCTGTGAAACGCATGGTTAATCCAATGGCTCATAAAGATTGAAAAACAGGGTGCATTTGGCGCCTCAAAGTTAGACAATCCGGATCCATGCATCATCATTAGAAATACAAAACCAAACCTCTCTATAGGAGCTAAGGATATATCCACATGAAAGGAGGGAAAAAGTGGTGACAAGAGACGGATTCCTTTTGGCAATCATTATGCTCAAACCAGTACCTAACTGCAAATTGCAGAAGAGATTCAGTGATTGATTTCATAAAAAAAGGCAAAAACAAAATTCAAGGTTACCAGCGCAAAATTCCTTTACACAAGATTCTAAAAGTATTAAAAAAATAAAAAAATAAAACTTTGGAGATAAGTTAGTGACACAAAAAGCACTAGCAAATAGAAAGCATGGACTTAGATATCAAAATGTTTTAACGGCGTACTGTGTCACACTATACCATTGATACTGGAAGCTGTTTATAATGCTCAATTGGCTACCTTGCATCATAATAACTTTATAGTTTTAATTGGATGCTACTTTTAGACGACTTTATACATCCAGAACCTGAAGTTGGGCTTCAGTTTTCTGATATTAGGGGTGTCCGTGAGTCTAATTTGAATGTCCGGTTTTAATCAACGGATTCAATAGAATAATAAGTATCAACCCTTCCAAGATTGCAATTTTATTCTCAATCATGTTATAGTGACGGGACAAGCGGAAATTAACTAGTTGCAACTAATTCTTGAAAGGACAAAGTTTCATGATATTATACAGTGAAAGCAAATACTAATTTCTTCCTTTTGTTGTTTCATTTTGGCAGAAGACAAACAAGAAACTCGTTCCTTCAAAACCATTGTTATTGCTTGTTAAAATTTTGTCAAATACCCATCAGATTTGAACTTTTAAATTTTACAAGCACTGCTCAAAGAGGAAAACAATAGTAGTGGCCCGGCTTCTTGCCAACAAGTTGTTCTTGTCTTTAAATAAATATCATTCTACTTTCCTTAATCCACCTAAGAAAATATAATTTTGGCATATGAAATCCTGCTTCCCCTGCTGCTATGCTATACATCAATTAGGCAAAAGTAATCAGCTTGATTTTGGACCATCATTTTTGTATATTTTATGTTTTTAGTAGCATTGAACAATCAAAACAAAGTAATTACTTCAAAAGTCTTGGTGTTCAAAGCATGCAGTATCGATTGCATACAAAACGATAGGTGTATACACAAACATGTAGTTGATCAATTAGGTGCGCAAAGAAAAGGCTCAGCCTGATTAACCAGGTTTGCCAGGAGTGAACTTCATTTCAATGGTTTTGAGGTGTATAAAGTGTATACACGCAAAACATATAAAGCACACATTTCTAAAACTGGTGACATACATCAGGCCTTTACAACCCTAAGCATAGTTGACAGATCAAAAAACGGAGAGGATATCTACTTGTTTTCTCCTTAGCCAGAGAGAGGACCTGTTTGTTTGAATTTTTAAAAATAAGTGATTCTTAAGGATGTGTAAAAAAAGGATTTGTGTTAAGAATTTTGGTTTATGTAAAGCAGAAGTTTGGATTGGAATCATAGAAAACACTTGATTTGAAAAGGTAATTAAAACTTGAGCTTTTTCCAAACGCTACTCGGAGACGGAGTAGCTTCTCCAAATCATAAAAAACTGATTATTTTCTTTTTTGTCTTAAAAAGCTTCAACATACTAAAATACATTTGAAGCGTGATATTTGAATGAAAAAAAGGCTAATATTAGAAAAATTGAACAAACAGTGTTGAAATTGAATAGTAATTGAATTTGAAACATAAACATACGAGGTCTGCAATATTGCCAACACATTCTCCTTTTGCAGTGACATCCCCAATGTTTTCTCCTTTGGCAAAGGCTTTGTAAATTGGTGTTCTGGTAGATGTTGATGTAACAGCAGCAACATTCTAAGAGCAGAAAATAATAAAGTGCAATAAGCTTAGCAGGAAGGAGAAGTAATTAGAAGAAGAAGAAGAAGAAGAAGAAGAACTAACCTTGAGTACATTAGCTGCGCAGGCCAAAGGAAGAAATAGATGGGGCACTGCAGCGGTTGCGAGTTCGACACCGGCACCCAACTCCATTAGAAGATCACCGGCAAAACGAAGCTGTTTGAGATCATAATCAAATTTTTTGCCTTGACGAGCAAAAAGCATCTTTCCAACACGACCAGCTCCATCCTTGAGAATCCAGTTGATAGCAACAGCACCAGGAGTGGCTCTGTTTCTAGAGACACCAACGGAACTGAGAAGGGTCTGAGTAGTGAAAACACCCATTGCTCCGCCGAAAAAATGCTTGAGAGCCCTCCAAGTCATGTAAGGGACATAGGAAGGTGTAACACTTTGAGGAAAACCTTCGGGAACAACATAGGATGTAACGAAGGAGACGAATTCATCGAGAGGTGGTTTAGGGGTTTGTAAGCTGAGAGAGCGAAAGGAATTATTCTTGAATTTGCCAGAGGCATCAGTGTCGGCAAAGTAGTTCCATCTACGGCCATCGATTTCTTCGCAGCAGATGAATCTGGATGCTGTAGTTGTAGTTGTAGATGAGGAGGCTAATTCAGCACTGATACGCAGCGTTTCGCGAATGAGAATATCTTGAGAAGAAGGAGATGTCTGCTTCGGAGGACCCATCACCATCGCTGCTCTGCTGCTAATGCTATTACTTAGAGAGGGGGTGATGAATAAATCAAAGAGTCTCCTTGTCTCATTGTTTTCATCGAAAGAAAGAAACTTTTAAGAATTCAAACAACATGGCATTGGCAAATAAAATGAGGTGTCTCCTCTCCTCTTTTCACCCGTCGGATTAATCTCATGGCTTAGTGACCACAACTTGCACCTAGATTACAATTAGATACATCTCACACAAACAAATTCATTCCCTTTGCTTCTCTTGTCTTGTGTCCAAAAATTCAGATTTTTTTTAACAATTACAGACTGGGAAAAATATATATTTGGTCCAAAACAGAAATAAAACTTACACAAAGAAAAAACCAAAAAGATAAATGGATTTTTTTCAATTTATTTCTCTCATGTGTTCTAAGTGTTCCTATATTCTTTATCTTTAAATGGAAGGCGGAGATTTCAAATTCAATGACTCTCATTTAACATGAGAGGATCATTTACCATAATTAAAAAAAATCTGACAATTCTCCTTAGAAAAAAAAACTAGACCAAGCTCGAATTTCAATTTCTCCATAGAAATCAATAAAATGGTTTTGCACTTAGTTCAATAATATGTATGGTAAAGATTAGAGAAATGTAGTGGTGTTTCTCCATACATTATTGTCGTGGTGGTTCATGGTGTTTCGATGTATAAGAAAGCATCTTCCATCACATATGAAAATGATGTATGAACACTTCAACATTCAAGTCAATATAAAAAATAGATAGATTGTATACAAAACTTGTTGAATGAGATTGTACCTTATGTGTGATGTTAAGTCACACTTATATAGTCGATGAGGCTGATAACCATCTATAAAATTTTCGATGTAAATCTTATAAACCTTTAGAAGGTGTGAGTGAAAACGAAATGTCTATAACCACGTTCATCTTCATTTGGTTGCATAATAAAATACGTAAATGTTAAAATAAATTTCGCTGTTTAACGTAATATATTTTTTACCAAATAAATTTTATTTTAATTAAGCCCGAAAAAGTTTCTAGTTTACAACATTCAACCACATTTGACATTTCTTTTTCCAAAACAGAAATTACGGTCACCCACTTCCACTTTTTTGGTGGGTCAGTCACCCACACTTTGAACACCTTCAGCATCAACAACATGCAACGATCCCCCACCACCCCACATGTACATATTGTCATCCCTCCTCACTTCCACGTACACAGCACAATCCTATCCTTTATCCTACTTTAAAAATATAAATTTCCATGTTTTTTGATTTGGATAAACATCGACATTCCTTGGCTTTTTTGTTTGTTTCTCCAAATATAGGATATTATTATTTTTTAGTAAGGCTCCGTCCAAATATAGGATACTATTTTTTAGGAAGGCTCCGTCCTAGTTTGTTTCCGTTTTAAAAAATAATAGATTTTGAAAATATAAAGTTATTTGTGTTTGTTTACTATCCTAAAAATCATTTTTTAGAGATTTAAAACTCTTACACTTAAGCTCCTTGTATTTAGAAAAAATAGATTTTGGAAAAACTATTTGGAATAGATTTTCATTTTGAGGCTAGAAATGATTTTTTTAACAAAATGGATTTTTTCAAAATCTAAAACAAACACTACAAAAACAAAAAAGAAATTTTTTAGTTAAAATGGATTTTTTTTCAAAAATATCTAAAACAGACGGGCCTGTAATATACTATTAGAACCACTTTTATCCGAGGATGCATGTGTATTTCGTATAGAAAAAAAAAAGACATGTGTAATGGATTATTTGGATTTTTTTTTTACCAGGCATTGGGACTTTTGTTTTAGTGACTCAAAAATTTCTTATGTATTTTTAAAAAAAAATGTTTGGTGTGTAATTTGACATTTAAAAAATTACAACTTTTTAAAGAAAAAAGACAGTAAGAATGCGCATTTTCATCTCATCGTATATGAATAAATTTATGGAAATTATAGAAGTTATTTCATTCCCGAAACTCTTTATATCAAAGAGTAATTTTTTCTTTTTGTAACAAAAAAAAAAGAGTAATTTTTTTTTAACCTTCTGACAAACATGAGTATGATTATTTTATAGTCATATGTACGAGGGAGCGTGTTTCTTAGACCCGAAACAAACACCCAATATAAGTATTATGAGCATAGTACGGGCACCGGAGTACAAGTACAGGTAAGATGCCATGGTTTAAGAAGATTACACCTCAATACAAAAATATAGTTTTCGTGTATGTGTGTAAGATGTTTTGAATGATAGAAGATTTTAAAATGAGAGATGAAAGGGTTAAATATCAACTTTTATATTATATTATTTTAATCTTAACACTCTCATTTAACTCTCGTCTCTTTTCACGCACTCTACCTCTTCCAATTCTTCTTATGGGCAACGAAACTAAAGAGCTTCCATCTATACTTGTTCCATGCGCTTCAATCTTGGTTCTATTGTCTTGCTCGCCAAACAAATATACCTCTCCCTTTCTTCTCACCTCCACAAACAAAGTCGGTAAAGACAAAATGGGTTCGTCGCCAACGAATTTGCCTCTTTATCCCTTCTATTGTTCTTTAACTTCTGAAGCTGATTAAATTCAATTCAAAATGGAGTTTATTGGATTTAATTGAAAATGTACACTAGCTTTTAGGGTTTATTGAATTTAAATTTGAAGGATGTTAAAGTTGTTGATTAGTTTTATGGATTTGAATTTTGCATTTAAGGTTCTAACTTGTGGTTTGTTGAATAATTCAGGATTTTCTTAATTTCTTAGCATATCCCATATTACTTTCCAATGTATTTTTGTATTGGAGCTATGAGTAGAAGAATAAATTATGCATGTACAAGAGCTCGTTGCTGGTTCAATTGGAGGGGGGACTTTAAAGCATAAAAATGGGAAGACACATATTACGTGAAAGAGAAACAAGCGTAAATAGGAAAGAAATGAGCGTCACATAGAGTGCATTACAAGTGAAATCAAACCTGAATTGTGTATTTAATCTAAAGTCTGATATTTAAACCTCTCATCGTTCATTTTAAAATATTCTCCTTTGAACATCCCCAATGCATATAACTTACTTCAAATTTATACCGAAGTCAAACAGAGGCTCGGCATAGGCTCATATCTCGGTGGATTATGTCTTGCCCACGTCTCTTTGCATCGAATTTACACCAAAGTATGGTTCTAATAGATAGTGAACTCAATATTCCTTCGATCTTAAAAGATTGATGCTAGAAGATCATAGACCAAACCTTCTCTTATTACTAAATTGACACTTTCTTTATTAACAATAAATGTACTTTTTTTATATAAATTAAATGTATTTTCCATCTAGACATTATCATTGAGATGTAAATCACCAAAATTACCCACTATAAAGATAGTATTTGGTTAAAAAAAAAACATAAAGTTAGTAATTTCTTTTATAAGTCAAACAAATATAAAGTTGACATTTAGTTTTTTATTTTATTTCATGATGGGGTGCTCATAGCACATAATTAATCGAAATGTAATTAATAGAATATAATACATCGACCAGGATTTAGATGCTAACCAAAAAAATTTAACCGCCTTGGATATAACATGAACAACCTTGTTTAAATGTCTCCGAACGTATTCAACATTAGAGTTAATTTAAAAATAAGAAAAGACAAATTTACAACTCTGAATAATATCACCAAATTATATTGTATCTTTCCTACCTGAGCAAAATTCATCTCTTATAGACTTTAAAATAATTTCAAATTCAACATCACCTAAATTAAGCTTACCAACCCAATTAAACGCTGACAATAAATCAAGAACTTCTCCGATAAGGACCCTCACATTTAGGAGCAAAACAATGGAATTGGATCCTTGGCATCCCCATATCCCTACAACCATCTTTGCCGCTTATCTCTCTCAACTATTAGATTAAATAAAGGGATCATATGTCAATTGGAAAAATAAAACAATGTGTTGCCATTTAATTTGTGTAAACATTGATCTTGAGTGTCTAATCTTCAAAACCGAAGAGCATAGCTTGTGAGAAACCCACGTCGGTACCGACATGACAGTGCTACATTGTGGCTGATCACAAAAGATGATAAGCTAAAACACGTAAATGCGAAATATCAATAATTTCAGTAGTACAAGGCATGTAGCACTTCTCGCAAAATAATCACTATGCTTATCTAGTCTCCAAGTCTATTTGTTTTCAATTACACCGAGAGTTAGTGATGCGTTCATGATCTTGAGAACATCAAATTCATTAAATAAATATGAAATGAGTAGAGTATCCCACACTTCCTCGGTCGGACTTATGATATTTCTAACATGCCAAAGATCTAGGAACAAATCATGAGAAAGTGACTTTAAAGAAGTACCATCGCCTAACCATCTCACATTCCTTAAGGGAATATATTGTCACTTTACAATACACCAATTACTACCTTCCTTAATAGGAAACTTATAAGAGTACATACTCGTCAAAACAAAATGTGGATTGTGACCAACTTCGGCATCTAAAAAATCAACATTGAAAGAGTATTTAGCCTTGAACAATCGAGCAATAATGTCGTGGGATAAGTCAAAACACGCCAACTATGTTTACCGAAACAAACATACATCACCACCTAACTTATAATTGGTTATGTTAAGCAAATTGGATTATGTCTTTAATAGATTGCACCAGATCGTAGGAGCAAGAATAACAACATGAAGCGTGTCATCACAATACTTCACTATAAATAGGGATCATGCCCTAGGTAAGATCAACCTCACTTTGATACTCACTTGCCTATATGATATAACGTATTCTATACACCCGTTCGAAGAAGGGCACAGCTAGTTGTTGCGATCATAAAATTTTAATGTAAACCATAATTTTTAATAATTCTAAGAAGAGTGTTGTGGACTCTCACTTTAATATTGACTCTTCAAGTCTCACACTTTAAAAAAAGAGCTTTCAAACAAGTTTCATATAATAAAAAAAAAAGTAAATTATCAAATTAGTCTCTATATTTATAAACAATTCTTAAATTAATCTCCAACTTCAGTAATATTTCAAACTAATCCTTATATTTGTGAAAACTAGTCATGTGATAAAAGTTTGTTAACGAGTGTGTTAGATAAAATGTTATAAGGGGAGTATGAGAGAGTGGTAATAGCTAGTTTCGCCAGGATGTTATCGTTAAGAAGGAGGTTGTCACTGTCAGGCTTGTTATTATACCACCGTCGCACTGATCAGCCATCGGTGTGTTGGCAGCAACCGCAACAGAATTCATCATCAATATCATGGATGGTTCTGATTCAGAATCGTGAGAAGTGGGAAGGAAGAGGAAGAGGAAGAGGAAGAGATGATGATTACGAGCAGTTGTGAACTGCCCACGTAACGTTGCTCCAAAAACATGTCCCTCCTATTCTCCATTTCGGGTCTCTTTCAGGCACTCAATCTTTGTCCATCCTGCAAAACAGCCTTCTATTTCCTCCCTTACAAACTCTCTCCTCTCCACGGTTCTTTCATTGAGGTTGCCAGACTCCCTAACTCTAACCCTACTCCTAAACAGATTTGTAAGTCCCTAGACTCCTTTGTCGTTGGTCAGGATCAAGCTAAAAAGCTGCTTTCTGTCGCTGTTTACAACCATTATAATAGGATACGCTCTGCCCAAGACTATGACAATGATGATTCTGTTCACTTAGACAAAACCAATGTCATGCTCATTGGTCCTACTGGCTCAGGTTTATATCATCATCATTCTCAATTCATTGCTTTGCAACAACATTCACTTTATTCATATTCATCATTACAGGGAAGACCTTGCTTGCTAAAACATTTGCCCGTATTGTCAATGTACCCTTTACTATGGCCGATGCTACAACCTTCACCCAGGCTGGTTATGTCAGACAAGACGTTCACTCCATTTTATATAACCTTCTTCAAGTATGCCCAGCCCTCTCTCACTATCTCTCTTTTCTCAACTTTCATCGTCTGCTTTCTAACACCACCGTCTTTTTTTAAGGAAGCTGATTTCGATGTGGAACTAGCTCAGCGAGGGATTGTCTATATTGATGAAATTGATAAGATCACTAAGGTTTCACATTTCACTTCACTTATTGCTATACTGTTTTTTTTAGTAATCTTAGTGTAAAATGTTAATATTGACTTTTATTTTGCAGTCCGAGAGTCTAAGCAGTGGAAGAGATGTGTCCGGGGAAGGTGTTCAGCATGCCTTACTCAAAATGTTGGAAAGCACCGTAGGTCAATTTTATTATTAACATTATGTTATACTCATGAATCTATATGTACCTGCTCTCAAAAAACGTACTTGTATAAAAAAAAAATTATGAGTAAGGTAGGGCACGTTGATTATCAATTATTTGAAGTTATGGTATGCAAATATACAATACTAGGAAAAGTGTTTGTCATAATCTACCTAATTAAAAAATGTATCATTCTTTAACATACCATCCCAAACAAATTATAAGAAGTAATATTTACAAAATTCAGATGTTGACAGCTTGAGAAAATGGTTAGCAATTGAATGAAGCCACTCTCTGCCTTTGTTTTTACCATATTATAACTCGTGACATAAGGATTGCAAATTTTGAGGGAACTTTTTGGAATTTCATTGGTACAGTTTTAAAGAATTTAGAATGTTAAATTATGTTTTCCTTGTTCCACTTCTACATGTTATTCTTATTTCTTGTTATTTGAAAGGGATCTTCTCCTTTCATAGGTTGTGAGTGTAGCTGATAAAGGAGCTGGCAAACTTCATTCTGGTGAGAACATCTTGGTATGTTAGAAACACCATAGTTTTCATTAGTCCCAGCATTCTATTATTGATTTGCATAGGGGAAAGCGCCACAATTTTTGTGGTTAAAATTTCATAATTGAACATAATAATCTTACAGGAAGAGAATGAGATTGGTTTTAAAGGATAAATGGAAGTTTTTGATTTTCTGAACATCATTGCTTCTCTCATTCTTATGATTTATTCCGTGCTGTAGTTGATAAGCTTGAAGAACCTTCCTATCTATGAAACAAAAGATGAAAATTTGATCCTTTTTTCTATATCGAGCATTATGACATACTTAAAATGCTTTAAGTGGCCTTCTTTCTAACTGGTTGGCCGCATGTTGAAATCTCCCTGATGCTTATGATTTTTTTCATCATTTTCGTTAGTTAGGGTAGAGATTAGAATATGAATAGTCAATGCACATTTCCCTTCTCCAGCCTGGTGAAGCCTGGAAGTTTGCCATTTTTATTGTATTTTCCTCTTTGGTTCATGTCTCATAACCTTGCTTAATTTTTGACAGATAGATACAAAAAATATTCTTTTTATATGTGGAGGGGCCTTTGTTAATTTGGAGAAGACCATCTCCGAGAGGTGAGGCCATCTTCTATCACTCTACGACTCTATCGCATATTAGCCTTGAATTTGGGAAGTTTGATTGAAATATATTCCTTTTTCAGGCTGCAAGATTCGTCCATTTGCTTTGGAGTCCCAGTTCGTGAAAATGTGAGAGCTTGTGGATTCACTGATTCTGCTGTAACATCGTCACTTCTGGAGAATGTGAGAACTAAAGACTCAAATAGAATGTTTGCATTTCTTTAGTTTTGCTGCTTTCTGGGAGTAGGGGATCACTATGGATCATTTGTTGGGTTTGATTTAGTTTAATTTTCCTTGATTTGTTAGTTTAAGGTGTTAGTTATCTCTGTCTCTTTTTATTTACTGCAGGGTTTCTTGTTTGAATCCCTTTCATAATCTCCATTTTTTCGAGACTCAATTATTATAAAATAAGTTCTTCAAGTAGCTAATGCAGTGGTTTTAAAGAATCACAGGTAGAATGTGGCGATCTAATTGCACATGGCCTTATACCAGAATTTGTGGGCCGTTTTCCCATTTTAGCTGGATTGTCTGCTTTGAAAGAGGACAAACTTTTTCAGGTATATATCATATATTTGTGTCAAATGCATATCAAGTTCAGCTATGTATTCTGTGCTGAGACACATGCTGACCAGATTATAGTTTAAACTTTAAATATGAGTGAATGCTGTTATGTATGTACACACAATAAGCATTGTATAATCGATGTTCATTTTCATATCATTATAGGCTCCCTGTTTTAGTCTTATTTCATTTCTTGGTTGAATTCAAAACAAGATGGTATGGCTGAGACATTTTGTGTGTGCACCAAGTTAATTTTTTATTACGACCTACAACCAAGATATTAAGCCGATGGATGGACTCCTCTAGAATCCAGAAACATAACCCCTAAACCAGAGTTCGTATCAGAGCTTATTTTCCACGACCACCGTGCCGGAATGCGTCTCCTGTGCCGGAGCACCTATCTGCGGCCAATTGCTTAAGAAGGTTCGAAAATATCTCTATTTATTCTTCTCGCTCTGATTGAGTGTTTATCTTTCAAGTAACTTTAGTTTCAAACATCCTTCATTTGCTCGTCGTTATTTGAGGTTGTTAGGAGAAAATGGATTGCACCTGAAATAGTATATTTTAATATTTTTGTGTTTGCTGTGTAAAGAAATTCAAGTTTGTAGCATTCTCAAGAGATGTGGCATTAGTTGATTTTATTGAATTTGAGTCCTTTACCTTTGTTTTTGTGATCTGAGATCATACTAGAAAGTAGAACCATCAAGTATTATATGACGTGAATAAGTTATATTAGCCACTGGCTAGTATACTTATAAAATCCTTGAATGTTTCTTTTATAATTTTCATCATTTTGATACTTCTTAGTTGCAGCTAAAAAATATGCTTTGTTCAAGGGGAAAAGAGAACTTTGATCCTTGTGTCTTTAGATAGTGCTTTTATGTGTTTTAGACGTAATTTCATGTTATTGCACACTGAACTCTGACAAGCTTTTATGCCTCTTGCCTGCATAATTTGTATGATAAGCTTTCTTTGGAGAATTCATATTTTGTAGAGAATGCCTCCCAACACAGAAGTGAGACTTAGATCCAAAGGTATTGATTGTGGAACAACTTGGCCTTTTGGTGTGATTCACATTTGGCAAAGGGAACTCAACTCAGAAAAAGTGGTCATTGAATCAGATGCAATTATGAAAAAGTTGTTGTTCTGCATTCATGGATCCACTACTGATTTTTAAGAATGTGGAATATGTTCTAGTAAATACGGCAACCACTATGGGTTTCCATAAAGTTATTATTCCCCTCTTCATGTTTTAATTGTGAAGATATCTAGATAGATTCAGTTTCTTTAGCAGGTCCATGTGTATGCTTTATGTATTTTAGATAGCGTGATTTGTTAATGATACTAAGGGCTAAATGATTTTAGGACAAAACTTTGTTTGAAAACTTTTACAGTGCCCTTTTTTTTATCATGATATGCCAGACTTGTGCATTCTACAAATTGGCTATAATGTTCGTACTATAAGTGTGTGAACTCATGATCCTGCACTTGCATGCTCCTTTGTCATTAAGCACATCAACAAATTGGTTAAATATTTTATTTGTTTAAGAGACCTGAAGCTAATGTTAAAGACCTCCAAGTGCTAGTTTACCATTTCAAGAACACACTTAGCTAGACCTCAAAATGTTTTATTCTTTTATATCTGAAATTCTGAATGCTTGTTGAAGTGGGCGTTATATCTTGTTGAAATATCATAGTTGATATGTGATAACAGAAAGGTAACCTCCTACACTGACTACTGTCTTATAACTTCGGGGAGGTTGCACAAACTTGCCTACAAACCATATTTTTGCTCTAAATCCCACAATGAGTTTTACTGGTAAGACAATATTGTTGTCATGATCAAGATCTATAGTTTCTTCCTTCTATTTCTAAATTGGTTTCAAACGCGTCTTTCGAAGAAATATTTGAAGCTTAGGTCTTGATTAAAAGCTGACCAAGTAACGGTACTCAGAACAAGTAGTATGTTTGCTTGCCATTGATTGTGTAAAAGTGGTGGGAACCACGACTCTGAGTCGCTGAGATAAAGAGAGCCAAATAGAGACAGTATCAAGAAAATCTAATGAATCGGAAAAAATGAGGAACATCGTCATTCACAAAATGCTGTCCATTTTCTAATATTTACTTTTAGGTATTGGAGTAAAATTTTATCTACTAAGCAAGTGATTTTAATTTGGTGTCCATATTGAAGTAAATTTTTTAATTTGCTGTCCATATTTAACTTGCTGAAACTTTGCAAATCACGAATGAGTCGACGTATTTGGATTGAAAAATGCAGGATTAAGTTATGAAATATAAGTTAATTGAATACATACTGTACTCTTTTTTTTTTTTTATGAATTTTCTCCTTGACCATAAATTTGAACACGGATTGTTAAGATGGAATTATTCTTTATAAATTATTTAGAAGATATTTGATTCTTCATATGATTATCTTTTTGATGACCAAAACTCAAAAGTGAAACAAAATGCTTATATTTTTTCTCTATGCATTGGATCATGACTCGAGTATGTTGACTGCATAAAACAGTTGGTTGATCTAATTTCTTAATGATGATCAAATTGACAAGAATATGCAAACAACCAGAGTACAAAGTTAAAAACTGGAATTTTTTTATTTTTTTTAGGGAAAAAACCTTAAAATCTTTTAATCTGTAGATAAAAAATCAAAAAAATACTGCATTAACCCAGTTTGATATTCACGCCTTAGGCATGAACATTTTCGGATTTTCCTATCAGTATACAGCCTGATCGACAATACACTTTTCGAAATGAAGAAACAATATACACAAATTAGTGAAGAAAAACATTTAGTAATTATGTTTCACTCGGATACTAATTGTAAATATTCATTTTTTTTTAACAATGGAGGGGCAGGGACGAAACCCATAAAAAAAAATTACCAACCAATCAAGGGAATAAAACATCGTCTAATCTTAAAAAAAAAAAAAATCGTCTAATCAATGACTAATTAGTTTTATTTTGCTGGAAAAATGACGAACTAATTTGACTTGACCAAGACTCATATAACATCAAACTACAACCTACACTAGACCCAATGTCAAAGCATTCACATAACTAGTTAATGGTACATGTGTGTTGAATCTTCACTTTTCACTTTATTTGAATTAAGCGTCGAATCCTTTACAATGGTCGTTCTTCCAATCTTATTAGTCTTCTTTCATTCGATAAAAATATTAGTGACAATTAACTAATCTACATTTAGCTCCACTTCATTAAAAATACAAAAACCAAAATATATCGAATAATATGATGCATAACATTGGAAAAAGGAAAAACGTAGTTACAAGCTAATTGCACCAGCTATGAGTATGACGATGATTCGAGATAGGAGTAGAATCGTCCTCACAGTCATGATGGACACATCAATTCCTCGAGGCAATGCATATTTTGGAGGCCGAAACAAAGGTGTGTGTGGTTTCATTAGGGGATGTTCAAAAGAATTGGTTAACCTCAACTTTTATTTACATGATGCCCGCTATTGAATAAGAGAATGGATTCCCTTCAGAGTGTTTCTAATCAGTTTTCTACGATGTAGCAATCTACATCATTAAACACGTCATCTCTCATAACTTCAACATTTAAATTTTCATGCATTTAAACGGAAAAGGTATTGATTGTGGTGTTATGGGAACACATGGTCTTACCACCGAGGTTGTGGTAGTGAAGGTGGACTACGTTTATTCTGCGGTGGGGGTTGGTTCACAGGTACCACCTTTGTAACTTCATGGTATACTCACGGATTGACAAATTCCTATTTAAAAGGTTGTAACTTCTTAATCACAGGTACCACCTTTTACTCGTTGTTGTCAATTAGGTGGTTTGTGGACATTTGTTGCTCTCTACGGTGCTTTCAGATTGATAGCTTTTATATTATGTCAATTTGAACTTGCTCGATTTATTTAATTGCGCTCTTATAATGCAATCACATTTTCTGGTTCAATTGATGTTTTTGTTTATGTATTCATAATTTATCCACTAGGTTAGCCTAGTTTTGGTGTAACAGCTGTATTTTGTTTCATTATCTTTTTTCAAGGGTTTCATAACTGGACATTAAACTCATTTCATACGATGAGAGTTGCTGGTGTATTGGGCGCGGCCCTACTATGCACTATTCACGGTGCTACCATAAGAAATACGTTATTTGAAGATGATGACGTAAGTACATTTCATGCTTTTAACCCATCAAACAGAATAAACTTATTCAACGGTCACCGCTAACCGTTTTTGGCCCCAAATCTTTGGGGTGGTCTTTTTCAACTACGACGGTTTTATATTGTGAGAAATTAAATTGACGGTTTTATATTGTGAGAAATTAAATTGAATCTAAAGTGTTTTTTGAAAAACTTTTTGTGAAGGATCATTTAGGTCATCACTTAAAAAAGAAAAAAAAAGAAAGAGATAAAGAGAAAGAGAAAATAGCAATCATAATAAATTTGGGTGTAAGCAAGTAAGTAGGGTTTATAAAACGAAACGAAACGAAACGAAAAGAAAAGGGTTCGACACTTGAGAGTGAGTTTAGAGAAAGACGCATTTGGCTTGATCGATTCCGCCGCATCGATTTAGGGTTCGTTTCTATCTCTCTTCTCCGATTTTATAATTCAATACAATCGATTCATATCTTTGTTAATTTTGATTATTTTCAATTGAATTCAATCCCTAGCATTGGACTCGACTCACTCATTACCATACAGTGTTGTTCGCTGCTTCTGCAAATATGGCGAACTTAGCTTTGCCTGGTATTCTTGAAAAGGTACACTTTCTCTCTCTCTCTCTCTCTCTCTCTCTCTCTCTCTCTCTCTCTCTTTTTCTTTTAACACTATTTTTTTTTTGTGTGTTGATATTAATTAATTAGGTTTATTTGTGACAGATGACTGGGAAGGATAAAGATTACAGATATATGGCAACATCTGATTTGCTTAATGAATTGACCAAACCAACTTTTAGGGCTGATGCTGATCTCGAACTTAAATTGAAAAATATAATCATTCAACAGCTTGATGATGCTGCTGGTGATGTTTCTGGTCTTGCTGTTAAATGTCTTGCTCCATTAGTTAGGAAGATGAATGAGTCTAGGGTTGTTGAAATGACCAGTCAACTATGTGACAAAATACTTAATGGCAAGGATCAGCATCGCGACACTGCTAGCATTGCTTTGAAGACTGTTGTTGCTGAAGTTTCTACCCAATCCCTTGCACAGTCCATTCTTTCCATTCTATCTCCACAATTGATCAAAGGAATTACTGCCAAAGTAACTAACTAACTCCCTTCTCATTTATCTACTTTTGCTTTCTTTTCTTTCTTTCTTTCTTTCTTTCTTTCGCATGCTTAACACTCTTGTTCTTTTCACAGGATATGACCACAGAGATTAAATGTGAATGTCTCGATATTTTATGTGACGTCCTTCATAAATTTGGGAATCTAATGGCACCTGATCATGACCTATTGTTAAATTCCCTGCTTTCTCAGTTGAATTCTAACCAAGCTACGGTTCGTAAGAAGTCTGTTGCATGCCTTGGTAAGACATATTTTAATTTGCTGGCTTCTGTTTTTCCTCATGAGCGGGGAGTTGATGTTACTTTCCGCAGTTTGAGTTTTCTCAATTATTTTCCCTTCATCTTGGTTAAATACCCTATCGTTGGAGTTTTTTGTTGCGTCTGAGGCAACTTTGATTCAGTAACTGGAAGATAGATTTGTGTTTCAAGTTTCAACGAGCCTCTGATTAAAGTTATTTTCAATGAGTTTGACACTATTAATTGATTTTCCCAAATGAGTTTGAAATGATGAGATTGTGTTCAAATGTTTTTACTCTAAATGAAACTTCGTCGTAAAACTTGTGTTGATTTTTTAGCTAATTCAGAAGACTTTTCATCGCTTCTAGTAAAGTCAATATTTGAGAGGAGGTGAGGCACTCTCCAAGTTGTTGTGTGATGAGTATTTGATAATTATGATTCTGAATAAAGTTGATTTTGTATAATCAATTTGGCCAAATTTAAGTTTTAAATGAAGTGGTTTATGTTTGATTATTTTGTACTGTAGAGTTAAAACCTAGCATAGATGTTTTAACCTAACATGAAAGACGAATGATATTTGTAAGGACAAGGTTGGGAGTCAGTTATTTTGATCTCAATCAACCAAACATGTATCGTTTTACTAAATGATGTTTGGTATCAACCCTGGAGTGGCCTCTTTTATTTTGGTCAAAAATGTTATTGTCAATTAATGCAAAACTGTTAACATGTTTTTCTTCTTGTCAGCATCTCTTTCTTCAAGTTTGTCAGATGATTTGCTGGCAAAGGCAACAGTTGAAATTGTTACCAAATTGAAAAATAAAGCTGCCAAGTCTGATATGACTCGTACAAATATACAAATGATTGGCGCTATAAGGTTAGCAATATCTTTCACATTATTTTCTCCCTCTTGCTTCAGTCTCTATTTTATGTTGAAAATAGTGTTATCACTAGCAGATAGTGGAAGTGGTTAAAAACCAAAAAGCCACCATGTCATATATAGCGGACACGGACAGCATTACTGCACTACATAGGCAAACAGTGGAAGTCACATTATGGTTGAAATAAATCAGTGCCATTTATAAATTTTAATCTTCTGTATACAAATAAAAAATTAGCTGCATGATAAATATAAACTGTATTAAATGGTGACATAACATCACTAACATTATAACACCTCGTGGTATGGCGTTGTCTTCCCCCACAGCCACTATTTAACAACACTGGTTTAAAATAGAACGTTTGTAGTAACAGATTTGAGCTATCTGGTGTTACAGTCGAGCAGTTGGCTACCGATTTGGACCCCATCTTGGAGATACAGTTCCAGTCCTTATTAACTATTGTACTACTGCCTCAGAAAATGATGAAGAGCTTCGTGAGTACAGTCTGCAGGTGCCATATTTGTTTATTATCCATATTTTTATACTATGAAATGTTTGTATGTATATTTATGGTACACTATTAGTTATATATTCAATAATGTCGAAATTTTGCTGTAGGCTCTAGAAAGCTTTCTCCTAAGGTGTCCTAGGGACATTTCGGTGTATTGTGATGAAATTCTTCACCTGGCATTGACATATCTGAGTTATGACCCAAACTTTACTGACAACATGGAGGAGGATACAGATGATGAAGGTCATGAAGAGGAGGATGATGAGTATGTGTCTATGTGCCTATTTGGTTCAGTTGGTTACATGTATGGTATTTATATTTGCACAATATTCTTCTTGTTAATCATGTCATATATCAAATATTATTTTCCAGAGAGAGTGCAAATGAATATACAGATGATGAAGATGCCAGCTGGAAAGTGCGCAGAGCAGCAGCTAAATGCTTAGCCGCATTGATCGTTTCTCGTCCTGAGATGCTTTCAAAGCTGTATGATGAGGTAACTTTGCTTTCACTTATTCATAATTTTGTGTAATTTTTTAATAAACTATTGTTCTCTTTATTTTTCTGAAATTTTGCTATTCTTGCATCATGATATCCTTCTGGGCTGTGAGTAAACATTTGGTATACTAGATTTGTTTGATCAGGAATTTTTGTATCCACATGTTCTTCCAATAAAATTTCTTTTATCTCAAAGAAACTGTATAATTTTTAGTTAAATGACTGCATATCCTTCGACTTCCTGCTTTACAGGCTTGTCCAAAACTGATTGACAGATTTAAAGAGAGAGAAGAAAATGTCAAGGTAGGTCAGAATAAGTCTTTTATTGATTGGTTGTCTTTTAAGACCCATGGTTGTTTATCTGACATGCTTATGTTGCAGATGGATGTATTTAATACTTTCATTGAGCTCTTACGTCAAACTGGAAATGTCACAAAAGGACAGACTGATGCAAATGAAACGAGGCTAGTAGCTTTTGTTTTTCCTAACCTGGAAGTACATTGTATCTAATTTTATTTTATTTATTCATGCTTTCTAGTTTAATTATTTGTACCCTTCTCGGTATATTTAAATCTTAAGATGCACTGTCAAATAATACTTTTATACAACTGTAAAATATATAAAATGGTTGTGTAGAAGATATCAAGATATACGAATATCCACCATTTATTGTTAAGATCGAATTTTTTATTGTTGAGTGTGTCACTCCTTAATTTAAGTAGTTGACAGTATGCATTTCTCCTATAAAAGGAGTGTTCTTCCTATGAAATAAACATTCAGTTTTGTCACTCATTCCAAGAGGATGTTTTCTAGAAGAACCAGTAGCGCCCTTGAGATCTGTAACCTATGTCATTTGTTATCTTAGAGAACTTCTGTTACGACTGGTATCTATGACTTCATTACTGTTTTTAAAGATATAGCACGATACAAAACTGAACATTGTTCCTTAGGGTAAAGTTACAAAAGAATACCCATTTTTGCATTAATAATTTAGCCACAGTTCCGTATATGTATGAATATGCATCCAAATTCTAAATTACCCATTTTTGCATTAATAGTTTTGTTAATAAGCTTTGTCAAGAGCGATATGATTATTCAATGTGGCAGTCACTTCAAGTTTTCCTTTAGTTAATCCCAGTTTTTACAATGTGTGGCACAAATTAACTGTCTTAACATTGACATTCAATGCAGTCCTAAATGGTTGTTGAAGCAAGAACTGTCAAAGATTGTCAAATCCATCAATAGGCAGTTGCGTGAGAAATCTATCAAAACAAAGGTAGTGGGTCTTTAAAAGTTGATATCCATTAAAGTCTCAAGGTTTTGATCATAGTTGTCTATGCAGGTTGGTGCCTTTTCTGTTTTGAAAGAACTTGTGGTTGTTTTGCCTAACTGTCTTGCTGACCACATCGGGTCACTCATTCCTGGAATTGAAAAGGCATTAAATGTAAGCAATATTCGAAAGATTTTTTTTCTTTCTTCAGTCACGCGGTTTCTCCTATTGCTCTTTATTTTGTCATTATTTTGCTTTTCAGGACAAATCATCTACCTCAAATTTGAAGATCGAAGCCCTGATATTTACACGATTGGTATTATCTTCGCATTCTCCTGATGTTTTCCATCCTTATATCAAGGTAACAGCATAAGGATTTGTTTGATTTATTTACTCTTCAAATTGGTTTCACCACTTGTATTTTAGGGGAAATCATAGTGCCTAAACGGATGCAATATACTATGAGGATACATGTTATAAGTTATTAAGAAATTCAACCCACTTGGGTTGGCCGGGTGCTGTTGGATTGGGACCTTGGAGTGTGCTCCTCTCAAGGTCTCAGGCTCGATTTTCCCCGGTGCCAATTCGGTGTGCTAGTTTGGCTTCTTAAAAAAAAAGTTATTAAGAAATTCTTAATTTGTTATCAGCTTTTTTATTTTGTTGTTCATTGTTCATGGTTCACTTCTTTTTCTATTTATGTCACTTAATTTCTATGGAATAAAATATTATAGTTTCTAAAAGCGCTGTTTTTTACTCAATAGACAATAGTTCAAGCTTTTGGTTTAATTGTTTTTCTGATCTGTGCTTTGCCACAACTACAATTTTTTCAGCGTTAAACGCTATGGTCGTTTACTTACTGTGAATAGATACATCAGGCAGTTGTAAGTACTGTCTTTCCCTGCATTCTATGTTGTGTGGGCTTCATGCGAGAGTTTGTGTCTTTTATGAAATCGATTCCTCGGTTTCCACAGCAAAATCCTTTACTTACACTTGTTCTTTGACACACACTATTGGTTTAGATTTGTTTGTTAAATTCTTAAATAGAAGGAATGTTTTGGCAGTCAATGTGGACAATAATGGCAGTATTTAATAATTGTATTTGTTTCTGGTTTTAGGCTCTTTCTGCTCCTGTGCTATCAGCTGTTGGTGACCGATATTATAAGGTCACAGCAGAGGCCTTGAGGGTGTGTGGAGAACTTGTTAGTGTTGTGCGACCTAACATTGAGGTGTGTTTGTATATCCTCTTCGGACTGTGAAATAATGGTATACCTGCTTCTAAGTTCTAACAATCAGAATGGTATTGTTGTTTAGGGGTCTGGTTTTGATTTCAGACCATACGTCCATCCCATATATAATGGCATTATGTCACGCTTAATAAACCAAGATCAGGACCAGGTTAGTAGTTTATTTTCTAGAATGACTCATTTAATGTTTTTATCATGCTTAATTAACTTTTTCCTCTCCAGGAGGTCAAGGAATGTGCCATCTCCTGCATGGGCCTCATTGTGTCAACATTTGGCGACCATCTAAATGCCGAATTACCTGCATGCCTTCCTGTGCTTGTTGATAGGATGGGAAATGAGATAACCCGACTTACAGCTGTCAAGGTTAACCCGTTGTACTTTGTAATTTAAAATTCTATAAACAGCTTTGACTAGCAACTTCTGATGCAGAATGTAAATGGTAAGAAAAGGCTATAGGCTATTATTAGGAAAGTCGCTAGATCTAAAAATTAGAGTTCATCTGAAATATTAGAATGGCATCTGTGCATGATTTCCTTTGCTGGTTGCCACTCCCTTCTTAACAAGATCCAGTGTTGGGGTGTTCGAAATCTAAACTAACTGTTTAGATAGAGAGGTTCAGTGATTTGAGATAGAATGGAAGAGAAGGTATGGTGTTATTGAAGAGATCTTTCTTAGCCTTGGACTGTATGTACCATGTACCCAGGTTAGGAATAGAAATAATTAATACAAACTGTTCCTCTCAAAATCTAAACAAAATGATTAGATACTGGTTTGGAGAATTGAGATAGATTGAAAAAGAAGATATGGTGTTATTGAAGAGATTTTCCTAACCCTTGATAAGTGTCTACCCAGGTTAGGAAACGAAAGGATGAATACAAGCTTTAACTTTCTTGATTAAGGGAGCCTCAGATCTCTCCTTCCAAAACCAATCTCCCATTAAACAAAATACCCATAATCTTCTCTCTAACTAAATCTCCCTTACTAACACAGACAAACTAAGTGGTTAGGTTCAGTTCCCAAATTTTAGGATTTCGCTTCTACGTTTTTATATAGTTGAGGGGATTTTTAAAGCTGGCCATCCCTCCCTTTTATTGATTTATATAAAATCATTTTCTTTCAAAGTATTTCCTCACCAACCTATTTTGTTTGTCTTAACGATACTTGTTACCGAAATGTTTGCCACAACTGTTTTGTCATAAGCAATTCACGAAGTGCATAGTGAACTAACAATATGTTAAATATATCTCAATTCTTTTTGCACACAATATTCATTGATTAACCTACTGCTCCAGTGTTGTTGACTATTTATTACTCTGCTTGAAGCAGGAGTCAGAAAAGGGACTAAAAACACTAAAAAAACTAACTTAAGAAGTTAGCAATTAATCATAGGTTTTTGGCTCTGCCTGATGCTACCATTGAATCTTCACGAGATATTTTATGCTGCTTTACAATTTTGCCATTATTCCCTAAACTAAGTTAAGCTGTGATGATCCAATTAAGAGTTAAATAAGTCTATCACTGTATTGGTTAAATCAGTCTGTTATAAATTTTATTATGTACCTAAATACCTAAAATTAAATTGGGGATTGAACTTCCAATCCAAAGGGCTGTATGTTGGTATGCATTATTTGAGAAAGGTATTGTGCTATATTTGTTGTGCTCCTAGATGATGACCAGAAAACTATTTAGCTCGAGTGGCAGTTGTCTTTACTATCTGTATTTCTTATGCAGGCATTTGCTGTTATTGCTACGTCTCCACTTCGGGTAGATCTATCATGTGTTCTAGAGCAGGTTGTAGCAGAGTTGACTGCGTTCCTACGAAAAGTATGCAACTCTTCTCACAATAAGCTGCTAATTATCTTGTAGTATTTTATTGACATTTCTTGTTGTACTTGCATTTGCTTTTGAAGTCAAATTTCTTAGAGTTTCCCACCATAAGGATTGGAAAATTGAGATTTGCTCTTGTTGTTTGCAAACAGGCTAACCGCGCACTAAGGCAGGCAACCTTGGGAACCTTGAATTCACTCATTGTTGCTTATGGTGATAAGATTGGTTTATCTGCCTATGAAGTTATCATTGTTGAACTGTCGGGACTAATTAGGTTTGTCTTACAAATCTAGTATATGTACATCTACACCAGTGTTGTGGATTGATTGACCCAGATTTATTTCTCTTATTTTTGCTGTTTGTATTATAGTGATTCTGACTTGCATATGACGGCTCTTGCCTTGGAACTATGCTGCACACTAATGGGCGACGAAAGGTCAAGCCAAAGCGTTGCTTTGGCTGTTAGAAACAAAGTTCTTCCCCAAGCTCTAACATTAATTAGAAGCTCATTGCTGCAGGGGCAAGCACTTTTGGTAAGTTTATGCTTGTGACTTGTTGATTATTTTAGATTGGATAGTGATATGGCTTGAAAATTGTGAGTCAGTGGTGGGCATCTCTCACCGTACAAATAAGTTGTGTACGGTGTATATTGGGTTTCTCATTGGGTAGTGATATGGCTTGGAAAGTGTTTATTACTAGCGAGTATCTCACAATGTTGAAATTTTGGCCTAACTCATCCTTACAAAACCGGCTTGTAAGGTGAGGATTGCCTCCTCTCAAGAGTCTTATATATCCGATGTGGGACTTGGGTTTTTCCCAATACACCCCCTCATGCCCAGCACTCTTTGGGCTTGGTGCGTGAATAGGTTTAGGCGGCCCTTGAATTCGACAAGCTCTGATACCATGTTGAAATTGGGGCCTAACTCATCCTTACAAAACCGGCTTGTAAGGTGAGGATGGCCTCCTCTCAAGAGTCTTATCTATCCGATGTGGGACTTGGGTTTTTCCCAATACACAATTTTGTGGGGTTAAGTTAGGTCTAAACCTCAATTATAAGTTGAATAAGCATGACCCATTCTATATATCTATGATATTAAAAGCACTCATGCTCAGATTGTTTTTTTGCTGAATGTGCAGGCTTTACAAAACTTTTTTGCTGCTTTAGTTTATTCTGCAAACACTAGTTTTGATTCTCTGCTGGAGTCACTGCTTGGATGCGCCAAGCCTTCTCCACAGTCTGGTGGCATTGCTAAACAAGCATTGCATTCTATTGCTCAATGTGTGGCTGTTCTTTGCCTTGCCGCCGGTGACCAGAAGTGCACATCTACTGTGAAAATGCTCACTGACATTCTGAAGGATGACAGCAGCCCCAACTCAGTAAGTTCTCCAACACAGTATTTGTGCTTGAATTCAATTTGATCTTAAAGCGTAGAAATGTTGGACTGCTATTAGCTTTACCCCATTGCTTTCAGTTTCACTCCTCTCTTTTTTCCTATGTCTTGCTTTCTGTTTCTGGATCTTCAGAGTATAATAATAAAATTTTAGTAGATCTTCAGAATATATTATGGAACTATGCAATACTGTCACTTTCTCTATCTGAACTAAATGAAATACATCACCACGACAGTTTTCTTTTCAGATTATTTCTTGTTTTTAATGTACTAATCATTATGCTTTTTGTCTTTCAAAGGCTAAGCAGCACCTTGGGCTTCTATGTTTGGGAGAGATTGGTAGAAGGAAGGATCTAAGTGTACATGCACATATAGAAAATGTTGTAATTGAGTCTTTCCAATCTCCTTTTGAAGAGATAAAGTCGGCTGCCTCATACGCCCTTGGTAACATTGCTGTTGGTAATCTTCCCAAGTACTTGCCATTTATCTTGAATCAGATTGATAATCAGCAGAAGAAGCAATATCTCCTGCTTCATTCTTTGAAAGAGGTACGTACCCTGGAACAAAGAGTGTGAGTGTTGTGTATAAATAATATTTGATTATGATGACTTTCTTAGATTGTTCATATATATGCTACTCTCTTGTCCTACCTGGCAGGTAATTGTGAGACAGTCCGTAGATAAAGCAGAGTTCCAAGAGACTAGTGTTGAAAAGATACTTAATTTGCTCTTTAACCACTGTGAAAGTGAGGAAGAGGGGGTGCGCAATGTTGTGGCTGAGTGTCTCGGAAAAATTGCGCTTATTGAACCTGTAAAACTTGTTCCTGCACTCAAGGTATCTGAACTTTATCTTGGTACCCTGTACTATTAGCTTGTGACTTGCATATTTTATATTTGGTGGTTATGTTTGTATATTCTAAATTTTTTATAGGTAAGAACAAGCAGTCCAGCTGCATTTACTCGAGCTACTGTTGTTATAGCTGTGAAGTACTCTATAGTTGAACGTCCAGAGAAGATAGATGAGATCATATACCCTGAAATATCATCATTTCTGATGCTTATAAAGGATAATGACAGGGTGAGTTTTTAATCAACTTACTGAATGTTGATAAAGTAATGTAACAATTTTCTTTGGATGTGGCTTTTCTGAAGTAAGAGTCACTTTATAGGAAAAGTGATTAGTTAACGGTACTGATTAAAATATGCATGCTACAAACATTTTTCCCTCCCTACAAAAATGCATATGTGTAATAATTAATGAAGTTATTTAATTACTAAACATTGATTTCCAAATCAATAGCTATAACTATTTTTTTTTGGATTATTTTTGGCTTATTGGCATTTTGTTTGGTATCAACATATTGTTGCTGATTTTTACTTTGAACATGCAGCATGTTAGGCGAGCTGCTGTCTTGGCTCTGAGCACATTTGCACACAATAAACCAAACCTCATCAAGGGGCTTCTTCCCAATCTGTTGCCTCTTCTTTACGATCAAACAATTGTTAAGGTAACCTGTATTATGACTTTCTGTTTTGTTGAACTCTGTTGATTATACAAAATGACTATAATCGTAACATTTTCTTTTCTTTATGCTATGTACTTTCTGAAGTAATTTTTATGGCTTGATGCGTGATTCTGATTTTTATAATGAATTTTTGACAGCAAGAACTGATAAGGACAGTTGATCTTGGCCCTTTCAAGCATACTGTGGATGATGGGCTTGAATTGAGGAAGGCGGCTTTTGAATGTGTAGATACATTGCTGGATAGCTGTCTTGATCAACTAAACCCCTCGTCATTCATTGTTCCTTATCTTAAATCTGGTTTGGATGGTGAGCCTTGGTTATAATCTTTCTCCCAGCCTGGCTTATTATATTTCTTTTTCATGATTCCCATATTTAATGTTACTTTCAATTTCATATTGCAACTTCTAACGTATTTGCTTTACGTTTAATCTTCACCCATTTGTCCAAGCATTGTGAACTTTATCGTGTTTGTCTGATACTCTACAAGCTTAGTACACCCGATCCTTTTGTATACCAATAGGCCCTGCATACAGCAGAAGCTCTATAGCTCCAGACTGCCTTTTTGTTCCACTAATTTTTTTGAATATGTTATTCTATTATTATTGCTTCTGGACTTGTGTTGATAATCCTACTTTATGCGTGTGTGTGCATGTGACTGTCTTGTCTTGGTACTAATTCTTTCATACTTTGTTCTTTGTATTTCAGATCATTATGATGTTAAAATGCCTTGTCACCTGATTCTTTCGAAACTGGCCGACAAGTGTCCTTCTGCAGTGTTGGCAGGTTTATGTTGCATATGTTGAAGTATTAAGATCTCATTGTATTACATTTCTCTTTTACTAATTTGAAATTTCACCTTTCAGTGTTGGATTCATTGGTGGATCCTCTCCACAAGACTATCAACTTTAAGCCAAAGCAAGATGCAGTCAAGCAAGAAGTAGATCGCAATGAAGACATGATTCGAAGTGCACTCCGAGCTATTGCTTCTTTGAACCGCATAAGGTTGGTATTTTGTGCCTTATGTGAGTCAGCTATTTCGTGTGCACTACTCATCTTTTATTGATGCATGATATAATTACCAAGTGTTTTCTATTTATTGAAAATGCTTTTTTCCTTGCTTGTGTTCATGTTTTACTGAAAAGTGATATCTTTTTTTTTTTGAATTTGTATTATGCAGCGGAGGAGATTGCAGTGCTAAGTTCAAGAGCCTTATGAATGAAATATCAAAAACACAAACTCTTTGGGATAAATATTACTCAATCCGCAATGAATGATGCAAATCCACAGTTTTTAATTTCTCATAGTTCAGGACTGAGTGTTATGACATCATCACCTTCCGTCTGGGGAATGCAACTAGGGATATGGTGATTTTGAAACTCGTTTATACAAGGGTCTGGAAAACTAGTAGTCATTTCTTGTATAGGATGAAAGATTTTGCTTTTTTGGTGTATTTGTATATCTTTTAGCTACATCATCTGATGATCAATTGCTGCCCCCTAACATCCTCGTAGAAAAATTGAATGCCGAACAAAGAAAGTATTAGACATTGATGGGATCCCCGAGATATTTTTCCGTAAAATTTTTCATCTTCTCGAATCATTCATTGTTTGTTTCCGATACATATTACAACTTGCTGTCATTTTCTTTCCCCCTTTTTGTAGTTTACTGATGGGTTTTTTCTTTCCGTTGGGTATATATATAGATAGCGATGGAGAATGCTACAATACACTGTCACATTTTACGAAGCACCTTTATAAAATCCCATCTTTCCTTTTTAAAGCTGTTTTAATAAGTGTGAAGTTTTCCTTTCCGTCGACTGATTCATCACCTAAAGTTTCGTGATGCTGTTGTAAATTCAATAGCACCGTGAATTCTCAGTTTTTTCAACTGCATAAATTGGTCGGCTCATAAACCTAGGGTGTTCTAGAAACAGCTTTTAAAAAAATGTTAATTATTATTGAATTACAAAACTATATGCTAATTAAAACAGCTTTTAAAAAGGAACTACTAGTAGTGAATTTTTAACCACTAGATTATTTGACAAAAAAATTAATAAATTTGTTGTCCTATAAATATCAGGGTCTTTCTACAATTTGTTTTTAAAAATTTAGTTCTTAATTGTTTTTATAGGACTGAAGGTACAATTTTTTTACAGAATAATAATAAAATAGGGATAAATTAAACCGTTTTGTTATAACCCTCGCATTACTCCTATTTTTTTCACGCAAGTTTCTTCCTTTTGATCATGTAATGTAATTGTATATTTTCATTTGCCATAGAAGTAGAAATTTTTCCCTTGAGATGAGGTGGCGTTTATGTTTCTAACCATGGAAAACATGTTCAATTTACAATTTTTATGAATATGGCCCAAGACTATTGTGGAATTGCATTTTTAATTTGAAATATATTTATATTAATATTCATATAATGAGTCCATGTGGATTAAGCTAAATTCAAATTTTTACTTTTTGCAATAATAACTAAATTTAGATCTATTATTTTTTTAATAGTTTCAAGTAAAAAATTGTTTTACACATTTAATTATGATAATATTTTGAGAGGATGATAAATATTTCTTCTACAGCACAAAATTTCAAAAGAAAAATTGTAAAATGGGTGGAACTACGTATGGATAATCAAAGAATGACAAATCTCACAACAACAACAAGGACGAATCAACAGTTTTCCATTCCACCAACACAATTTGAGACGTGTCTATCTTTAATTCAGCTCCTTTTTCTTTTTAAAGAATAAATTGGTTGTTAAAAAAATAACATTAATGTTGAGATCTAGTTGTCATGATAGTTGTAATGGAGCTATGAAATGGATATAAGAAATAATGAAGTAGCTCTTGTTCCTCTGTGTTGAAGAAGAAAATATGTTTGCTGCTGATAGTTGTATGAGTTTTTTTTTTTTTTTTATTTATTTCAGAAACAACTTCTCATATTCAACATGAGTATTACTGACTCATTAATACTTGCAAAAATCATAAACTTAACCGCTCAAAGAAGATCTCAACTATTAGTTCTTCATCTGAGTTCTTGAGAAGATTCTTGAAGTGAATCACATTTCTTTCAGAGCGAATATCAAAACACATATTCTAAACCATTTGTGTAGCGAGTTAAAATTCTGTTTTAACTCACTACAGAATATCTTACTTTCATTCATGCTTTTGGAATTGTTAAAATTCAGTTTTTTGAACCATGACTCGTTATTTAAAGGGTAATTAGTCACTTTAGTCCCTGAATGATAAATGAGTCGTCACTTTAGTCTCTGAATGTAGAGAAATTGCAAAACAGTTCTTGAATGTAGACTCTGTTAGTCAATTTCAAGGACTAAAGTGACTAACGGAGTCTACATTCAGGGATTAAATTGACTAGCGGAGTCTGATTCAAGGATTAAATTGACCAACGGAGTCTACATTTAGAGACTATTTTGCAATTTATTTGCATTCATGGACTAAAGTCACTAATTCCCCTTATTTAAAACCAAAAGTGATGTGACAAATTTTGTATTGACATGGCATAAAGCTTCACCTGGAGAGTTTATGACATGTTAATGAAAAACTTAACATATCGATTTTGGGTTCAATGATTTTAGAACAAAAAGATCAATTTTGTGAATGTGTAACACTAGGAAGTGCAAAAATGGATGTGAATCTTTTAAAAATGATAATGGTCGAGTAACATGCAGAATTTAAAACGATACTCGTTATAAATCTGCTACTGTTGAGAAGCATAGGTTGTAGAACGAAAAAAAAATGTTGGGGCTATTTTTGCATTATACTGAAAAGTTTAAAAGGATGCAAGGACAAAAGCGGTAACAAACTAGGGCAAATTCGAGTCAGGAACATGTCCATTTTTCCAGAAATGAAAGTCAAGATCATATTCATACTAGGAGTTTTACTTTGGTATTTATATTGAATTTTAAAGCAAGGTCAAACTTCATTTAAAGTTTTTGTAATATCCAAGTGGATTGTTGGATATAATTTTCATATTTTAAATACTAATTATTCAAAAAAAATCAGCTAGCCATTTTTTTTATTAAATGCTTATTTTTTTTTATGAAAAACTAATTATAAGATATTTATTTGTTTATTAATCATGTTAAATTGAGACAATATCCATGTAAGTATTGCACATACATAAAAGGACCAAAACAATAATCTTAAAATAGTCTCAAAACAGTTCATTTGATAACATGCATTGTTTTGTCTGGCATCAAACAGCCTCTACAGTGATTGGTTTGAGCATGTTACATACATACAATGGAAGGGCTAATTGGCTACTTAACCTAATCATCATTCTCGATTGTACCATCCTTGAGATGAAAATGCTTTTCTCTTCTCTGGAACTCTGTCAAACCTTTTCCACTTCCAGTCACACCAACCTTTCCTTGAGGATCATCAGGAGATTTAAAAATACTCTCACGCTTCCTTCCCGAGAAGAAACCAATCTTGAAGCAAAACCACATTGAATACATCACAAAAGAGAACAATTAAATGAAAACAACGTAAACATAACAAACTAAATCTATATAAAACACAAATATCAGTGGATTGTGAAAATACTAGAGATCGTGCCTTACATTCTTTTTTCGATAAATGCAACAACTTTTCCAGGGTTGATGCCTGATTGTATTACTTTTCCTTCTCATTCCTATCCAACTTACAATCGATTCGAGGGGTAAATAGATTTTTGAAATTTGGCTAAAAAATATTTTCCCATGGAATTTCAATCAGAAAAAATCATTTGATTATATATTATAATTCATGTGACTTCCAACTTAATGACTACAATGATACTTCTCTCTCGTTCTCTCTAATAATTTAAGAACTAATTTTTTTTAGTCTTCCAGAACACATTCAACTCAAGATAGTAGAACAAAACAAAATTCTTCACTAAATATATAAGCTGACAATGAAAATGGAGGCGATAGTACATTTCCATTAGTCACTTTAAGACATACAAAACAAATTCATACATTCTTGCGTGGAAACTACAAGCTCTGAAACTTCTCAACGCGAAAAGAAATGAGTGACTAAATAGCAGAGAAATTGAGAAAGGTACCTTTTTTGCTTTTCCCTTGGTTGTCTGGAACTGCTGCCAAGCATTTTGCCGCTTATTTTGTGTGACTTCAAGTTGTTCCATCCGCATCTTAGACTTAAAGGCATGTATTTTCTTACGTTTGGTAACTTTCTGTAATCATCGAGTTAGGAAACATGTCATTTATGGAATCCTAGAAACTGGCAGATAAATTTGGATTAAACAAAATAATTTCAGAACCCACTACCAAGAAATATGTTTGCAGAAATACAAACACTTCACTAAAAGTAACCAATAGAACAAGGGATCAAACCAAGGGAAATATTTATTGAGACGGCACTTATTTAATAAGCTATTTATTATCAAGTGAAAATTTCAGCAAACAACTCACCACATCCTCAGGGTCATCAGGCTCTATACGAAGCTTTGCAGGTAGACTCCGTGACTGAAAATCAACAGATGCCGCTTGCGCAATTTTCCGTTTGATAGCCTGCTTTGTAGCTTCAGCAACTCGCTCAGCTTCAACCAAAGGATCAACAGTACCTTCTTGAATTGGCCTTATGTTAGCGGGATCTACCTGTAATAAGCAAGCAACACATGAAGTTTACCTTGAAAATCGGTAACTAGAAAAACTATTGGAGTATTTTTTTTTATAGGGTTAAATATGTTTAGTACTTACAAAATATCCATTTTTATTTTAGTCCTATAAACAATTTTTAGCCCCTACATTTTATAAAAACGAGTCCTTTTAGTCCCTCTGTAAGGAGTACAGAGCACTTGTTTATATAAAAGGTAGGAAACTAAGAAGGGTCCAAAAAATATATATGGGGATTAGGGACGAAACTAGACAGATTCATAATTCTATAGGGACTACAAACAAATTTAAGCCTTTTCAATAGCAAACATTAATGTTTTAGATGGTAATTGATACATTCTGTTGATGCAATTTATGAGTGAGGAATGTTAAAAATTAATTTCTCCAGTAAAATACTTTATTGTTCTTTCCATTTCAACAAGGTGCTGCAAAACAATTCAATGCACACGCATAGTAGCACACAAGAGTACATGAATGAAATTTCTCAACTTGGAGGTACGCTTCCCTAGGATAAAATGATTCCTCTATTTCTTTTCTCAACTAAACAAAAAACTGGAAAATGCTTCAATAAACGTGATGACATGCTTACTACTTGATTTAACCTGTCACATGATTTGATACTCATTCACTACATCCAGAAAATTTTGTCATGAGTTTGTGTTTTTGTAAACGAAATAAATCATGCACTCATGGCTCATGTCATGGAGTTATAATGCTGAAAAAAATGGAGATACAAGAGAACAATATAGATGCAATAAGTTGGAAATGCAATTGCGGATTTCATTCTTAATATTGTGGTTGTTAAATGTAGATCCGGCAAAAAACACATAGAACTTTCATTAGAACTTATTCCCTCCCCTATTTCTCTAACATGGAAAAAAAATACAAGTTACGAGATAGATAATGCAATAGTAGATAAATTGGAGTAAAATGTATGCAGATGCCATGTAATGCAGGACTCCATATGGATGAAGTGGTTTTGAAAATATACCTCTTCTTTATTACCCCAACTGTCATAGCTGACATAATAACCATTTGGTGTGTAAGCCTGGACGGTTGCATCATACCACTCCCCATCATCACTATAAACTGCCTGAACTCGGGAGCCAACAGGAAATTTGTGTTGATGATCAAAGTGGTCCTAAAAAGAGTGGAAATAACATAAATAAAGATGAGTAAAGAATTGATTTCGAATATGAACGAATAAACAACGTACATACCAGTTGATTATCGGTGGGTGTTGGAGATTGGGCGGCAGTGGATATTTGATTTTGCTTTGCAGTGGCAAGAAGTTCTTCAGTTAAAGCAATGACCTGTGTTGTAGAATTTTAGGAGACGTTGGAATTGGAATTAAGTAAAAGAAAAAGAAATAATATATATTAGTGAGAGTGAGATGATAGATATAATAGAGCAAATGAATTAAATAATGTTGTTGTAACTTAGAATGTCTGTCCGTGTGTTTGTTGTATCTCATTTCATCTGATGGCGGACATCAGGACAGGACCTGCACAGAAGCAAGATAGATAGAAGTGATGGGAATTTTACTTTTTTGTTTGATTTTGATTTTGATTTTGTTCTTGTTAATTAATAATGGGATCAGGGGTTATTATCTAAGCTAACACCTACCTTTTCAAAGCTAAATAAAACAAAGTTAAAGAAAAGAAAAACCTCGGAGAGCTCTCTTTCCATGTCGACATACTCAGAATTAGATGGTTCATCATTCACAAGTTCTCTAACCTGGAAAGAGAAGATAAATCAATCAATCAATTGAAATTAATCGAAACCCTAACCCTAATCGAAAAAGAAACAAACCTGGTGCAATTGTTCTTTGTAAGTAGAAAGATTGGATGCGAGTTCACCTATGTTTAATTCTTCTACTTCATCGCCGCTGTTACCGCCTTGCATCTTCTTCGATTTCAAAGTACAACACAGAACGCGATCTCACGTATGTTTACTTCTTTTCTCTCCCTCTGTTATTTATCCAGCTTCTTTTTTCGGTTTCAAATTTAAAGATCTTTTTTTTTTATATATATATTTTCTAGTATTATTTCGTCAAAGCCAAACCTACAAAATATGAATAAACATTTCAAATAAACCATTTATAGGTAAAATTAAAAGAATTAGATCGGGTTAAATTTCATTCTTTACGGTGGCTTAAGGCTAAGAATGTCACTTTTGTGCATGGATTTGAGATATGATGGTCAAACCCCTTTTTATATTTGGGTCTTGATTGACCTTTTTATTTTATATATATATATATATATATATATATATATATATATATATATATATATATATTGTAAGACGTTTTGTCTTTTGGAGTGGACTCTTTGTTTAATCTTATAGTAGGAAGCTCTCATCGCCATTGTTAATATATTCCATTTTAATTTCTTAAAAAAAATAACTTTTGTGAGTCTTTACCAAATTTCATTTGCAAAGTTTTCAGCCAAAATCAACGAGCAAGAATTTGTTAGTAGTAAAAAGACAAGAAAATTTGAAACATCTTATTAAATAAAGTGTAAAGACTAATGATACAACTAACTTACGTGGAAAATGTATTTGAACAACGATGAAAACGTCTATACTATTAGAGAAAAAGACAACGCAATAAAAAAAGACATAATAGAAAACCGAATGTACCCTGTTAAATTGGAGAGGTACATCTTAAAAGCTAAGATCCACTTTATTTATTAAAATAAATGAAAAACATCTTTCAGGGAATCAAAAATATAAACAAGTTCTACCATTAAAAATAGTCTCACCACTATTAATTATTTGTATATGGAAGAAATGAAAATTATTATAAATGAAGAGGATTCTAGCCTCCTTAGTAAGGGGATCCTCCCTTTTGTGAATTAGCAAAGTTTTGTAACAAAAATCATTTTACAAAATTTTTTTCTCAGTAAAACGAAATAAGAGAATAAATGTTATGGAAAATGTTATATTTTGATATATCTCATAAAGTCTTTATATTCTGATAGCATTTGGGTGACATATAATCGATGACATTGATGATATTGACCAATTACAATGTCGCAATCCTTGTGAGAGAGAGAGAGAAAAGCCACTCGTGACATTATAGTTGACTAATGTCACCAAATCTATATCACCCAAGTACTACCCTTATCTTCTACTTTTTCCGTACGACTACTACAATGGTTTTCAAGTTAATTCCATGTATGACATAATTCATAATTTACGGTCTAATCTCGTGTTTATGGAAAAAAAACTTATTTCTACAAAACTTATGTCAATTTGACTTTAACAATCAACATCCACGTCAAATTTGTGTCAAGGTGAGTAAAGAACATGTTTTCACCCTTGCATTAGTGAGTTGATTACAAAATATATAATTTTCCTTTAATCAAAAAAATAATATAGATTTTCCTAGATGAAAAACAATTTATAGATATTTTTTTACAATAGAATATAATAGGAAAATAGGGTACGAATTCCTATTCCGTGCATTATGATTTATGACCAAAGAAATATTCATGATTTGAAACACAAATTTAATCATTTATAAACAAATAGTGCAAAGAATAAATTTTATGTAAACAATTATTATAAGTTAATCTTTTTACTTAACCAAGATCCTGAGTTCGAATTCAGCCTTAGATATGCAGCAGCGTTAAACTCTCAAGAGTTTGTCGTTCATTAAGGTCCCACAAGACTTGAAGGATTAGTCTCTCTAATCACGCGCACAGAGGATACCCAGTTTACAACAAAAATATAAACACTAAATTGTATTTTCCAATATTAATAGTTTAAACATATTTTAAAAGAAATATTTAAATAGTATAAGCATGTCTGAATATTAGAGTAAAATTTATTTAGACATTTAGTGTAATTTTGAGCTCAAAAAGCATAACAATAACAATAACAAACAAACACCTAAACAGAAAAGCCATGTGTTGTCAGCAATTAAAAGATGAAACTACATGTATTTTCTTTCTTCTGAATGTTACAGGTTTTCTTTACCCAAGATGTTACAGACGTTTGACAGCGATTTACACATAATTTTGTGATGGTTTGACAGCGATTTACCCTTTGGTTTAAAAGTAAAAATGTGATGGTTCTCAAGTCCACACCATCTATCAGGCACCGATGTGAGAATGCTGCAAAAGTGTCCAGTCGTAGCTGACTAACTAGTTGCCAGGAAGATATATATACAGCATAACTGATAGTTACCTCAAGAAACATCATTCCTTAAACTCTATAGTCTAAGACAAGTCCGTTAAATTTAAGATAAGGTTCTTCGATTGAAAGACTCCACTGTTATGTTGGCAGTAAAAGCAGGAATTGAATTCATTTTCCGAACGAATATCTCAACCTGGGAATGTACAATCACAAGTACAACTCAGTAAAAGAAACATGAATATCTAACTATGTAAGAATTATATGCATGATACATTTCTCTTTCCATGTACACACTTGTTCTGTTTTTTACGAGTAGGGATTGAGAAATGGAGGTTCCATTACTAAGGCTTTGTTTGAGTTTGAGAGTTTGGAGTGGAGGGGAAAGGAGAGCTTTGGGGGTTGGGAAATATAGGGGAAAATGGAGAAATCTTTCACATTTTTTAAAAGAGTAATTTTTTTTAGAGAATAATAAATTAATATTTATTTCCTCAAATAAATAAATTAATGTTTAATATTACTATATTTCTAATTTTAAGAATATTATAACTAATATAAATTAAATTTAAAGAATTCATATAATCCCTCTAAAACCCCCCAAAACCCTAATCCAATACAGTTTTTTAATTCTCCAAATGATGAGTTATGTATTACGAAGAAAAATTAACCCCCAAGGCCCTTCTCTTCCATTTTCCTCTATTTCGTCCACTTGCTCATTCCTTTTTTCAAGTATTATGAAGAAAAATTAACCCCTCAAAACCCTCATCTTCCATTTCCTCTATTTCTTCCACTTGCTCATTCCTTTTTTCAAAACCCTCCCCTCCCTTCACCTCCAGACTCACAAACAAAGTCTAAGCCTAAGGGTCTATATTTGGGAGGGGGTTCTAGGAGAACTAGGTCTATATATATAAGAGCATCATGATTAATGATCATATAATAGTTCAATCACACTTAATTGATTTAAACAAACATTCTATGGTGTCCGAAATTTAAAAAAGAAAAGTTAGTCCTCCCCTCCTATACTATACTATCCGTCCAAACACACCCTAAAGGTTTTAGGTGTATAAAAGTCGATATCTCTTGAGATGATAACATATATTCTATATAATTCAACATTTAAAACATTAGTAATGGAGCCCTCCGGAAGTTCTGACTCAAACAAACTCTTGAATAACCAATCTTTTCAACAATAGAAGAAATATCAAAATTCAGAAGAGGTGTAAATAGTGCATATAAGAAGATATTCTATAAAAAAATCAACCTCTAAAACATCTCTATAAAACAAAATTTTGAACACTAAATATTAAAAAAAAAAAATCCATAATTAATACAAAATATTAAATAAATAATTATGTGCTAAACAATTGTATTGATGAATATATTCAATAAGCTTTTTATTTAATTATGAGAATTAATATGATTAATAAATTATTAAAACTATATTTTCCTTTCTATGATGCACAACAAACATTTTCAGTTGAGAATATTTGCTGCTAAAAAACAATATTTTCCACTACAAGGGAGTTTTTCCTGCTAAGCCCCCTTCGATCTCATGTTGCACAAAAATTAATTTTTGTGCTGGGGATCAGAAAATTAAGAGTTTAAGATCTCAAGTATTTATTATATATATTATATTGAATTATTGCAATATTATGGCTTCATTTACCTGACGAGATACCTCAGGCTGAGATGTGTAATGATTTACCTGTAATGAAAATAAAAACAAAAATTTCAGCAACTTTTCATATCATCTTTGTGAAAAGCAGAAAATAATCTGAAGAACTTAGTTCCTGATTTTCTTTTCCTGATTATCTGCAAGCCTGTATTCCTATCTAAAAGAAAATCGCCATTTAATCTTGAAGATTAAAAAAAACTAAATTTTATCGGTATATAATTGAACAAAGTAAAGTCACCTTTCCCCCTCTCATATCGAAATATTAAATATAGGGCTAAATATATTTTTAGTAAGTTACATATATTTCAACTTTAGTCCCTATAAATTTTTTGGTCATTTTTAGTCCCTACATTTTATAAAAGCGGGTGTTAGTCCCTACAAAATTCAACATTTTTAACCCTTAAATATAATATAATATAAAATTCAACATCTTACCAAAATGTTGGTATTCCCTGATTCATATTCAAATTCAAGTTTTTCATCATCACTTTGTGCATAAATTGATTGCAGCGTAAATCGTGTCACTGGGATTCCATTTGATCGCTGGTGTTCATCCATCACAATCTGCCAAATATAGTTATGGACAAACCATGTAAGCATTCCAAGTGTGAGGAAAAAGACAATTGGTTGTCAGCTTTTCCAATTTGGAAAGAACTTATCAGAAAATGCTAAAGAGACAATTTCTTAGAGAGAAAAAGACAGATAAAAGTTTGATTTGAATTTTATTTCCCTAACTTCTGTCAGTAAAATTTCCAAACTCAACATGACCTATGTTATAGAAACCACTTCCAACAGAAGCATGCTTCATTATTTTTTGAAAACTTAGTGATTAAAAATAAACCCAGAATAATGGTTTCCACATTCCAAATAACATCATTACCAGGATGCTACAATATTTTCAAAGCAAAGTGTGTGATCTTCCAAAATATGAAATAAAACACAATTTGGTGTAAAACACTTCCATTTTATATTGAAAGATAGTAATAAAAAGATTGAGGTAAAAAACATCAGTAGATGCCAACCTTGTAACCAAAAATCTCACAGCATGCCCTCCGGAAAACTGAAATTCTGTCTGCAAACACGGTCTTGTATCTGTTGAAATTTCAGCATTTCTGTTATTCAAAAATCATCTTGATAACAACAAATACATAATGTACCAAAAGCAGCAACCTATATACTCACCTCTCTTCACGCTTCTCTAGTGTTGCAATTTGTTCTTTCAGTTGCAATATCTTGTCCGATATGTAGCTCTCTACCAGCTTTCCAGTTTCTCCTAAACAGTTCAAGTGATCAGGCAACGGATATGTTTTATAACATTATTACTCAGTAGTTCATAACATCATTATTCAGCTTTCAGTCCTCGAGGTCTTAACACATACAAGCCTTCTGTATTTTGAATATATTTTATTAAACCAGTGATGTTAAGACAGAGGTAAGACTAATATTAACAATATTATTATAATAAACAAGAAAGCATATTTCATATGTCTACTTAGGTTGATTTTTCTCGCTTTTTATTTTTCATGCCATCTGTATTTTGAATTTTTTTTTTAAACCAGTGATGTTAAGAGAGAGATCAGACTAATATTATTATAATAAACAAGAAAGCATATTTCATTTGTGTACTTAGGTTGATTTTCTCTGCTTTTTATTTTTAGCTGTTTTCGCATGAACCCTCTTGGCATACCTCCTGTATACTAACATTAGTTTCCTTGGAAGGTTTATCAAAGCTTTAATGTAAACCAAGCAATCCAAACATGATAAGCAGATACTAAACAAAACATTCAGACTACTCTTTTTTGCCAACTACTTATGCTTGTATTGTTGACTGTTTTTGAATCATAACATTTTGACCCTCACGTAACTACAACTTTTCAAGGTTTCTTACCTGATTGACTCTTCAATTCTTCAACAGCTTTTAATTTCTCTTTTGTTTTCTGCAGTTCATTTTGCAGCACTTCTATGGTTTGTTTGGCTTCATTATCTACGGTGAGTGTATTCACCATCCGCAAAACTTTTGTATTAGCAGCAGAAAAATCGCCATGACCCAACTGTAGAAGGAAAAACAATGTGTCAACAATCAAACTGAAATGAAAACCAAAAATGGACAGCTTGGATGAATGAACAGATAATATAGACGATTTAATATTATAAAATATCCATTGTAGTCTACGACGTATTAGTGTTTTACTGTTGCAAGAAAACTGTTGGTAAATAAAAAAAATAGATGTTCAATAGAGGCTGCAAGCTACAAACAATGTAACCCTGGGTTGTTTAATGAGTGAATTTTTTTTTTTTAAGAAGCTAAATCAGCCCACCTAAATTGAAATGAGTGAATTATTTACATCATTCTTCATTGATGGATCAAAGAAAAGCATCTAAGGAATGCTAGAAACACAAACTGTGATTGATATTGCATAAAAACATTTTTAGAGAGTGGTCAATTTATGAGCCAACTTAACTGACTTTTTAGAAAATTGAACCAATCATAAAGAATGTGTTAAATGTGGATTGCTAGCATTTCTCAAACTGTTTCTATGTATGTATTGGAGACATGCGTATCAAGAAAAAGAAGGGACTTTAGTTTATGAAATGAGATGCAATAGAAATAAATAGCTACATAATATCCATAAGTTTCTGAAAAAAATTACCCAGCACCAACCTTTGCCTCTAATAATGATATCTCTGAACGGAGCCGGTCACTCTCCCTCTCCAGTGACTTTATTCTTCTTGCTTCATTGTGCAATTTTTCGTTGAGTATCTTAATTTCCTCATGTTGGCGATTATTAACCACTCTCAGCTCATTTAAGGTGCTTTCTAGTTCTTTAATATATTCATCTTTCTTCATAAGAGATGATTCAAGTTCCTGAATGGACCAACGAAAAAACAAGCAAGAAATGTTTAGATATCACATGATAAATTAATAAGTTAAATGGAGACAAATAGAGGGAAATACAACCTGAATGGGATTAGCATTACTTGATTCATCTCCAGCTTCACCATTCTTCAAATTGGCAAGAATTCTTAATTTGTTTCTTTCCTCTGTGACAACTGCTAGCTGCAAAACAATAAGCATGTGACTGATAGCACATAACTGAAACTAACAGCAAACAAATGACTACAGATTTCAGAGCACAACACTACACGATCACTATTATCACAGCATGCAGCAACAATTTAACATTATCACAAATAGAATGCCCAAAAATTATAGGCAGTTGCTGTCCCAGTAGCATTCAACCTTTTCAAAATACACCAGAAGCATGACAAGATAATCAAAGCGATACTTTCACTTGCACGAAATAATCTGAGATTTTGAGAAACTAGAAAGAAGTTTAAATGAATTAACAAAACTTTCAATTGAATCAAAATGATATTTTCACACTTATGAATCAAGTATGGTTGTCTTGTATAATATTCAATGGGGAAACATCATGCATGCTAGCATGTAGCATAAAATGCAAAGTTTCAATAGTTCATAAACCTAAAGCTTTAGTAAAGCAGAAAGGAAAAAAAATTGACAGCAATAAATGGTGTTTTCAGGGTAAAACCATAAGTTGGAGATTCGGATGCTTATCATCTCAAGTTTACACATTTAAGTTTGATATAAAAGCTGTCAAATCATAAACTGATATCTAAATGCTTCATTTTCATAAGCATGATGAGTTTACAAAAGCTGTGTTTGTAAAAGCTATTTTTGCATCAGTTGAGATGCGAAAAGTGTTCACTGAATTGCTTAGGAATAACCTTTGACAAAAATCAATTATATTACGAGGTTTCCAATCACCAAGTTAGTAATATCAGAAAATTACTGATAAAACACCCATTTCATTATGTAGGAGATACTACATCAGAATACATGTATAGTATCCCTAAATAGGAGATACTTTCCAATAACATCAATAACCCCTATTAGTAAGAATAAATCTTTGTAACAATCAATATATGTTGTACTTAAAGAAGATAAAAGATCAAGGCTGCTGGAAATCAGTGTATCACTAAACATGTTTGCTTTAGTAATTCCGATATTTGCTGGTGTGAGTTGCAACAAAAATATACATGCATCTTATTACATTCTGAGTTGACAAATATCAACAGAGAAGAAATTTTAAAGATGCCATAGGGTATTTCCTTGGAATTGTGTGATGCAAGTCCATTCTAGGCATGACATTTAAGCCATCTCCTCCACCTAGCATCTAAATCTCTTTCGTGATATATCTTAAATCACCCAACTGTCAAACTCCTTCCTATCTTAAACCTAAGTATATAACTTGTGAGTCCTACTTTATTTTGGGGGCTCCAGATCATTGAACTTCATTAACTAATAGCCAAAGATTAATCCATTAATTCATAACAAGATGTCTTTATGAGTATTGCTTCATCAGTCCTCTAAATGTATGTCCTACGCTAGCCTGGATATCCAGAATAGCAGATAATAAATCCAAGATTTCAAAGATGGCAATGGAATAATGCAACAGATAAAGCATGTAAAGAAGAAGTCAAATGTCAACTTATTATTAGTACAAAACCAACTTCTGATCAAACACTGACCGTTAATTCAATCCGTTTAATCTCTGATTTTAATACTTCTGCTTTCTCTTTAGCCAACACAGCTTCAGTTTCGGCATTTTGTTTATCAATCTCAGCAGCATCCAAAGCCACCTCCAGTTGTTTCAAGCGAGCAGTTCCTTCACCCTCCTTCTGTGTACTGTAAATTACCTCTCTGCATTTATAGAAGATATTGAGATTTAAAGACATGTGCTTACTGACCATGTAAGGCAGCTGTCAATATGAAAAACAATCTAAATATTTCTGCTACACCCAAAAACCCCACAAAAAAGCAATCTCAATGTGAAAAGATCCTAGGCCGTACACATATCCAGAATATTGTGCATCGTTTACATATACAGATATATATTAACAGAAATGGATGATAGCATGCACGTGAATGGATAAAAAATGCAAAAGTTAGTTTCTCTATCGATACGTTTAATTAGTGCCATTTATAAACCCGTAAAAGGAAAAGGTATTGTCATGTCACATGGAACATTGGAGAGAAATATAAGTATAATTAGGAGACCAGTAGGAACTTTTCTCAAATATATGAACTCAAGGTGCTCATAAACAAAAAGATCACCCGGAAAGAATATTCCAATGTCATTACTCCAGACCGTGGCTTTAACAGCTCAAATCTATTAAAACGGCGAAGCAAACAAAACTTCAATTAGCTACTAACGTACTTCTGTAAAGCTGCAAATTTAGCAGGCATGTCCTCAAAACATGAGATGCCAGGTATGTCTTTAATCATCAATCTCCATGATGATATTTGATCCTCTAACTTTTTCATATTTGACTGGACATCCTGTAGTTTAGATAGCTCAGATTGTGCCCTTTCCCGGCGGCTCTTTTCCTCCAGCAGTTTCTCCTTCAAAAGCTCAATGTTCTCGTGATTTGATCTTAGTTTTTGTGCTTCCCTTACTTCAGATTCCTAAAATTGCAAAGTTAACTGGATACATTACTCAGATTACCACAGGTACAAAAAAAGTTTATGATGAGACTGCATCTGGTAATTTCATAGTGCACAAAAGATGTGAGAAATGAATCAATATGGTATTTATAATTCAAAGTTAAAACGAAGTCCATGTATTGACACCCCTCCCCTAAAAAAATGAAGGTTAGCCTAATTTAATCCTACAAAATTGACCTGGACGGTGAGGAATTGCCCTAAACAAATAATTGCTATTCAAGCCATAACACAATCTAATATGAGACTCAACACACACCCTTCACATATTATGCATGAACAGAAGCTTGATCATGCTGATATTTCCTCGGGTTTTTTGGTTTGTACTAGATGCAGCACTCGTAGAAAATGTGTTTCCAAGTCCAAAAGTGAATTTAATGTTTAGCCAAAACTCATATGAATAGAAACATGCTAAGTAAACACATCAACCCAATTTATACCGAACTTCATCACAACATGGCTATGGATATAATAGATGCAACGTTCAGGCCTATTTTATCTCTAGGTCCATGGATGAATTTAACTTATATACCAAGTAAACAGACCAGCCCAATTGATATCAAGCTCCTTCACGACAATACTTTGGTAAAACGTGCTCGTTCTAAACAACAGCGTGCTATAAACTTGTCAAAACGCCAGCAAAGAGAAGGATACAAACAAGGGGAAATAATATGAAAGCACACCCCCCTAAAAGAAAAAGAAGAAGAAAAACATTTTGATAAAGTGAAAAAAATCAACGGTATCTTTATGGTATTCCAAATATCGGGTGTCAAATTTAATTATATTTACTAAATTTTAAATAAAAAAGAGACAATAAAAATGTGAAGAAAAACACGGTCATATATTTTGGCACTAATCCAAAAAAAATCCCAAACTATTTAAGAAAATAAAAAGACACGATTCAGGAGCCAAGCCTGCCCAAACCTCATCTTATATATCCAGACCATTCAATAAACAATAATGTGCTTATCAAGTACTAAAAATAAAAGTGATACAAATAAAGTTAGTCATCTCCATTTATGATCATGTAACTTGAATTACAGCTGAAATTGGTGTACACATCAAATGATTAATGTATGCAACCTTACACAAACAATCAAAACATCAAGAGGCACTGAGAGCCAAGATAAAAGACAAAGCAAGCTTACATAGTGTTGAAGCTCCTGTTGCAATTGTTTAACCAAAACATCACTCCCTGTAGAAGAAACTTCCTGGGATGAAAAAGTTGCTAGTTTCTTTTCAGCTTCAGTCTTCTGGTGCAAACACTGGAAATAGGAATCATGATGTAAAGCAAAGATATGTAACCCACTAGAAAAGGGAACATGAAAGTGACACGGATCAAGCAAATCAAATTGAACATTGCAAACCTCATTGAATTGGTCCTTAAGACGGTCCAGTTGCTCTTTTAGCAGCTCTGCTTCTCTCTCGGCATTATTAGCTCTGCATTCCATTTGTTCAAGCTACAACAAGAAAAATATACAAGTTAGAGAATGATTGATAGATATGAATGAGCATTAATTAGTCTGAACATTGGCAAGTTACATTTGCGGTGATTCTAGAAATAGAAAACTTGGAGTCCTTTTTGAGTTGTGAATGATCATCGTGAAGTCTCTTTTTTTCCCTCTCTATGGTTTCTGAAAGATGGCCTAGCTTCCCTTCTAAAGATGTAGCTTTCTCTTGGGCGGAAGCAGCATGAGACTCGGCTTGTATGCGAAGGTTTGTCTCATTTTGGAGCTTAGCCTGGAGTTCAGTGTTTAATTGAATATATTTTCTAAGTCTATCTTGAGAATCAGTAACCTCTTTCAAAAGTTGATCCTGGAGTGCCTTTTCACGGCCTTTAGAAGCAGCGAGTTCCTGTTCAGTGTATAACAATTGCTCCACAGATTTCTTCCTCTCAGTGTCTGTCAAATCAATCAAAGTTGATGGTGAAATAGTAATTGTAATTGATGATGATATTAATATACTTCGTTCGTACCTAGTTTTTGGAAATTATGATTGAGTGTCTGGAATTGAGATTCATAATCACGAACTTGATTTTCTGCTTTACTCAAGGCATCTAGAAAATCAGATTTAACCTGCGTTGTGTTCCAATAATAAGAGACGTTATTGTAAGGTTAATTGAAGAAGAATGAGAAAACAAACAAACAAACCATTTGGCGACACTGATATGTGCATAGCATGTGCTCGGAGGGTTCCTCCACCGCTGGCGCCGGATCCTCATAGATAACAAGCTGTGCGTCACCGTCGCCGTCATCGGAACGTGGCCTTTTCGGTGGCGGAGGAGTACGGAGTATCATTCTTTCTCACTTGCGTTTCAAATGAATTCAAATCCCAAAACCCCAAAGGCGCAACTTTTATTCATCGAAAGGAAACATACAAAATGCACGACCACCTCCCATCAATATAAACATTTTGCAATCTCAACTAACATCGCGTGGTTTCGTGGTGTAGTTGGTTATCACGTCAGTCTAACACACTGAAGGTCTCCGGTTCGAACCCGGGCGAAGCCACTTCTTTTCATCTTTTTGTATTTTTTATGACTTTCATTTTGGCCATCACGTCAGTCCACTAATTTTTGTTTTTAAGGAGCTACTAATCTTTTTTTCTTTTTTTCATGGAATGAGCTACTAATCTTTATCTTCTCCTTTCTTTCAAACCAAAAAAAATAATTATATTTTGTTTTTGTAACAAAAAATATTAAATTGTATCTAAACAAACTGATTTATTTTTTTTAATGATTTTTATAATAATAAAAAAAAACACAAATTATATGCTTATCATTTTTATAGAATCTCTAAACTATCCAATGTGAAATTAATTTTAAGAATCTCCTATACACTTGGGAAAGAGGTTGAGTTCTAGATGAAGAAATGTGGCCAGTTAAGTAAATTAAAGAGGTCTTCTAACAAAAAAAATGGATGTCGTTGGAGAAATGGTGGGAGAAATTGATAATAATTACATCATAATTGAAGGGAATTAATGGTAGTTTAATGTAAATTTGATTAGAGCCGACTCAAAAGCTATAAATTGTAGAGAAGTGTTTTTCAAGGATAGAAGCATTATGAGAAGGCAAACCAAACATGATGGAAAATCCAGTTTTTTGGGTAGAGGGTGACCAAAAGCGCTTTTTGCTTTCTAAAAGCCAAACCAAACAAATACCAAGTCTCCTTCCACCATTTTTGTGCGTGAACTCTAAATTGGAGCTTTTGTTCAAACTTATAGGCTAACCACATAAGTAAAGTTAGCCTTCATCTTTATCGATCTAGAGTCCTTCCACCTTAGTTCATTTCACGTGTCATAAGTTCCGTCATACGAGACGATGAGACATGCGAACTCCATACATGCAGCCACTTGTTCTTCTTTTTCTGCAACTGAACCAACCCAATTGTGGAACCCGTCATCCGTGCAACCCACCGTCTACTCAATCTGAGTGCTCAAACAGTGGGAAATGAGTGATTGTATCTCAACCGTATATTTTGTCGGGTGTAGTTTTTTTTGGCCAAATCCGACCGATTTTCCACCGCTACGAAAAAAGATGCCAAGTCAATTGTTGAAGCAAAAATCCCTTTAAAATTGTTTTTAAGTGATAAACAAACTCCTGTGTTAAATTAAGATTATGATCTTATGTTGTTATTTAATGTGCGCTCTTGGGTGTATTTTTTTAAGGACAGGAAATTCCAGTCTCACAAATACGTTCAAGTCACATGTTTCGTTGATAATAATCATCAAGCTCTTTACGATTTAAGGAGATCATGATCTTAATTATAATTTGAGGCTTAATTAAGAAAGGCTATTTATTAAAGAAGTCTTGATGCAAAGAAAGTAAAAACATGTGCCCTTAAAAGCCCAAAGAACAATCATTCGCAAGTCACTGCCTTTTAAACACGAGTTGAAAGTTTTTCCTAATAAGAAGAGGATGAAGATGTCGGGGCTCTAGGATGAGTCTTGGAGAACAAGCAAGCAAGGCAAAAATCATAAAGCAATGTATTTTGGTGAACAAGTATGCAAAAATAATTAAGAAATAATGTCTTGGAGACAAAGTCATGCAAAAGCAATAAAGGAACACATCCAAATAGACAGGAAAGAAAAAGTGATAAAATCTTTTACTATTCTTGTACCTTTTGGAAAGGAGACACGTTCATCCTCTTAGTTATATCACTAGAGGGCGAAGATGGCACTCTTGTGCTCAACATACAAAATAATGGGAAAATGACAGTTTTGCAATTCTCACCAAACATTAAGGGTCTCTCTACAATAATGAATAGTAACAAAATATTAAAGGACGAAGATTGACTGTAAATACAAGCTCTCTCTCAACAAAGAAAACACGAATTTTAACGAGAATCATAATCCAACATACAAGCGAAAAAATTGATCATATGTCTCAATATCAAATATTATCACAAATCTTGGTTATATTTTAGGATCATCATCTTAAGAGTATTTCAAAATACAACCTCTCATCCTCTCAGTAGCGTGAAAGTTGAAAATCGACCCAAACATCAAACTATACTTTGAGTGTGTATCCTAAAGGTTGTAAAAACTTTAGTGATATTGTAAGCTTGTTGAAGTTACTAATTTTAGTGGTGTAATCCTGACGAGGCTAAGAGAAAACATAGTTTTGCATATTGCAAAGAGGGGGAAGAAACTCCTAAGAACTAGTGGATAACCTCACAAAAGTTGTGGGGACTGGACTAACCTACATTAGAGGAACCAAGATAAGTTCTTTGTGTATCTCTCTTAAACTCTACTCTTTATACTCCGCTTTATTTACTCATATATTGCTTATTCATATATTATGTTTTGGTAATCATCTTACTCCAAAAAAGTCTTGAGAGTTTATTGTTAAGAAAGCAGAGAAAATTTTAAAGGGTCGCAATCCAACCCATTCTCGTGACATCTACTTCTGCTTCATCAACATATTTTTGAGTGACATGCCCGAAAAAGGGACTAAAACGAAAGGAAATTCAAATCATAAAAATAAATTGAATGAAAAAAAAAAAAAAAAAAACGACATAAACTCCCTAGTATATTACAAGGATAAAGAACAAGAAGAAAGTAATAAAAAATCTAGAAATTTTTTGAAAGAGAAAAAAAAAACTATAATAAAAAAGGAGTCTTTCCCTTAAAAAAAAAGAAAATGGAGAAATCATCATCATCGTGTAGGGTTTAGTTTGTTAGACTGAAAAAGAGGATTCGGAATGGGTGGGAAGGGAATGGGAAATCGAAGTGTGTTGATTACTGGTGTTAGCAAAGGAATTGGTAGGGCTCTCGCTATTGAATTGGCGAATCGCGGTCACACCATTATTGGTTGTTCTCGTGCTCAGGATAAGCTCGATTCTCTTCAATCTCTTTTATTTCCCAATAATCATAATCATCTCTTCCTCAATGTCGACGTCAGCTCCAACGACAGCGTTCAACAGATGGCTCGCACTGTTATCGAGATGAAGGGAGGTCCACCTGATGTTATTGTGAACAGCGCAGGTACCATTAACAAGAACAACAAGATGTGGGAAGTTCCCTCCGAAGAGTTTGATTTGGTGATGGATACAAACTTGAAAGGAACTGCCAATGTGTTGAGGCATTTCATCCCTCTCATGATCAACAACAACAATGGAGAAGGTATTATAGTTAACTTGTCTTCTGGTTGGGGGAGATCAGGTGCAGCACTTGTTGCTCCTTACTGTGCATCCAAATGGGCTATTGAAGGACTCACAAAGTCTGTAGCTAAAGAGTTACCACAAGGAATGGCCGTTGTCGCACTCAATCCAGGTGTCATCAACACCGACATGCTTGCTTCTTGCTTCGGTGCTTCGGCTTCTCTTTATCAATCCCCTCAATCATGGTTTGTTCGTTACTTCATTCATTCATTCACATTTGTTTTTCTTTTATTCTTCAACTTAACTAATAATCAATCTCATTCATCAGGGCTCTCAAGGCAGCCACCATGATTCTCAATCTTACTCCAGCAGATAATGGTGCTTCTCTCTCCGTTTGAGCCAATCATCAACTCCTCAATCATATTTATTACTATTAATACATGTAGAATTCAAACTCTACTACCATTGCCATTGCAACTAAAGATCATGCTTTTTTCCTTTTCCTTTTTGTTATTCACTTAGTTAGACCAACTACCATTTTGGTTCTCCTCTCTAAATCAAAATCACCTACAAGCTCAGTTTTACTGTATAATGCTGGCAAGATGTGAAACATGTGATGCCTGATCATAACATTGAATAGTATAGATTATAATATCTTTCATTGCTGTTTTAATCCAAAGGCATGCCTCGGTTTGCATTGCACTGGTTGAGTTGTTGCACAATCCAAAATTCAGTTTTAACTTGTAATGGATGTATTTACGTCGCTGTGTTGATTAGTAGCAAGTTTTTCTGTTGGCAGGCATTGTTTCTAATTCAAACTGGTTCATATGCATTCATAATAGTGTCATTGCTGTTTGGCTTAGCCGTATTTTGGTGTATAACTAATGTTTCACATCAGGTCGGGTCTCTGCATTGTGAGCGTTGAAGTCTGCTGGACATGCTTTTAGATTTATGGCAGGGTGTCTTGGTACTTCATTTATCATTTGACTATTGCTTTTTAGTGCTTCAAAGATGTGTCTTTAGGCATAGCCATCTGATGTATTCCGTGCTTGGGGTTCTTAACTTTTGTTTTGGGGAGGGGAGTTATGGTGATTAAGTTTGCTCCTGTATTTTACAGCTTGGTCGTTTTTTGTTCTTCTTCTTATCTTCTCCCTGGATTTCTTTGTGCTGGGTTTAGATATTTTTATTAAACCTTTTACTTTTTTTTTTTAGAAATAAAATAATATGCGAATCATCAAAACAGTTGCCTTTGCAACCAATGTCCAGTCTAATAACCTTGGCAATGGTTGGTTGGTCATCATACTTCATACTTATATCTAATCCTACTTAACATTGCTAATGACTTTGCAAACCCTAAACCTAGATGGTTTTGGCTCCAAACATTCTTGACCGTTGATCAAATCTTTATGATAGTTTGCATTGTAAATAACAAACTCTTTATCTCCATCAGTTTTCCAATAATGGGCTCGGTCAAGAGTATGAATACGTGTTTTATGGGAAATTACATGCATTTACTATCATCTATTCCCCAAAACCAGGAGATGCTGTACATGCATTTCTCTTTGGTAACAATCATCGGTTCACACAAATTTCATTTTGTTTGTTCTTCTTCTTCCCACATCACCTTCGCCGTTGTCGACTTGCCCGCCACCGTTTGCGGCATCGTATCAGCCAGACAAGCAAAAAGAACCGCACAATTTTTCCACCAGAAACATGTCACTCCGAATAAAGAGAAAGAAACCATGGAAATTTGAAATCTCGATTGGACGCTCCCGTCGTTGCTCTCTCCCTTCATTAATAATGCTCTCAAGGTAATCGTTTTTCCCTTTCTATGAATTGAATTGTGTTTTGAGTTTAATCACTCTCCACCTCTCAGTTGTTTCTTCAATTCCATTCATTATTGGTAATTTGCAATTAGGTTCACAACACAATCAGATTTGGGTCTCTGACGAGAATAGGGTCATAGTTGACGATTCACTTTCATCTTCTCTGTTTTGGCGACGATTCAATTTCGACTGTTGAGGTAAGAAGTATGGGATGAAATGGAACAAGACTGTAGCAGAAACATTGAATGGAACATGGTGTATCAGTTGTAGGATGAAGCAATAGTTTTTGTTACTACCACCTTATATTTCTGAAACATTTTGTTTTTAACTCAATTGAATTTTGAATTCCTCTTCTATTAGGTCATAATTTTTCTTACTCAATGTTTCTGTCAAATTGGATTCTAAATCTGAGTTTTTCTTAGGCAAAAAATGCTACTATTTGGTGAAGAATCAAAACATAGCAATTGGGTTTTCAAGGTACTGGAGTTTTGAACCAATCAATTTGCTCGATTCATCATTTGTTAATTTTTGTTTTTAATTTTTTTTTAGCTTTAGTTCAAAATAGTTGAAATACTTAACGGGGTTGTTAGTTTTTGTTTTATATAATTTCTAACATGCGATTATGTCTTTTTTGCGTGTTTGTTAATGATGTTTAACTCCGTATTTTCCTTTATTTTTGTTACTTATGGTGGCTTTTTGGTTTTTGTTCTAATCATGACAAATAATTTGAGTTTAGTGTTACAAAGTGAGCTTGAAAATCTATACAAAGATACTATGAGAACACTGAGTTCACTTTCTTTTTGAAGCTTCTTAAAGTTTGGTGTTCTATGTTAAAAAAATTAAAACCACTACCATAGGATGAAGCAATAGTTTTAGAATCAAATGTTGTTTGACAGGAAGATATCTTTGTTGTCGAAGATGTCTAACTTGCTGCCCCTGTGTTTGTTGTTATGTTATATTACTTTATTAGATTCTATGATCAATTATTTCCTTCTTTCTTTATGGTTAAATCTGCAATTTTTGTTTGAGGATTCCAAAATATCATGTTTGCTCCTATGCACAATAAGAATTCTGCTAATTGAATTTGCTAGATAATTATCAACTAACTCATGTAGTTCGGCATTTAAAAAGTAATAGGGCACTCTGAAGCAGCAATTAGCCAACATACTGGTGTTTGCATACATTTTTAGTTCATTTGTAAGTGTTATCTTACTATTGCTTCCTTTGCTCTCCAAACAGATTTTGCTCCAGCAGAAAATAAAGATGGTATGTCAGTTCTATTTATGATTTTTCCGAAGTAATATTTTGATTTTTGGAAGACTTTAAATGGCATCCATCCAAGCTTGAGTGATTCATCAAATGGTGAATAACAAAGCATCATGAACAACACTCTTGCTATACTAACTGAGGGTGTTCATTCCTTGAAGCAAGAAAACAACAAAGGATATAAAAGGCGACTTTTTATGATCTAAATGAAATATTATGAGTGAACTTATACATGCGGCTGCATGTTTATTTATTTATTTTTTTTACAAACCTGTGGCTGCATGTTTATTGTTATATAGTGCGTAATCAACTAAGTGCTACTATATTAATTTTGAAGAATCAAAGTGCTGCTATATTAATTTTGACGAAGTTAAATCAACCAAAGTGCTGTTATAGTATTATATAGTACAAAGAAGGAGTACTCTAAAAATATATAATTTTGCACATGTATGTCACTTTGTGTAGCTGAAACCATTTTCATTATATATGACCATGTTTTGCTGTCAAAGTTTATAAATGAAACCTATATGTGGTCATATTGAGCCTAATGCTATATCAATGTCACTTAAGTGAAGGAGGTGTGCACTGCTACCGTAATGCTTATCTTTTCCATCTGATGAATTCTAATGATCAAATTTAGTATATGCAAGGCTATATTACTCTGCATGATCGTATTAGCAAAATGCTTGATAGAAAAGACTGAACCCAATAAGATAAATATTTTGAAATAGTCTTGGTATATGTAGCATAGTGATTGTTTTAATTCTGCTTGAAAATTGCAGGACTTAACACTTGAAAAATAGAAAGGGAAGATCCTATCTTCAAGCAATACAACTTGCCAAAGGGTGTGAGGTTGGTTGCCCCGGTGGAATTTTTAACCCTTTGAACTTTGCACCAACTTTCGAGGCTAAAGAGAAGGAAATTGCTAATGGTAGATTCGCAATGTTTGGCATTCTTGGTTATTTATAATTCAGCACAATGTCACAGGAAAAAGACCATTTGATAACCTCTTGCAGCACCTTTCAGACCTATGGCACAACACCATTGTTCCAACACTGAGTGGCGGCAACTAAAATGTTTGTTGTATTCAATGACATGAAAGCCTATGTTATTCTAATGTAATCCTGAATGGATGAATTTTGAAAGACATCTGAGCATGATTGTTAAGATCCTTAATCTATTTCCATGTACAGAGGAACTAAGTGGTTTTTTTAAAAAAATAGGCATAGGTGTACCTTGGTGGTGATGGAACTCTTTTGCAAGCCATCCATTTAATATATGACAATTCCCGTTCTTGAAGTGAAATCGGATCCTACATATATTTGAGTTTTATATGCATGTAGTCTTGGTTTAATTTTGATGTCTTTACTTCACTATATAGACAATTTATGTTGCTAAAAAAAAAAAAAAAGACAATTTATGTGATCTTTTGGATTATGCCAATTTGAGTTTTAAATGTATTAATAACAAGATTCATAAATTTACAAAAAGTAGTTGTTTACCTCTTATAAATAGAACCAAAAAATATAACAAGAAAGATTAATCGTTAAAAAACAATAGCGCTTCAACTCTAACTGATATGTGCGATAAAACTGATGACAATTGAGATTGTATCAACACCACTTCAAATGTAATGTATAAAGAAATATTTCAAAATGTGTGAACAACTGTTGTATGTCCTAAAATATTGATTATGTTGAATTGTTTTCTTATTTATATAATAGATCATTGCAATATATGAACTTCTCCATTGTTTATGACCCGGGCGGTAGCACGGGTAAAAGTTCTAGTTAATATATATGCCAATATGTATGCCAATTGGATTTTCTCAAGTTTTTTCTTCTTCTTTCTCTCATGCTTCTTATGTGTAATCTCACCATGAAACTTGTTTACTCTCATTGTTTATATTAGAAATCCATCTCACCTTTTCTATTTAATTGTGAGATTGATGACACATGACAAACTTGAGAGGAAAAAACTTTTTACAATAGAGCTAGAGCTGTACCAGTTATGTTCACAATGGAATCAGATAGAGCATGAATGAATGATCTTTATCCTACTCTTCCGTCTCCAATTTTGTCATTAAGGTTGAAACAAATAGCCCAACGTATCAAATATTATTTAATGGCCACTGATTCAACTGTACATACATTTCTAAAAAACAAAATACAGTGATTGCAATATTAAAAAACCATATATATTTACAAATTTCAAACCCTGCCAATGTGTGTATATACTTTCTACAGGACACCTTCCTTGAAAGGACCAGAATCACGCAAGAGTTTCATAACAAGCTTCACCTGTACAGGCAAAAATGTCACATTATCAAGTGCTTTGGAATCACAGTAGTTAGTAGCATGGATGGTATCATGACAGAACAAAATACCTAATTATAAAACCATTCAAAGAATGCAAACGTTTTTCGTCTTATGCCAAAATGCACTACTGTGCTTAATTCAAATATTAAAAGCATTTAAGTTCTTAAGCCAACAGGTGGTTACATCCTTGCCTTCAATTCTAATCGAGGCTGCAAAGTGGAGGATTGTTCTGGTGAATGCAATTAAGAGACTTTATTTAGATGAGAAGTTAAAACTACATTAAGGTAATCAGTCGAAAGTCATAACTAGGATATAGGTCTAACTATATTTAAGACTCCCACCTTTAACACAAACAAAAACAACACGTCCTGGCACTCACAACAGTTCCCAGCTTGGCTTTAATGATTTAAGGAGTAAATCCTATCAGGAGACAAAACCAACTATGGCTCTGTTTGTGAGTTTGGAGGGTAGCGAGGGCTTTAGGGGGAAGAGAGTAGGGGAAAAAAAAGAAGAGAAATATTCCATATTTTTTGAGAGATTGTTCTTCTAGAGCATGATAGATGAATGTTAATCATTAATATCTTTTTAATTTTTATAATATTATAATAACATAGATTATATTTTAAGAATTTATCTAAATCCTTCTTCAATATAATTTTTTAGTTCCCCCATTTTGAGGGGATTTTGTGTTACGAAGAAAAATAAACCTTGTATTCAAATTGGGAGACTATTCTTTCTTTAACTTCCCTTACTTCCTTCCTTATACCCAAAACCTACCCTCCAAACTTACAAAGTAAGCATAATGTATTTTTTACCATCACAACAACAACAAGCAAGCTTTTTCCCACTAAGTGGGGTTGGTTATATGGATCAAATTACGCTATAATGTTCTATGATACACCATATTTCGATCCAACTAATTAATTTCCAAATCTTTCCTAATAGTTTCTCTGATAGTTTTTCTAGTCTTCCTTTGTCTCTAGAAAATCTATAGGTAAGGAGAGTAGATCAGATGGAGGATAGTCAGATCACTAGAGGCAAAGGAAGATCTAGAAAATAATAAAATGATTTACAAGTATTGCCTCTATTTGATAAAATGATTTACAAGTAATATCATAAGTGAACTTCGAAAGACAAGGAACAAAATATAAATCCCCGCTGCACCATACCTGAGAAGACTCACGAACTAAAAAATCTTCTATAGCTTTCCTAAAATCTTCATCAATAAGGTAATGGCAGCTATATGTTGTCACTGGAAGATATCCACGCTCAATCTTATGTTCACCCTGAGCTCCTGCTTCTACTGTTTTAAGATTGAGTTCAATCGCTGCTTCAATTGCCTGTGATGTCAAAACCAAGATGCAAATATATAAAATGTTTCCCTAATAGTAAATAGGCCTTTGACAGAAATCATGGGGTCACAGGTTATAGTAAAACTGCAGTGCCCCTTTTAAAATGAGAAACATGTTTTTTTTTTTTGGTTTCTTGCAAGTATATATTTTTTCATACTAAACAATATTTCCCTATTAAAATTGAACAAAATGGGACATAAGGTAAAAATGTGGTATATTTTAGTTTCGCCACTTGGTGGAACCAAAGAGAACAGAACAAATATCTGCTTCGTTTTGTTCTGCTCATGTCCCAAACACTGTCTATAAGCTAACACCCACAACGAAGCCAAGCTGAAAAGTTTATTCCATAAATGATTTAGATGGAATAAATATCTGATGAAAAACTATAGTATTATTTTCTAACCATAAAACCAAAGGCCAGCCAAAATGTAAATAATAATTCAACAATACTTGAGGTGAAAGATAATGAGAAGTGTGAACCTGATAATAACATGCTTCAAAATGCAAAAATGGATAGTAAGTTTGTGGGTGACACCCCCATAGACGCCCAAACAAAGTATCTCCTCCGATAAGATTTAGAGCACCCGCTACTAGCTCCTCACTGTCTTCAGCAACAATAAGTAGTACTTGATCTCCCATTTTTGATCCCATCTCATGAAAAAATTCCCTCGTCAGGTAAGGAGTACCCCATCTGTCAAAGACCAGTAGCCATACTAAATATTTAGACACCACTATCATCAAATAAATTTTGTATTAGAATATTGTGGTTCAATTAGCATAACATACTTGTTATCAGTTGTGTTCCTGTAAAAGGTGTAGAAGGAATCCCAGTGCTTTGCCTTCCAATACAAAAACGAAATATGTCAGTAATTAGAAAGCAAATAGAATGCATCATAACCCAAGGGCCTGTTTGGTTTGTTTCACCGTTTCCGATGAAAATCTCTAAAAATAAGATACAAAGTGAAAACAATTTGGTATTTTTGTAATTAAAAAGTAAAAACAAGAAATGAAAACAAAACTCGTTTCCTCGACTGAATTAGGTAAACATCAGGAACTGGAAGAGCAGTATTATACAGAGAGAATGCTCTAATGAGTATATCTTCCAAAGAATCTTAACTACATAATATGAAGACACTGAAAGCAATATGATTAAACTCTTTCAAGTCGATAACCGGATAACCTCTACTCCTACAGTAACATTGGTAACTTCACCACTGACTGTTTGGTGTTACATCATACATGACAATATCGTTCAGATGTTTAATGATTTGAATAAAAAAAGCAAAAGCAATTTTTTCTTTTCCCATCCTAACTATATAAGACATAATAAATTGGCCTCCATCGGATCAACAGAAGCTTACTAATATGTAACACAGCAAAAAAAAAAAGGCATAATTTATTAATTCACGACAGTTGATCTTAATTAAGTACAGACATGATGCAAAATACCTTAATTTCATAACCGCGGAGGCGTTTCATAACCAAGTTCTGAGCTGCAACCTTCTTGCGCTCTTGACGTATCTTTTTCCTTTTATTATGCTTCAAGTCCATCAAGAAGTCATCAAAATTAGTATAGTTGCGGTTGGTCCAGTGATACTGCATTCCAATCCTAGGGAGGAAACCTTGTTGAGTGAATTTATGCCACTCGTTTTCAGAGGGAAAAGTGACATGGAAGGATGAAAGTTGAGACATGGCAGTGAGATCCTTGATAGCAGAAAGAATGAAGTCAAAAACATGATGTTTGAAAGAAGTGTTACGAAGTAAGATCCTTGGACCAGTGACAGGGGTGAAGGGGACACAGGATTGTAACTTAGGATAATAAGAATTGGAAGCATAAAAATGAGAGTAAGCATTGGCCCAAGAATGATCAAAAACGAATTCACCATAAGAATGGGTTTTGAGATAGAGAGGAACAACAGCGAGAATATGATTATGAATATCCTTAGCGACGATGTGGTGTGGGGTCCATCCCTTTTCCTTAACAGAAGAAGAAGATAGTTCTAAAGACGATAGAAAAGCATGTGAGAGAAATGGATTGTACTTGTCTGCTCCTCCGGTAGCATCAAGAGCACATGCATCCCATTGAGAGGATGGAATATCTGAAATTGAAGATACAAAAGAAACAGTAATAATCTTATCTTCTTCAGATTCTACATTGAAGCTGAATTGTTGCTGATGCGAAGAAGAAGAAGAAGAAGAAGAAGAAGAACTGTTGTCCTTAGAAGAACCCCAAAACAATGAAGAAGCATCGATTCTTCTTCTACTTCTGTAATAATAAGAAGAAGATGACTTGCGATGAGACGGAAACGACAATGAGCTGCTGCAGCACCACCTCACTCCTATCGCTACTGCTGCCATCACCCCCTCACTCCCCGCCACGTTGCAAATTTACTTGGATTGGATTCATTATTCATGCCTCGTTCATACTTTTTATTTTTTGAGACTTTATTTTAATAAAATAATCATTTATTATAATTTATTTACCATATCTACCTTCACTTTACCAATAATTTCTATTACTCATTTCACAATCTAAAATAATTTGAGATTTATTTCCAAGAGATTTATTTGTGTGAAACATATATCTTATATGTGCAATTGCTCAAAGTAAATAGAACTTTGATAAGTTGTAAAACTCTTCATCCTTTAAGATATTTATCACTAAAAACGCAAAAAAAAATTAGGTTTGACAACTTTAACGAAATTCAAATCCAAAATATTACAATTGTGTAAGTTGATTTTCGTCGTGCTCACCCCTTTACCTACATATCCATTTTCTTTTTATAAATCTTCACCTTATAATTTCCCCAAAGCACATATGGTATAAAAATATGGTTGACTCTTCATTGAAATATATTTGCGTTGGACAAGATCTACATCCGTAGTTCTTTACGATTGTCAATGCTCATGCTACTTGATTTTTCATAAACAAATTGTTTTTTTTAGAGGATTCATGCTACTTGGTTAATAATTGGTAGTACTAATTGTCATAGTCCAATTTGAATTGGGATAGACTAGCATTGTGATGGAAGAATATGATGACTTTAGTATATTTTAGAGTGTTTTATAAAGCAGAAAGATAGATGAAAAAAAACATTTTATCCGTTTCTTTTTAAGTGTCACTTTTGAAGAATTTTTTGTTCCTTTTTAACTGTCAATTTCAAAGTTCAATGCAATCTTAAATATTGTTTTACCAATATAATCCTTAATTATTTATTATGGAGAGAGAGAAATATCTAAGAGGTTATATTAAATGAGTAAGATTATTATAGTAAAAATATAAATTATTGTATCAAAAGTAATGACATTTATTAATTGTTTTGGTTTATGTAAAAATTCAAAAAGCAACGATTAAAAAAGAACGAAGGTAGTAGTAGACAAAATGAGAGAAAGAGCAAAATAATAGAGAGATATCATATCTTTTTCACCACAAAGGTAATCTAATTCCAATCCCCATCTTCCTACCTCCAAAATAGCTCGTAAAATTTACCATAACTCAATTTTAAAATCAATTTAGTAAAATACTTATGACTATTAGTAAATAACAAGAGACATTAATAATACAAGTGAACAATCATTTTTGTTTTATGACGTCGAGTAGTTCAAAAGCTAAAGAATTAAAAAAGTTTTAAGATTCAAGGACTAAGTTATGACAAGAAGAAAAACAGTAACAACAACCAACAATTAACATATAACATTTACTATTAAAAAAAATATCTTTTTGGTTTTTGAATGTGTGTGACAACGTTACTATAATCTTATAACGAAGATCAATAGTCGATTTAAGCGAGGGAAAGTTTGGTTGTAGTTTTCATTCTTAAATTGAATAGGTGATGGTATAATTAGGATACAAGAGATACCGAAAACAACATAAAACTATGGTCAAATGTATCTTGAATTCATTTAAGATTGATGATCGTACCAAATTAGTCTTTTATTTTTTTTTTTTTAATATCAAATTGGTCATTTTGTGTTTGTTTGCACGGGTGCCTTTTTTCATTTAACTCCGTTAAAGACTACTTATATGACTATTTAATGGTCCTGGGAAAGGTCCAAATCTTCTTTTTTTTTAATGACAAATGTTAATATGTTTATTAATATGTTAGTATTTTTCTCTTGTTAGGATTCGACCTATCAACCTTTAATTTCTTTAATCATTTAGCTTAACCAGGTGTACTCGCCCCCTCATTCCATTTTCATCTTTAAACTCAAATATCCATCTTCTTCATTTTTATCATTTTAAGACACACGTTAAGAACACTACAATAATAATAATAATAATAAAGACACTTGTTAAAAAAAAAAAACTATCTTTTTTTTTTTTTTGCGTAAATCAAGTATTCTTTGCGCACAATTACATAGACTAATCCCTCGGGTCTTATGGATTCAAATGAGCGGCAGACCCTCTCCAAGAGTTTTAACACTGTTGCATGTCCATAGCTGGATTCGAACCTAGGACCTCCTCGAGTCTTGTGGATCCAAATGAGCGGCAAACCCTCCCCAAGAGTTTTAATACTGTTGCATGTCCATAACTAGATTCGAACCTAGAACCTTGGTTAAACTAGAAGAGACCCGCAACATCTCATCTAAACGCTCTTCGTTAATTTTTAAAAAAAAATGTGGTGTATTCAACTTTTAGAAATCTTTTAGCAATTAAATTATAAAACAATCTAGTACCTTAGTAAAGTTCCAGGAAATACATAAAACACTCGTGCTAGATGCGCATTGATATACATGCTGGTAATCACATGGGATACAGAACAATTACATCTGAAAGAGGAAAAAATAGCCAGGGAGACACAATATTATCTCACCCAACAATGCCCCCACCCCACATACCCAGTATGGGATTAAAATTGGACACATACTGCATATGACCTTCAGATATCTGCAATAACAATACTTATCTACAAATCTATAGCATTCCGACTAAATCACTTGAAAAAGGATGTGGAGCAGTCTTGTTATAAGCAGAAAAAACTGAAAGTATCCATCTGACGAGTATGCATAATTGTGGTTAAAATCATATGTAGCCTTATCTAATATTTTGAACTAGACTGTGGAGGAGCAGGAGGCAACCGATTCGGTGTCCGACGGCTGCTAGAATTTGATCCTGAACTCAGATCGCCATTTTGAGATGGATCACTGTAACGTCTACTGTGACCACCAGAACCATACCTAGATGATGAATCACTTGGACCATTGGCAGCAGCATCAAATGCAGACCTCCAATCATCACCGGATGCTGGTCCAGAGCTTCGTGGGCTGCTTTCTGTATTAATTTTTGTCAAAATCATACGAAAAACAATTCTTATAATAATAATTAACAGTATATAGACTCAATCGCAGTTTTCAAACTCTCGAGTTAGCTCTTTATCTATTACGAATATACGATTTTAAGTCAAAAAAACAAGTTAACTCGCATGTAAACTTACTTTTTCATAAACTCTTGCGGGTTAAAGTACACTCTAATTGGTAAACTCTAGATTTTATTAGTAGTTTACGAGTTTACAATTCTACATTGATTTGGCCTTAAAATGTAAAATTTTGGTCTATATTATTCTATGCTAAATATTCATCTACATCGAAATATTTATGATTTATTATGGAGATTAAATTTTGAATTAATGTTATTTTAATGGAATAATATTATCTATATATGTCATATAAATGTTATTTTAATATTAGGTTAACTGTTATGAGTTTAAGAGTCGAGTCCTTGATAAATTATAAAACTTCTAGTTCTTCCCAAACAACTAGCATACCAGCTAAGCTTTCATGTATAATGTATAAAATGGTATGTTATAAAATTCCAAGAATGCACCTCAAGCAAATTTGTAGATAGTACCTGCTGCACTCCCTCTATCAGACCAATTGGATGCGGCAGCTGCTCTGTTGTCGTGGACACTTAGCTGTCTAGTAAGTTTTGACAGAAGGGAAGACTGTTTCTGAGCACGCTCCCTTCTACGCTTGACATTTTGATCCTCCTGGAGCAGTTCCTCAATCTTTACTGAGCTTACAGCACTGCCAAAAACAACAGGAAAAGGCAAAAAAAAAATAAAAAAAATCAAATGTTCCATTCCTAAAGAATAATTGTAAGCAAATGAAATCGTCAAGATAAAATGAATATCTCAGAGATTAAGTATTATTATTTTTTGGAAATAAAAGTAAAATTTATTAGACAGACTAAAGGGAAAGTAAAACTAGGGAAGGGATAAGGTCGCAACAATTAACAAACAAGAAATTATATTTAACAGAAAAATATAGATAAAAGAAGGAACTTACTTAGAAAGAAATTAAATTTAAGAATACCCAAAATCTACGAAGTCTGTCTACATAACATAAATGATAACTCCATTGGGATAACCATGAGCAAAAACATCATACAGAGACACCAAATTTATAATCTACATCCCAGAACATGTTGAAGGTTCACAAGAAACATCCTTAAAGATGCAAGCATTTCGCTCCAACCAAATAAACCGAGCATCGGCATAAACTACTCACATAGCCTCCTTGCATCTAAACAATGTCTCTTACTACTCTCTTCCTACTTAACAAAAAATAAAATAAAATGCACAAGAGCATTTACACTATGATCAAGTATGTATATGTGGTATTATTTAAAAAAAAAAAGTATGTATATGTGGTATGATATCACCCTTAGGTTGCATGAACATTAATGTTTGATGAGTTAAAGGAGGGAATATGGGAAGGCCAGTACACCAAATAATATTCATTAAGAAAAAGCGCACTTTGAAAATCATCTGACAATAAGGTAAGAAAAGACAGCACTAACCTGATGGAACTGTATAACTGGTTAAGCATGTCTTCTTTAGCTTTCTCGACTTGGCAAAGAACAACTGCCTGCTCGCCCAAAACTAACTGATCTCACAAACAACACCAAATCTGAACAAAAGAAGCATGGAAGTCAATAAAATTAACTCACTTTTGGAACATTGGCACCAAGGCTGTTGAGAACAGCTTCAACATAACCACGCACTTCCTGAGACATCCATCTCAGCTCTTCTTCTGGATCAGCAGGTTTTCTAGCCATAGTATCCTATAAGCATTTAGAAGCATGAATAAATTGTTATGAAAATTGTTTCATGATTGTAACTTTTGAAAAACTAAAAGCATAGGTAAAGGATTCTATTCAATGTTCCAAGGCATCATAATTCATTTCAATGTAAGTATCTTCATCATAAGGAGACAGTCAAGTGAAAAAGGTATTCAACAAATGAAGCCCAAACAAGCAACAAATCATTGATAGGGGAAGAAAACAAAATTCATGTGTATAATTGGCTACTTTTAAATGAATCACACAAAAGAGAACAAACGCGTAAAATAATTACTTACAAGGGAACCATCAGAAAGACTTTGTCGCATGGGAAAACTAGGTTCACCAACTGCTTGACCCCCTTTAGCCTGTGCAACCTTTCTCAGCTTGTTGATCCACTCAACCTTATCTACCATGCTTTCAGCCTTCAACAAAACTGTACTTTGAGCTGCAAAATGCATATTTCAAAATTGGCACACGCAAAGCATGGTTTATATCTGGTAATGGATTTGAGAGAGGTGGGGGAGGACATACACAAACTAGAATACGGGTGACTACCTTTCATAATTGTTTTATAGGGGATCTTGCTCATTATCTTGAAAATAAGGTTAGATGCTTTCCCAGAATCCAGTCCATTGGACTTCTTATCCTTGGAACTCTTTGCAGGGGCTTCATCCTCATCAGAAATCTCATCAATATTGCATTCCTGATTAGACAATAGTCATTATTCAAAATCAACTTCCAAGTTCCAACCCTTCAAGTAAGCATCATGTCTGAACCATGATTATATGCCACCAAAAATATGAAACATAAAACAGATATGAAACCTCACCTCACATGAGCCAATATCCATAAAAGGACCAAATCATCACACAATACAATACAATGATTTTTTTAAACTGATTACACTGGTTATTTGAATCTTTTTCTAAACTATAAATTGTAGTCAATGACGGATAGCGAAACATACCAAAACACAATAATGAGTAGTGGTATGGCCACTACATTGAAAGCTTAGGGAAAGAAAAAAAATAAATTTATACCATAGTACCCAAACACATAAAAGCTAAAAAGTAAAATACACAAAATTAAAGACTTTTTTATAACTAATAATCAAATCTCATTTCAATCCCAATATAAGCAAATACGTTTCAGGGTGAAACGACCAAAAAGTCTAAAAACATAGGAACGGCTATAAGTTGAAGGGCTATCGCAGTAGCGGTCGCTACAACCACTATTTGACCGCTACAGCCACTACTAAAAAATGCAATGCAACAGGGTTTTTTGTAGCACCTAGAAGCCTCCATGCTATGCAATGCCGCTATAGTAGCTTCTATTGACTACAGAGGTTCTTAATTCTCTAAAAAACTGTAGATGCTCAAGTTCATGAGCATTCTAATATAAATTCAAGAAATTCATACCTCTAATGTAATTGTTCCTCGAAAATGTCTCTCTTCTTGTTTTTTGGTATATCCAAGCTGGCAAAAAAACACCGTTAAATCATCAAATTTCAGAAAGCATTATCCATCGGCCACCCATCAAATCAGTCCATGTGATATAGGGTATCTAGAAAGAGTTATTCAAAGCCTGTGTTTATGGTGAGGGCAATTATACTCAAGGTCAAGGTACATTGCAATATGATATTTACTCTAAAAATAAAGGGTTAAGGCACCTTGCCTTAATACATGCAACAAATTTATTAAAATATTAGCACAACAGACTGATGGGACAATATATTCAAGATTCCCGTCATTATAGATTTTGTGCAACTTAAAACAGGTTAAAGGATTTTGCACAACTTAAAACAGGTTAAGGACCCTATAAGATATATTAAATTAATCACAAGCTTTCATCTAAAAGCTTAAGCTTTAATAACATGGGAGTAAAGTCTCTATGAACAATTCTTTAATAACGTAATGCTTGTCACCCTGATTCTCCTTAATTAAAAAGTTGAATTTCAACACAAGATCAAGACTGGATTCATTTATTGTGTCCATGCTTCAAGTTCAAACACAAAAGTTGTTGCATGAAGGGGCATATTGATTGTAATTATATTTATCAGTTATTCTTTTTGTTTATTAATCTTGAGAAGCTTCCTTTTATAGTTTAATCGTTTCCTAATATTCCTTTTACTGAAAGATAATTTGTTGCATATAAATATTTAGTCTAATTGTCTAAACAAATTCAATCTCAATCCCAATTTCAACTGCAATAGAAAATCTAATTTGAAAAATTTACTAACCTTGCCACTCTTTTCGTTTAGAACAAACCATCGTTTAGTCCAACCACTACCTTTGTCACTTTTTTTAAACAGATATCCTGCATTTAATTTTAAAGGTTACAGAAATTCAATTAAAATACTGTACTTGAGAACTAAAACAATATGGAATTTACACAGACAAACACAATTGTATCGATTGATTTTGCTAGTGTAAAGAACCTAGTAATTTATGAAAAGGAATCCACATACTTAATAATGGGACGTAACACACTGAATGGAGATGCCAAAATGAAATTAGACCTAGGATACAAATTTTAGGATGAATGTCAAAAACCTGCTGTAATCTCTCCATCGGGCCCCGCAACCTTCAAGCTAGACACCTCTTGTGTATCCTTGTCTTGTTGACCGGATTTCTCTTTCATTGATTTTAAGTTTCCTCCACTGTGTTGACCCGTTTGAGGACTAGTAGCCTAGAAAAGGAAACACATAAAAATCCAAAATCTATACACGTGTGGTATGTTTTACAAATTCAAGCCAGCGGTTTTTAAAGTAAATGATCCCACACCCTATTTAGAATCGACTGTTCTGCATCAAGTGCCTTTTTGGATGACCGGTTCTTTAGCTCATCTTCTCGGCGTTGCCTTTCCATCCTAATGAAATTAGTTGACAGTGTTAAAGCATAATAAATTAGAATATATACAGCCGCAGTCGAATAGTTAAAGATGTTAATGATCATATGTACATACTAAAATATGTGATCATGGCATCAACATAGATACAGAACTCAAACCTCATTTAATCATAACTGTCCATTAGCCCATCAAAAAGTAGATTTAAGAACTTATCAATCTATGCCCTAACTATTTAAGTGGAAGGACAAACTAATAAATAATTTTCCTAAATATTTAAAAAGTCAACAGAAAAACCATTCACAAATAATTTATTTTCAGTAGGTTGAAAATGGGGTGATCAGTCCAAGAGCTATCAGCTTTTCTTTAAATGTTTGACCTTGTAACATCAAGGGACGGAGTTCAAATCCCCACAGGGACATTGTAATATGGTCATTAAATAATAATTCCATTCTTCCTCAATTTTATTTTAACAAAAAATGAGTAATAAAAGAACCATCACAGATACAGGATATTGAATTTATACTCAAACCAATTTGTTCAAGATTTTGATAATAGTAAAAGCTTTAACGCCATTAACTTTTCTATGTATTAACTACTTCCCATCACTTTATAACAACCGACCAACATGGTTTGGTTTCTAAAGAAAGTAATGGAACAATAATTTCATGTCCTGTTAGTTATTACTAGAGTCCAAGACTGTTTATATAGGAAAAGAAATAACAATAGTAACAATTACTAATAATGTCAGAATCAAAAAGAAAAATAAAGAAAATAAAATAAAAGCATAGAGAATCAAATATGATTTGCCCTGATTCTTCTACAGTTTCCTAATAGCAGAGAATGTGATGAATGCCAAAGTGCTCATTCAACACAGCATTATTTTGTACAAAAAACCAACGTCAAATTGATAACAACTCAAATAAAAGAAATGGAAAGTTGATAGTGAAAAGAAAGGCCAGTTTTATTGAATGAATGATTAAGAATAGGAGAGCATCAAAGGTTCCTCTTCACAAAAAATTTCTCCTTTTATGCACCACAATCAAATTCAGAAAATGAATCTATTTACTATTTTTCCCTATTTATATAACTAAGTCTCCTCATCTAACTAATTGTTTGCCCTAACTAATTCAAACACTCCACTTTATCATTTATCCTAATCCTAACAATGCACATTATTGTGTTCGTGAAGAAAAAACTATTCCAAAAAAGATTTATAAATAGGAGGCACTCCTCACCTTACAAGCCGGTTTTGTAAGGATGAGTTAGGCCCCAAATTTCAATATGGTATCAGAGCCTATCCAAGATCTACCGTTGGGATTCCGCATTGCCACGCTTCATGCCCATTGAGCCTGAGCGTGAGGGGGGTGTTGGAAATCCCACCCAGAGCGTGAGGGGTGTGTTGGTAATCCCACCTTTAATGCGATCTGCCCTAGTTGCCTTGTGTTGGCTTTGAGGGGGTGGATTTAGTCCCACATCGGTTAGATAAGACTCTTGATTAGAGTTTATAAATAGGAGGCCAACCTCAACTTACAAGCCGGTTTTGTAGAGATGAGTTAGGCCCCAAATTTCAACAATCTTAGGCCCCAAATTTCAACAATCCCACTACTAGAGAAAAAGCTAGCTGAAAACTTTGGCGACACTTAATAATAAAGGTATAAAATCACATAATTAAAGTATAATCATAACTCATAAAGTCCCTGCTGGTTCTCAAAAAGTCATATACCAATATCAAATCAATTCATCACATACATTTACTTATTCATTATCATTAAAATATATGTAATCGTATAATCATAACTCATAAAGTCCCTGCTGGTTCTCAAAAAGTCATATACCAATATCAAATCAATTCAATGGAAGAGATTCTAATGAGTTTCAAATTCAACCTCAGTCTCATGTATGACTTCCATAAATGACATTAAGATTCTAAAATTCATAAATTAAGATGCAACAAGAGTGGTGTGTTAAGCATACCGCCTCTGCACTAGACGAATAAAATGTTGGGGCGGAACAAAGGCACGTTCCATATCAACTAGTGCAACCACCATTTTCTTGGATTCATTTTTAAAAGACTCCAGGGCAGAACTTGCAATTGCCACAATCTAAAAATGTAATAAATTAGCTAAATAAATCCTAAAAACAGGCCAAGTTAAATATAAATTACGGCAACCATAGTTACCTCTCTCTTGAATGGAGGATATCTTCCAAGACCAGGAGTAGCATTTGCAGCAGCAGAAACTAGATCCACAAGCACGCGATGTACCTAATTTGGTAGTTGTCAAAACAATTTCTTACAAAGAAATACCACTTCCTATCAGTATCCAAAATATATTTTGTGCTATCCATTTGTGGGTTAGAAACCTTAGTATATCTTGAAACAAAACAAACAGCACATTTAGAATCATACCTCATCGACACACAGGCGTGATGGCTCCTTTGCCAGTTCAAGAACGCCTTTTATTAAGGACCTCAGACCTTTCTCTGGAGAGATAAGATAAGGTTGATATCCATCTGCTTCTAGGACAATCTGACATAAGCCAAAACAGAAATATAAGAAACAAGCATCTCAAGAGAATGTGATGAATTAAATTCCACCAAAACAAGATGACAACTTTGATGAAAAATAGTTACCCTCTTGACATTGTTTATATCAAAGTGTCTGTCGATAGGAAGTTGCTTGATTCTATTGGGAAAGTTTCCTTCAAAACTGGCTACCACTTTCCAACCATTACCCTGCGCAAGGAAATGAAGAAACAAAATTAAACCTATAACAAATAGTATTCATGTGTTATACAATGGTCTGATCCCCGTCCTAACATCTGAGTATCCGACTTCTTTAGTTGAAATATATGGGAAAAAGATCTTAAGAAACGAGCAACCAGCCCAGAATCAGTTTAAAGAGTTCAAACATTTGAATCATTTTCAGAGCCAATTTGACAAGTTTCTGACACGTATTTATGTTGTTCCGTTGTGGTTAATTTATGGAATTCAACATTCAGCATTTTCAGCGAATGGTGAGTGCATCATAGGTCCCTGCTACAGTTCATAATTATTAGCTTTTGTGGTTTTGGTAGAAATAAAGAGACTAAAAAATTGTGAAGCAATACGAAACCTATGCTACAGTTTGGTGTATTAGATTAGAGCAGAGCTCTTTTATTTTTAAGGACTCTTTGGAACACCACTTGATTAGTGATAAGATTGAGTGTTTGTTCTGTTATATTATTTTGCTTTGGAGGATTCTGCATCCTTCTTTAACTTTGCAATCCTTCGTTTAGTCTAAATAAATTTCTTTTAATGAAGAACGCCTAAATAAACGTCCTTTAATGAAGAAAAAAAGAAGATGCATCACAAATAAGTTATTAGTTGTTCAACGGTTTGAACAACTAATAACTGATTTGTGCTACACCTTTTTTTTGCATCAAGAGCTGTCATTACTCTTGTAATTTTTTTATGATGTTAGTTAGTGCTTAATTATCTCTTGCTCCTTGAGGATATTCCTCATCAAATTTTAATGATAAGAAATTATCTTTGAAAAGTCTAGCTTATCTATTACTAAATAAAATAGACCGTCTCACGACATAGATTGTTGCTGGACCATGTAAAAATAAATAATTAAAATCTACTGACCTCGCCTCCAGTGAGATGTTGAAGAAACTTTTCCTCAAACTCACGGCATAACTCCAAGCCTAGAGCTCTTGTACCTTCAGAAGTAGTAACCATTTGTCCACCGAGCTTCACTAACTCTTCTTGAACAATTTGAGACTTTCCCTGAAGGCTGCAGCATTTTAAATGAAGGGTTATGATGAGTTGTAAGATCATTTAAACCTCCACAAACACAAAAACAGTATGTGTGAACATTAAAGACAAAGAACATGTAGATGATTTAAAAAAAATGAATGCACATTGATGTTGGCAATGTGCTTGCTGCAAGATCATGAGTGGAACCTCAACTGCAAACAATGAGAAAATAATAAGGTAGCCGAAAAGAAATACCCGGTGAGGAGTGTTGGAAGTCGTAGCTTCATACGATTGCGGATCTGTGCAGCAAGAGACTCAACCAAAGCAATTCTACCAAGCTTGGTTTGAGGGGCTCCAGTGAGTATTGATTTCAAAGTTTCAGTTTCGGCTCGCCAAGCAGTTTCCAAGGAGGTGTCAGGTGCAGCACTCTGGGAGTGTGCAGAAGCTATAGAAACAGACTGACCGATCAAAGCAACCCAGGGAATATCAGAGGTTTTTGGCGGTCCCTGGTTCAATAGGAGTGCCTGCACAGCTGCAAGGGCTTTTGGTTCTGTGGCTGCCTGATCCATTTTAGTGATAACACCAACTGTTCTGGTGGCTACATAAAGTTGATAACACGGAATATAAGTGATTGGTATAAAGGGAAAGGAAAAGTAAAAAGCTTACATTCTGCATCATATTCCTTTGCAACTCTAAGGGCTCGTGATGATGAAATTTCTGGTGCTTGAGCGGCAGGAACAACAATGAGCAAAATAGCGTCATTGTGCTCAAGATATTCAGAGATGATTTTGTCATTGACAATGCGCTGGTCCAATCCAGGTAAATCAATCAAGTTGAAGGGAGGTGAAGTAGCAGTACGAAGTTTGAGATAGATAGGGTCAGGTCTCTTAGTGCCGGATGAAACTTTGCTGAGTCTATCCTGAAGAGAATGAAGAAGGGAAGAAGCAGAAACTTGTTGGGATTTATTGTTGATATGAAGGAAGATAGAATTGTTGGTTAAAGATGTGTCTCTGTTCAATTCAATGTTAATGGGAGCCCTTGTGGCACCATTTTGACCTGTGGGCTGCAGCAGTAGCAGTTGCAATTAAGTGAGTTATTACATAGTAATTAATAATAGAAGATGAAAATAATAATAATAACACTACGAACCAAAATAGGATGTCCAATGAGGGTATTCAATACAGCAGATTTTCCAGCACCCTGCAGGATCAATCACATTACAATTTACAATTACAATACATATATTCAGAAAAAGAAGAAGAAGAAGAGGAAAATATGAACATACGACATTGCCGAGACCAACGACGTTGAGGAAAGTGGAAGTGCGTTTTGATTCATCAATGTCTTCGTCGGCGAGGAGGGCGGAAACTTGCCGCATTGATTCAGACAGTTCTACCAATTCCGATATTTCTTCCATTTCGATCTAAATTCTGATTCTCATTCTAAATCCAAATCACCGACTGTATATGGCATATCACTCTTGCCATTGCTATTTTAACTTTTCCTTTCCGCACTTTCTCACCATTATCAGATTAATTGCCACAATGTCACTATTAATTAAATATAAAAATTGCATAAAACATTTTCTGTTATAAATATAAAAATAATATACTATCATCTCTTTTAATTTGTATGTAAAATAAAATATATTTCATAAAAATACGGTATCAATGTCGATATTTTGAATTTATCATATCGACTTTCTCATTCTCATGTTATTACATAAAAAATATCTTTTACATCAAAAATAATTTATATTTAAAATAATTTGTATCATCAATACTAATAAATTCAAATAATTTTATACTAAAATAGTATAACTTTCTTGCATACGACTAAATCTGAAAAAGAGAAAGGAAACCATATATGTTTTGGAACGAGAAGAACCAAGAGAGAGGAGAGGGTTCAACGATGGAGTTTGGGTGAGATTTGGTATGAGTGGAAAAAAAGAGGTCCATGATGAATCAATATTTTTACTAGTCCATTTTATACTTAACCATTGTTGAAAGTATGCAAGTCTCTTATTTAGATGTTGATGATGTGAGGGGTCCAGGTTATGACAAATTCTAATATGAAAGGAAAGCACTAAGAGGTTCAAAAGAGAATGTTTGAAGTAAAAACTATCCTCTTTCGGTTAATTATTTTCACACTTTAAAAATTTAAATTTTTTATATACTTATTATTTAGGATCCAGATCGTAGGTTCACCCTAGACCACAAAAAATTCATAAATGGCACTGGTTATGCATTTGCAGTCAATTTGAAAGATAGAATGAGAAGATACAAAAAAAATATAAACAAACTGGTTGGCTTGTTTGTTACCATGGTCCGTAATCTACTTAATGAATAGCTTCAACTCAAGCGCAACAATGAACCTCACATAAAAACAAGTCGTGATCATAATGAGATAATTTAGAGGAAACCATCGAGTTGGATTGCAAAGCAAAGGTACATAAAATCAATTGACACCCTTAGGATGTTATTGTTTGGGTCTATTTTGCATCATTTTAAATTGCCTTTTAGAATGTTAATCAATCAAAACTATAAGATAAGTTTCATCAAAAGACAATCAAATAACCTTTTTGTTCTCCAAGTATTTGATTTTGTTTCAACATGTATCTTTATGGAAATGAAGTAAGTTTTTTTGATACAAAAAAGGTAATTAAGAACTAACTCAAATTGATACCTTAAAAAACTGACCTCCTCTAAGTATTTCAACCAATATTACATTTTTGTATCTCTTTGAAGAATTAGCCCCTCCTCCTCAAATATGTACCATTTATATTGAGGAAAAAATATTTTTAACAAGTTGGCGAAAGATTAAGTCCATATTCTAGATGAAAGATAAATCTAACTACAATAAGAAGAGATGAAACCAAACAAAATATACGAAAATTAATATGAGGTGCTTCCAATTTGAGGTAGATATTATGCCAGCATTGCTATAGCTCGTGAGGCATTTTATCCCAACGGAATCACGACATGTTTAGACCATATATGTAATTTTGCTCCTGCCACAATACAAGGGAGGGTATCCTTGTAATTAAGAAAAAAATACATTTAGTGCAATTAGCCTGTCGGGACAATTTCGCTAGCTTATCTGTCGGGATAACTAGCATTATTCATATTGTGCCACATTATCACATCACATATCCTAGAACATCAAGGTGGTTCTTTCTGGTAATGATAATTTAGTGTTGTAGCGATAGAACATATTTTTTGTACTTTGTATTATAGACTTTAGATGAGTATGTGGTTAGTTGATGGTGAGTCCCCAAAGCTACTGCTTACTTGCGGGGGTTGCAGTGTGGGTATAGTCCCAATATATGCTCGGACATGAAGTCGTGCCTTGTCAAGATCCCCACAATTGGAGGTCTCTGCAAAACAACCACAAATATTAGTAATTGTTAGTTAATACTCACTCCCAACTAACAAAGAAGGATATATAACATAATAGTAATTAATGATTGCAAAGTCAGCCAATGTATACTTAAATGTATGCATGGATAGGTTTATTCAAGATTGTAATAGTATATTGTTTCTTACTCCGGATGTCTTTGGCACCACCAACAAATGCCTGAGGCCAAGCTCACGGAAAAGAACTGCAGCTTTAGCTAGAGACATTGTTTCCGCAACTGTATACGATGATTTGTTGGTAATAGGATGCATATCAACATACATCTCCATCTCTTCCTCTGATATCTCTAAATCATCCAGCCTTATCTCTTTCCCCGAACCTGGCTTTCCAAATTCATGTGCCCTAAGCTTGTTCATAATCAAGGACCTCTCATTTGGCCTCGTCGTAAATGCCCTATGTTTAAGAATTACTAGCAAATGAGACCTCAAAACCAACCCACATAACTCTGGAGCTTCTGAGAATGGAGGCTCATCAATCACAGGAAACCCATTATGTTGTGTCACCTTTAAAGTGTGCACAATATTCCCCACTTTTTCAATCCCAGAGAATGTAAACAATGGACCAGAAACAACATCACCCGCAACTAAATGCCTCATGTACGGCTCTGCATGCACTTCCAAATAAGGCAACCCCTTCATTTCCACTATTTGATCATAAACACCTTTGTTAAAACAATCTGCCACAGACTTTGAGACCAGGAGAACCAACATGACCAATGGTAGCATGAGGAGGTTGTTAGTAAGTTCAAGAAGTATGACACACAGAGAGACAGTCATTCTCATTGTGCCACCAAGGAAGGATGCAGCTCCCAATAGTGCAAACAAACCCACATCCAGAACTGTAAATGGACTTAATAGACTTCCAGCAACACGCCCATATGAAGCCCCTGCTAGTATCACTGGAATAAACAACCCTGAGGGAATTGCAATGCCGTAAGTGATGATTCCAAGGAAGTATATTGCCACAAAGAATATTAGGAGACTGGAGAGCTGGAATCTTTTGTCAGAGCCAGCAATAAAGAGGTTGCGGATAGCATCATCGTTGGTAGTAAAAAAGAGAGAGGCGAGGTCATTATAGTGATTAGGAGGACACTGGAAATTCTTGTAGTGTCCAGAATGCCCTACGGTTGGGCACTTATGCCCAGCATGAGGAGGACAAGGGATGCACTTTGATAGCCATGGAACCCCAAATGAAAAACAAGAGGTCAAAAATGAAATAATCATCACAAGTATTATTTTAAATATAGGGCCTTTCCTGCAATACATAAACAAGAGGTCAAAAAGACTACTATAAAAATGGTAATAGTTTGGAAATGGGGCGGAGGGGGAATGACATACTCGTTAATGATGTTGTAAGTGCGAAGGACCTTATCCACAAGATAATTATAAAGGCTTCCCAAGAGACCTCCAATAATTCCAAGAAATATAACTACTAGTAGATCAGGCATGCCGTATGCAGGCTTTACTGAATTAACGTCAAACATTATCAAACCTCCTTCCCCAAAAAGACCGCAGTTTCCCCCCTTGCAATAGTCCATAAAACCTCTCAGCACTACAGCTACTACAGCTGTAGTAAAAAATGTTCTCCACATAAGAGCACTTCTCCACCTGCAAATCATATATGTTAGTCATGCAATACTAATTATCATATGTCTATAAGACATGAGTAGATGTTTATTGGAATGCTCATGATGGTATTGTTGTTTGTTGTCACATATGAATTGCAAAGCTAATTAACATCTATGGAAGTGGAAGACGATAGAGAAAGAGAGGGGACCAAGAAGCTGCTTCTTCAAGTGCAAAAAGGACACCACCAACTGGGGCACGAAAGGCACCAGCAACACCAGCAGCCGCACCACATGTGATCAAATCCCTCCGATCTCTGTCATTTTTAAAATATCTGAACCCTTTCCAGGTCAGTCCATATTTTTTGGAACCACCTTGTCCAAGTAGATTTGCTATGCAAGCACCAGTGTGCACCATAGGTCCTTCCTTACCCACAACAAAACCAGCTGCAACCCCGAAAATTGAACCAAAAATCTGAAAAAACTCAAGCCACTTTTCCATGTTAAAAACTATAATAAATTTCATTTAAGGATATGCATTTGTAATAGGAAGTAAAAGGGATGACACAGATGAGTAATTAATTAACTAATAAACTAACCTTTACAAAGAGGGTAGGTAGAGCCATTATAGAAGGAGCATCAACGCCATTAAGATATGCCTTGACCTCAGGTATGCCAGATCCTGCTGCTGCAGGGGCGATGTAGGCGCAGAGGGCTGCTGCAGCGATGGCTAAAACCATGTTACAACCAACATACAATGCAAAGGCCTGATGATACCTGTTCTGCAGTAAAAATGACAGCGTAGTTATTCCATTAACGTAATGTTGGTGCAATTATTATTATTATTAGGGTTAATGATGTGTTTCGTCCTTGCAAATAAGGTCGTTTAAAAATTCGTCCTTGTATTCGTTAATCTTGCTTTTTAGCCTTCCAAAGTTTAATCGGTTAAAATTTCGTCCCTTGACCCAATTAATGACTGCCACATCACTAATTTGATGACATGGCAATCACTGCCACACATGAAATTCCAATTTTGCCTTTAAGAAGGGGAAGAAAGAATTGGAAACCCAGGGGTTAAATTGGAATTTCATGTGTGGTTTAGTGACATGGCAGTGATTAAGTGGGGAGAGGGACGGAATTTTAACTGATTAAACTTTGCAAGGCTAAAAAGCAAGGATTAACGAATACAAGACGAATTTTTAAACGACCCCTATTTGCAAGAACGAAACACATCATTAACCCTTATTATTACTACTAAATAAATAGAATGGTGCATGCATGCATATATACCTGTGGTTAAGCATGAGATGGTTGGTGAGAAGAAGCTTGAAACCAGCAATATTCTCAACGCCAATGTTATTGAAGAAGGCAACAAGGCCTGTGCCTAAACCTATAAGAAGTGCAAGAGTCCATTTGAGGATGGCATACTGCACAATCTCGACTTTTGCTCCAAACCTCCGGTCTTGCTTGAATAGATCATTCTCAACGATCCTTCATGTAGGTTAAATTAATTAATTAATGAAAATCTGAAACAGAAGCGATGATATATCATTATCAATAGTATACATACTCGTAGTCGAGACTTTCAATTGGACAAACATTGGCTCCAACAATGGCGAGCTGGGAAGTAGTATTGAGCCTGTTATTATTCTTCAAAAGGAGAGGCTCTCTCAATGTCAACCCACCAGATGAAGATCTTGATGATATTATTATTCTATCTTCCTCCTTACCCATATGCTCCACGTCCCTTCCATTGTCTTCCATTTCCATATTATCTTATCACAGTAATTATTATCAATCATCTATCAGCTAACAAAGAGAATTACCTCACAAATTAATAATGATATATCGTTATTAAAAAGATAAAGAAAGAATTGTTTGGAAGATGCACATAGTAACAACCGAAGAATGCGCACATTCTCATACTTATTACTGGTATGATTTATTTAATAATAAATAAAAGATGATTGTCTTGTCTTTAAAAAAGTAAAATAAATGTGGAATGGATTTAATTAGTTAACGGAGATAGAAGCTACCTTTGTGAAAAAAATATCAACCATTTGATTCTTCTTATTAATCTAGAGTTCGATTGTGAGGTAAGTATAACATAGTTAAAAATTGTTTCCATTTAGGAATCGAACTCGCTTCTCCCAAACCATTTGTTTTTTGACAAAACTTATTAGCCATAATTATTTGGTTTGCTACTTTTTTTGTGCACTCATAGGTTGTCACTCATTCACGAGGCAAATGGATCTTAGTAATCTAAAGTTTGATAAAAGAGAAGTGATTCATGAACATTAATTTTGACAATTGACAACGTATAAATATATGATCGATACACAATTCATTGCTTTTTCATTTTTTTTATATGAGCTTCGGTTTCGTGCATGAATATACATTGTGCATACATTGTCCGGCAGTAAATTGTCCAAAATCCAAATATTTGCCCTCTTGGTAAAAAGATATGTAAATGCTAGTAAAGACTTGTCACATGCATGAATCAAACCTATAGAAGCGATGAAAATAATAAGGAAAATGTTATTTCCTTAAAAAAATAATATCAAAAAAATTTCAAGACACAACTGGCAAGTTTTAATTGCATGATTTATTTGTTCAATTCTCATTTTTCAGTCACACCTCTTTGAATTATGGTAAATAGTACATTGTGATTGACTGCTCTTTATTCTTGAAGAATTCTTGATTTTATTTTTCTAGAGATATAACATTGCTCAAATAATAATAATAATTAAAGACCATAATTGAAAAAAAATAATAATTAATGTTGCATTGAAAATTAAAAAGGATCATTTATTTTTTCTTTTAGAGAAAAAGATCATTTATTTTTGAACAATATACTTTTTAGGGTTAAATAAAATTTGCCCCCCATGTCATTTGAGGGAGTTTTGATCTACCCTCGTGTATTTTTTTATTTTTTTTGTTGAGATTTATCCTTGCCATTAAAAAATTCTTTGATTTTACACTTTAATGGCATATGAATGTGCAAAAGTGATGATGTGAACATTAAAACCCCAAAATGTATTTTCTAAAATAAAATACAAACAATAATGAATCATACAAAGGTGTCACGCATCTTTTTCAATTCAAAAACGCTTCATTTAAATATTAAACGTCGCAGCGGAATAATTTTCAAAATATCATAGAAATATTCACATTTTTAATTCCACATCAAAACTGAATTCAAAAGAATTCTAAAAACCTAATCTAAAATTAAATAAATCCTCGATCCCTAGTTTCACAGATCAGAGCATCGACTCAATAAAGACTCCCAAAGTGATAAGTAAACGAGTAGACTTCAAGCCATCCTCAGAGACTCATTGCTACTAAACTTATTCTTCCTGAAAATCTACACCACAAGGGTGCAGGCGCCCAACCCGCCACTAGAGGGTGAGAATATATCCAACACAAGAGATGCATATACACATGTATAGATTCAGATAAAATAACACAACAATTATATTTAGACATGTATGCATCACAATCAGATAATATTCACATTTAAATATAAAATTTCATTTAGTAAAAATCAAATAGGCATCAATCAACATCTTATAATAACATGTAAGTATCAACAACATTTAAGGATCTCAAATAGACATCTAGCAAAATACATATCATTCACACATGACCATTTAGAAGCACATCATGGAATATCACATCTTTAAATAATTACACGTCTTTAAATCACACATCTTTTAATTACACATCTTCAAATAGACTTGCAGTTATGTATGCAATGTCCCTAACTCGACTTTATATGCATGTGGTACCAAACCTATCACCATCATCATATACAACATCGTCAAATATGATTGACCATGGATGCATGAACACAAGTAAGGACTCAACAATGCACATCATTCAATGACTCGACAATACACATCTTTAATTAGCACCATCGTCAAATATTACATCTTTACGTAACACATCTTTAAATAATACAATCGTCAAATGTCACATCTTTAAATCACACATTTTCAAATAACACATCTTTACAAAACACATCTTTCAATCATACATCTTCAATTAACACATGGATTCTACGTCATCAAATAATTCATCGATTACACTTCGTTAAATAACTAAAAATTGACGGGACCGCATGTCATTTTAAGTTAAAAAAATAATGATAATAATAATAATATAATTAAACCGATTATGTTAAGCTTTTTCTCTTGAATCCGATCCAATTGAAAAACAAGTCAGTACATATGGCAGAAGAAAATTAACCATGAAAGTTACCTCCTTTTTAAATAAATAAATCAAAATCTCTTTTAGAGATAGAACAACTCATTCTCAAACAATCAAGAAAACAGATTCAAGACAATTGACAAAAACAAATTGATTTACGAATTTCGATGTAACAAAAGCATATATAGTTTCAATACAAATTTCTCTACTTGCAGTTTTAATTTTTTTTTAAAAACCGATTGCATATATGATTTTCAAAAGAAACCAAATAATGGCTTTTGAAGTACCAACCCATAAAAACAAGTGGCCAAATACAAAATCATATAAATCAAATTCAATCAATACGATGCAAACATGGTGGAAATAAAAACAAAACACATAACATATACTTGCCAATTGAACCATATAAAAAAATGCAACATGGATATCAGATATTCACATATCAATAAGTTAAATTGACAAAATCATTCAATCACAAATTTATCATGAAAGCATCACAATACTAAAGTCAAACATATAACTAAGGCAACATAAAAGAGCATGAATTTAATCAAAGATTCATCAAAAGAATAAGGAAATATTGAGAATTGACGACCGTTCACAACCCACGTGAATACATAACCTTTATGATGAATAAAACTCTCCCTTTATCTCTAGTTTTGTGAAATTGATGATTTTTTACGGTGAAATCTCTCTATGTTCTTTTCTCTATTTCTCCTTGTCTCTGCTTAAATCATTAAAGCATTACTCATCTCACTAACTACACCTCTTTTCTAGCCAAATTTACTAATCCACATCTGTTCGCATTCTACTTTCTTATTCTCTCTAAAAAACTATTTTCTTCCTAAATATTATTTTATCTCACTCTTTAACCGACTAACCAATCTTATTCTCTCAATAAATACGAATAATTAAATTACTAATATCAAACAAATAAATACTATTAATAATATTAAAATTAATATCATCTAATAATAATATTAATAAACTAATATTAAAAATTGGGGTGTTACATATGACATGACACACGGATTCTTTAAAATAACTATTTTTTTCAATTTTTTTGTTTAAACGTGTATAATGAATTTAGAAGCCATTATTAAAAAAAATTACAATCAAATTTCATTATACTTTCCCACAAACCCAAAACATTCATTTTTCTTCGTCTTCTTGTTTCTTCACGAATCCAAACATTCAAACCTTCACACCACAATCCTAAAAATTCATGAAAATATCCAACACAATTCTTTGACAAATAATCTTCTAATCATCAACAAAATCACCTCTTCTATTCTACAGACTTGACAATTTGGGTTTTATGACAACTATAGGAACTATTGTCATTTGCTATTGTAAATCATTGTCCATCTTCTCGCTATAACAACCCCAACATGTTTAAAAAAACATTTTCCAACAATCCCTCTTTCTCCCCCACTCTCGAACTCTCCATTTCTAGTCTCTCTCAATTTTGTTATGTTAATTGTGGGGTTTTCTGTGGAATAAATTGAGGTTTTAGTCTGTGATTGAGGTTTTAGTTTTTTTGGCGAAAGTTTGGAATTTTTCTTTATGAATTTGGGGTTTTTGTGATTGAAGTTAGCTGCTTTTTTGTGATGTTGGTTCTGGTTAGAAGAGAATGAGTTTGATTGTTGACATTGGTTTTCAACTCCCTAGCCCCTTAATTTATGTGGATGTTTGTTTGAGTTTTTTTCTATTGATTTTTTTGGGTTTAAGTTTGGAGATGAATAAGATGACGGATAGGTGAGACAAATTAAAAAATAAATATTGAAAGGAGGGGAGGGAAGAGAGGGATCATAGAAAGAAGAGAATAGAGAACATAAATGATGAATACAAGGAAAATCAGAAAAACAATTAGAGGAAGAGAGAAGAGTTGATGTTTTGGTCATGTTTTGTTGTTGTTTTTTATGTGTGGGTGAAAGGAAGGTAGTGAGATGAATAGTAAAGTGATAAATGAGATGAATTTCGATCTACATACGAAGAGATTGATGTTTTTTTTACTTGATTTAATATGCAATTGTTTTTTTTAAATAACTCATAATTAATAAATAAAAAAGACACATGGAAAAAAATAAATGGAAAAGAATATAAAAAAAAAGGCCAACTCATTGTGTCATCAATTATGGGTAGCTTCGTCATTTCAACGCAATGATAAAGGTAAATATGTAAATTTATTTACCCTTTTGTCATCCCTTACCCCCGTCCAGATATCTCTCTCACACACACACATCTCACATAAACCACCACACCATCTCCGATCTCACCACACCATCGTCTTCAATCTTTCTAGATCTGACCTCCACCACACAACCATACACCGCCCGCGACCTCCACCTCCTCTCTCTTGTCGGCCGCAAACCTCCACCACACAACCTTCAAGATTTGTGTTTTTGAGAGATGGAGAGAGACGAAACAAAGTTGCAGGGAGTGAACTATGGTGTCGATGACAATGCAGTGGCCCATGGTACGAGAGAGAGAACTCATATGACGCTAAAGAGGTGAGAGTATTGCAGGAAAGATGAAAAAGAAAGAGAAATGGAAGGAAAAAAACCGTTTAAATATACGGTCTTGTCCCATGTGTCTGAAAAAATATATGCAAGTAAGATTTTTAAAACTAAATATACCTTTTTCCTCATGCTTCTGCATCTATTTATGAAAAATGCTAAGGATGCAACAAAAAAAAGAAGATATTTTATGTTAAAAATGACACTTTTTTGACTTTTAAATAATTGACAACATAACTTTTAATGTAATACTACTATATTGAGGAATGCTAGCAACACACATTCTAACACACTCTCTTTGATTTGCTAAAATTTACATGGGTCTCATCAATTTATGTGGGCCCTATATAAATTTAGTGGATCCATGTTAGCCTGTAATTTCTGGTAAACAATCCCATGTGAATTATAACGAGTAATCTCAAATTAGTACTGACTCTATTAATACTTCAAAACAATCCCTATCTTTGTCAAAAGTTTCTCAATTAAGTCCATCGTCATGTAATAAAAACATAGAAACATTATTCTAATCGAGAAACTTTTGACAAAAGCAAAGGGTATTTTGAAATATTGTCAAAAGTTTCTCAATTAGACTCATGTTTCTATGTTTTCATCACATGACGAGAGACTTAATTGAGAAACTTTTAACATACACAAGGACTATTTCGAAATATTAATAGAGTCAGTGACTAATTTGAGAATTACTTACAAAGACATGGTCAATTTGATAGTTTACTCGAATTTTAACTAATTAAAAAGAGTATGTTAAAAATTATGTGTTAAAATGTGTGTTGCTAGCATTTTTCCTACCATATTAGATTCATTAACAAGTGTCGCATAAACACTTGTTAACATGACCTTTATTTGGGTCACCCTTTACTTATCTGTACTTGTATATATAAAATAATAATAACAATAATCATAATAAATATGATGTCAGTTCTCATATCTAACCAACAAATTAAATTTATCAATGGACTTAGCTCAGTTGGTATGAATAATGCATAAAAGATGCAAGGTCTAAAGTTCAAACCCCGACCACCACAACAATGCATAAAAGATGTAAGGTCCGGAGTTCGAACCCCGGCCACCACAAAAAAAAATTAAATTTATCAAAAGAATAAATAAAACGAGCAACAATTAAGATATGAAGTTTTCTTCTCTCAGACCCTTAAAAAAAAAAAAAAACTTCTCTAAAACAAAAAGATATGAAGTGTCTTGAAAGGAAAAAAGATATGAAGTATTCTCCTAAAAAACAAGTTTTTAGTTATAAAAATAAGAGTTTAGTTCTCAAAAATAAAAAATTTAATTGTTATATATTATCGGTGTAATTTTTGTTTTACTCATATATCTAATGATATATTGACATAGGAGTATTATATTATTTAATGAGTTAAAAATACATTACTTGACCAAGTGCAATGGCTTATTGAAAGTCATTTTCAATAAGTTGAAACCATTGGAAGAGGGTATTGAGAATGAGAGAAGAGGAAAGAGGTGATGAAAGGATTAAATAAGTTGAAAGCCTGTACTGTGTGCCACGTGGCGTATTTCAATTTGCCCAGCTGAGCGCGTGCAGTACACACGCCTACAGGGCGCGTCTGCAACAGGGAGACGCGAAGAGAGAAGAGCTTTTGGAAAAAGGTGGGACACGTGGCGCTTCGTTATTGACTGGTTGGATTTTTATCTTTTTAATAATTTGGACTCAATTATTTCATTGCAAATATTTTATTTATTTTTTACCAAAATTCATGATTTTTTTTTCTCTACAAATAGAGACTTGGATCATTTGATTTGGACACAGAAAAAAATCAAGTTTTTCACTCTCTTAATCTTATTATTAGTCTTTCTTTTGAAGTTTTAGTCTTTGATTAGTGAAATGGATCCCAATAACAATCAATTCAACACCAAAAATTCTTCTGATTACTCATTTGGCTACCAAAATCCCAACAATTATCAACACCCAAATCAATTTCCCAACCAACATCCTCAAAACCCAAATCAATTTCCTAACCAACATCCTCAAAACCCAAATCAATTTCCCAACCAAAATCCTCAAAACATGCCTAATTTTGGTTTTGCCTCAAATTTCAATCACCCATACTCTGTTCCAAATAACTTTCATCCATATTCTAGATCTATGATGGGATATCCATCTCAAACACCCTCATTTAATGGTTATATGCCAATGATGAATGAAAATTTTCAGAGTGTTGGTGAATATCCTGAATTTTCATCACAAATAAATCGTGGTGGAATGACAAGAGCTAATGAACTCACTCCAGTTTCAGAGGATACAACTCCTAAGAGCAAGAAAAACCAGCAACCAGGATGGAACACTGAACAAAATTTGGTGTTAATTAGTGGGTGGATAAAAAATATGGAACATGCAGTGTTGTCGGAAGAAACCAGACAGGTGAAGCATATTGGGGTAAAATTGTTGAGTATTGTAATGAGCATTGCAAATTCGATCCTCCGCGTGATGTAATTGCATGCCGAAACCGTTTTAATTATATGAGCAAAGTAATAAATAAATGGATTGGTGCTTATGAAAGCGCTAAGCGTTTGTAAGGAAGCGGTTGGTCGGAAGATGATGTTTTGGCAAAATCGCGGGAATTATTTGCATGTGGGAAGAATGTTCAATTTACTTTAAAGGAAGAATGACACGCTCTCCGTGATCAACCACGTTATGGTAGTCAAATGGGAGGAAGTGCTGGCTCAGGAAATAGTGGGTCTAAGAGATCTCACGAGGACTCTGTAGGATCTAGTGCTCGTCCAATGGGCAGGGAGGCAGCCAAAAAAAAAGGAAAAAAGAAAAGCAAGGACGCTGCCTTGGAGGAGGTGGAAAATGAGTGGGTTCAATTCAAAGAAATTAAGGTGCAAGAGATTGAACGATTGAAAGAGTACACCGCAGTGCAACAAGAGAAAAACAGATCGAAGAAAATGAAATTGTACCTAAAGTTAACTTCCGAAGAGCATCTCGATGACAGGAAAAAAGATATGTTAGAAAACTTGGTGCGTGAGCTGTTTGGAAATTAATTTCACTGTAATATTTGTTTGTATTCGGTCAAAATTGTCAGTGTTGTCTAGTCCCCAGTGTTTACTTTAATAATTGTCAGTGTTGTCTAGTCCTCAGTGATAGTCCCTAGTGTTGTCTAGTCCCCAGTGTTTACTTTAATAATTGTCAGTGTTGTCTAGTCCTCACTGATAGTCCCTAGTGTTGTCTAGTCCCCCGTGACTTATTTCAGAAACAATTTGCTTTAATAATTATGCCCACTATGTGCCACTTTTATTTCACCTACTATTTGTTTTAATAATTATGTCCACTGTCTTCCTCCATTCGTTGTAATGTGTGCCCACAATTTAATAAAATGATACTATATGTGGCTTTAATAATTATCCCCATTGTCTGCTTTAATACAATACAATAACTTATTTCGAATCCGTCAGTGTCCACCACACAATGTACTTATATACAGGGACTCATATCTACTTCCAATATCATCAAATCTCATTCATATCTACTTCCAATATCACCAAATCTCATTCATATCTACTTCTAATATCACAAATCTCATTCATATCTACTTCCAATATCACCAAAAACTATCAATGGATCCTTTTGATATGGAAGCCTACTTCCAAAAACGTGACGTTGAAGACACTTATATCGTTGACCGATTTATTCAGTGTCGAAAAAAAAATAGAGGAAGGTAGTGGATCTCGTACAAGAAAATATTTAAATGGAGATCATGCAGCAGCTAACTAGAGACTCATTGACGACTACTTTGCCAATGAGCCTACATATGACGATGCAATGTTTCGTCGTTGGTACCGGATGCAAAAACACATTTTCCTTCGAATTGTTGGAGACCGTTCAAGTAGTGATAACTACTTCACCCAACGAGTTGATGCCGCCAACAAAGAAGGTAAATCACCATTAGCAAAATGTACCACATTAGCAAAATATTTAAATGGAGATCATTCAGCAGCTAAATAGAATATAAAACTATTTAAATACCACAATTCATTCTTACAAAATTCTGCAGCGGAAATATCATAAAATCATCATCAGTCAACTACAACAATATCCTTGGCACCAAGGCCTCAACAATTAAAATATTATTTAATCATCATAATTTCTTCAACAACTTATTTAAAACAAATGATACATAAAGGAATGAAATAACACAACAACGTTTCCCATCCCGTTACGTATCAGAGCCCTAGGACACTTGAGCCGACATCCTACTAGCCTTCATTACCTGCACTTGCCCACAAGGCGGCAATTCCAACAGAAGGGGTGAGATTCTCAAACAATAAATAATAGGAGTATAACTTATCGATGAATCTAACACCCTAAATATCAACAAAGTAATTCAATATACAACATTTACAATAAACCAACGACATTAACATCACCTTCAACTCAACTAACAACAACAACCACAACAACGACAACGACTCACCAACAACGACTCCGACAATGCACCGACGACAACAACAAATGCAATATGCACGTGGTACCATTTTACGCGCGTTGAATGACAAGCATTCCAGGGCATGAGCCCTCAACGGTTGGATGGTTAAAGCATCCCAGGGCATGAGCCCTCAACAGTTGAACGATAAAGCGTTCCAGGGCAATAAGCCCCAAACGGGTGAATGATAAACATTCCAGGGCAATAAGCCCCAACAAATGCATATGAGTATGAATGGACTCAGTGGTGTATATCAGCATACAACCCAACGACATCTAATGGTGTATATCAGCATACAACCAACAACAACTGCAACAACAACTACGACAACAACAAATGTGCCTAAATCATTTAAGACATACTCCCCAACTTGGACAACAGTGACAACAACAACTCAACGAATGCATATACAAAGTATGACTTACATTTCCAACAATTCAACCAATGATACTCCAACCTTTGAAAAGAAGTTCAATGACATATAATATATATATATATATATATATATATATATATATATATATATATATATATATATATACAAATACACCAACAACCATATCATTATCATCAACCGAATTTAACTAACCCAATAATCAAACATATAAACCACCTCGGGTACAGGGCTACTCGCCTCGGCGAGTACGTCTACTCGCCATGGTGAGCTCAAAGAATGGGTTACTCGTGTAACACCCCGTTTCCCCAAAACAACATAATAATATTAAAACAATCAGAGTTCAACAATAACGGGCATGTCACACTACTTTTCAAAATTATTTAAATAGAAAATAGAACTATTTAAAATACCAACAAAATCTCATTCTTATAAAAATCTGCAGCGGAAATATTTCTTTTAAAATCATCATCATTCAACTTCAACAGAATTCTTGGCACAAAGGCCTCAACAACAAAATATTATTCTTCAACTTAAAATCCAACAACATGTTCAAAATTCGATACATAAAGGAATGAAAGAAACAAAACATTTTCCCCATCCCGTTACGTATCAGAGCCCTATGACACTTGAGCCAACATCCTACTAGCCTTGGAAATCTGCACTTGTCCACAAGGCGACAATTCCAACAGAAGGGTGAGATACACATTCAATAATAATAATATATAATCAATCAAGTTAATGAAAACAACAACAATTCAATGACAAGCATCATCAGGTTCACATATATATACATATATATATAAATACACCAACAACAGAATCATCAATCAACAAAACATCATATAGTCATAGCAAAATAGGCATCATCTAACATCATAATTATCGTCCTAAATCACCTTATACATCATCAAGCACACCATTCACGAAACACGTTAAACGTCAATCAAGAATATCATCACGAAATATCATCAAGAGCTTCAAGGAACTTCATCACGAAGATACCATCAAGAACATCAAAGAACAATCATCATCACAAATGCATCACAAACCATCATAAATCATCGTCTTAACAACCATCTCAAACATCACATCATCATCACAAATCATCGTCACGACATCTCATAAGACACGACTCAACAAATGCAACTCTACGTCTTAGACATCATGCATGTGGTACCATCAGGGCATAAGCCCCCATCGCTAAAGGTCAAATAGGACCTGTCAGGCATTGAGCCCCCATCGCTAAAGGTCATAAAAGAACCTGTCAGGCATTAAGCCCCCATCGCTGACTATGCTATGCAACGACACGACTCAAATGCAACGACACGAGTAAAGACTCAACAATGCACATCTTTAGATGACTCGACAAATACACATCTTTAAATAACATCATCGTCAAATATCACATATTTAAATATGACATCTTTATATAGCACATATTTAAGTCACACATCTACAAACAACACATCTTGATATAACACATATTTAAATCACACATCTCCGGAAAGCACATATACATTAATCAACTACATTCATATCAAAGTCCAACACATCCTTCAACAAGCAAATCAAGTTTGATCAATAAAACATAAGCCAAATACTCATAAAACACTCCGACTAAATCCATAATACTTAAGTTTGAAGTTGGGAAACCAACCATAAGTTTTGGACTAACTTGGGATTAGTTAAGCTAAGTTTTCTAAAAAAATTCTAAAGACCTACTTGGACTATTTTCATCATAATTCAAAATCTACAAATCCTCTTCGAGTCAAACCAGTGCCATTAGAAAGCTAACTTAATTATCTACAACTTTTATGTTTACACCTAAAGCCAATTATGTACCAATCAATACCAGTTTTCATTTCAAATTCGGACAAAGTTGTGCTGAAATTCATAAAAATTCACTGCGACCTACGTTCAGTAATTTGACCATAACTCAAGTTCTATAAATTATTTTGACGTCAGACCAACGGCATTAGAAAGCTAACATTCATACCTACAACTTTCGTGTTTACACCAAAAGCTAGTTCGAAACAAAAACTGATGCAAAAGACGCAACAACATGAAACAGGGTATGTTGTCAAAGGTAGCTCTCGGGAAAACTCTATTTTTCACTCAAAAACCCAAATTTCATCTACCCAAATCCCAAATTTGATAGAGAACAATGTTTACAGGTTGTACATACAACATAACAATCAAAACAACACAGAAACATGCATTAAACAACACAATTCATCACATCATATCAATTATCATAAACTTTCTAAACCCTAAACCTAGAACACAATTTCATCAACAATCAAAATTATATATACATATTATTGAAGGAATCCCACCCTTACCTTAATTCAGCAAGCAAAAACTCTACAGCAATTGATTCCCTCTTCTCTTAGCCTCTTCTAGGGTTCTCTTCTTTCTCTCCAAAAACTCTCTTTTCTAAAGTTTTGTACGTGAAAAATGAAGCAGACTTTTGTTTTCCTGTAAACTAAAACCTCTCCTTAATTTCTATTAATTCTCATTAAACCCCATAATTTCAAGTAAATAATAATCTTACTTATTTTTATTAAACAATAAAAATAATCATATATTCACATAATCACATAAATACTATATAATAAAATAGTAACACCCCACATATTCACATAAATCATTAAAAAATCATATAAAAGATTTTAAAATCAACAACGATAATTAAAATAAAACTAGGGCGTTACAACTCGCCTTAGGCGAGCTAGGGGCGAGCTGGGAGCGAGTAGAACTGGGAGCTCTCGGCCTTTTTGATATTTTTCTCACCAAAACTTCATTTTTAAGCTACCTAATCATCTTTTTAATCTGAAAATTGTCCCAGTCATCTCTAAAAATATTAAGGTACACAGAACTATCCATCCCACGCTTATAACAACATTTTAAAAATCAGATTTTTCTAAGGTCCTACTCGCCGTGGCGAGTGGTTTTGCTCGCGAGGCGAGCTATGAACATTGCTCACTCGCCTTGGCGAGTCAAGCTACTCGCCGCGGCGAGCGATGAATGTCAGCACGGGCAGAATGCAGTTTTCTCCCAAAAATCCCATTTTTCTCAATTTCCAACCCCAAAACAATCTACAGAAGTATAATAAGGTTCTGCCTATAACCTGATTGCATTCTAACATCATTACAGTACAATTTACACCATTATCCCCCCATAATCACACTCCAACCCTAAATCCCAATTTTCATAATTTTCCACAAATTCCATGTTAAATTCAAAATCAAGTTGTACAATCCATTATTATTGAAAGGTAATCTCACCCTTACCTTAATTAAGATGAACAAAAGCTACAACAGTCAAAATCTGGTTCTTCACTTGGCTCTTCTCTCTTTCTCCCAAAACTCTGGTTTTCTTACTGAACGTGAAATGTTTTGTCTGACTCTTTCCTATTTCCTTTTTCCCACAAAACATAACCTCTCTTTCTCTTAACTCCCTCTTAACTCTCCTAATTAAAATGTAACCCCCTCCTCCTTAATTCTAATAATTCTAATTAACTCTTAACTTTTCAAATAAATATTATATTTCTCCTATTTCTCTTAAATAACAAAATCATCACTATATATCATATAATAAAATATAAATCAAATAACAACACCACATATTCACATAATCATTTAAAAAAATTCAAATAAAATATTTCAAAGCAACTAAAAATAATAAAATAGAAACTAGAGCGTTACATAAAGCATGAGAAGGTCAATTCACCAGGGGGGATAAGGGAACCACCACAGTTATTCTTGAAGCAGTTGCATCTCATGATCTATGGATCTGGCATGCCTTTTTTGGATGTCCGGGAACCTTGAACGATATAAACGTTCTAGACCGGTCACCAATGTTTGATGATGTGGAACAGGGAAAGGCTCCAAGGGTGAATTACTTTGTGAATCAACGTCCTTATAATATGACATACTATCTAGCTGATGATATCTACCCTTCTTATCCAACTTTCGTCAAATTTATTAAACTTCCTCAAAGTGAACCCGATAAGTTATTTGCAAAACATCAGGAGGGATGTCGGAAGGACATCGAACGAGCTTTTGGAGTGCTTCAAGCTCGATTTAAAATCATCTGTGAACCAGCTCGCTTGTGGGACATAGCTGATTTGGGTATCATCATGAGGTCATGAATCATATTACATAATATGATTGTTGAGGATGAACGAGATACATATGCTCAATGTTGGACCGATTTTGAGCAATCTAAGGGAAGTGGATCTAGTACACCGCAACCATACTCGACTGACGTGTTACCCACTTTTGCAAATCATGTGCGTGCTAGATCCGAGTTGCGTGATTCAAATGTTCATCACCAATTGCAAGCAGATCTAGTGAAGCACATATAGACAAAGTTTGGAATGTTTCGTGATTGAAGATGATTTGTATCGTACTAAATAAATTACTTGTGTTTTGTTTGTTTGTTTGTTGTCTTGCATTTTAAGCTATTTGTGTGTCGCTGCTTAGTTTGTTGTATTGCATTTTAAGTTAAGAAAATAAAAATAAATTATTTAAATAAATTTTGTTTTTACAAAAAACAAAAAAAAATTGTTAAGTGTTTCTTTATTTTAATTTAATTATAATCGATAATTGTAATTTTACGTAATTATAAAAACAAAAATATAAAATTAAATAAGAATAAGAAATAAAAGGTGGTGGGGTAGAGTGTTGAATGAAAAAATCATTGGAGAGGTAAAAATTGAATGTGTATTGAATTAAAAGAGAGAAAATGATGTGGAACGTTGGGAATTGAAAAAGTGGATGTTAAAGGGTATTGAAAGAAAAAAACCATTGCATATGGTCTTATACCTCATTAATTAATGAGTGGACATATCATTAAATACTTGTGTAAAAATTTGTATCCACTTTATCTCCTTGAAGAGATTCCCTACTATGACATTATCTCCCGTGAAAATCTAAGCCCTTGAATACTTTCCTTCTCTTACTTTTAATATTAAATGGTTTTTTTCCCTCAAAAAAAAAATTAAATGGTTTTTCATATTTTATTTTGGAGATTATATTTAAAACCAGGATTTACATAACATAATATAAAAAATAAAATAAAAAATCAATTGTCTGGTACATGAAAATGAAGTAGCAGTGTAATAGTAGTAATTACTAAAAAAAATATGGTAATGTTATATATTGGTAAATACGCAGACATATTCCCACTTTAGATAAACAGCTTAATTTAAATCTCATACCATAAGCGTATATCATGATAAAACACTTACTTATAAGCTATTTCCATAACAAAAGACAAAAAATGTTAAATTGTTTATGTATAAGTTATAAGCTGTTTTCATAAACTATCTTGCAGAGCTTATGAAAATAAGATGAAAATAAATTATGTAACATGTCATAAACTTTTTTCATAACTTTTCCCAAGCAGTTTCACAAGTGTTTATGTCGATAAATAAATTCCAATAAACAATCCAATCAGGCTCAGATCCTACACAACAAGGATATGTCATCTATTTCAGGTCATATACCTCTTGCAAGTAAAGTCATATATAACCTGAAATAGACTTCTGGATCCAGTCTCCTCCTTCAGCTTTAGAAGGTGAGCTACTTTCGAAAAACCAGCATGGGATCTAGAAATAATATCGTCCTCGTTTACATCAGATTTATTACTCTCATGATGTCGAGTGAGCTTTGGTTTTGATAGTGCCCACTGCATTGCCCATATGGCTAATGGTCGCATGTAACATAAAGATCTATATTCATCTTTAGTAGTCCAAGCTTCCGGAGTTTGGAAAGAATAACTGTTGATGAGATATAACAAGAAGCTTAATTAGCTATTAGTAGTATAAAGAAAGCAGATACATGGATCTGTGAAGTACTAAAGGAACAAGCTATAATCAGCAAACTTTACCCAAGACCATCACTAGACCATGCAGCTTCATATATCCCACCAGCAGTTTGAAATGCCATATCAGTCATGTTTTCCTGGATCATTGTTGCAGCTAAGGCATATGTCACTCCTGACCATATTTCTCGTGATTGCATTGATGACATGTCAACATTCCCGTCAGGTAACATCCCATTTACAGCTCCTCGTTTCCCACCCTTCACTTTCATAACGTTGTTATCATAAACCATTTCAAGTGCACTTCTAATCTTCTCTTCTCCAACAATTGGCAAAAGACCACATGCTCTAGCATACCTGCAAAACAAGAAACAGGAAGTTCCAATTTTGTTTTAAATATTACCAAGATCGATGAAGCGTGGCTACATGTGCAAAAATTCGAGGTACTTATTACATACCATTGGCCAGCTAATTGATCAGCCTGTATGGATGATCTTGAACTTCCACAACTGCTATCATAATTGAAGTAAGAACCATTCCATAATTTTTCATACACAGCCTTTGCTTTTTGAAATTTGTGCCAAAAATAAACTTCAGAACCCTTGTCTCCAACCTCATGTGCCAAGGCTGATGCGGCCTGAAGTGCTGCTACCCACAATCCACCACTATACGCACTTACACCAGATACAGACCATGTGTCATAGGTTTGATCAGGGAATCCTTCATTCTCAATCATTCCGTCACCATCCTTGTCAAATTGGTCCATATAAGCAATTGCAATATAAACAGATGGCCAGACAGCTTGAGCAAACTTCTTGTCACCAGTGGCAACCACATCCCTGTAAACCTGAAGAACAAACTTTGGATTCAAGTCTTTCCACCTATCTGTATTATAAAGATTATAGCCATTTACTTCAGACCACGGGTCACTAATTCCAATATCATGAGGAACAGCACCAAGAACATTCCTTGATACCAATTGTCCATCATGTAAGAGTTTCATCTTTCCAGGATCATGCATCAGTACTGCTGCAGCGAAGTCTCTTTGAACACTAAGTTCAAGTTTTGGAAATAGTGTGACTAGTGAAAAAGATGAGTAAAAATGGACATCATAGGTATTCCACATTTGATACTCGATTCCTTCAAGATAAAGAAACTGGCCAATGTTTTCTTCCCCTTCTTGGAGAAGACTTACTCCATATGCAGACTTTGATGCAGGTGGAGTTTGTATTTGCTCAACTTTTGAGGTAAATCTTTCAAGAATGTCAATAGCAATATCATTTTGATGTGATATATTATTGTTATTCTCTAAATCAGATATGAATCCATCCAGGGAAAATTTTCTTTCTCCTATATTAACTAAACTATGCACAGGAGACGAACCATCTGCACAGAAGAAAAAATTATGAAGAAAAATTGACAATGGTACATACCATCATGTATGTGAGGTTAGGATGAATTTAAAAGCAACATAGACTAGGGATAACTACATGATAAATAGGATTCAAACTTTAAGAGCTAAAAATACCTGTCCAAATTGACCCCCCGGAATTCAGGTAGTAAAGTTCATTCAAAAGGGTAACTGGGTACCTGCACAGAACTCTGAAAGCTTCAGATTTTGACTGTAGAAGCAGGTAGTGAATAAATAACTGATAAGTACCATTCAGGAAGTCTCTTGTCCTCAAGGATTGGTCTTTGCCAATCTTCAATCTGGGACTCCCACTGATAATGTTCTACATCACCAGTTCATAGAAGATTGAGTAAGTAATTTTCTTATGGTATCAACAATCACAAATAAGCATGGATCTGCATGGTTTTGCATATATGGTGGAAACTTTATCTAAAATTGACGTCAAGAAAACTACATCCATACAGTCTGCCTCTTAAAAGTCTATATATGGATATAGTTATGCTTGATATCAAATTTAGATGCAATCACCATATTACAGATACAAAAGTTGATGGAGTTCAGCAAAGAAGATTATTACCAATAATAGCATCATGTGCAATATTTGCAGCTGCATCTCCTTTAGTACCATAAAATTTAGTGTAACGCCTGCTAACCCAGTTTCATTAGTTATGTATAGTCTTTAAACAATAAATCTTCTTATACAGGTTTCTACCGCTAACCTGTAATAAACCCGTCCTCCAGGGAACTTGACTTCAGGGCAGTCCCATGCCAATGAAAATGTCACATTACGCTGAGCATCAGATGGAATAGTCACAGTTGCTGCAATAGCTGCGCCAATGGATGATCCTGGTTTTGAAGGCACAGGTGTTTCAGTAAAATTCAGATGGTCAAATGACCCATGCTGAAAAGAAAAGGAGTACCATCATTCAGTTTAGTGAAATAAACATATGGATCACATGAAGTCTGATATCCTCAAACTTGTATCATTATAAAATAAATATATTCTTGGAACTATTCTTTTATCCAGGGACATGGCATCACGTTTTACTAACAGGAAAAGGAATTTCTTAAATTTCATTACTACTCGTAGAATTTGAGTGTCAAGCCTAATTTTGTTCATAAAATTAAAATAAATATGAATACTATATTTATTTTAATTTTGTTAATTCTTAGGCTTGGGGCGGAACAGTAGAGCAAAGTAGCATAGCAAAAATGCGTTCCTCGTCATTAATATGTTTGCTCGCGGTAATGGTGGCCTCTCGGGAGAATTGATGACTGCATCAAAGATGCACTTCCTATTGCTAGTACTAGTACATGATTAGTTAAAATATCCCCGGACTATAGAACAAAGGAGTATCCCCAACTACATCTAGGTATTGACCGCGAGTCTCCAATATTGCAGAACAGAATGGTATACGATGAGATAGAATGTAATAGAAACAATGACAGGGGTAACCCGTTACCCACTCTTACTTAACAAGCGAACGCTTTGCTTTTCCTTCCGAATTATTTAATCCGGAATGAAAAAAATCTCCCCAAGGAAAGAGACTCAAGTACTGATAATTGTCATGATAAAAAGAATTCCAGATGCACAAAACAAAAGGAAAATGACAGAAAGGAAACTGCAGGTCCTTGTGTTATAAAATGCTTAATAGAGCACGATGATAGCTTATCTGGGAGAAGACAGCATGAAGGATGAATAGCAGAACCTAGTAGTAATACCAAAGAGATATTTCAAAAAAATAAATAAAACCTAAAAGCAGGTCCATAACCTGTTTAATTTCCTGCCACATGTCCTTCGCTGAGATACCCTCGTAAGAACCAGATATAACAAAGACAGGGCATTCTGAGACATGAACATATTCGGTCTCTTCTGCTGCAATTGCAAATGTGACAGGAGATTGCTCATTTGCAGTCCTGTACATGCATATATCAATTCATAAATTCAAGGATTGAATTTTTTTTCATCCATTGCTTAAAAAGATATTAACAATTTATAGTTACTTGTGATGTAGAAGCACACCATGCACCCCATCAGGCATCCTAGCATGAGACAATATGTATCTTGAATGTTAGAATAAAGTACAGGCAAGCTGTGGGGAGGGGGAAAGCAATCAAATTGGAACATCTTCATGTAGAAGGTAAACCAACTGAAAATTTTCTTACTTTATGTTTGAATTGAAGTGATGACCAGTAAATTCTGAATGTCCTCCAACAGAATTCTGAATGCACACAGAAATTTGTTTGCACTCAATTCCTTTACAAAAAGCACAAGTATTTAAAACCAACTTACTGTAACAGTAACAGCTAATAAAAAACATATCACTTACAGTCCATGTGAAAAGCAAGGTGACATCTGCTGTTGTTTTGCCAAAATTATTCAGCTGCATCAAATAAAATTGACTTATTATTGTTAACTTGATATGTATAAAACTGCAACCCAAATTTACATATAAGTGACCTTTGCCTACCGTAAAAGTAAAAACTGATACAGGAAAGCTACTCTCCTTGTAATTATGGGGTATAACGGGTGAAATCTGGCGACAAACTATTTTCAATGCTGGATCAGGTTCTGCATTTGAGAAATAGAGATGATCATTATAAGAGATGTGATACAGTATAAATATCATAATGGACTTGAAAGTATTCCAATTAGCCTGGCTTACCCTCATGTACTGTCCATGCCCTTGGGTATAATGCATGATATGTGGAACTCTTTCCATTCATATTCCAATCCCATGTTTCAATTCCTGATGCTGGATTTTCTCTAAATAAAGTTCATTAATAAGTTTACTTTTTTAAAATCAAATTCAGAGATTCTAAAATGATGAATTAGTAACTGTAAAATTACAAGACTATCTATAATGGCCTACTTCTTTATATCTGGCTTCCCTGGGCATAGTACGCTTGAATATTTTTCACCATTTGGACGTGAAACGAAAACCTGAGACAAAAATCTTTTCATGTCAAAAAGGGTAATATTATTAGCAGTATGAAGTAAAGAGGATATAACTAATTATGAATGTCCTTTTATCTGTAACAACTTCTATATATGAACCAAAATTAAGTTGTAAGACATACTGGAACTTCAAGAAACATTCATCCTGAAACTTGAGTCTAACTTGCGCATAGTCATATTCTATCAAGAAGCACATACGGTATCACAGCAATCACAAATCCAGTACTCAAAACAAACCACATTGTATTATGTTAGTTGACATGGCATAAGATGCCAGGTTAACCAAACTGTTATGGCACCACAATTCACTATTAAAACTACAAGTCTTTTAATTATTTTTAGTAGGTTTTAGGAGACTGTTTAGTGTCGGCATCAAATAGGTGTTTATTTTGCTTTCATTCGCATTTCAATCTTTGAGGAAACAAGTATTTTTGCGATATGATCTGGGATGAGATAGATAAAACTTACAGAAAACTGATTTGCTAAAACTGGTTTCTCTTCACAAGTTAAAGGCAATAGTTGCCAACGCTGAAATTGACCTGTAAAACTTCTTCCAATGCTTCCTGAACTGAAGAAAAGAAGAAAGAAATAATGTTGTGGAAATGAAGGAAATTATATTAGAAAAGAGAGTGAAGAGGAGAAGACCCACCCAACACCACCTAAAGGAACACCATGAGAAGAAGTTACATGACGCTTAACAAAAGGATCAATCATTCCAATCTGAGAAAGAAAAGCAAAAAGAATAATGGTTTGATATGATATGATATGATATGATAAGATAGAAATGAAAAGAAGGTCTAAGATTGATCAAGTACCCACCCTTCCTCTGGCAGCTTCTTCACGAACATGGCGCCATAGACGATAACCAATGGGAGCCTATATATATAGAAAATAAAAGAATAATTGTAAATGGATGTATATATGTATGAAAATGAATGAATGAATTACTTACGAGATGAATCATCTCTTTGAAAGATAAGGTGAATTCAGATGGAACATTTGCATTTGCATGATTGTTTAATTTGCGCTGCCACGTAAGTTGTGGAGGTTTCCCTGGATCAACAACCTTAATCCAAATCCAAATAAAAAAGCAAGGCAGTGAGTGAGTGAATCGATCCTAGACAGACAGACAGACAGTCACATGTACTTACGTACGTACCTTTATGGCAACAGCAGCAGAAGAAGAGTTGTTGTGGCCTTGTTCATTTTCTTCTTGTACCATCTTTCCTGCCAACATTGATGGATTGATTGGATCAATATGAAGACAGCAAAGTATATTAACATTATTAGTGATCGATGAATGATAATCACACTGCAACCACCTTCCGAACGATCCAATTTGAAGCAACAAACACTACAACATCATCATCATCAATGAGTTAGTTAATTGAAGTAGAGTTGTGTAACAAGTAGACGAAAGAGTTTTGCGTTTTGTAGTCCCTAAAATTGCATAAGCTGGTAGGTTAGGTAGATGATGAATTGGAATTGGTCCAAATCTGACTATTTAATTACCATTTATTAGATTAGATCCACCTATATATGGCTATGCATGCCACGGAAATAGTAATTCTAACATGGACATATCACCAACAATTCGCATGTTATCTTTTGGCTAACTTATTTTTGAATTTTAATTTGGTCCTCTAATTATAAAGTGTCTTAATTTGGTCCCATAAATCTTACGCCGTTTACTATTTTGGTCCTCTCCGTTAGTATTTTGCAAAATCTGTTGACTCATTTTCACGTGTCATTTAAGATTAGTGATCAACAGTTGGATTTATAAAGCACACATGACATATCGTGGACTCACAATATATGATAACTTTTAGGCTTAATTGCACTTTTCCCCCCTATTTTTTGCTAATTGTGCGATTTTGCACCCCTTCTTTTTTTTTGAGCGATTTTGCACCCCATCGTTTTGCCCCCTTTTTGATTTTGCACCCCATCTTTGTGTTCAATTGCACTTTTGCCCCCTATCTTTTTGCTAGTTGTGCGATTTTGCACCCCCTTCTTTTTTTTTGAGCGATTTTGCACCCTATCTTTTGCCCCTTTCCCCCTCTTTTAATGATGATTTTGAACAAAACACAATTGGCAAAAGATGGGGTGCAAAATCGCTCATAAAAAAAGAGGGGGTGCAAAATCGCACAATTAGCAAAAGATAGGGGGGAAAAGTGCAATTAAGCCTAACTTTTATTGTCATCTTCTTCTCTCTTCATCTTCATGTAAACCTTCATCAATCTTCATAAAAAAAATCCAAGTTTTTTCCTTTCAAAAGTTCATCATTAACAATCCCAACGCATAATCCAATTTTTTAAAGAGTAACCCTTATGGTATTCATTTTTTTCTCTCTTCATTTTTCATTTTTCAAAGTTCGTGATTTTTTTTCATCGGATTTGAAAATTCCGATCACCGGAACTCGATCCGCCACCACGAAAAACGGATTTTGTTGTAATATTATCGAATTTGAATAGATTTAGACGAATCCAAATGGGAAAATGAAAATTTGTAACCCTAATTTATTAATTTATTAACCTAATTTTTTTGTTCAATTTTGAATCCGAAACCGATTAATGGTTTTTTGTTTGTATTGTTGTTGTGTGATTTGTTTTTTACTGTATGTGATTCATTATTCATGGTTTTTGGATTTTGAAAAATCGAAGAATTTGATTGAAATGGGGAAAGAAGTTGAGGATGTTGAAGAAGGTGAGATTTCTGATTCTGCTTCATTTGTTATCCACCACTGTTCTTCCTTCTAGTTCCACTGCTCCATTTTCATTTCATCACTCTTCACTACAAAACCAACCTCATCGTCCACCATTGTTCCTGCCTCTTACAGGTTGTGTTTTACAAGTTGTTCGGGGAGGTGCTTGTGGTGGTTGAGTTTGTGGCTTGTTTTTGTTCGAGCTGGTTCGATTTGTGTTGTTGTTCCACCTTTTCTCCGTCTTTGAATTTGGCATCGGGTTAATGGTGGGCCAAGTTTGGACAGGTTTAGGTGTCTGCTCTGGTGGGTCGTGAATTTAGGGGTGCCTTATTGATTGGTGTCGGGAGTCTGGTGGGCCGATCACTTTTGATTCGAGATCAGGAGCTAGTTTTTTGACGCAAGTTCTTTTAGGCTTTTTTGGTGGCTCCTCTGACTTATCAGAAGTTGAGTGGCGAGCGAATTTGATTGATTGATGCTACAAATCATCGTCGACTGCTTTTTTGATCTCGGTTGATGGTGTTGGAAAATTGATTGTTGTCGATTTTTCGCTAGGTGTTTTGGTGTATTTTTATTTTCTTTTTGGTGTAATTCTTAGGATCTAATCCTTTATTTGTATATAATATATTTTTACCTTTAAAAAAAAAAGTTCAATGATGAAATAATTGATTCATTCATAAACATTAATTTGTATGTAAAACAAGTCTCATTCGTACGACACATAATTAATCTTATTTCAAGTGTTTGCCGTCTTTTGTAAAAAAGGGGAAAAAATAAATTGACTAGACATGGCAACAAAACCCGCCCCGCCTCGAATTTACCTGGAAAAAGCCGATTTAACTGGGTGCGGGTGTGGGCATAATAGTCAATAGCGGCCAATAGCGGCGCGATAGCGGCCGCGCGGTGCGGTGCGGTGCTAGAACGCTATGCAATAAGTCATAGCGTTGCAGTGTGAGATAGCGGCGCAACGCTTCGTAGCGGTTTTGTGGTTTAGAACCGCTATTACATTTTAAGAGAAAATACAAAAGTGTCCTTGGTTTTTTAAAAAAACAAGGGTATTTTGGACATATTCTTCAAACCCTAAAATTTCAATATCCTATCTTCCTATTTCATTCTTCTGAAAAACACCAAAACACGTCGTTCATCTTTGCTCACCGTATTTTCGTCGTCGCACCGTAAAACACCACTGTTAATCTATGCTCGCTATAATGCTGCCGTCGCACCGTAAAACTCCACTGTCTCTCTGGTTTCTTTGATCCGTTCCTCGTGTTTTATTGATACCAAACTCTTTCTGTTATTGTTATTGATACCAAACACGTTGTTCTGTTGTCTGCTCCTATACTAAACCAAACTCTCCATGTTATTGTTGTGTTTTCTGCATATATACTGTTTTATGCTCATATAATGTTTTCTGCTCATATACCAACCAAACTCTCTCTGTTATTGTTATGTTTTCTGCTCATATATAAAAATTTATGAATCTGTCATGAGATTTGAATGTTATATTTAATTGTATATTAAATATTTGTTTGTTTATAATATATAGTATTATTTACATAATTTGTCCAAAAAGTTAAGAAATAGCAGTCATTGCGCTATGCGCTATCCCGCTATAACATCTTTGGGGTTGGCCGCTACGCGCCGCTATCCGCTATTAATTACTATGGGTGTGGGGGAAATATGAGATTTTAGTACAGGGTCGGGGTGGATGATGCTTACCCCCGCCCCGCACCCTCTTTTTGAAATTTACTTCATTAAATTTTATAATCTTATTTCCATAAGCACCTACCTATTTTAATATATTATTACTCTTTAGAAACATAATCATTATAATTATTTTTCTATTTAAAAAAAAAATCAGATCTTCAATTATTAATGTAATTATTGTTTTTTACTGCTATGAAAAAAAGAAAATATATGTATTTTTTAAATATTTTATAAAACAAAAAGAGTTTTGACGGGTGGGGGTAAGGACGGGGGCAGGAGACCCGTCCTCGTTAAAGATGGGGGTTGGTGTTCAATTTTTATCCCCAATATAGTTTGGGGACGAGGGCGAGGGACGAGGATGCTTAAACCCGCCCCCGATCCACCCCGTTGCCATGCCTAAAATTGACCTTATATTTGTATTTTGTTTTTGACAAAATTGTGGATATATAGTTTTATTTAGATTTTTTAAAACTATAATTTTTGTCAAACATTTTTTTTTAAATCACTTTAATAACTGCCACCTAATGAGGTCTTACACTTCCTACCAACTTGTTTCAACTCTCATCGTCTATCTATTTCAATGTTTATTTGTTTCTCAAATTTGGTTGAGTTTTCTTAGACAAAAATACTAATAAATATCTCTACAATTTGGTCGGCTAATTGCTACTAGAGTATCGACTATCATGTATTTACTTACCATATAACTGATACAAAGTCGAGGAGTTGACGTGGGCCGTCAACCACTCACGTGGCTTGCCATGTCATATGCCACACAGGCAGGGACCGATATGACTGAAAGTGAAGAAATTTCAAATCATTGCCTTCTTCATGGCCGTTATACAACTACTCTTTCATCCTTAAATCTATAAAATTGGAACCCTAAATTTTCAATTTCTCATATACAGTCCAAAATCTCCAAAATTTCTTCCATTAATTAACAATCATTTCGTCCCCGATTCTAAAAACTTCAAACCCTAATTTGTTTTGATTGAATCTGAAATCTAAAGTCCCCAAAATTTCTTCAATCAAAATTGTTCGTATTGAATTTGAAGTCCAAAATGATGGGCGATGGGTGTATGGGCAAAAACAGTTCTCAAAGTCGAGCTTCATCTTCAGGCTCTATGTTTAATGTTGACGTCAAAATGCTTGAATGTTGGTGTCTCATAATTTGTGTTGAAAGAAAAGCTAATATTCTCAAAAATCCAGGAAGATCTTTCTATGCTTACCCTTTGCCAAATGTTTGTTTAACAATAGTTATATGATGTCAGAATGATTTGTTTAATGGTGATTGATTTTGACTTTCCTTTGTACAGGATAATGTAATACCCTCGATGAAAAGGGGTTGGAGATGAATGAATATAACTTTTCTATCATAATATTATCAGCAAATTAGTACTTGAATTGTTTGACTAACTATCAAATTGATCTTTACATTATATGAAAAAAACCATCAAATAAGTCATTGAATTATATAACAAATATCAATTTAATCATTGATGCATACATGTTCATAACAAAGTAAAGTAAATAGACACAATTGGGGGCATTAATGAGTCATAATTAAGTCATTGCACGACATGATGATGATAATTGTGAATTTTTTGTCTGGGTTGATGGTTAGGGAAGAAAATCAGTATTGATGAAGGTTCAGTATATGGTTAATGCTAAGGAAAGTGGCAATGAAGAGGTTCGGAGGGCAAGATTGATGGACAAAGTTGATTGTGTAGAAAATGGACTTATATTGATTAAGTATTTGATCATTGGGGCATATATGTTCAGAGCAAAGTAAATTGTAAAAAGACAAAATTGGACTGCATAATATTTAATTTATTTCATAATTTACTCATTGCACTACATGTGCTTAAATATTACATACCCAAAAGCAACTCAACTAGGGGCATAAATAAGCAATAAGCAAGAAGTTCCTAAGCTAACAACCTAAACGAGTTTTGACAGTGATCTCATCATTCCTCCATGGAAGTTTGCCTCATGCATCACCAACAAATTAATGAGTTTCTTAGCATGGTCCATGTTTCAAACTTACTTCTATGAAATGCAGTTTGTGCAAAATCTACTAGTTAGGTTGCTATAATAATTCATGGATGAAACTTCATTTTAAACATGTAAAAAGTAATAAATAACAATTCTTTTAGTTTTTAACATAAGTATCAGAGATCAATTTGATAGTTAAGATAAATAATTCAAGGATCAATTTGATAGAGAATTACATGATTTAAAGACCTTTTTGATTTTTAATGAATAATTCAAGAACCGATTTGATAATGTAACAATTTGTAATAACTTTAATTTAAAAAAAAGTTCTAAACAATATAAAATTTTCGATCAATTTCGTCCTTAAAAAAGTGACATATGAGTTGGCAATTCAGGTCAACGCTTAATGTTACACGTCATTACCTTTGACAAAGGGACAAAATTGATTGACATCCGTAAAATTAGTGTTTCTAATAATTTGAGGATGAATTTGATTGGTTAGACTTGACTGAGTTGACTATTCACTCCAAATTAAATACTATAAAAACTATTTGCAAAAAAAAAAAAAAAGTTGGTTCAATTGAGAGAGGCAGGTAGAAAAGAAAAGAAGAGAAAGGAATATAGCAGTTAGAGGAACTGAAACCCTAAATCACTCCGCCGCTCCAACTGCCTCTTCGCAGCAGCAGCAGATCGAACCCTAATATGGCTCTGGTAAGTGTCTCCCCTCCCACTCTTTTCATTCATTCTCTCCATCGATCTAATCTATTTGCAATTAATTAGATCCTTCATTCCGGCGAAATCAACAAAAATGCTTACAAGGCACGCATTGCGGCTGAATATGCTTCTATCCAACTTCAATTGACTCCCAATTTTGAGATGGGTGTCTCTAACAAGACATCTCAATTTCTCGACATGAATCCTCTTGGCAAGGTTCCTGTCTTGGAAACCCCTCATGGTCCTGTCTTTGAGAGCAATGCTATTGCTCGTTATGTTGCTAGACTCAACATCACCAACCTCACTTTGTATGGTTCTTCTTTGATTCAATATGTAAGTCTTTCTTCTTTTAATTCTATTCTATTCTTCTATTTGCTGTATGTACTCAACTATTCATTCATTCATTCAGGCTCACATTGAACAATGGATTGATTTTTCATCCTCGGAGATTGATTCTAATATTAACAAGTGGCTCTATCCAAGATTGGGATATGGGGTTTACCTTCCTCCTGTAAGTCTTCTCTCATCAACATTTTCTATACATATGGATGATAACTTTTACACTCAACTCATTTAGAATCAATCAATATTGGGAAATGTTAACCAGTGCGCTAGTAATTATAAAAGGAAATGTTTTATTGGAAATTGTGTATTTTACTTTTTGAAACTTGAAAAGTGTTGCTTTTAATGCTGACTTTGTTTTTTCTTTCCACTTTTAGTTGCTTAACTAGTGCCCGGGGCACCGGTTATCATGACCCATCAATATCACTCCCTCCGTCCCTTAATGTAAACCCCCTTTGCATTTTTCACATTTTTTTAAAAAAATTGTCAGTGTGTCTGTTTTATGTGTTAATATTACCAAATTGTCTTTTGTTTGTATGTGTATTAAATTTGACTTTTCAAATTTCAAGACAAATTAGTAGTATTAATTAGGGGTATGTTTAGGGAAAAATAAAATAAATGCATCTAGTAATTTGAAAATGGGTTTACATTTAGGGACAAAAATAAAACGGAAATGCTTTATGTCGCGAAATATAATTCACGACAAATTCACGAAAGAGGCAACAAAAGAAAAAAAAACCACACCATCTTACTTTTAACTCCTCCAAATCTGATTTATATGCCTCTCCATAGGTGAATGGATTAATATAATATTAAAACCAACATTGAAACATATATCTGTCTTACTTTGTTGAAAAAATAGCCTTTCCTGCAGTGAACAAAGCAAAGTTGCATGGAGACACGTTTAGTAACACTGACACAAGTGGTGTGGCGGTGGCAAACGCTTAATTTTCAATACCTTTGGATTTTAATAAAAAATATGAAAGCTTTTGGTACTTAAAAATGCATAGAAAAGGAAGTTCGTGAAAATTTCGCTATCAATTTTGTCTCTAGATATAGCATAGCCCAAAATAAAATCAAATGGGTGCTTAGATATAGGGACGGAGGGAGTATATAATACTTGTATATAGATGATTGATATCTGGTTCAGACAGTTTTTTCTCTTTCAACAAAGACATATCTAGCCAATCCATGCCACACCGGATCCCAAACTTATTTTAAAATTAATTGAATATTACTCAGATGTGTATTTTCACGGATACTCCACCCAAGTTGGTTTATTTCTATGATGCACGCACATTCCTCATATTAGGTGTGTCCCGGTCCGCCACGTTCACGTATGATTACACTGAATTATATGATTTTTTTCAAATTGTTAGCGTTGTCAACGTGTCAATGTCCGTATCCGTGTTTCATAGGTTTATTTACATCTTCAATATTTTTGTTCTTGTCAACATCTTGTTGCTATGATATTTTATCTTGATCTTAAATATTTGTCTGGATGAAGGCCGAAGAGATTGCAATTACTGGCCTGAAGAGAGCTTTGAATGCTCTGAACACTCACCTTGCCTCCAATACTTACCTAGTTGGCCACTCTGTCACCCTGGCTGACATCATAACGACATGCAATTTGTATGTTGGTTTCACTCGTCTCTTTGTCAAGAGCTTCTCCTCAGAGTTTCCTCATGTTGAGAGATACTTTTGGACTTTGGTCAATCAGCCAAACTTCCGCAAGATATTAGGCCAAGTCAAGCAGGCTGAAGCTGTACAACCTCTTCAATCTGCAAAGAAGCCTTCCCAGCCTAAAGATTCTAAGGCCAAGGTAAACGACGAACCCAAAAAGGAGGCCAAGAAGGTGCCAGAAAAGCCCAAAGAAGAAGCAGAAGAAGAGGCACCCAAGCCCAAACCCAAGAATCCCCTTGATCTTCTTCCTCCAAGCAAGATGATACTGGATGACTGGAAAAGACTCTACTCAAACACTAGAAACAACTTCAGAGAGGTTGCTATCAAAGGTATTGTTACTGTGTCCCCCCTTTGATGTTATTGTTTTCAATTTTGTGACTGTTCATTGTGAAATTTGCGGTTCTGGATATTCTCTCAGAATGTCAAAGATTTTTGTAAGACATACATAGCAAGATCGTTTTAAATCCTTCTTCTATCTTGCAGGATTTTGGGACATGTATGATTCTGAAGGGTACTCTCTCTGGTTCTGTGATTACAAATACAATGATGAGAACACTGTTTCCTTTGTGACTTTGAACAAGGTTGGTGGATTTCTTCAGCGGATGGATTTAGCCCGCAAGTATGCATTTGGAAAGATGCTTGTGATTGGATCTGAGCCACCTTTTAAGGTAAAGGGGTTGTGGCTTTTCCGTGGGCAAGAAATCCCTAAATTTGTGATGGATGAATGCTATGACATGGAGCTGTATGAATGGACTAAGGTCGACATCTCAGATGAAGCTCAAAAGGAGCGTGTCAGTCAGATGATTGAAGATTTTGAACCTTTTGAGGGGGAACCTCTTTTGGATGCCAAGTGCTTCAAGTGACTTTTTTTGTCGACAAAGTGAAATTTGCAAGGATATGTTTGTGTTCATTTTTGATACAAGTGTAGTTTCTTTCCTATCCCAGTTTCATGGAAGAACTAGCTGAAATTTGATTTGAGACCATATTTAAACCTTTAAGTGCTTGACAAAGACTAGAAGTACTTCTTTTTTAGTATGTATGAAAATGAAAATTCATGGATTCATGTTTTTCTCCCCCCTTGTTTGATGGGTTCAAAGGTATTTTGTTAAACTAAAAGCGGCAATAAGACAGAAATGGATAATTCACTTTTAGCAAGATCATAATAAATGATCAAGGCCATCTCCAACGCAAGTTATACGTTGTGTTCTTAAAATACTAGAACAATTTGTTTTGTTCCAAGCGTTGGAGAGAAATGACATTGAGCTGTGTCAATAAAGCCAATACTTTATCAAAGAAAGTATAATTTGTGGGATTAAGTGTAGTGTCCATTTAAAATTAAGTTAAGAACTAAGCTTTGGTTTTTGCATTAGCGTGAAAAGAGACGAGCGTTATTAAATCTTATGTAGCATGTTTGGACCCATAAGAAACGATTACAGAACACAATTTTGGTCTAGCTTTGCAGATGTTCTAAAATGTGATATTTACTGTACATAAAATATTTAGCTAGGGTTGTTCACGTTAAGGGGCGAGGAAGATAAATAGATAGATATTGTGGGAAAGATAAATTCTTTCTACATATTATTTAGCAAGCAAAGTCCTATATTTAAAGACAGGGTTCACATGTAGAAATGTATTTCTACATTTTTTTAAGAAATAAACTGAGGTAAAATATGATTAACCATTCATATAATATTTTACGTAATGGTATGTTTTATACTGGATGTAGAGTCACCGACGGATCCAGAAATTTTAGTAAGTGGAGTCAATGTTCTATCATAAAAATTTATATAGAATTGTATAAATGTGTAAAAATTATATAAGTTATGTTTATAATTGCTCTAAAATGTTGTTTTTCGAAAATATTTTTCCATTTGTAGCAAAATATAAAAAAAAAAAAATAGAACCCTAATTAATTATTTTTTCATCCACCAACTGAGTCTTTTTCAACAAATATAAGAATAGTTTAGAATATAATAGCAATGTTATGGTCTTGCTAACGAGATGCTCTAAAAGAACTGGTTAAAAATTTCATAAAAGAAAATTTTATCTTAAAAATAAGCGTTACTTTTATCGATATAATGATTCCAACAACTTTTTTTTAATAAAAAATTACTTCTTTTGATTTCTACACAAGTGCTCTTAGAATACTCACTAGGATCCTTCATATAGTTTTGTAATTTTTTCTAGTGTTATAAATGGACTATGTGAAGACAATAATACTATATAAGCAGGGTCAAACTGCACAAATATCTAATTTTGAGTTAAAAATACAATAAACAAGTGAAACAAATAAAGTAGAGTATTTTGTCAAAAAAAGTAGAGTAGAGTATAAAAGCCTCGTGAGTTTTACTTTATTGGTAACACATGAACAAGTCAAATTTTTTTTTAAGAGTGCTTTTTTATAGGTGAAAAACAAATAGAAATAACTTCAGATTTTTAAAAATCTCTTAGAAAATCTATAGATATTTTTAACACAATATAATTTTTTTAAAGTGTATTTTTAGGGATAATTTTTATTTTTTTAAAAAGTTGAACACAAACGTACCCATATGGTGCATTTGTTTTAGCTTTTTTTTTTTTTAGAAAAAAAATATATTTTTTTATTAAAAAATACCTTTTCATTTTAAAATGTTTGTTTCGATTTAAAAAAAATTAAAATTTTACACTAAAATGAAATGTTATTAGGATTAGTATTTCCTAAAATCATAACACAATAAACAAGTTAAAAATCATTTCATTTTTTAAAAAATTATTAGGGACACTAAGCAAACATAAATAGCTTCAGGTTTATCTTAAAAAAATTTAAAAAAATCTATAGATTGTATTTTAAAGTTGAAACAAACTCACCCATAATCTAATGTCATATGAGATTTAGTTCTTATTCTAAATAATATAAATACTTTTAACACTTGCATACAATTATATTTCATTATTTTATCACAATTTAAATATGAATTAAAATTAACAATTTTTTGGACTGATAAATCATTTAATTGTTAAAACATTTTATAATATCATATTAGAATGTATTTTATGTTTAAAGAATATTATTCTCTCGGGTCATAAATGTAAATATTAGAGACAATTGAATCAACAAAATTGATATATTAAAATTAATTGGATAAAAGATTGTCTTTTATATTTAAGAGAGGAGAAAGTATTAGTTTAGGTGAATGTTTTTGAAGAGGATATTGAAAGAAAGGAAATTGGGTAGGGTAGTGACGTGGCTAAACTGAAGACAGAGGAGTTGCAACTTGAAAAGAAACAACAACATAATATTTGATTTGGTGTTTGGTTCCCATGCCATGCCATGCCATGAATGCGATGAGGGGTGTAAGTGTTGGTGTGTTTCCTTGTAATGTAATGAGAGTGAGAAGATACTGTTCAAGAATTGATGATGATCATTATCATAGTCATAGTAATGGGAGGATGAGGAAAGGTGGGGTTGTGGTGCGAAACAGCAGCAACAAAGTAGATGAAACAGAAACAGATGTAATTGTGATTGGTAGTGGTATTGGTGGGCTGAGTTGTGCAGCACTGTTGGCAAGATATGAACAAGATGTTGTCGTTTTCGAAAGCCACGACCATGCTGGAGGTGCTGCTCATTCTTTTGATGTCAAAGGCTATAAGTTTGATTCCGGTCCATCATTATTCTCTGGTTTGCAGTCAAGAGGTCCACAGGCTAACCCTCTTGCTCAAGTTCTTGATGCTTTGGGAGAGTCCGTCCCCTGCGCTACTTATGATTCATGGATGGTCCATGTACCTGAAGCTGATTTCTTGTCACGCATAGGTCCTACTGAGTTTTTAAAGGACCTTCACAACTATGCAGGTCCTGAAGCTGTTCAAGAATGGCAGAAGCTTTTGGATGCTGTACTTCCCTTGTCTACAGCTGCAATGGCTCTTCCCCCTCTATCCGTTCGAGGAGATTTCGGTGTTCTTTACACCGCTGCTGCTAGATATGCACCTTCTCTTTTCAATACCTTTTTCCAAATGGGTCCTCAGGCTGCTTTTCGTTCCACACAACTTCTCTCACCTTTTTCCCAAATACTTGACTCTTTGCAACTAAAGGATCCTTTCATACGCAATTGGATTGACTTACTTTCCTTCTTGCTTGCGGGTGTCAAATCTGATAGTATATTGTCTGCAGAGATGGTACTATATTTCACACATCTCCAATTACCATTACCATTCATCAATGTGCAATCATTTATTTATATCATTACATTATTTACGACAACAATAACAAGTTTCTAAATTCTCATTTTTTTGTACAGATAGATTATTAACAGTGTGCATAACACATAAATCTCTAAAAGGGACTTCTGTTAAATTTTGATTCATGTTGTTCACTTCGAGACAGTAGTAGACTGATTGACCAATTTCATTCCTTAAAAATCACTTAAAAGCAGCAGTTAAATGGATAGAAAACTAACGAAATAGTGCTGGTTGAAACATTAGTGAAACGTCGTTGCTAATATTCTATTGATGACAAAACAGTTGTTCTCTTCCCTCAGGTTTACATGTTTGCAGAATGGTACAAACCAGGGGGCTGTCTTGAGTACCCCCTTGATGGAGCTGCAGGTATTGTTGATGCTCTTGTACGAGGACTAGAGAAGTTTGGTGGGCGGATTTCTCTTCAAAGTCACGTGGAAAAGATTGTTGTTGAAAATGACAGAGCCATTGGAGTGAAGCTGAGAAGCGGCCAAGTAAGTATATTAATTTTGAATGAATATTGATAAGAAAATATAGACTTTATCATGTGTTATGCTTGCTGCAGTTCATACGTGCCAAGAAGGCTGTTGTGAGCAATGCATCAATGTGGGATACTTTAAAATTGCTCCCTCAAGAAGTTGTTCCAAAGTCTTACTCAAATAGGATTAACACGACTAGAGAGTGTGAATCTTTCATGCATCTCCATTTGGGATTTGATGCTGAGGTGAGGTTTTGGTGATTTGTTTTATTTAGTCTTTCACTTGCCATGCATCTGTTTGAAGTATTCAACATCGAGTGAGCAGGGTATACGCAGTGATCTAGGAATTCATCATATAGTTGTAAATGATTGGGAAAGAGGAGTTGACGCAGATCAGAATGTTGTGTTGATATCAGTTCCTAGTGTACTTACTCCTAATCTGGCACCTATTGGGAAACATGTATTACATGCTTATCTTCCAGGAACTGAACCATTTGAGTTGTGGGAAGGACTTGATCGTAAGAGTGCCGAATACAGAAATCTTAAAGTTCAAAGATCAGAGGTATATATGAAATTGAATGAATGAATGAATAACAGCAAGCAGCGTATGTGTTTTTAATTAATGATTATTATTTCAAACAACAAATAGATAATGTGGAGAGCAGTGGAGAGAGCAGTGGGACCAGGATTCAGCAGGGAGAAATGTGAAGTGAAGTTAGTTGGAAGTCCACTCACACATCAAAGGTTTCTTCGGAGGAACAGAGGAACATATGGACCAGCTATGCAAGCTGGTACAGATACCTTTCCTGGACATTCAACTCCAATTCCACGCCTTTATTGTTGTGGAGACTCCACTTTCCCTGGCATTGGAGTCCCTGCAGTTGCTGCCAGTGGTGCAATTGTAGCTAATTCACTAGTTTCAGTGTCTCAGCATTCCCAGCTGCTTGATGCAATTGGAATTTGAAAATCACGCATGATGCAATTCTCACACATGAAATAGTACATAAACTTTGTATGGATCATTCTACAGATTTTATCTTGAGCAAGAATTTATGCCTTCGCCCATCTACCAAGTATTAGCAAACTCTTTCGTTTGATACTTATAAATTCAGAATTGTGTCCTAACATTTGTTTTTGATGAACTGTGTCCTATAGCTTTTCTAAAACATCATATTTTGTAATAGAAGTATATATTGTGCTTAACTTAACAATCAAAATTTATCAAAGTTACCATATATACGTTTATAAGGTGGTCCATTTGTTCCACCATGAATCATGATTTTTTTAATAAATTATTATAATTGCTCAAACCTCTATCTTATTTTTTAGGCTAAATTACATCAGTGTCCTTTAAGTTTGGTGTTTGTAACAAATAAGTTTTTGGCTAAATTATCTTTTTGGTCCCTTAACTATTTAATTAGTATCGGTTTGGTCCCCTAACTAAAATTTGATTTATTTTGGTCCCTTAACTTCTCTCCATTATATATTTTGGTCATTTCCGTTAGTTTTAATTCAAAAACGTTAGGTTTTCATCATTTTCTTCTGGAATTTTTCTAGGATTCTTGTTGTTCAATGTTGATGGAGATGATATGAAGATGAAAAAGAGGAGAAGAAGATATAGAAAACCTAACGTTTTTGAATTAAAACAAACGGAAATGCCCAAAATGTGTAACAGAGAGAAGTTAAGGGACCAAAATAAATCAAATTTTAGTTAGGGGACCAAACCGATACTACCTAAATAGTTAAGGGACCAAAAATGCAATTTAGCCTAAGTTTTTAAGTTATTTTAGTCACACAAGTCATTTAAGTTTGTAAACGGTTTCAATTTAGTCATTCTGAAGAAGGAGATGACATTAGCCACATCATATCACAAAAACACCGTGTTTTGCCCTTCAACATGCCATGTCATTCACTTAACTGCCACATCAACGTTTTTGTAACGTTAACAGGAGGACTAAATTGAAACCGTTTGCAAACTTATAGGACTTACGTGTAACAAAAATAACTTAAATGATCTATCTGTTACTAGGACCCCTGGTGTAATTTTTTTAACCTAAAAAATTCACCGCACTTCAAAAAACGAGAACAAGAATCACTTATAAAGTCTCAAACTAGTCACTCGCAGTGGCATCCATTATCAACCGAGTTCTCACGACCAAACCATTCACCATGAAACCTAACAATCATCATGTAGAATCTGATACGTGCAACTTCGCTAATAACTGAAACCACCATGAAACCACCATCGCTAAAAACTGACCAATAACGATTCTCATTTGTTATGAGGCCACTTCAGCATCGGACCACCATGCACTCCAGCCTCTCTAGCAGATAACCATTCACACCTCCAACATATCGTTTTGTGACATGATAGGAGGGAAGTTGAAGAGAACTAACACCTCTTCCTGTTTCTAAAACCACCTTTATTTTAGGGGATACAAAAATAAAATTTCAGCAGGCAGAGAATATGATAGAGCAAAGGTAAGATAGAAATGGACGAAGATATTTCTTGTATTAATGGAATAATAAAAACATAAAATAAGAACCAGAGCCAAGCTCCACAATCAGAGAAACCTATTCTCTTATTGTTTAACCCTAAAGGTGAGCATGAAAATGATTGAATGAATAACTAATTCCCCATGCACTACTGTTTATTAGGGTAATATCGTAACAAAATCTGCCAGCTAGGGAATCACACTTATTGTATGTTCTCTCTTTTTCTTTCTTACATATGCTCTCCATTGTTTAGGCCTCAAAGCATTTACTAACTTGTTTGGCAAGTAATTTCAGGAAAACCCCAATTTCATATGATTTTTATACTGTATGATATTATGAATTTAATTGGTATGCACCATTAGTATAAAGTTGTTTACACATGCATCCAACTACATCTTACCAAATAAGATATTTACGAGTACAAAGACATTTTCATGAACAAAAACCCTACACAAATTATAGGTTTGGCATAAAGGTTAATATTGTGCAAAGAATCACTTTGTCTATGCTTGAATAAAATCTCTACTCTGCCTACCTAGAAAATTAATATGCTATCCCTTTACCACGTTTAAAGTGCAGACATGATTATTGTTGAGGTCCAGTTCATACTCAATGGTCCAAAAAAGGGCTCCTGTTTGTTTTCAGGGATGAGAAGGCTCAGCTCCCTTTACTCCTAAGAATGACCGAATCTCTGAAGTGCATAGCAGATACAGCTTTCTTCCATGTAACTCTGACACTCAATCATTTAGGCACACTGCCTTCTTCTAAAAGAAGATTGATGATAGACTTAATGATCTCATCATTTAGAATGATCACATTCTGAAAACAAAAACAAAAAATAACAGTGTTGTTACTACAACAAAATAAAGCAAATAGCATTAAGTTACCATACCACACAAATAACAGAAGAAAATAAGCTTTATGTTAATTTAACTGAAACAATAATAAGATTAAGGTAGACTTTGATGCATTAAAACCAACGAAGAGGATAAGAGAAACATGATGGGCAATGGGAAAGCTTCAAGACATTCAAAATATCAATAGAAATGGAATATATCTATAAAGTGGTACCTCTGGTTTTCTAATAAGTTCCTTCAAAATGGAATGTAGAGTCAACCGTAGCTCCTTGAACAAGACAGCAATTTGGGCAGGTGCATTCAATTTCAACCATCCATCGATGATGACCAGTCCAGTCTATCATGTAAAGGAAAGAGTTCAAAACAAACAAGAATTTCACACTTGAAAGAGCAGCAATAAACAATAGAGAGAGAGAGAGAGAGAGAGAGAGAGAGAGAGAGAGAGAGAGAGAGAGAGAGAGAGAGAGAGAGAGAGCGCGCGAGAGAGAGAGAGAGCTAAATGTCTTGTGATTCTACAACATGGTTCTGTTTCCTCCGATTAATAATTTGCCACAAAAGATCTCTTTTGGTTCCATGTCACAGATAGTAAATATTTTTCAATTAGGCGTTTGATTGCTTGTTATTATTTTCCTATTTAGTTGAATTAGTAAATAGGTGAAAATTAGAAAGCAATGTTCTAAACCCATCGAAAAAATATGATTCAAATGTGGGGATTACCTTAGAATTATAAATCTACTTGAATTTTTTAGAATAAGATTAGAATGTAAACAAAGTCCCCCATGACTAATTCAGCTACGAATACTTACATAAAAAGATAGTTTAGAGGAAAAGCAACATTTTAAAAGCTAAGAACAATTCCCCTAAGCACATAGCATATTTTCAAAATCAACCAATTGAGAATTTCTCATTAAACTACCTTTGTTAACTAAATAATTTAGTAATTGAAAGAACAAGTCTAAACTAGAGAACAGACACCACAAAACGAGCATTAAGAACAATTATTACCCCAAAATTTTGAAGGCAAGTTGGCAAATAAAATAAATGGTATCAAGAATTTCAATAATCATGGTATTTTTCTCAATACTTCAGTTTTATTGATTGGTTTGTGGACACGAGGACCGACAAACCGTGGCATAAAACACCATAAAATGATAAAAGGTGCAAAAGAGTATTTTTTTTCCACAATAAACACTTAAATAAAATGGTGTATTGTTTCTGAATTTCATTGTGAAATTTCGGAAAAATAGTAAACAACTTTGGATGGACAAGATCACAGTCAAGGCTTAAAAAATATCAAATCTAGTATTTTAGGAATGATTTTATAAATCTAGAAAACTAAAGAATTTCAAAATATTAACGAAACTGCTATAATTAGCTAGTTCATGGTGTACCACCAATGGAGGTATAGGTAGTCTATCTTAGCCATTGCCATAAGTATAATTTATTTGGGAATAGAGTAATAGAATATGTACCTGATGCTGAACATTGATTGACCCTCCAAAGAGCAAAATTGAGTATGGAGAAATGACTGAAGTATCTCGTAGAAATATTTTGTTCGTTTCAACCTGACAATTTTAACATTTACGTCATTGACAGGTAAACAGATTGGTTATAAATGTAACAAGTTTGATGTATATATTTTATATATTACTTGAAGGGGTGTTTTAGAATTAGTGTAAACAGGATAATGATGCAATTACATTAATTAGGAAAAATATAAATACTTAAATTTATGTCTCTTTATATATTCTCCTGTATGTAACTGATGTATGCAATTGAGACAAAAATTCACTTTCTCAAAATATTAAACTGAGATTATAAGAAAAGTTAGCTATGCACATAATTTCTCTATAAAGAACAACCAAAGTAGTTACTGGGTTATTTAATTTATTTTAGAATTGTAAACACATACTGCTATCTGTTTTAGACAAAAGGAGCAGAGAAAAAAAAAATTAGAACTTCGAATATTATTATTAGTAACTTGATAATAGCTTGATACTAAAAACTGAACGTTAATTCCTATTTACAGCAATACATAGTCTCAATCTAAAATAAATAGGGAAATCAGGAAATAAACGGACTTGTAATTCAATGATATTATATTTCCTTATATTCTAACACTCGCCCTCAACCTAAAGTTTACTTCGCTTTAAACTTGTTACAAATATACCATTTGAAATAGAAAATAAATATAACACATGATAGAATCAGACCAGAAAAAAGAAAGCTTGAATAAACCTACGACGAACGCCAAAACAATCAGCCAATAATGTTTGTGCAGAAGAACAAACACCGAACAACCAACTGAAGCCCAAGCTAACATAGGATCGAACCAATACTAAACTAAAACAATACTGGATCAACGCTAACCGTACCCCAAATCCTAACAACAACTTAAACCCGAGGGTGGTGTCGATGGCTTCACTGTCAACCAAATCAGAGTGTTAGATGAATGTCTAGAAATAACTATGATGTAGCAAAATAGCAACAGCACCAATGAAGCACCAGATGCAGCAAATCAAGGTTTCAAAAACCAAGCAGCAACAGAAACACCAAAAATAGATAGGCACAAACAGTAACGCGATGATCAGGTGGCGGCTGGACCACATTGATCAAGCGGCAGAATTAAACAAACGAGCCCCAAAATGAACTAAGGAAGCGCTGAAGAGTTGAATGGCACCGACGGCGTTGCAAACAGAGCTTCAGAGGGTGGCACGTGCGTGGAAAGCACTGAAATAATTCTTGCGGGTGGTGGTATATAATTCCCTGGAAATTTCTTTGGCAGCAGTGGACGACAACTGATGACACTGAAGGAGGCAAGAAAAGATGAAACACGCTGGGAAAAGGGTTACATGACTGCAGAAGGAGGAAACCGGTTGAAATAACAAGAAAAAGAGAAGCGTTCAATTGAATAAATTTTAAATACAGCTGTAACTACATTTGCAAATTTTCGGGAACTCGGGAAGAGAGCATTGACAAGACAACTAACAGAGGATCAAACCAAGCTGCAAATACCATCTTGAAATTATGCATTTTAGACAAAAGGAGGAGAGAAAAAAACAAGAACTTTGAATATTATTGACAATAACTTGATAAATACTTTTTTTCTATAATATACTTGATACAAAATGGTGAACACTAATCCAAATTTATAGTTAATAACATTGAATATTATTGCTAATAACTTGATAGGAAAGACTGAACACTAATCCCCGTTGTAAGGATACATAGACTTAATCCTAAATAAATAGAGAAATTAAGAAACAAATAATAATATGTAATATAAAAAACTAATCCAAAGAGATAATCTACGATACTCTAAGATTATAAACAAATCATAAGAACTAAACTAAGATTCTCTAATATAATATCAAATATATTCTAAGATATTTTCTTATAATATTGATATACATATCATTACATTACATTGATTTCAAAGCAACAAACTAAATGAACAAAAAAGGGATCTTAACAAAGTTCTGCAAAAACTTCACAAACCTTTTCAAGGAAGACAAGAAAGGGGTACTTGAATGCTTTTGTGCTACTGTTGATGGAAGACGGGTGGACATGAACTTCTCTTCTTCCATCAAACCAGACTGTATGACTAGAATTCACAGTACTAGGAGACTGCTTAAGGCTGGTGAGAGCTGCTGAAACAATACCTTGTTCACCAGCTGCTACATTGGGGTATAAACCTGCACATAGTATAGCCTGCAAGGGTACACACTCAGAGATCTTTGCTTGAAATAACATCTGACCGTGATATTTGGTCATTATTTTTTTCAACGTCACTTCTATACCACTTCTAATTTCTGTATAGGATAGATAGGTCATGAAATAGGAGGGTCTAGAGAATGAGTAACCTTGTACAAGGACTGACCCTTGGCCCAATTTTCCCAAGAAGTACAAATGGATTACTCTTTCAAATGATATGTAATAAGAACTACTATTCGTATTCTAGACATGGAACACGGATTGTATAAAAAATAGAAAAATCCGATAACAATTAGAAAATGTAACATGCTTTAGTTTTGCAGAATCTTTAGTTTTTGTCATTATGAATTTTAATCACTTATAATCAATAATACTATTATATATAGTATAGAATGCAATAAAGAAAGGCATCAATCCAGAATTTCTGACAATATTAATCACTAAATTTAGTTGTTATTTTCCATTCAGTACATGCGGCAAAGTAATAACAGTTAAAGCTCAGATTTATATTAGGGATCTTAGGAAGGGTAAAAAAGGAAATATACTTCCAATCTCAAGGTATCAAGTGACAATTCAAACAACCTCTTGGATGAGTATAAAGATTTTAAAATGATAACAAAATGCAAACCATAAAATGACACTACATCAGGACACTACAAAAGAGATAGAAAAAGTCATGGCATAAACTCAACTAGGAGACCACAAAATGAAGGAAATGACATCATATTTTAAACATAGCTTGGAGAACAGATACAAATGGCTAAGCGAGAGAATCACAGAACATCACCTTAAAGATTTGGTGAAAAAGAAGCAAGCATTGTCTAAAAGTTATAACTAAATATACTCAAAGCTTACCTTTAGAATTGACGGGTGATGTGCATACATATTAAATGGTTGTGATGAATCAGAAAGCCACCTGTCAAGACTTCCTATCTTTCTTCCATCCATCTGAAGTGGTTGTCCAGATTATACATCAGAGAAAATAACAAATAAAGCATTCTCACTTACAATTTTATCAAATTTTCGACATACTGCTTACATAAATATAATGCTATCCTATGTGCAGTGCACTATAAGCTAGGTATATGCATATCCTTAATAGCACATAATATAGAAAACATATGTAGGAATATTTGTAATAATGTAAATAGTCTAAGAAAAATGGTATTTTGACATCAAAATTTTGATGTCAAATATGGTGTAATTTGTTTTTGTCTATTCTTAAATGCGTGTAAGTTGTAGATAAATATGTGTATATCCTTTTGCCATCAAACGAGCTTTGAAATGATCAATATGATCATTAGGTCCAACCTTCAGTATATAAACCCCACGACAACCAATGATAGTCATTTCAGAATGTAAGGAAACATGTTTATAAGCGCCATTGGACAGTAACACTGCCATTTAATCTGTTTCTTTTAATTGTCACTTTTTGACTTTTTACACAAACCAAGACAACAAATACATTTTACTACTTTTGATACAACAATTTATCTTTTTCCAATAATAGCCCTAATCATTTAATATCTCGTTTCATTTATTTTTCTCTCTCTGCAATAAATAACTAAGGGTAATATAAGAAAAACAACATTTAATGCTGTATTAAACTTTGAAAGTGACAGTTAATTAGAAACAAAAAATTTCTGCAAAAGTGAAAATTAAAAAGGAACAGAGGGAGTACTTAATAAGAAAAGGCAGCAAACCTGATTTAATTTTGGAAGAATGATGAGACCAATATCTGCTAGCAATGTTCCAAACTGTATCCTCATCTCCCTGGCATACATATAAATCGTGTACTTGAGAAGTGCTGATATAGAAAATACAATTCAGAAAAATAAGCTTTGAGTAACATGCCTTTTGGCATGTCCTTAACATACATTAATGCCTACCAATATATATCCTACGTATATGCATTCATATAAGTAGGATAAAATCGAAGTAAAAGGCTGATGAAGCCTTGGGGAAGACATTAGAAGACATTCACGTTGAATACTAAATTACCCTGACAAGACCCTTATGTGGCTTATCTACCCATGTAAACCCGGAGTTAGCTGGATCCAATTTAGAGACAGTTGATGATTAACGTGCTTATTGTATTGCCATGCATACATGATAACATATTAAATGAATGTTTACGTATTTATGATGATTGCATAGTTAAATAATTTTTCATTGCATTTGAAATGTCATACTCCGCTCATTTTATGCTTGAGTATGATGACTCACCTTCGTTTGTTTACCCTGTGACTGTTTGCACATCAATAGTGCGAGTAAATGATGATCTGGCACGATAAGATGAAATCAATGATGATACTGATGGGTGATCATCAGGATGTGATCACATTAGTTTCCTCTGTGTTGGCTGACTTTTGGTTAATTTTGAGATTTATTTAGAATCGGCTCTTATTATAGTGATACTTAGGAGCAAGGTTGTCGAAATCGAGATCTCACCTAAGATCGTTTAGGTATTGAAAAATCGTAAATCGTAGGATCGTAACAAAGATCGTAAGATCCCACCAAAAACAAAATTCTACTATAATTAAGAAAAATAATTAATATTACTGAGTATATAGTATTATATTATTAAACAGTATTATATTAAATAAATAACCAATAGTATTAACTATTAAAATAATTTGTCAGAAAAATAACTACTAAAATATAGATGAATTAATAATTAAATATAAGATTTATTAAGGCTAAAAACAATCAAATAATTTAAAATAGAGAGTACACTCAGCAAATTAGAGTTAAAAAAATAAAAAGTCCTGTAAAAAAAAGGCATTAAATAATAAATTAAGAATACCAAGCAATTAGTAGACACATTTATTAAGAATACCAAGTAATTAGCAGGTCAAAGAAATCATAAATCAGCTTTTATAACTAATAAATGAGGATTTTTTATTATGATACCAAAAAGAAGAAAAAAAAAAAAGCTTGCAGGAGGCGGGTCAAAACAGAATCGGGTCGGGTCACTCGTTTTTGAACCTGGTCAAAAGCCTTTCCAGATTCGCAAAAAAGCGCCGATCCGGCAAACCACCGCTTTTCCTCGGCGCGCCGCCCGATCCGCCGTCGTTTCCGATCTTCAACCCGCTCCAGATCGGTGGCGGCCATCGGAATCGCAAGATCGTACGATCTCGGGTGTTAGATCGCGATTTTAACAACCTTGCTTAGGAGTTTAGATTCTTAATTCGTATGATTTGTTATTTCTGTGGTTATGGTTTTGTTACTTATTTATTTTAAATGTTTTTATTATACTTAATTGTCTGGTATTTTTACTTATTTAATTACGATAATTACTTTTGTGACAAAGGATGTCACAAATAAAAAACTTGGGGACAACAAGGAAGGAACCCAGGAGATAGGAGGTCTACATCTGTGTTTATTGCACCTTTGTTTGGGGTAACTTAGTTACATGTGCAGCAAGAAGCAATCACGCCTACTGTATCTCCATTCTGATTTCATTGAGAAAAAATACATTTTCTCTAATCCTAGAATATATAATTATGCTACGAAAAAAGGATCACAAACTGTATTGTAGTATTCACTATTCATTATGTCTATTCTATGTAAATTCAACCTATGGTGTGTCGAAACTTAACATTTCAGCATATTCTTCTTTTTACTTGGACCAAGAGACATGTCAGTAGGAATATTACTAATTAAATGATATAATGAAAGGGAAGTTAAGAAATAAAGAATTGTTTAGTAATGAGAAACGAAAAAATACTTAAGAGGTAGATGAGAGATGTCTTAAATGAAAAATAGTAAAAGGGATAGATGCAGTAGAAAACATATAATAAACAAAAGACCCCTTTGGAGTTTAGTCCCTTTCTTTAAGAAGCCAAACTAGCCCGCCGAAATTGCCCCTCTGGAGTTTAGTCCCTTGAATAAGATGAAGTAAAAAATAGAATACCTTATCATAAACATTACAGAGCTGCTCAGAAAATATGAATTGCAGAATTGCTGTGCAGCTTTTGGTCCTTTCTGCAGATGTAAATGTAATCAATATTTTTTTGAGAGAAGGTAATACTATCACAAAATATGTTTTGCAAAATATGATAGTTCTCTTATAATCTGGGTTGGGCATAACTCAACTCTTACAAAACCAGCTTGTAAGATGAGGACCACCCGCAATTATAAACACATTTTTTACGGCTAATAGTTAAGTATATCCACAGCTAAAGTTTCATGATGATTATGATAACCAAGGGCAGTTTCTCTATTCATTTATTTACTTATTTTCCCTCGCAAGGAGATACATGGTAGCCATTTCTACTTGTAAGGTTACTTCATGTGCAATTTCATTTTCTGAGAGCATTAGTAATACTTTTTTTTTTTGAAAGAAAGAAGCATTAGTAATACTTAGAAGGCAGCATACCATAAGATATTGCATTCCTCAACCAGGGTAATCTTAAAACTAATTACACAGGGTGTGCCTAAAAAACAAATCAGAATCACATACTGACCTCGTTCAAAATAGTCTCCCATTTTTTGTAAGCTATAATCATAAGTAAATGATCAGATTGTCTATCAATATCATTTCCCTCACCAGGCCCATCTTGCTTATCATTCAACAATGTTAGTTTTGCTCTTTCAACATTCTGCCTCTGAAGATAGACACACAGCATTTAATTCAGTCAAATTAGCTAACCAGACTAAATATATATATCAAAGAATTTATAGTATAGAAGACCTCATCCTTGGGATACACAAATGGAGACTTGTAACTTAAAAATGCAGAAACTGAAAGAATCGGTGACAAGCAACCGAAAATTGCACCATACAACATCATCTGCAGTCACAGAAACACCATTAGTGGCTGGCCCAACAACCTTATATCACATGAAAAGAAAAATAGTAGGAAAAAGGTCTAAAAAAAATTTCTTCAATTTTTCGGTATTTAAGGTGTAAATAAAATATAGACTGTATCAAATCTACCCTAAATAAGGAAAGGGCATTTACTAAAATAAAATTAAATCAAATCTATTCTAATTACAGGAAAGAGCATGTTTGATGGTCATGATAGGATAGAGACAAGATACGATATAGAGCTCAATAAGGATATGATAGGATAGGGGCCAGGGTAAACAATTATCATATCACGTGTTTGACATGATAACAAAAATATAACAGTATTTTATCATATCATTTTTTTGGTACATACCTAATAATGACATGATATTATATATATCATATTTAAATGACAAAATTACCCTTGTGAAACAATTACATATATATTCTTTTGAAATTAAATCTTAATATTTTTAAACTTATAAAACTAAAAAAATTGAACAAGTAATTAAACAATTCATATAATTTTAAAAAAAATATCCATTGACAATACTAACTAAATGAACAATTTTAATTTTTATAAGAAAACAAATAAATACACTATATATGTTTAATCTGCTAAAGAAAGATACAGTGCGCAATTCGGTCTACCACCTTGTTCAAAGAATTCCAAACCTAAACCAAAGAAGAGTTTACCCAAACCAAATTATTATAACAATAATAATCATAATAAACCTTACAATAAAGGTTACAATAAACCGTATAATAAACCTTTTAATTCTGAGCCAAATAAACAGCCTAGCTCTAGCTCCCCTTTCAATAATGTCCCTAAGAAACCTAGAACTGGAGCTCGTTGCTATAATTGTGGAAATTATGGCCATCTTAGCAAATATTGTAGGCTACAAGGGAAAATTAAGTCCTTTAACCTTGATCAAGAAGTTGAAGACCGTATTAATAATATGTTAATAGAGTCAACTGAAGATGAATCACATAAAGAACCTTCTGAGGATTTAAATCAAATTTAGAATGATGATTTATCTGAGGATGATTAAGTTGGGGAAAGAAGTCAGAAACTTAATTTAGCCATCCTAAAAATCTTTGTAATTGAGTTTTGTCAATGATTTGATTAGGAAATTTATCAGCAAATTCAATTGTCTGATGAATGGGGGTAATAGTTCCTTGGTGGATGTTATGACCAAGAAAAGTACTCCAAAATATGACAATGGTAGCTACTGCCTATGAGACTTCTAATAACTGCCCGGAAACAGTTATTGTTGAAATCTTAGTTGCTGGCTTTTCTGGCTAGTTAAAAGGTTGGTTAGATAATTACCACTGAAGAAGAAAAGTCTGCAGTTCTTACTGCAATTAAAACAGATTCTGACGGTAATCCCATTTTTAATGGCAACGAAACTATCCCTGACGCTGTTAACTCTTTAATCTTTACCATAGGCCAACACTTTATTGGTGATCCATCTTTAATTAAAGATAGGTCTGGAGAATTACTATCTAACCTTAAATGTAAATCATTAGGAGATTTTAGATGGTACAAAGATACTTTCCTTACTAGGGTTTACACTAGAGAGGATAATCAACAACCTTTCTGGAAAGAAAAGTTCTTAGCTGGGTTACCTAAGTCTCTAGGAGATAAAGTTAGAGAGAAACTTAGAGGCCAAAGCCCTAGTGGTGATATCCCTTATGAACAATTAAGTTATGGCCAATTAATTGCTTATATATATATATATATATATATATATATATATATATATATATATATATATATATATATATATATATAGATGTATTATACGTAAATAACAGAATTACCCTTGCAAGAAAATTATATTTAATGCGTTAAAAAAAAATTATAATCATGTTTTTGTAATTTTTAATAATAATTTATTCATTAATTTCATATCAATTTTTTTGTTTATCTTTTATTTATATCTATATTTTATTAGATGTCAGTTTTCACACAGTTACATATTATAGGAATAAATCAATCATTTATTTTCTTATCCTATCTTGTTAATTTCTAACCCAACTCATATTCAAGATAAGAATTTTAACCCGAGAGACAAGATAGGATAAGTTTCAGGATTAGTTTATTCATATCTTGTCTCTTATTCTGGCCATCAAACGGGCCCTAAGGAGACAAATCTATCAAATAATAACGAGAATTAAATCTGCTTATTATGGTCAGAATGAGTTATGCTCAATATGAAAACCTAATAGAACCTAACGATTTGAGCCATCCAACGAAAATAATAGTACCGAGTGAGAGGGGTGGTGGGGGGTGGGTGAATAAACTCAAATCCAAATCCCACATTGAAAAAAAAGTTATTTTATGACTTTTAAAAGAATTTACAAAGAGTGATCACCTTACACACCCAAAGACCCATGGTGCAATATTATTAGTTGTAGAAATGTTTGGATAGACAAAAGAAGAATTTTCCTGAATGTGCTCAAGTTACTTTGCAGTCAATGTTTAATTTATGACCATGGAAGTTACAGTGATAGTAAATGAACAATGCCATTTACAGGGAGTAGTTAAGCTAACCCCTAAGATACATTGCTTGCTGTAAAATGAACCTTAGCCACATGGAAATGGGAGCGTCGATGTTTTAATTTCAAACAGTTTTAATTTAGGTGAAGAACATTGAATAGATAAACAAAAACACAAACATCATATATAAAAATAAATGAATTCTAGAGAAATAAAGCTGCATTGAAATGAAAACAAGATTTTTTTTAATCCTTTGAAGATAAGAGGAAATAATAATTTGTGTACACCTTCCCAATTAATACATCAACAGGTAGTTTTGCCAGATGATGCCCAAGAGGTGTCAACTCTTCATCCCCTTCAAGAGCACCGACCTGCAACATTTTGATTTCATTTTAAGAAAGCAGATACAGAAATCAGGAAACATTTGATCTATCATATTACATAGTTCTACAAACACGTTATGACTATATAAAAACATATTTTCACACACAAAGCTAATAGGGAAGGGAATATTTGTTGTTGGAGAAAAAAAAACTAGAAGGATGAGAAAACATAGAAGGAAAATGTCAGAGTACCTCGTACAATAAAGACATTGCTGAATCAATTGCTTCAATTTTCGGAGGTTCTAAAGCCTGTTATTGGAAATATACTGTAAACAGCAGTCCATATAACTGATCACATAATTCTTATAAATCCTAAAAAATTATTGCTTACCGTAGACAAAAATGGCTTGATATACCCAAGAGATAGTAATTTAATCTGCAGACACAATTCAACTAATGGCATCCGAAGCATCTCCGGCACCTGGATAAGAAGAATATAAGACGCATAAGGAAAAGAAAGGATATTAGAATGATGGAAAGACAAAACAAACAACATTTGCTTTTGGCATTTCATTCTTAAAATCTTGAAAAAGAGGGATATTGGGTACTTTTGTAATTATAAATTTAAAAAGTTATAAGTTGTGGTTTGCATTTTGTTTTCTTTTCAAATTGATTTGTTTTTACTAATTGTAGTAAAATATTTTGAAGGGTCATTCTAACAAGTGCCCTAAGGGCATTGATTAAGGAATCCATTATAAGAAATTTTGTCTTGAAAATATAAGTCAAACAGATGTAAAAGTAATAATCACACAACTTATTATGCAAGAGTTACCACTTTTGATTGCTTAAACAATGCCCTAAGGGCATTTGTTAGAGTTTCCCTATTTTGAAAATTACTTCAATTGTGTAAAGAATGCAAGCACTACTCTGAATATATAGACTAAGATCTAGCTAATGGGTCTAATACAAAAATGCTGATAATTACATAATATGCACCTATGATAATGTAGAATTGGGGGAAAATATTATGAATATTATTTTAAGGCTTTGTCATATGAATATTATGCACCTATAATAAGGGTATAATGTCATATGCCTGCTTAATGGGCCGAATACAACCTCCACTTATACAACAACAACAACCAAGTCTTATCCCACTAAGGCTTTGTTTGGGAGTTTGGAGGGAGGGGAAGGAAGGGCTTTAGGGGTTTGGAAATATATAGAAGAATGGAAAAATCTTTCACATTTTTCGAAAGAACAATTTTTTAGAGAATGATAACTTAATGCTTATGATTAATATATTTTTAATTTTAAGAATATCATCACAACATAGATTGAATTTGAAAAATTCATATAAACCCTCCAAAACCCCCCAAAACCCTCCTCAATACAATTTTTGAGTTCCCCCAAATGAGGGGGATTTTGTATTATGTATAAAAAATTAACCTCCAAAGCCCTCTCCTCCCAATGTCTTCTATTTCTTGCACTTGCTCCTTCCTATTTTTCAAAACCCTCCCCTCTAAACTCCCAAACAAAGCCTAAGTGGGGTGAGCACAACCTCCACTTATAATTACAAAATATTCAATTTTGTTTACAATAGATAATAATTAAATATTTACAATAGTAATAATAGTACAAATGACATTCTATTTTTATTGTGTTTCCTATTGCAAGGATTTTCAAAAGAAATTGTAATCAAATTATTTCAAACCATACATAAGATTTCACATTTTCAGTGCAAAATCATGAAAAGGGGAAAACATTAGATTAAAACACTAATTTGTTTAAATAAATAGACTATTCTAAATCTAATGGACTTGACTAATGGACTAAATACAATTATTACAAATAATTACAAAAATCCGATATTTACAACAAAATTATATCAATGGTAAATGAAAACATAAAACAAACTAAATGCACATTAAAGAATCTTTAATTTTAGAATTCATGGTAGAAAGAAAGAGAGAGTAATTCAGAGAAACTGAAATATCTAATCCAAATAATGTTCATCCTAATGAGAGAGGTTACATGAGTGAGTATATATATATATATATTGTAGGTTAGTCTTAGATCATTTGTAACTATCAGAAGCAGTTAAAGCTGTCAGTAAAAGAATTCTGTTGGTAAGAGTATTCTTTTAAGCATTTCCTTTCAAAATGTATACCTGATAAGGACGCATGAGCTTTTCAAATCTATAACGAGTGTACAAGCGAAAGCAAATTCCAGGTTTTACACGCCCAGCTCTACCCTGACGCTGCCTTGCATTTGCTTGAGAAATCCAATCTTCAACCATGCTAGACAATTTCTAATTTCAATCAAACCAGTTAGTAAGGTGTTCTATCATCTCATTCCACACATGTTAACAGTTTAATAGTAATATTATAGTTGTGATTCTTGATCTAAAAAAGAAAGTGAAATCCCCTTCAAAAAGAAAAGGTGAAATCAGTAAACAATAAGAGTGGTTGGTTGGTGTGGTTGAGCATCATACATATATAATATATTCAAGTATGATACTTCCCTGAGACTTCGGGTACTTTGGGTTGTATTTCACATTTTTTGGCTTCCATTCCGTGAACTTTTATACCAATACAAATGGGAGTACCATAAAAATAAATACATGAGAAAAACTTATCATCTGAACAATTACTTTTGCCAACTTAAAAATTATTAATCTCTCTTTTGATTTAATATTTGTGTTTCTATATTAATTTTACGTGTTGTACTTTGAAAAATGTATGTATACTTGTGTCTATATTACATTATTGGTATCCTATGACGTGCTTGTGCTTGTTTTCAAATTAATATTAGTTTTACACAAATTTTATGTGTTGCACTACTCATATCATGACATATAAAATTTTAATTTTTCCCAATACTTTGTGTCTGTATTGTACAATGTCAGTATCATATTATGTGTTTGTGGCTCTGCTTTCTAAATAATTTATTCATGTATAGCTCATGATTTTGATCCAGAGAATGTAGAGATTCATAAAAATACGATAATACAACAAGAAAAAAATTTATTAAAAGGACACCAAAAAAGCTTCAAGTGTCCTGCTTCATCCCACACCAAAACCACACATACCTTTTCCTTTGAATGACTCATATCCATCTCCACACCAAAACTATTGTTCTTAGCTTTATTAACAAGGACAAAACAAAATACATTTAGCAGAGCAAAAATGCAGCTAATGGTGAAAGTTCAAGAGCAGTCTGTCTATAATCAAGACTTCTACGAATAAAATTAGATTTGCGCAATTGACTTGTCCAGGTAAAATAGCAACTCATCAAAATCAGAATAAAAGAACATACCTTCTGCGGATTGTATCGATTCTCCTTATGTTTTCCACAGTCAATTACATATATCACATCATCTATTGTTATGCTGGTCTCGGCTATATTTGTTGCTATAACGACCTATAAGTACGACAAAACATATTTTAAGATATATAAGGATAAACAAAAACCATCTAAGTTTATAGAATATAAAAAAATATCATATATCTGGTACTCTTTTTTTTTTTGGTCAAGCATATATGTGGTACTCTAACATAAGATCAAATATATTATAGTTTCCTATACTCTAAAAATAGTAAACAATCTGCAAAATTGACAGTCAAGTTTGCTGGTGTTAAAAATAGTAAACAGTCTGCATAATTGACAGTCAAGTTTGATGGTGTTCTAGACTGTTGCTTCATGAGCATTGAGAACTTGAACACTATTGACTTGAAGACATTATATCCTTCCAAAAGATCATGAAGAACAGAATCAAGATGATCCTTGGTTGAAACTGGATTGCCTATGGACCCTAATGTGACTTCAAGCAAATGACGGGGAGCCATATCTTGACCCAAGCCGAAACAGGAAATTAGTAAAAAAAAAAAAAATTTGAATTATCTCACTATGAGCAGACCAAATATCTCGTTTTCAGTCAGTATTGCGAATCAATTTCTAAATTCACTTTGTAATAGCCATTGGAATACAATGGATTTGATCCTGCGGTATTGATGTAGGAGGGTTTATTTAGATTTGTTATTTTTATTCTAGATTTGCTAATTTTATTATTCTAGATTTGCTATATTTTTATTATTCTAGATTTGCTATTTTTATTCTAGATTTGCTAATTTTTTATTTCCCTTACTATTTAAACCAAACCATTGTAGCCTTGAGAGGCAGTTTTTCCATTCAATAAAAATATTCGAGTTTTATCTCAACTTTCGGTGGACTCCGAAACCCTATTTTTGACAAGTTTGTGCTTGCGGCTTGTCTTTCTCAATTAGGTTTAGCGTTTTGCTAACCTAGCGCTTCCGTTCTGCGTCAGTTGGCATCAGAGCAGGTTTCCCCTGTTCTTTCGTGAAGTGATCAGATGGGAGATCAACCGGTGACGAAAACAGAGTTTGATGGTGCCATAGCGGCTTTAACCGCAGCCATCACCACTCTGACAACACAGGTAACAATGTTATCCAACAACAACAGAATCAATCTGAACAGGGGAGGAGGTCGTGGAAACAATCATACGATTGATGATTCAAATTCAGAAGAGGAGGAGGTCGTGACTGAAGAAAGAAACGATCGTGGCAATCACCATGATTACCGCGTGAAAGCAGATATTCCATTATTTTACGGAACGATGGGAGTAGAGGAATTTTTAGATTGGCAGATTGATGTTGACAGATTTTTCGACGTCATGGACGTCCCTGAGCACAAGCAGGTTAAGATGGTGGCAATCAGGCTGAAAAGTACCGCCGCTGTCTGGTGGGACAGACTCGTTGTTCAGAGGACGAGGCAGAGAAAGAATCCCATTCGAACTTGGCGGAAGATGAAACAATTGATGCTTGAGAGATTTTTACCTGAAGACTATGAACAAATTCTGTATAAAATGTATATTGAATGTGTTCAAGGCAAGCGATCAGTGACAGAGTATACCGCTGAATTTCTGCGTTTTTCTGAACGTAATGAATTGGGTGAATCAGAAAATCAGAAAGTGGCTCGTTATATCAGTGGATTGAAAGGATCCTTGCGGGAGAAGATGGGTTTGCAAACCGTTTGGACCGTTGCTGAAGCGTCCAACCTAGCTTTGAAGGCAGAATTGATGGAGAAATCGCCTAGAAATTTCTCCTCCTTCAGAAATTATTCTCCCCAGAATAATACTGAATCATCAGGTGACAAAGAGAAAAGTGCAGCAGTTAGGGATTCTACTCCTGGTAATAAGGCAACTGGTAGTTCTAGCAGTGCACCACAAGGCAAAGCCCCAGCCCAAAAACAAAATAATCCATATGCCAAACCCACTATTGATACTTGTTTTAGATGTAATGGGAAGGGTCACCGATCCAATGTTTGTCCATCAAGGAGAGTTGCAGCTGTGGTGGGAGAAAGGGACGATGATGATGAGACAGAGCAGCCTGATGAGGATGAATATGCAGAGGTAGAATTTGCTGAAGAAGAATCTGATGAAAGGGTGAATTTTGTGTTGCAGCGGATGTTACTAGCAACTAAAGAAGAAGGGCAGCGCAAAAACTTATTCAAGACTCATTGTTCTGTCAAGAATAAGGTATGTGATCTCATAATAGATAATGGGAGCACAGAGAACTTAGTGTCACAAAAATTAGTGAATTATTTTAAGTTGCCCGCAGAGCCTCATGAGAAGCCATATGCCCTTGGCTGGGTCAGCAAGGGATCCCAGGTACGAGTGACGCTGTCCTGCAGAGTTCCCATCTCCATCGGCAAACATTATAAAGAAGAGGTACTTTGTGATGTTATTGATATGGATGTTTGTCATATTTTACTTGGTAGGCCTTGGCAGTTTGATAATGATATTACTTACCGGGGACGGGATAATGTGATGATGTTTACTTGGGGCACTCATAAAATTGCTATGGCTCCTATTTTACATTTTGATAAGAATCCAAAAGACAAGAAATCTAGTTTCCTAGTGATGACTCGGGATGAAAGGAAGCTTGATAAGGCTGTCAGAGAAGCTAATTGTTTTTGTCCAGTTGTTTTCAAAGGGGTGATGAGTACTGTGAAAGAAGAGGTTCCAATTCCAGGGGAAATCTTAGAAATTCTAAGGGATTTCAACGAGTTGATTGCAGATGAGCTGCCAAATGACTTACCGCCCATGAGGAATATTCAGCACCAGATTGATTTGATTCCAGGTTCAAGCCTACCAAACCTTCCTCATTACCGCATGAGTCCTAAGGAGAATGAGATCTTAAGGGAGCAAATTGAGGATTTACTAAGGAAGGGATTTATCCGTGAAAGCATGAGCCCTTGTGCCGTCCCAGTCCTTTTGGTGCCTAAGAAAGGAAATCAGTGGAGGATGTGTGTTGATAGCAGGGCCATCAACAAGATCACTATCAAGTATCGTTTTCCAATTCCCCGTTTAGAAGACATGCTTGATGAATTGGCAGGATCCAAGGTGTTCTCAAAGATAGATTTGCGAAGTGGGTACCATCAGATAAGAATTAGACCTGGAGATGAATGGAAGACAGCTTTTAAGAGTAAGGATGGACTTTATGAGTGGTTGGTGATGCCTTTTGGGTTGTCTAACGCCCCTAGCACCTTCATGAGGTTGATGAATTAGGTTCTGCGTCCTTTTATTGGTTCTTTTGTGGTGGTTTATTTTGATGATATTCTAATTTATAGCAAGATCAAGGAAGAACACCTGGAACATGTGAGGCTAGTTTTGCAAGTGTTGCAAGAGAATCAGCTGTACATCAACCTGAAAAAGTGCACGTTCAGTACCAACAAATTACTTTTCTTGGGGTTTGTAGTTGGTGAAGATGGAATTCAGGTGGATGAAGAGAAAGTGAGGGCTATCAGAGACTGGCCTGCACCTACATCAGTTACTGAAGTACGTAGTTTTCATGGGCTGGCTACTTTCTACAGAAGATTTATCAGAGATTTCAGCACTATCACTGCACCAATCACTGAATGTTTGAAGAAAGGAAAATACAATTGGGGTTTTGAGCAAGAGCAGAGTTTTGCCTTGATTAAAGAAAAGTTGTGTACCGCCCCTGTCTTAGCTCTTCCTGATTTTGATAAAGTGTTCCAAGTTGAGTGCGATGCTAGCGGAATTGGAATAGGGGCTGTGTTGTCTCAGGAGAAGAAACCAATTGCTTTCTTTAGTGAAAAGTTGAGTGAAGCTCGTCGAAAATGGAGTACTTATGATCAAGAATTTTATGCTGTTTTTAGAGCTCTTCGCCAGTGGGAGCACTACTTGATTCATAGAGAATTCATTTTATTCACTGATCACCAGGCTCTGAAATTTCTCCATAGTCAGAAACTGATCAACAAGATGCATGCTCGGTGGGTTAGTTTTCTGCAGAAGTTCCCTTTTATTATTCAACATAAATCTGGAGCCCTTAACAAAGTAGCTGATGCTTTGAGTAGGAGGAATTCGTTGCTTGTCACTCTAGCACAGGAGGCAGTAGGTTTTGAATGTCTAAAGGAGTTGTATGAGAATGATGCTGAGTTCAAAGAATTATGGGCTAAATGCCGTGAGCATCCTTGTGACGATTTTCATGTTCGTGAAGGGTTTCTTTTTAAGGGAAACCGGCTGTGCATTCCATGTTCGTCCTTGAGGGAGAAATTAATTAGGGATCTACATGGTGGTGGTCTGAGTGGGCATATGGGGAGGGATAAAACCATTGCTAGTCTGGAAGAAAGGTTTTATTGGCCACACCTGAGAAAAGATGTGGGAACCATAGTCAAGAAGTGCTATACTTGCCAAGTTTCTAAAGGCCAGTCACAAAATACTGGTCTTTACATGCCTCTACCCATTCCTGATGACATTTGGCAGGATTTATCTATGGATTTTGTGTTGGGTCTACCTCGTACCCAGCGAGGTGTGGATTCCGTGTTTGTGATTGTAGACCGATTCTCCAAGATGTCCCATTTTATTGCCTGTAAGAAGACAGCTGATGCATCCAACATAGCCAAGCTGTTTTTCAGGGAGGTTGTGCGTCTTCATGGAGTTCCAAAATCCATTACTTCAGACAGGGACACCAAATTCCTCAGTCATTTCTGGATCACCTTATGGAAGTTATTTGATACATCACTGAACAGGAGTTCGACAGCTCATCCCCAAACTGATGGACAGACTGAGGTCACAAACAGAACTCTGGGAAATATGATTCGATGTGTTTGTGGTGACAAACCGAAGCAGTGGGATTTGGCTTTGCCTCAAGTTGAGTTTGCTTATAACAGCACTGTGCAATCTGCTACTGGAAAAACACCTTTCTCGCTTGTTTACACCTCTGTTCCTAGGCACGTGGTTGATTTGATTAAGTTGCCTAAGGCTCCTGGATTTAGTGTGGCTGCTGAAAATATGGCTGAAGAGATTATAGCTTTGAAAGATTCTGTCAAGTCCAAATTGGAAGCTACTGGATTGAAAAACAAAATTGCAGCCGATAAACGCCGAAGAGTCAAAGTGTTCAATGTGGGAGATGAAGTGATGGTGTTTCTGCGAAAAGAAAGATTTCCAGTTGGTACCTACAGCAAGCTGCAGCCTCGCAAATATGGCCCGTTCCAAGTGACTCGCAAGATCAATGACAATGCTTATGTGGTGGCCCTTCCAGCATCAATGAACATTTCCAACACTTTCAATGTGGCGGATATATATGAGTATCATGCAGATCAAGTCCTTTATCAAGATGAGAACTCGGGGTCGAGTTCTTTTGAGGTGGAGGAGACTGATGTAGGAGGGTTTATTTAGATTTGTTATTTTTATTCTAGATTTGCTAATTTTATTATTCTAGATTTGCTATATTTTTATTATTCTAGATTTGCTATTTTTATTCTAGATTTGCTAATTTTTTATTTCCCTTACTATTTAAACCAAACCATTGTAGCCTTGAGAGGCAGTTTTTCCATTCAATAAAAATATTCGAGTTTTATCTCAACTTTCGGTGGACTCCGAAACCCTATTTTTGACAAGTTTGTGCTTGCGGCTTGTCTTTCTCAATTAGGTTTAGCGTTTTGCTAACCTAGCGCTTCCGTTCTGCGTCAGGTATATCAAGAGATCACCTAGGAAAGGGTTTATTTATACAGATTGAGGTCATGCCAATATTGTTGGATATTTAGATGCAGATTGGGCAGTGCATATGGCCCACACTACTTTCATAATATAACTAAACACATGCAATTATTTGCCACTTCATCAATGAGAAGATCCTTTCAGACATCATTAAACCTCTTCAATTAACTCCAATAATCAGTAGGCCGATATGTTCATCAAATCTCTACATGGACCTCACATTGATTTTATCTGTAACAAATTGAATTGGATGCATACGATATACATGCTCCAAGGTATGAAGACCCTCGAGCAAGGTATCATCAAAGTTCTCCCTCATGAGTTTTAATAGACTATATATTAGTATTGTATAGTACCTACCAGTAAATATAACATATGGATCAAACTCACCTTTCGTATATTTCCTGGAGGGCGTAAAAACACCTTTTTCTGTTCAGTTGACGCAACTGACGAATGCAAAGGAATAACCCAATCAGAAGATGGCCCACCAAACTGGTACGATGCTGTTAACTTATCATGTAAGTGGTTTATCTCAAACACTCCCTGACAAGTCAAATTACAATGAAAAGATATTAATATACAAGAAAATACAGATAAGCATACCGGCTCAAATGAAAACCGAATAGTCTTACCGGTAAGAAGACAAGGATGGCACCCTCACCACAACTTTCATCAATGTAACATATTAGATCTTCAATAAGATCATAATCAATGACATCCTCATTGACTCTTTTCTGCATATTTTTTTTCTGAATGGTCAAATCAGAGTTACAATTATAGGTAGTACGAAGATTCACGTTTTAAAAGAAACTCACCAAATTTTTTTGGGCTTGCTCACTGTATGACTGATAATAACTGGGAACAAAATATGGATTAATATGCTCTTCAGAAAGCACGGACTCATCGCCCCATGCAGATAAGACTAGATTCTTCTTCCCCCTGCTGTTTGTAATGTGAGCTCTCTGCAAGTTCTAAATTGCAATATTACATTAATTAGAGCAAGGCTGATCAGTATAACATAGTTCGATTCTTCAATGTAAAACTTGTGCATTTTTTAGGAAATATCTTTAGTTCTAAAATTGGGCCAGACAACTGAATTATAGGAGATTGAGGATGCCCAGTCAGTGTTATGTGTGGCTTTACAGCTGTACTATGAGTAACAGGAACGACACAGCTGTGAAATGATTGAAAATTGCTTTAAGTAGAAGGAAATAACATTAAATCACACCAAATTATATATATTATCAAAGGAATAGTCAGACTAGAGCTCGCAAGAGCTAGTATAGTCTCCAGCACTGTGTATAACGGCTTAAACCACCCAAACACAAAGGTAAAAAGCGAAAGAACATTGTGCAGCAAAGTAAGCAAGCGGGCTAACAGCACTTAAAACAAACGCCCAAAATATCAATCCCCTCACAAAACCCAGCTGCGAGCAAAAACTGCAAGCCCCCAGACTAACAAAAACAGCACGCAAAAAACATACCTAAACCCAAAGGTTTATTGTGCCAAACAATTACACTTGTATAACTCTAGACCTTAGCTATATAGGAAAACCTAAGGAAAAATAAGTAGGTGTTATTTTGGGACCAAAACTCTCGAATTTTGTGGATATGAATTGTCTTGTAACAGTAGACTATTTATTTCCCTAGTTTGTGTTAATTCCTAATTTGTTGTATTGTAAGAGAACTCAACTCATTTTCCGTTGAGTTAACAGTCCAGTGATTGTTATAAATAAATTGTCATTTCTACTAATTTTATCACTATAGGCACCAGTTTCTATCATATTCCTATAAAATGATACCGTTTATATCTAATTCCCTTATATTACCTGGTCTACTTTTATTAGCCTGAAGGAATGGTTAAACAACTATAAACCAGTTAAATTATAACTAAATTCAGCAAAAGTAATCTTAAGAGGGTGATAGATTACCTGTCCTTTGGGAAATGTTTCATTTGTTAAAGAAGCCGGTGAATCTGAAGCAAGACGATATTTAATCTGATCATATATATCCTCAAGAAAGTATGTTGTCACTGGATGAGTCCTGCCTTCTGCAGTAACTACAGGACAATGACCGAAGTAGCTAGAAAATGAACCTGAATCCACAGTTGCTGACCTGATATTTATGGTTGTAAGAAAAAAAGGAAGTCGAGCTAAAAGGAAATGAAAAAAAAAAAAAAACTAAAGTAGACAACTAACTCATGGAACAAATTTAAATACTTAAGATCATACATTAGAATGACCTTGACTTTTGAAGAGCTTTCACTGGACTGCCTCTCAATTAGATTCTTTAGCACAATTAGAATAAAATCGCCCTGTAACAAATTGAAAATAAAACATTCAAGATTAACATATTTCTAAGAAAAATAATAGATTATTAGCATAAGATGGAAAAAATAAAAAAGCATTATGAGTCCCCTAAAAACCATAAAATATATTGCCGAACCCAAGGGATCTCTAAAATTTTATGATAAAAGAAAAAGTTGTAAATTCTGTAATTTCACTTAACTTGTACCTAGTAATAGTACACTATTTTTGACATAAATATTAGTATAAATACAACTTTTGGATGATTATATTGTATTACACATACACAAAATAACATTAAAAGCCTGCTTTCTTTCTCACTTTCCCTGGCAAAATTTATTTCAAGTTTTCTCACTTATCAACAATAGCAGCTTTAGGCTGATATATGACAAATACTTATGCGTGGGATTCAAGGATATCTTACAAAGAACTACACATCAAGTCAGACAAGGCATAAATAATCCGAACCATGTCATGTATGATTCATGCAAATGTTTTTGTATACTATCCTGATTGGTTTAACTGACCAATAAAGACCTCTCATGAACTTCATCAACTATGATATGAGTAATGCCCGTCAAGCTTCGGTTCCCCTGCAAAATGAATAAGGTAAATCACAACTTTAACAAAATGAGCAAGGTAAATACTAATAACTTAATTCAATAAATAAAAAGCAAATATATGGAACCAGAAAGGTAAGCATAAACAAATCCGAGAAGCAGAGTGAATGAAGAAGATTCGCCAAGAAAAAACCAGACAGATCCAGGACACACTGAATGAGCAGAAATAGGGCATAGGAGGGCCAAGAAACAATGGTGAAGGCAATTAAGGGAGAGAAAACAAATGCCAAAAAGCGTTGTATACGCGAAATGGAAAGCAGCTGACCTTCGATATAGTAGTGTTTAAACAGATGTGTGACAAAGAAGTTTCAGTGATCACATCGGACAGGACAACAGCTTGACGCATGGCATGCACAGAGACTGGTGGAGCCTTTGCAAAAATGAAGTGGAAGGAGAGGACCAATGTGAGCTTGTATCAACTATCAAGGCCGTTGGAGCTGAAACTTAGGAAGAACATTGATCGGTTGGAGGCACTCCAGATGGCAGGGGTTTTGCTCGGGAACTTTTTTAAAAAATATTTCTTGTGGTGGTGGATTGTGGCTGGCGGCTGTGTTGTAGCCGTAGATGGAAGAGATCACTCCCGAAAAGAGGAAACCGATGAATGAGAAAAATGGCAACACTACTCTATTTGTATGGCTGACAATATCAGAATCCTTTCATACATAGTGGAAAATCGCAGTGGTATAGAAGCGGAACAGGTGACTGATGAGAAAACCATGTTGAAGTTATGAGTTTTAGAAAAAATAAGGAGCAGAGAAATAATAAAGACTTTATACAATAATAGTGTAACATTATTGATAATGATTTGATACTAACTTAATACTCCCTTTGGTTGCTCAGCCACCTTGAGCTTGTGAAGGGATGTGACAGTATTTTAGTCCTATCATTTGTGTACCTTTTAGTTGTAATTAGAATTTTATTTACCATTAAAGTAATTTAGTTAGTTGAGGTTCATTATTCTCCCATAACTAAATCTCGGTTAATCTTCCATTGTGTCAGATTATAAATAAGAATTATCAGTTGGAATTCAAATTGAGTCTTTCTGATTCTATTAATTATAGCAGAAATTAAGGTCTCATATCTTTTTCTTTGTTTTCTATGCTTTTCTTGAATCACTGAATGTTCTCTAAGTTTCCTATCATGGAAGACTGTGTATAAAAATAAACCGATTAAATTTTTCAAACAGAATAATGTACCATCAATTTTCTCAGAAGGATGCCTGTTGTACAGAACAGAAGCCTTGTTTTCTCAGTCCTGGCAATGAAAATAAGCAGTCAATAACCTCATACATATATTAATATAACATAACAAAAAGATAAAATATCATGCATTTGCACATATGGAGAGGAAAAAACACAATCCAATTAGCACTCCATTACATAATACTTTCTTTATGTCACTAATTAAGAATTAATGATTTTCTTTACAAAAGGATCAAGGTACTGCATGTGCATTGTTAAACAACCTTAAAACCTCAAACGAAAATATTTGGTTGCATAAACATATTTGATTAATGACAATTGAAAGTTGATAAGAGTAGGCTTTATACTCTTCCTCTCATCTCTTCTATCTCACACAGTATTGCATGTACTCTTTGTGTTGGCATTTTCGGAAACACAGTTATGCTATCTAGAGCTTTTTTTAGGGCTTCATGCTTGGCGGGTTTGGGTCAATAAGCAATTTTGTAATTAAATCCATCATTTCAAAATAAAATGTTAAAGACAACTGAACACCTGGCACTATCAAGACGAACTTGATAACCAATCAAGGAGCCATCAGAACCTGGTGAAGGTTCACAGCGCTCATCAGCTACCCTTTCAGCCACAGAAATAGCCTGAAAAATAAACAATAGATAATAAGCTTGGAAATGCCAACTTCATATTTTGCTTTGAATGAAATTGTAAGCAAATCCAATCTAAGATGTGGAAAAGAAAGTTAAAACATGAGAGCACAAAATTTAAATTATAAGCAATGTTGAGAACGAGAAAATACATGTATTTGACAGCAAAGCTATGTTATATCTATGGATATTGAGAAAGAGTAATAGTTACCATATAAATAATTTTTGAAATAATAGCAATCATATTTTCACTATTTCTAAAACTCCCTTTCAAGCTTGGAGCTTATAGATACAAGGACTGCTCAGAGACTTGGTAAATACATTTTCCAATAGATCATTTGAACTAACAAAGCTGGTGGTGATATATCCAGGTAAACTCTTATATCTAATAAAATGGCAATCTATCTCAATATGCTTGATTCATATGCACCAAGTGTTGGTGTAAGCCCTATAGGCCAATAGTTTTAAGTTAGTTATATTTTGTATCATTACTTTTATTATTAAACAGTGAGACTTTCTTTATTATATTTGTTTTAAGATTAATAAAGTCCTTAGAATAGATGGTTAGAGTAATGAAACATTAATTGTGACTTAATAGTGAGACTTCATTAACATGTAGAACATTATTCTTAAAGTATCCATAGTCAAGCTTATAGTGTTAAAACATAAAGACTATTATGTAGGTAGATTGATGATCAAATCTCACAGATAATGGATAAAAGAGTTATCAAGTCTATAAATATTAGGAGCAATATTTATAGTGGATTGACTCGCTAAGTGTCATACATTATTCTCATAGTGGTGTATACCACCCTTCGACCTGAAAACCACAATAGACCCTAGATGTTTTGATTCAAAAAAACAAGAAAATGCTTGTCACTATGAATGTCACATTCTTTTAAAACAATTTTTTTTTATGATACTCGTCTTCAGGAGGAGAAACTTATAGGAAGATTAGTTTCAAACTAAGGACATAAGTGTTTATAATAGTGTCCTCATATCAGAGTTCTGAGACTTGTACTTCTGCACCAATAGAAGGTGGTCATGATTCATTACCTGAACCTACTTCTGCTATGAGTAAGAATTTGGTGAATTTGTGACTACATTTTCTCACGAAGAAAACAATGAGAATCTTGAAAATGATAATATGATGAACTAATTGAAATGCCACAAAATGATGAGTCGTAAAGAAAATGGGTTTGAAGTAGGAAATGGGACATGGAAAGTTTTTGTGAAGAACCATAAAGGTGATGAGTCTACATCTCCACATTGCCACAAATCTGAACCGGTGTAGGAACAACCTCCTCAAAAAAGGAAAGGTAAGTTTATTTTAGAGATTCGTATTCGGTATCCTTGTATCGATGATCACATAGCCGTTGGGAAACATGTTAGATCTTGCACAAATCACCCAATGTCCAATTTTATATCATATTCAAATTTACCTTCATCTTTTTCTACTTCCACTTCCCAATTGTCTAGTGTCAAGATTCCAAAGAATGTATAAGATCGTCTAGAAGTTCCAAAGTGGAAGGAAGCTCTACTTAAAGAAATGAAAGCTCTTTAAAAGAACAAAATCTGAAGTGTTATGGCACTATCAGATGGAAAGAAGAATGAGGGATGTAAGTCGGTATAGTTCAGACGGCTCAGTTCAAAGGAACAAGGCTCGCTTGGTGGCTAAGGGTTTCACTCAGACCTATGGCATAGACCACTCAAAGACATTTGTTCACTGTTTGAATACTTTTATCCCATGTTGCTAACTTAGATTGGCCTTTACATCAGTTGGATGTTAAAAATGTCTTCCTCAATGGTGATCTAGAAGAAGAAATATGCATGGATGGTCCTCCTGACTTTGAAGACAAATTTGAATTGAAGGTATGCATGATGAAGTCTCTTTATGGCTTAAAGCGATATTAGAGAGTTTGGTTTGAAATTTTTACACATTATATGAAGAACCAAGGGTACATTCAAGGGCAAAATGACCACACTTTATTCACCAAATTCTCCTCTGATGGGAAATTTGTTGCATTAATTGTTTATGTATATGATATTGCTGTCACTGGAGATGATACAGTTGAAATGAGAAGATAAAAGATAAACTTGTTGCAGACTTCGAAATTAAGGACTTAGGATCCCTGAGATACTTTCTTGGTATAGAGGTTGCTAGATCAGAGAAAGTAATTGTCGACCACTGACATCCCCATGGATCCTAATGCAAAACTTTGGGGAGAAGGAAGTGTTCTTGTTGACACCAGAAGATACCAGAGGTTGGTCGGTAAGTTAATTTACTTGCCTTACACTAGACCTAATATCGCCTTCTCAGTTAGTGTAGTGAGTCAGTTTAAGCATTCTCCTTATGAGGAACATCTTGAGACAGTTTATACAATATTGGGGCCAAACCTGAAAAGGGCTCATTTTTTAGGAGTGAAAGAAATGTGTCTATCTTCACTGATGCAGATTGGGCAGGTTCAGTCACAGAGAGAAGATCAACCTATAGATATTGTACCTATTTCTGGGGTAATGTTGTAACATGGAGAAGCAAAAAACAAGGAGCTGTAACAAGAAATAGTGCAGAAGCTGAGTTTAAGGCTATGGCTCAGTGTATATTTGAAGGATTGAATTCAAAGAGTCCTTGAGGAACCTAAGATGAAAATTGGGATTCCATTGAAATATTCTTACTGTAACGCTACCATAAGCCTAGCCGTCAGCCCGGTCCAGCCTCAACAAACTGCGGATATCTTAACCAAAAGATTGGCAAGACCCGTCTTTGAGCATTTGATAAGCAAGTTGGGCATGATAGATATCTATGAACCAACGTTCGGGGGGGTAGAATCTCATGATTCTCTCTCCTTTTATTAGAAAAGATTTTATGATTTTATTGTTTCTTTTTCCGTAAGTTTCTCCATGGTTCAAGGATATTTTCTCTGTATAAACCAGCCTTTAGCTGAGGAATAAACATAACAACATTTACCCTATTCTTTCTACAGATATGATAAGTTTATCTTCAACAGTATGCATGGATCTTAATCTTATTTTCAAAAAGAACAATGCCTAATCCGATATAAAGTTTGAAATTGCAGAAGTAATAATGCATGGTCAAAATATGCAAGTAAAAGATTTGTACCTACCGCTATTCTCCTTGGTTGTGTACAAATAATATTACAGTATCCACCATGACCTGACTCAATCATCTCATCCAATATGAATTGCGGAACCTACATTAAGGTCAATCTTAAAACATTCTGCAGATTCTCTGACTCCAAGGAGGAGTTTGGCATCTATAATCAACTATACTCAAGTTCCTAAAGCAAGAAGAATGGAATTGAGGACTTAAATTTTTGATGTGATGTGTCAAGAAATCATAAACTTCAACTGAAATGTTACCTGAGTTGTTTTTCCAGAGCCTGTTTCCCCACAAACAACTAAAACATCATTGTCCTTTAGCACTTGCAATATATCACCCTTTAGTGTGGCAATAGGAAGTGTAGCTCTAAAATTCAACATATCCTTGAGCAGAAAAAAGATCTAGGTTAGTACAAACTAATATTTTTCTCCAAAGAAAGGTCAATAAATTGTACTGAAAATTTTACGAAAATTTTGGTAATTGCACATATAACACCAAATGTAAGAGATACAAAACAATTTATAAGCTTCTACCTCAGCCTAGGCATTTAGAATAGTTGGCCTTAAAATTGGAACAGTACTCTATATGACAGAGGTCAAGACTAAAGTTTCATTCTTCATATAGAAGTTAAATTTCAGTACATGATAAATCGGTCCATGCAATCTCCATAATTCAAGCTCAAAGGATTATAGTGTGAAATGTGTTAGAGGGATAAAATCAGTTAAGGATATAAAACCAATCCCGTGGCTGGATGAATTAAAAAGGGGTGAGAAAATGAAGGGAAAACTGCAAGCCTTTATTGTTAAAGCTGCATAGTACTCTCTGGTTTCTCTTTCTCTGATCGCGGCAGAATTAAACCTTCGTGGTTTGTGCACTCTAAATTCAAGTGAGGAAAATTTAAAATGCTATAGGAATGAAGAGTAATGTGGCATGGAACCGTAGTATCTCAATTGATTTTAAAGACAGAAAAATAAAATGTAAATGTTGTCAGGAGATTATAATGAAAGGTACTTATCTTCTCTAAGTTTGGTTTTATAATTTATAGACTTCGTTAGGAACCTAATTCAACTTTTTTTCCTTTCTTATCTACACACAATCCTCCAAGAAATCCTTTATCAAAGATATGATGACCAACTGCATAGGCCCTTGCATGGTGCAAGCTATTACTTTAACCCCAAGTTTCGTTATAGTCGTGAAAGGATCATACAATTGTATAGGAAGGATAGTGGGAGACATCGACGAAATAAGTCAGATTGATTTCTAGTTTGAGGAATTCAAAAGTAAATCAAATGTTTGGTAGTGCAATTGTGCACTTCAAAATAAAACTAGAGCACATAGGTGGGAATCTTATGTGATGGACATCTCAAACTAAAAATGTTTGATGTTAGAGTATGGTGTTTGACAGAGTTCATCTGGTTGTTGTGTAATTGGAGTGCCTCTGAGATGGTAAGCTCCCCTACTGATGAAATAATCTGTATTTTGTTCTTTAAATTGCCTAGTTTATTATGATTCAGTTGATTTTATAATTATTTAGATCCACATTAATAAAAAAATTGTTTATAGCAAAAGACCGTGAATGATGTTGTATTTATGATCGTTAATTCAAGAATAAAGCAGGTTAGAAAAGCAATTTACTGTAATATGAGAATATTTCTTCTTAGTTCTTATGCTGATTGGTTTGTGCATAATGATAAAAGTTTGGATTTAGATGCTCCAATTGTAGATGACTTGGTTGAAATTGGAGAAGCTAATAGTGGTGGTGGTGGTGGTGGTGGTGGTGGTGGTGGTGGTGGTGGTGGTGGTGGTGGTGGTGCAAATGAATTGAGGTTCCTAATGTTGACGAAGATGAACATGGAAATGCCATTGATAAGAGTGAAGATGGTATGAAGGATGATCATGAATTTCAAGAATGGGGTTGAATAATATCTTAGACTGGATATCCAGAACCGTAGTTTCTAGAGATGGATTGATTATGAACTCACATTGTGGGGTTGTATTATGAACCTGAATTGTGTGTTATGTTTTGGATCCTAATCTTATGATTATTAACATCTAAACAAACTTAATTTAATGTTGTGACTTAGAGGTTATTTTCTTTATGTTAGTTTTAATGCATACATGTAGGATCTTATAATTTGTGTTAAGATCCTACGAATTGCAATCTTTCACCCCATCCGGATCTAGTATTAGGTTTTTATATTGAGTCTAACTCATTCTTATAAAACTGGCTTGTAATTTGAGGGATGTCACTTTTTATAAACTTTTTACATGCCATATAATTTGCTGCGTGGATAATTTGGTGCGTGACCCGAATGAATGCACTTAAATCACATTAGGTTTTCAAATTATGCCTAACTCATCCTAACAAAACCGATTTGTAAAGTGAGAGGTGCTACTCTTTATACACTCGTTTCAAGCCTTATCTCTTTTCAATGTGGGACTTGGGTTTTTCACACAACTAGGCAAGATCTCAAGTTTGACAACTGATCTAAATCTTACACATTCTATCACTTTTTCCTCTGAATTCATAAGAAATATGTGTTAATACAGCTAAAAAGAAATAATAGAATTGCAATGAGAAATCAAACAAAATAAGTGCAGACCTGGTATCTTTGTGATTCCATTTTAATGTATTGCCCCTGTCTCAAGTTAGTACTCTCCAATTCCTTACTATAGGTTCCTCCTGCAAAATATAATCCTAAATTCATGACAATTAAAAGTTGACACCTACTTAAACTTTGCCCGTTTTATTTCTAATACTATTATTCAATTACTATCAAAATCAAAAGGTACCAAAGTATTGTTCGTAACAGATCTTCCATGTCTCATAACTGTATGCGATATCAGATTTAATCGAAAGCAATATAAAACTTACCTACCAAAATAGCAATCTCAGGGAAATGGGGTTAAGTATCTTTAGAGATTCTCTATTCTTCTATTTTCTATGCTTAGTGTTCATTGTAAACATAGAATATTATTGGTTATGGGATAATCAGTTTATGTCGTCTTTCTATTACTTCATCTAACGCCAGGATTTAGGGGATCATCCATAGAAAGTTCATTATATTCATAAAAACACAAGTCCCGTTTATTTTCTTACTATTTCTACTTTTATTCCTTTTGTTCTCCTGAATGGCTTTGGTTGTGTTCTTGGATTTATCCCCAAAGTCTTTCCTTTACCTGAATTCATTGTTGATGGAAAAGTTAGGTTGGCTACGTACAAACCCACAAATATTTCTCACAGGAAAAAAAAAATTATTGGTAAGCAGTTATAGTTGATAAAATAATTAAAGGCTCATTTGTTACAGATTATAGAAAACGTGATTTTGATTCAATAATTTAGAGATTTTAAAAGCAACAGAAGTTGTTGTGTTTGTTTACCATAATGAAAATCATTTTTTTAAAAAACTTCATTATCAAAATGATTTTTTTTAATAACTACTCAGACCAGCTTCTCATTGGAAGCAGTTTAGTTGGTAACGATTCAGCTAACCCAAAGGGTCGTCGTGGGTTCGAGTCATGACGAGGGCAGTGTAGAACACTATTGATCCCCTTTAAAAAAAAACTTCTCGTTTGAAGCAATTTCGGATTTTTTTTCAAATTCTAATTTTTTTAAAAATCTCTAAAAATGGGTGAAAATTTCTAAAGTAGTTTTTTCATGAAAAAAACCGTAACAAACGGGCTCTGATTTAACCAGTTACACTTGTGATATCCAAATGTTTCTTTCCAACACTAAACACGCGTCTAAATATTAATATTTTCAACCTTCAAAGAAACATTTTGTTTGAAAAATGGCCAGACAGATTTAAAAAACATCACAGAAAATATGCAGAAAAGAAAAGGAACTAAGATTCCAAATCCAAATTGACTTAGATAAGAAATGGAATAACCTACTCTGAGCAAATGATTGATGACCATCAATGGTTGAACTTTTATTTTCATCAAGTCTACCGTTGTTTTGAGGAAACTTATAGTCTGTAACATCAGCAAATGCAGTTTTACCAGAACCATCACCACTTAATAATGACTCCACAAAACGAGACTTGTGATCTTCCACACTGTCTTCTAGCTTGGTTAATGATTCCCCTGTAAGTTTTAAAAGTCCATATCTTTTAAGAAACCTTTATACTTAAGGATTAAATATGTCTATAGTCCCTATAAAATCACCTTTTAAGTTTATTCCTTATAAGAAGTTATTAATTTCCAGTTCTCACATTTTACAAAAACTGCATGCTTTTAGTCGGGGACTAAAACCACTCAGTTTTTCGTAAAAGGTGGAGACTAAAAATGGATAAAAAATTTATAAGAATTAAACTTAAATGAGAGATATTTTATTAGGTCTAAAAACATTTAACCTAACTATCAAAAGAATTATATGAGTAACATGACAGTCGCAGTACAGAATGGTAGGAATCAGAGTTCATATAAACATATAAAAAGGAAAAGGCATACCTTCCATCCACTTCATAACAACTGAAGCATAAGGCTCGGTTATTGGGAGATGAATTGGAACATCAGGAAATAGTTGAAACAAAGCATATGCAGCCACTTTATTCTGTGCATCCTGCAATCAAGTGAACACTGCAAATATTGTATCCACAGAAGCAATTCCCTTAAATGATAAAACTGGCATGCATGGGCTGCACCCAGGTTGCACCATAGAAAAACGTTTTAAGATCTAGCACATTCCTCAAAACATTTTACATAAATATGCAACGATCAACTCCATTATTTATGCATGGGCTGCACCCAGGTTGCACCATAGAAAAACGTTTTAAGATCTAGCACATTCCTCAAAACATTTTACATAAATATGCAACGATCAACTCCATTATTTACTTTTCTGTGTTATGTGTAAATGTGAAGAGAGACACAGTCCACATCTGCAAGTAAAATCTAGTACAACCCATTCAGTAACATAATTGGATCTAGGGTTTGAGAGAGAGAAAACATAGAGTTGAGCGATAGTGAAACTGAAATGGAAAAATTGTATTATGAAATTCTAACTTGCGGAGAACTGAGCTCAGGTTTAAGTCAGTTATAAAGGTAATTGACTCTAACAGAAACTTAATACACACATGCAAATACAATTCAGTAAACAGGGGTACAGAGAAGTACAAAACAGAGATACTCTAATATTCAGACAAAGGCTGTAACAGGGAGATGAATCAATTGTGTGTGAGAAGGTGTGAAAAAGTGCATGGAAATAAAAAATTCACCAAGGTTGACTGGATGAATTAACTCACTATACCATACAGATCAGAGATACATTTCTCGACAAATAATTAAGGAGAAAACTGTGTAACTGCTTAACTGCCTAACAGCTATAGTGACAGCTTATCTGACTAAGCACAATCGAGGTATAACTGACTTGAGCATCTATCGTACAAGCAAGGTACGTTGGCTTAAGAGCTTTAGCCCGAGGGGCCCCATGTCCCTGTAGGGAATATTTAATAATCCTTAGCCAAACGTGCCAAACTGTTGATCATTTTTATATCCTTTCAGGGACTATATCAAACCCTAAAGAACAATGTAGTCAGCAAACTGAAGCAACCAAGCCCAGTCATCACCAATATCCTTAGAAAGAAAGGTAGTCTTACCATCAAACTAGTAGAGTGGTTAGTGAAGGATAGTTCCCTCAGGAGAGAGAGAGAGAGAGAGAGAGGAAATCAGACACAGTCCCTGAAATTGGGTAAGTGTATCACTATAGGACACTTGTATGTCCAGCAACTTTTCACTTGAGACTGATAATCCTGTCTGTATTATCTGTTAACCTGTTTTCATGATTGTTTAATTACCTTCACTAAAGATATTGGTATCTTGCAGGATCACGGTTCGTGACAGAAGATTGGTGCGGCATGTGTCTCATCGACTCTACAACCTACTGTTAACATGTTTTCATGATCATTTAATTGCCTTCACTGAAGATATTCATATCATGGCAGGATTGCAGTTTGTCACGGATGATTGGTGTTGAATGTGTCTCGTGGTTCAAAGTGAGCAGTTAACATGGTAGGATTAGTCTAGGTTTGGAAATGTCATTACAATGTTGGCCTACTTCAGAATTTTTGTTAAAAAAAACATATGTGGCCATTTCAATGATGAAGTGGATATTGTTCAGCTGATCTGGTTTGTCCAAATAGGCTTTAATTATTAAGTATAAAAAAATCAAAATTTTAAAAAAATATTATAAACAAAAATTGGGGACGGGGGTTTTTATTGATTAGACTGCCACTAATGTCCCTTTTACAACCATCTCGAGGGGATTTGAGTTATGTGTTTTGAGGTTACAAGAATAGGCTCTTACCACTGAGCTAGCACTTCATGGGAAGAATGCAATGTTCATTTGAATAGAAGAATGCAATGTCCGTCGTCAACCTCATAAAACTAGGGCAATTTGACTTCAGAATAAGTTGGATTACTGTACAATATCTAGGTTTGAATGGGTTTTAAGAACCCAAATTAATTTTAATTTGGAGTTTTCTTTTTGTAATAAAAAAATATTTAAAAATTATAATTTTCAATTAAAATTATTCTGAGCCTTTTCTCAAAGTCTGGTTGGACATTATATATCAGCTTTATAACATCCACGTCATCATTGTAACGACCGGTCAATCTCATTAACATTATGAAAGTTAAAGGATGAATTTGGGAAAACAAAAATATAAAGGACTAATTCGTTACAATAAAACAACTTAAAGGACCACGGGAACAATTTGCCTAAGTCGTGTAACTGTTTGTACCAGCTTTGTTTTTTCTGATAAACCATAACCTTTCTACAAAAGCTGTGTGTACACTGTCAATTAGTTAGGGAACATTGAATACAATTTCCAATCAAATCTCATACCTCTCGCACCTTTTTCTAAACCATAGAATCATGATGTGGGCATATGAATCACTCACCTCAGCGGATTCAAAGATCTCATTCTGATCTGGAAGCTTAAGTGTGACCAGCCCCCCGGCTTTCCGATTCTTTCCCCTGCCACTAGCTTTACGTAGTATGCTAACAGTGTAGGAAAAACTCTTTCCTCTGCCAAGTATTTTATTGAATTTTGGAGCTTCCCATCCTGATTTCTGGCATAGCTGATGAAGAATAGCCTTTGGAACCTTTTGAGGGTCCCCCTATCCAAAAACAAGTTGTACCAAGTAAGAGATGGATAGTGTCGGACCATAGCAAGATATATATTCACGCGGAAAAACAAAAATAGAATACATTGTTATCCACCCAAAAGAACAAACTCATTAAGATGAAGAGTAAAAAATTACATGCGGGGATAAGGAATCCTCCCAAAAATAACCACCAAACCAAAAACCAACCCAAAATAAAAAGATCAAGTTGATGGAGCAAAATGAACAGAAGGAAAAATATAATCTGATCACACAACAAGAGTCCTAAATTCAAGTACAGGTTCATGTGGCCTTTTATTTTACTATTTAGGGATTATTGGAAAATAAAATCAAAAAATTGGGAAACAGGAGATGTCATATCAAAATTCATGTAAACATTCCTTTCACCTTCCTTGATATTTATATATTAGTTTCAGCAAAGTATTTATATGTCTAAACAACAACAACCAAGCCTTATCCCACTAAGTGGGGTCGGCTACATGGATCAAATTACGCCATAGTGTTCTATCATAAACCAAATTTGGATCCAACTCATTAACCTCTAAGTCCTTTCTAATGGTTTCTCTAATGGTTTTCCTAGGTCTTCCTCTACCTCTTTTAACATGACTCTCCTCCATTTGATCTACTCTTCTTACAACGGCATCTACGGGCCTTCTCTCTACATGCCCAAACCATCTAAGCCTAACCAAAATAATTAATGTGTTTCTTCGAACTCCAATGAGAGTAATTGGAAGACACGTGAATTGCATTAAACTCCATCAAGATAGTCATGAAATGTAGCCAATAAACTTACCTTCTTCCAAATGCCATCTAACTTATCCAAGTTCTTCTCAGATAATCTTTTAATTTTTTCTATTTTTTGTGCTTTCAAAATATCAGGGTGTATTTCCTTAGACGACACATCCTCCAAGAAGAAACCACCAAGCTCAATGTCTCCAGCCACTCCTTCTGCAGAATCTTTTTCAACATGTACAGCTGGTAAGCAAGACTTAGCAAGATTTTCCTCCACACTATGATGTTCCACATCACTACCATTTATTGTTCCTTCATTAGAAGGAAAAACAATGGCAGAGTCACTTTCTTCGTCAATTGGGTCTTTTTCTATCAAAGGCTCGTGGCCCATTGATGCTCCCTCGGATGCATGGTTAGTACTGATTTGCTCGTATTCTAAGGCCAAATTTTCATCTGATAATCCTGCTCAATGTGTTGTACAATCAACAAGACGGATTGAATATCATGAAAAAATATTGAAATAAATAAAAATTAAATTCAATTTAACCTAGGGCAGACAGCTCCTGTTTCAGTTTCCATATGCAACGGCTTGCCTGCTCCTGATGTTTTTTGTCCTTTTTCTCCTTCGCCTTTGTAGCTTCCAACCTTGCAGCAAGATACTCCTTGGCAATAACATCATAAGGCCTAGGTTCACAGAGCTAATAAGAGAGAAAAATAAATCATAAACTCTTCAGACATGGTAGTCAAAATCAAGAATCGAGAAGAGGAGTCAAGATCATAAATCGTCGAACTGTAACAGATTATAAGATCCTACCAAAATCATAAAATTCATATATATTGCATAAAATAACTAGTTAGGAAACCAAAACCACAGACATATGAATACAATTGCAAGAGAAATACCTTGTTTGCGGCACCACTACCGTCAAAAATGCCATCTTCCCAAGTATAATTTTCATCCTGCAAATACCACGCATTTAAGTTTGGTATATTTTGAAGACAAAAGAGTAGATATATATGAGATGGTTAAATTACCTCTTCTTCTTCTTCCTGCTGCTCCACATATTGCCTGATCCAATCTGCTTGAGAAGAATGTAAAGTATCATCATCATCGTGTCTTTTGTGGATTAAAAGCGGGGATTGGTCCTTAGTTGTGACTGTGTCTGTGATGGATGGATTGGTCCTTGAATTGTGTTGTTGTTGTTGTTGTTGTTGATTGAATATAACACTAACAGAACCTCCTTGAGAGGGATGAGAGGAAGTTCCAGAGGAGAACTTGAGTGGAAGTTCATTACCAGGCAAATTCAAGCATAACCAATCAAGAGATGATTCAAAGGTAGCACATTCCTAGAAAGAGAAGAGAATCGATTAATCAATTATAAGTAATTGATTCAATTGAAAGCATACTATACTATTACTATTACTATTACTATACCATACCTTGAGAGCAGAAAGAGCAAGCTCAATTTGATGATCACTGAATCCTTCGCAAGAGAGTTTCTCATAAACAGATTTAAGCTTCTTAGCTTTCTGATCCTTTGTTAAGGTATCGTCAATCTCCGTCGCAGCAGCGATGGTGGCCCGCCCGGAGTTCAGCAGCAGCCGCCGAAGCCGATTCTCATTTTCAGCAGAAATTTGCAACTGAGGACCTTTTCGCCGATTCTCTTCTTTCCAATTCTTTTTCGGTTTCGGCGCCATCTCGATCGCGACTGTTTCTTATTCTCTCTTTTGATATCTATTGTAAAATTGTAAAATATATGCAACACGTGTTTAGTGGTTCCAAAATTTTCTTGTAATTTTTTGATTTGACATATTAGTGGTTTGAAACAGGCTTGTTTGAATTTTCGTAAACCGTTTGAGTTTTTGCTCTATGGTTCCAAAATTTTCTTGTAATTTCTTCATTTGGTTCTAATAATCCGGTCTGATTACTTATGTGACATTATTAGTGGTTTGAAACAGACTCGTTTGAATTTTTGTTTCTGTACTTGCTTATTTTTTCAAAATTTCCCTTCAATTTCTAATCATTTGAGATTTTTTGTCAAAAAAAAAAAAACATTTGAGATTTGGTTCTTATCCCATCTTATTACCTATGTGACACATGGGGGAAAATCCTTGGATCAAAATTATTCTTATTTTAATTAGATTTAAGTCTGACGAGAAAAATATTCTACAACCAGCAATTCGTTAATTTTCAAACCAACCAATTTACTATCTTAGTGACCTAACTAGGAAATGACATGAATGACTAATCAAATTACATCTAAAAAGACCATTTTGCCCTTAATGAAACTAGACAAAGGGTAAAATGACCATTATACCCCTTTTATTTTTCCTTCCACCACCAACACCATTGTTCTCTTCCATCACCACCACCAACACATCTCAATGAACCCAACAAAAACAACAATGGTAACCCAGATGTGAAGGAAAACAAGATGAAGCCAACGTGTTTTTCAATCTCATATTGTGTTTCTCTCAAGTTTATTTTTCTGCTCCTTTGCTTCTCAACCTCATCACTCCTCAAACCACCCGTTGATTCCATTGCAAATAACAGAGTTGTCGCAGTCGACGTGGTTTCTCTTCAACTTCGGCTTCCTTTTCCATTTCCTCAATCTCTTGCTAAAAACTAAAGTTGCATCCATAAACTCGTTATAGACTAACCTCTTTGTGCATTCTTCCAAACTACGAATCTCACCATCATGATCGAAATCGATAATCTCCAAACCTATTTTTTTAGATTCATTTTTTAGATTCCGATTCAAAGTTGGTTTCTTTTTCTTGCTGTCGATGTTAAAAATGTGTGAGAACGTGCCACGGTTTTTGCTCCAATTGAGCGAGGATCTCACACGACCTACGACAAGGTTGTACGGCAGAGGACAGAGCTTGGTTACCAACGCATTTGCTGGAACAAGAATTTGTTCTACAAAGCTTTGGTTCGGCCTCGATGGAGGAGGATTCGATGTCAGAGAGACGTTTAGTGAGGCAGAAAGCGCATAAACCAGTGATGGGTTGGTTGTGATAGAAGAGTTCAATGGTGTTGGGGGTGGCGATGGAAGACATTGATGGTGTTGGTGGTGGTGGAAGAGAAGGAAAAAGAATGAAGGGGTATAATAGTTGTTTTATTAAGGCCAAAATGTTTTATGTATCAATATAAGAAACTTCATGAAATTTTAAAAACTCTATAATTTTAAAATATTAATATTAATTCTTCAAAAAAAATATTAATGTTAATATAGTGATTTTTATTTTATACCAGCAGAAAGACGAACACTCCCGTCTTTCTACTGTTTTTATTAGGCTAACATTTGTAAATTATAAATTGTGTGTTTTTTAAGGGAAATAGTGTTTTTTATGAAATTTTGATTTTGTTTAAAAATATAGATATAAATGTTTATGGCTTTCAAATTATACTAAACCCAACAAATCATGTTTATCTTTTTAAATGACACCGACATTAGAACAAATACAATTTTAAAAAATTATTTTTTAATGACACAAACAATATAACAATATTACTGCAATATTTTTTTTTAAGAGTGTAATTGGAATAACAAGAAAGTTAGCCCAAAATTTCTCTCTTTTTTATTTTAAATATCTGTTTCTTTATATATAGTATAGATAGATATAGACAATATTGTTTCTAGTGTAGTGGGTAATTCTTGTTTTAATGTGATTTAATTTTCTTTTAACTAATAATTTCAATAATATCATAAAAGGGTTTGCTTACTTACTCCCACCTAAAAATATGAAATAGTACATTAGCAAATCTACTCCCACTTTGAAAGTAAGTTAGCAACTCTATTCTCACTCAAAAACCCATTATTTTTTAAATAAAAAAAACACCACTTCAATAAACGGGCAATACTAATTCAAACATATCAAGTACATGATTTTTCTGTGATTCACATTGCACCGACAATTTTAGTGGTACACAACGCACATAAACTTGTATGAATAGATGTATTTGGATCTTTCGCTATAAAACACAACAAATAACTATGAAAAAAAATTATTCTGCAAAACTAAACACCAACATTTTTTTTTTTTTAATATAAACACCAAGAGGTTGTTACAAAGTTGATCTTGTTGGCCTACCAATATAAATATGTTATTTGGGGGTTGATGGATCAAATTTTAAAACACCTCTTGAAACACCTTCTCTTTCATCACTATCCGACAAATCTGAACGCGAATAGGTTGTTCAAAACTTGATCTTGCTGTCGTGGGAATAGAAATGTGTCAGTTGACGGGGCAACATGATCAAGTTAAAAAACTAATGGAACATATTCTCTTTCATAATCACTTGTTTTATTGTGTTGTTTTACGCCATCGAATTATGTCGTTCCATTTTTTCATGTGTCACACATCATACAAAACCCTTCAAAACTCAAGTTTTAATACATAATGGGATTATATAACTTTAATCCTTCTATGAAGATTTCATATATATAATGGAACCATCCCAAAACGTGGTCTGTGGTGTTACATCTAATGTTTGGACGATTTATGGCGTGTTAATTGTATTTTTTGTCGTTTTATACATTGTAATATCTTCTTTGACTGTTATTACCGTTCAGAAACGTTTTACAACTATAAATAGCCATGCATCATTCAACATTTTCACTCATTCTTTACTTCTCATCCATTCTAAAATTTTGTTTCTTATTTTCAATTATGAGTTGTTTATGATATCATGCTCACTACTGACATTCATATGATCTCTGAAATTGTTTTGCAGTTTTTGTGAGGATTGCACGATGGATATCAAAGACCTTTGATATCAACTACATAGCCATATATGGGTTTCAGGTTGCATAATTCAAAAATCCTGATATACGAGTTTGGATTATATATGTAGTGAGAGGAGTTTTATTGTGAGGGATTAGAGGGTTGTATCACAACTCTTGGACCAATCTTAACGGTTTGATTAAGTTCCGACTTTTCCCTTACATCACATCTCACAACAATTTGATTACTAGAAAACTTGTAGTTAGAGATTCAATTCAACATCATATAAAAGTTTTACTGAATTTTATTTGGAATTTAAAGTGAGAACTAATTGCATTATTATATTTTAATCAAAAGAAAAATTCCTAAAATTAGACCCAAAAACTTCAAAACCAGTCATCAATGGCTGCCACTCATAGAGATGAAGAACATAATCACCCATCACCTAATTTTTTGAATCGCCCAATTCGGTGATTATATGTGGCCGAAAACCGATTATGCAAATACAGATTGAAATTCCTCATGGTGAATGGACGTATATTGAGCCAGTTCAACAAATTCACAGCGGTGCGAGGGTTGTGATTTAATCCTCTCATCGCTCACAATAAAACCACTTATCACTCGATACATCCTATATATATATAATCTGAACAAAGAGTATTTTAGGATAAAAGAATTAGGACGCGTGAAAAAAGGATAGAGTAAAAAAAGTAATAGCATTGAAAATAGTTTATGCTTTCGAGGTCTTTAACTATGGCAGGTTCGATCCTTTTAATAGCTGTAAAATATAATGGGTGGGTGTAACATCTTCCCTTTGCAATTCATAAAAGAGAAATGATATTTGAATATCTATTTTGTGACAACTTTTTATTTCATTCTCACATTATTTTTACTTTATCTCTTTATTGTTTTGGTTTTCGTGCAAATACCTAATTTTTCTTTGTAAATTATGGATGTCACATAAATTGTCAATCAAATTGGTTGTTCAAATAACACTTATCTTCATAAAATATTGTCATCATCTCTTGTCCTTCGTCTTTTCTAAATACAAGTACACCACGACGAAACTGTGATCAAATTATTCATATAACTATCGTTAAGAATTCAAATAAAATAAAAACACAAATATCAATTGCAGTTGGCACAAATCGTTAGAACTTGTGCTCACATCTACTGCGACTTGGGTTCTAATATGAAATTCCACAATCGGTAAGCAAAATTTAAATTCACAATTGCTGGTGAATCTCCCTACCTAGCATTGGGGTGTCCCTTTCTTAATCTAAATTTTATCATTATCAGAAGTTACACATAATTTTTAAAACTAAAATAATACTTGATTAGAAATAAGTCATTGTTTTTTCCTACACCTCAACTACTTATTCAATTACTTGGCCGAGTCTCGTAATCTGCAGACAAAACGAAAATATGCAAGCCGGTCATCGATATGAATCTGAAATAGTGAAAAATGAAAGTATAACTCATCACTTACTTGGAATTTTGCTTCAATAGTCCAGAGAGCGAAGCACAGTGAGTTGAATTATAATCGCATCTTGAGCAGCAAGAGTCCAGCAATTCAATAACTTTAAGGCACCTAGCAGTATTATAAGAAACTTCAGACAGCAACTCAGTCCAACTGTTTTGTTTCAACAATATTTTGTAAAGATAGCTTGGTTGGCGAGTTAAAAGGACGCTCAAGAAGTTTTAAGCACGAGATCCCTTCCAAGTTCAATTCCAAAAATTAACACAACCACTAACTTAACCAATATTTGCTTATAAAAAATTCCAGTTTCTAATATTGGCGTTGTGTTCCACATAGCCATTTAGATGATACAACTGTGCACCGTCTGACATTTGCATCATTTGATAACAGTCTTATTGAATTAGATTAACATACACTAGTTGTGCTGTATAGTAATTGACATAAATTAGTATTATAAAGAGGTATTAGTTGTTTGTTTCTAACACAAGGAAGTTACTTCTATGATAAAAGTATCTTCCGTAGTGTTCAAGTTTTCTAACTTAGAACTTTTCTAAGATGGAGTGCGAAAAAAGTCTCTGAGGTGAGAGTTTAACGGTGGATATGCAGAAGACATTGGGACAGAGGGCGTTACAATTCAGTAAGAGATTGATTAGTTCCAACTTATATTTAACAGTCTGACAGGAATGAATAGGTAATTGATCTTCTAACCCAATTACATTAACATACAATACATACATAGGAGAAATTAAATCAAATCAAATCAAATAGGTAGCCTTGGTTATGGATATAATTAATAACATCTTCAATCCAATTATAGTATTAGGGATTCTTCTCTATATCACAATCAAAATCAGTGGATCGATTTCTCAATCAAATCACTATATGCAAACAGAAAATTAAATAAATAAAATCGAAACAAACAAACAAAAACATACTTTTGGGGGAGAAAGTTGTTCTTGGAGAGGCAAGCTTGAATGTTACAAGCCTCTTTCTTGCACGGCTCTTTGCTTTCCTGCCCCATTTTCTCAAACCTTCTTCAATATCTTTTTCTCAATGTTGTTTTCTAACAATCAATATATAGTTTTTTTTTGTGTTTTATCTTCTCAACATTGCTAACGTGGCAAGTCTGACTAACAACTCCCTCCGTCCTTTTTACACGAGTAATTTATAAAAATGAAAATCTTAACTAGTGCAAACACTCAAAATAATAGTAAGTTTTTTTAATGTTTGTACATTTATTATATTAGAAATTTAAATCTTCAATTTTTTAAAAATTACTTTCTTTATTAGGAAGGTTTAAATAGTGTCCCGGAGGCACTCGTTAACGAGACTTTTTTAATTGATATGAATTAAATGTTATGGTGATTGATATTTTAATTGATTATGGGGTTTTTTATGAATGTTGATGAAGACGATGAAGAAGTTGGGGGAAAGAAGACGAAGAAATGGAAGAAAAAAAATTAGTGTTGTTGACTAACGATCCTCTTTTAATAAAAAAGATCAAACAATTTAAATTTTAAAAAATTAATAGAATCTACGGTGGACCATTTTTAATAAGATTAGTCCGCCATAAAATTTTAGGGTTAAATTAGCAGTCAAGGATTTATCCGACTAACGGAGGTTAACTTGAGGGACCCAAAGATGAATTTTCTTAATTATGAGACAAAAATGAAAACTGAAAATTAATTAGAGGATCAAATACCGTGTTAAGCCTTTTATTTTTGTCTTTTTTGTCAATATCATTAAACTCAAAGATGTTGGGACAATGACAGACATATAATGTATACCTTCGAAATATATCAATATCACGCAATCAAGAAAGCTGAAAATATGCTTTTATTGAGGACTATAATTTTACATGTATAAGAAACTTGTGGTTTTCTTATTATAAAAGAAAGTTCTTGCAACAACTAACTAAGAACATAGTATCACACGCACATAATTTGGAGAATCTACTAACTATTCCAGAAAAATTAATCAGTTTTTTTTTCCAATTTTGCCCTTTAAGGGGCAATTAAGTAAATATCTAATTGATGAGTTTTCTTTCTTGACAGGTCATCGTTTTTTCCTATATATAGGTAGTTATACAATTTTGTTTCATTTTTCTCTTCAGTTGAGTTAGTGGGTTTGGTTTGTTTCATATTCTTGCTCTGTTTTCTCTTTTATCGCCGTTCGTTCATCAAAGGTTGGTGTTTTCATTTTTTCTTTTCATGCATGTCTCTTTTTTTTTTTGGTTTTTGTGGTTTCTTTTATTTTCTTCTTCGTTTTGATTGGTTTTTTTGCTCATTCAGTTTAGTCGATTGAAAATTTGAGTTTTGTGTGCATGATATGTTTGTTTTAATTATTTGATTTTGTTTTTTCTTTGGGTTTTAATCGATTTGGGTTTTTTGAACAAAGGGGGAGATTGTTTATAAAGGGTTTTGGTTGAATGTTTTGGTTGAGATAATTTGAGTGGATTTTGGTTAAATGGGATTTTTCAGTATCCGATTTTCTTTGTTTTTGGAAGGTTTTGTTTTGAGTTTGCTTTTTTTTTTTTGGGTTGTTTGTGTTTATATGGTGATGATTGGTTTCTTTTGTAGGTTGTATGTGTTATTGTATGTTTTCTGGGTTTTTTTATTGCTGTTTTGCATGCATGCATGTTGACTTTGTTGACTTTTTGTGTTGATCCATAAAATATCTTTGTTCACTCACTTGATTTCTTAGAAAATCATGATAATGAAAAATGGTATAGTGATTCAGCAAATATGTTTGTTGTAGGTGAGGGTATTTTCAAAGATTTTGTTATATTAATGTATCATTGGATTATGCATCTTTGGATTGTTATAGAATTTGTGTTTTTATTTTTATTGAAAATGTGTGTTGAAGGAAAAAAGCAATGAACTTGATGTTAGTATTTTGTAAACATTGGTATTCAATGATATTAGAAGCTAGAACACAATTGCAGGAACATAATTAAGTCTTAAACTTTGATTTTGATTTTTGTGGTTAATATTAAGGCAATTCAATGACAATGAGCAAGAACTTTAGCTATTCAACTGAGATTTGAAATTTGGAAAAAAAAATTGGTTGATTTGTTAAGAAGAATTTGTTAAAGAAATGCACTTTCAATTTAAAATGACAATGTATATTTGTGATCTTGATTTATATTGCAGCAACACTTTAATTTAATAGTGCGTACTGCACATAATATTGAGTTTATTTAATCAATTTGTAATGCTTTTACATACACTATAACAAAACTTTAGCAACCTCTTTACTAGGTGATAGAAAATAAGGCAGCAATTATGATAAAAAGAATGTAGTGTGGATATATTTAACACTTTATAAGCTTGATATGGTTTATATTGAGTTCTTTTACATGTGCATATGATCCTTAAATATATAATTTTTGGTTTGTGGTGGAGGAGTTTCTAGCATGGAACAAGACTTTTAGTTATTCTTTTGAGTTTTAACATCAAGATACTTCAAAAGTTCTAAAGGATCACCATTACAGCACTTTATAAGCCATTCATCTTTCAATAATTTAAATTTGGTTGTCTGATTTTGTTAAAGGAATGCAATTACAAATCAATGTGTTATTACATGGTGGTTATATAATGAATTGGTCTATTTTTGTGTAGGTTTCACAATGTCTAGGGATTTTGATTGTATCAAGGATTTGAAAAAGGATTTAGATGTCTGGAAAATTCCCTTTAGGGTTCTTGACTCTTGGATCGTCACTGCTAGCAATGGGAACCGACACATGGAGCTCATCATTGGTGATGTTAAGGTTAGAGAAATTATTTTTGATTTATTGAGTGGACAGTTCTTTATGATCACTTTTTATTGATTGTAGTTATTCATCTTGATATATCTTCACTTTTTTTTTTTGGTTATGGATTCAGGGCGATCGGATCCATGCTGTAACTCGGTACAAAGACCTTGAGCGTTGGAAGTCATTGCTTGAAGATAACAAGACTTATGTTTTGCATAATTGTCTTGTGTTTGATAATGATGATGCGTTCAAGCATGTAGATCATCCGTTTAAGGTGGTGTTTGGCTCTGGTTCGAAGGTGACAAGAAATGACAAATTGACTGACATTCCGTGTCATGAATTCAGATTCAAGTCCTTTAAGGAGATTGAAGATGGGAATTTCAAACCAGATGTTTTGTATGGTATGGATATGATTCTTTATTGTTTGAATTTCTTTGTTTTTGGTTTTTTAGCTATGAAGTTGCTAATGATGGTCATATATTTTTTTAAGAAATCATTGGCCTGATTCATGAGATTGTGAAGACGTCGGCATTAGGCTCTGGAAAAAAGCCTTGCACTAATCTTGTGCTTAGAGATGAAATGTATGCTTTTATGGTTTTTGAATGTTGGTTTGTGTAATTTTCTTTGTATTTGATATGTATTTGAGAATCTTCTTGATGGTACAGTGGAAATTTGGTTGATGCGACGTTATGGGATAATTATTCTCTGGAATTGAAGAAATTTCTGGCTGAACGGGACGATTCGGGCCCTGTTGTATTGATTTTAACTCATGCGCAGTGCAAGCTTGCAGGTTAATTTTTTCGTTGTATATTCTTTCAATAGTTCTTTATGGTCTTTGTTTTTTTTGTTTTTGTTTTTGTTTTGTGTTTTAATTTTTTGGTTCTTATTGTTCAGATAACGGTAAGCCGAATATTTGTAACAATTGGTCCGGCTCAAAGTTGTTTATCAATTCGAAACATCCAGTTGTTAAGAGATTTATGGCTACATAAGTACATCATTCCATAAAATGTCCATTGTATATATTATGTATGACTATAATTTTGAATCGAATGACACATGTTGCTTTTCTCTTAATCAAATATTTTGGAATTCACATGATTCTTTGTTTGATATAATATATAGTTCTATATTTAAAGAGAAGCAGATAAGTTTCAGCTGAGTGCAAATGTGCAATCAATTTCCACAACATGCCTCAATCTTTTTTTTTTCCTGTGCCTTAATTTTGTAGTGTTCATGCTCAAGGTCATGGCCTTGGTCGAAATCTGTGTGAAGGTTCGAGTTCTTCTCAGAGATCTCAAAACGATGAATTTTTAAATCTCTCTCAAGTTCGGTCAATTGGTGAATTTAGGAACTTCATGCAGGTTAGTTTGGTCTGTATGTGAGTATATTTTTAAATATTTTGTTAATGATGCTTTTGTTTCCTAACTTATTTGTATGATTTATGCTAGACCACATTTTGCATTACTGTTGGGAAAACGAATAAGTTTAATCCTAACCAGTTTGGCTGGTATTATGAGAGCTGTCCTAAATGTCCAAGATCTTCAAGGTCGAACAGTGGTAGCTATAAATGTGGATGTGGAGAGGACGTTGAGGTTCCGTTTACAAGGTTGTTTATTTGAACGTTTATGTGATTAATTGATTGTGGTTGTACAAGTTGTGTATGAAGGTGATAAAGCTGATTTTGTCTTTTGGGACAAGGAAGTTGTTCAGATTCTTGGTGTCACTGCTGATACTCTTAGAAAGACTATGCAAGAGGTAAATCTAATTGTGCAATTTTTTTTCGTTCTATTTTGAATATATAGCAGCTCTGTTTGTAGGAGTTTTGGCTTCTACAATTATGTCTGTTTATGAAGGTTGGTGAGGATGATCCTATGATATATCCCAAACATTTGGACAATTTACTCGGTCTTGAGTTGGCTCTACGTGTAAAGTATCAACCGTATTATCAGCAGTCATCTGTGCAAGGATTTACTTCTGATCCTGCTGTCATTCAAAGAATCAAGTGCCACCTTCAGCCTAATGAGCAATCAGATGTGCAAGAGGTTGATGAAGTTTATTACATTTACTTATCATTTTTCTCTATGTTCAATTGATTTATCTATTTATTTAATTCTGACTTATATTTTTTTATTCGTTCTGTTGTCATAGAATATTGTCCATAATAATCCAAGCCAATCACTTGAACCTGAGAAGATGAATTCTTCTGCTGAATGTTCAAAAACAGTTCCAGTTCCTGTGGTATGTCTATATTATTCCTTCAAATATTTTTGGTCTATGTATAGGATAGTGTAGGGTAAAATCTTCTGGTCTAAGTGATGTTATTATCAGTGTTGAAATGATGTTAAATTATTTTCTAAAAGTCAATTGGAATTGTTTATAATCTGTTTGGATTGTGTGAGGATAGGTGTTCATCTTACTCCTCTTATTGATTATAGTAATGATGACTAAAATGATGAGGACCTGAATTCAGAGGCAATAAACCTTTTACAATGTCATGAGGCAGAAAGCACTAAAAGGAAAATATTCTATCTGATAAGATATCTTTACTTGTGAGCAAGAACTTAACAGAAGAAGAACATAACATTACCCCTTAAAGGGTTTGAATTGACATTTATATCCTTAAAAAGGACAACAAATTAAAAAAAGAATTTGAGGAATTTCTCCCCGAAACGCTAATAGCGGATGCAATAGTGGTTTGGGACCACAATCAGCGTCTGCAACAACCGCTGTTGATGACAATGGCTTGCAGCGCAATTAACAACATAGGCGCACACGCGCACGCGCACACACACACGTGTGTGTGTGTGTGTGTTTACTGAAGCATTCAGTTGTGCAGTATTATGGCTGCCGTGACTACAAGCCACCATAATTGTACTGTTTGTACACTGATTTTTAGCCTTGCAATAACCGCTACCCGCTATAGCATTTTAGGGGGTTAGTGTTGCTATCTGGGATTACCAAAAAACATAGGCATAAAAGACATTCCATGCAATCTCAGATATCCAGGGACGAATGCACATTGGCCCTTGTGCAGGCCCGTGCCCCCACTTTGTTTTTGATTTTCTTGATGCCCTTCCTATTCATTGTTCTCCACCAACAGTCCAACAATTATATGAGTAGTATTAATTATCAGTAGTGTATAGTATCAAAGGCAAAGAAGATATTAAACACATTTTTCTTCCTATGTGATTTCCTTTATCAAAGGCAAAGAAGATATTTCATCAATAACTTACCTTAATTTGACTATTGTTTTATTTTTAATTGTGTTGTGGTAGAACATTATCTGCAATAATCCATTTGAACCAGTGAAACTTGAGCAAAAGACCTCTTCTGCCAAGAGCTCGAAATCAGTCCCAGTTTCTATAGTATGTTAGCAATATTTTTTTCAGAGATTGTTATTTATGTGCGGTAGCTTAAATTTATTTGATAATGTATTTGGTTCTAAATGCTATTTTCTTTTCCATGTTCTTGTGATAGAATGTGGTCCGTGGTAATCCAAATTTGTCAGTGAAAGTTGAAGAGTTGATTTCTCCAGCTGAATGCCTCAAATCAATTTCCATTCCCATGGTATGTCAACATTCTTTTTTCAGGTGATTTTAATCTTGACATAGAGTAGTAGAAGTATACATGTCTAACATATGCATATAAAGGTAGGATAATATCTGTTAATGAGAATAATATTATGTTATGAATTGAAATAAAGATTCATTTTTCTGTTGGTTTAAATGTAAGTAGATTTTTCCTTTTGTGATGGAATGCATCTCAAAGATGTGTCCACATAACTTTGCACTTGATATTGCTAGGTCTTTAGAGAAATTTGTTTGTCAACAATAATATGATTAAGAAGGGTATAAGTTGTATTTTCAACATAATATAATTAAATTTTTAACTCTTTTGTTAGGAGGAGTCTGCCTCTGTTTATGCTCAAAATGGTTCGGACAAATTGCTAGCTTGACTCCTGCAAAACGTTCGCTTGCTGAGAAATGCAAAGACAATATTGCATCTAATGATCACAATCCAACATCATTGTCTTCCACTAAGCTGGTTAAATGCATTAAGAAGGAGTAATCAGTTCCGTTCTTGCTTGTCTTTTTGAGGATATGTTGTTCTAATGTGCGAAGTTGTTTCATCCTTGGTCTATAATAGTGTTTTTAAGCTTCGTAGAATGGCTCTCGACTATGCAACAGATGTGGCTTATTTTGGTAGATTGTAATATATTATCTATAACAATGTAACTTGCCACAATTAATGTAATTAAATAAGTTGCATGTAATTATCCTAATATGTTTCTAAATTCTGTTATCCTTGAAATGAATGAACTTTGTCTAATTTTGGACTCTCTGCACATCATCTTAATATTTTAGAAAGATTTGATAATGATATTTGTATAGTTCTTTCTATAAGGTCATGATGATGATGATGATGACAGATGGCCACCATTGTTGAAAGAAGCTTTTTTTGTTCAATGAAAAATACATGTTGATTCTCACAAGAGTGAATGTGATATTAATTTTGGATTCATAGAAAAAATTTGTTGGAAAATTGAATTAATTAAAAGTGAATGTCATATTATTTCTGGATTCATTGAAAACATATGTTGGGAAGTTGAATTAATTTTGGAAATTCTCAGCTCATAATTATTATTGATTCCTTTATAATTCAAATATTAACTTATTTGATTTGAGCCCCCTTTTTTTTTTTGTGTATGTTCAATGTTTGAAAAAGAATTTGTTTGTTATTTTGTAATGATTACGATTTTTTTTTATCATTGGTTTATCCTATCATCTATGATGAATCCATGTATTTAAATACTCTATTTGTAATTGTCATGTTAGATTAAGATAAAAATAGTTTGTTGGTAACTATGATGCTGATAATTTTCTTTTCTTTGTCTGTTTTAGTGGGAAGATCCATGGTTCATGAAAGGGAACTCAAAAGATTGGAAGCGAAACATAGGAGAGCAAGAAGGATGGATATTCGACGAAATAAACGTCGAAGTAATCTCTCTTCCGTTACTCAAATTGAAAACAATGTTTTGGACAAAAGAAAGGGACCTGGCAGACCAAAAAACAATATTTGTCCAACGTCAAAAGCAATGAATTTTATACGAAGTGTCTCTCAGTTCTCGGGATCCAATCAATTCATTAGTAATGAGAGTAAGTATGGTGATTTAGTGAAAGTAATATCTATTTTGATGCTTTATTTTTTCATATATTTTCATTTTGTAATTTTTTTAAAAAAAATACATGATAGTTAAATCTTTGTTAGACCAATATTTAATTAATTGATTTATGTTGTTAATGGAGATTGCCTAAAACGCAAATCTTTGCATGAAACTGAAATGGTACAATGTGATGAAATGAGAAGCTTTGACCGTTTTACAAAAAATGTTGGTACAAGTTGTTCTATTGAGACTGATTTATCAATTCCAATACAGTCTCAATTGTTGGGATCTAATCAATTGAGTGATGAAGGTAAAGATGATTAAATAATTAGAATAATAAATATTTTGTGGTTTATTGCTTTATAAATTAATTAATGTTTATAATGCAGGTCATCTAAAACGCATGTGTATGTGTGAAACTAAAGTGGTAGAGTATGATGAAATGAGAGGTTTGAATCATTTTGAGTATGATGTTGGTCCAAGTTGTTCTACTGAGATGGATTTATCAACTCAAAAACCGATTTCTCAAGTAGTTGTAACAGAGAGCAACAATGTCTATGAAAGTGAAGTTGAAAATGATTCCGATTATAATCCATGGGAGAATTCAGGTAATTCAATGCATTAGTTGGTAAAGGTTATTTTCGTGTTTCATACGGTCCGTTGATAGTTAAAAAAATTCTTTCGCAGATTCTATGAGTAATTATGACTCTACAAGTGAGGATGATGATGGATATAGACGATTTAAACAAAAAGAGAATAATGAATCATCTAATCGATGTAAGATTTTTCATGAATATAACTTGAATGAATTTAACAAAATTGCAATTACGTTATAATTTGATATTTTTGATAAATGTAACAGGTTATGAAGATCTTGGAGATCCTTTATTTGAATGTAGTTATTGTGGCGCCCAATTGTGGTACAATGAGCGGCTTAAGAAGAGTATGCATTCGACGAATCCAAAGTTTTCTTTGTGTTGCGGCAAAGGAAAGGTTCAACTGCCTACTTTGCCAGAACCTCCAGAGTTATTGAGACATTTGTTGTTTGATTTTGACGCACAAGACAGTAAAAACTTTCTAAGTCAAATTAGAATGTATAACATGATGTTTGCATTTACATCGCCTGGGGCAAAATTTGATTCCGATTTTAATGGTCGAAGAGGTCCACCTACAGTTAGAATTCAAGGTCAATTTTGTCATAGGATTGGTAGTTTGTTGCCAAAGGATGGGGAGCCTCCTAGATTTGCTCAACTTTACATCTACGACACAGAGAATGAAATACAAAATCGAATTCAGGGAGTAAGGTAATCTTTCCATTTACTTTTATATACATATTTAAGACTACTCAGATTATGATTATGTTTTTGATTGCTATAACAATGTGTTTATGCTTTATTGAAATTAAAGTCTAGGATTTAGTGCAGTCGAATATATTATTAGTATATATTCTGATACACACACATGTATGCATTTTTTTACAGGAATAACAAAAATGTTGATCCTATGATTGTTGAAAATCTATCAAAGATGTTATATGAAAGTAACACTCATGCAAAGGCTTTCAAAATGGCAAGGGAAAGATTAAATTCTGATATACATGTCCCTGATCTTAAACTTAGGTTAATTTCGGATAGAAAAACTAATGGTCGAGTCTACAACCTCCCAACTGTATCCGAGGTTGCCGCATTAATCGTAGGAGATGTGGATAATACTGAAGAAAGAGATATTATTATTCAAGCAAGGGGCGGTCACTTACAAAGGATTGATGAATTTCATACTAGCTACCTTGCTTATCAATATCCTTTACTTTTCCCACATGGAGAAGATGGATATAGACCTAATATCGTACATAGAGAGATTGACCAACTTCAGGATGTTATAAAGGTTAACAAACATAATAGGTTAACAATTAGAGAGTGGCTTGCATATAGAATCCAGATGAGGGCATTTGAGGCTAAAACATTGCTATCATCAAGAAGGTTGTTTCAAGAATTTTGTGTGGATGGATTCACAATGCTGGAGGCAGAGAAACTAAGGTGGCTTAGGAGGAATCAAACAAAGCTTAGAGTTTCAAAGTACAATAATCTTAATAATGAAGGTCAAGAACTTGGTGTTGAAGGATCTAGAAAAGGAAAACGATATGTTTTACCATCTTCTTATGTCGGAGGTCGCCGTTTTATGGATCAAATTTACTTTGATGGAATGGCTATATGTAGGAAAGTTGGGTTTCCTGATTTATTCATTACCTTTACATGTAATCCTAAATGGCCAGAAATTTTAAGATTGTTGACTCCTTTACGTCAAAGAGCACATGATCGGCCCGACATTGTAGCAAGGATCTTTAAGATGAAATTTGATCAACTAATGTTGGATTTAACCAAAAAAGAGATATTAGGGAAAGTATTGGCATTTATGGTTTCTTTTATTCTATTACCTTTATTATTTTCTTCATTTTTTGATTTAAATCTTATCTTCATAGTTTCTTTTGTTTTTGACAAATCTGTATACAATTGAGTTTCAGAAAAGAGGATTGCCTCATGCACATATTTTGCTTTTCTTGCATCCATCAAACAAATATCCTACTCCAGATGACATTGATAAAATCATTTCTGCGGAGATACCTGATCCTATAAAGGAGCCAGAATTATACAATTTGGTAAAGGCTCACATGATTCATGGTCCATGCGGTCTGGCAAATCAGAGTTCACCATGCATGAGAGATGGAAAATGTTCCAAGTATTATCCCAAAAAATTTCAGGCATCGACAATTGTTGATCAGGAGGGGTTTCCTATTTACAAAAGAAGAAAAAATGGTCGAACTATAGAGAAAAGAGATATTCTTTTTGATAATTCTCATGTTGTCCCACATAATCCAACCTTGCTTTTGAAGTATCAAGCTCACATAAATATGGAATGGTGTAATCAAACTTCATCAATCAAGTATTTGTTCAAATACATTAACAAGGGTTCAGACAGGATCAGTGCTATGATTGAGCCAATCGAAAATCAAGCTTCATCTTCTCAGTATAGACAATTGGATGAAATCAAACAATATCTCAATTGTAGATATGTTTCGGCAAGCGAGGCATGTTGGAGAATATTTTCTTATTCAATACATGGTAGAAAGCCTGCTGTGGAGAGATTATTTTTTCATGATGAGGGTGAAAATTGTGTTTACTATAAAGATCATGAGCAAATTGGTGATGTTCTCCTTAAGCCAAGTGTAACTGAATCAATGTTTACTTCTTGGATGGATGCTAATAAGCTGTATCCAGAAGCAAGGTCATTAACTTATAGTGAATTTGTTTCAAAGTTTGTTTATGTGAAGAAAACAAGATCTTGGAAACCTCGAAAAAGGGGCTACACGATTGGGAGACTCATTTGGGTGCCTCAAAGTACTGGAGAGTTGTATTATTTGAGGATGATGCTAACTGTTGTCAAGGGTCCAACATCTTATAAAAAACTGAAATTTGTTAAGGGAGTTCAATATCTTACTTTTCGAGAGGCATGTTTTGCAATGGGATTTTTGCAAGATGATAGGGAATTTATTCAGGCAATAAAGGAAGCGCATCTATGGGGATCAGGTAATTTTTTGAGAAAACTGTTTGTGTGCATGTTATTATCCGGATCAATGGATAGGCCAAATCATGTTTGGAAAAGCTCCTGGAAGTTGCTTTCTGATGGAATTATTTATGATCAAAGAAGGCTCACACGAAACTCAGGTAGAATGTTGAAATCAATTTGAATTTATTTGTATTGATTTATTGATTTATTTATTTATTCATTGATGTTTTATTACAGATTTAATCCTAACGGATGATGAACTGCAAAATTTAACACTTATTGAGATTGAGAAGCATTTGCAATCTAACAGAAAAAGCCTAAAAGAGTTCAAATGCATGCCGTATCCAAATGGTTATGTCGCGGATTTTTTTGGAAATAGATTAATATACGATGAAAGGAATTATGATCCTGTTGTTCAAAAACAAGTTTTTCAGCAGTTGTTTGCTTCACTAACAGGTTAGATTGATATCTACTTTATAATTACTTTTTTACAAAAATATATTTTCATAATGCATAGATTTTTTTTATTCTATTCCTTTGTGTTAGATGAACAAAGGACTATTTATGAAAAGATCATGAAGGCAGTGACAAACCAACAAGGTGGGGTCTTTTTTCTTTACGGCCACGGAGGAACAGGGAAAACATATATGTGGAATACATTGGCTGCAGCGCTACGATCAAAAGGAGATATCGTTCTCACTGTTGCAACAAGCGGTATTGCTGCCTTATTATTGCCAGGTGGAAGAACTGCGCATTCAAGATTTAAAATCCCAGTTCCTACACTTCAGTCATCGATTTGTAACATAGAACAAGGAACTGAGTTGGCTGAACTTTTAAAGCAAACAAAGTTGATTATATGGGATGAGGCACCAATGGCGCATAAATTTTGTTTTGAGGCTTTGGATAAATCTTTAAGAGATATCATGAGCGTAAGAGGAAAGTCTTCAAAACTAATTTTCGGTGGAAAAGTTGTAGTGTTTGGAGGTGATTTTAGACAAATACTTCCAGTTATACCAAATGGAAATAGATCAGATATCATCCATTCTACAATAAATGCTTCATATATTTGGAATCATTGCAAAGTTTTAAAATTGACAAAGAATATGCGACTGTTGAATGATCGATCACAAAATTCAGAAGAGACAAGAAAGTTTTCTGAATGGATCTTGAGAGTTGGTGATGGAAAAATTGGTGAGGGAAATGATGGTTACAATGATATTGAGATCCCACGTGAGCTTTTAATAACTGATTTTACAGATCCCATTGAAGCAATTGTTCGAAGCACATATCCGAATTTAATGGAAAATTTTCAAGATGGAAATTTCTTGAGGAATAGGGCTATATTGGCTTCAACAATTCAGGTTGTTGATGATATTAATAACTATGTTTTGGATCTTCTCCCAGGTAATATACTAATCCATATTATAGTTTAAAATATTTGCTAAATCAATACTTATATGTTTTTAATTGTGCAGGAGAAGAAAAGGAATATTTTAGTTCAAATTTCATAGATCGCGGTGAAGCAATTGAAAATGATACTTTTGAATAGGTGACACCAGAATTTCTTAACTGTCTTCAAACATCTGGTTGCCTAATCATTCTATCAAGCTCAAAGTTGGAACACCCATAATGTTATTAAGAAATTTAGATCAAGCAGAAGGCTTATGCAATGGAACTCGATTAACAGTCACAAGACTTGCTAATCATGTTATTGAGGCCAAGATTATAACTGGAAAAAATATTGGAAACCAGGTATACATACCAAGAATGTCATTATCACCTTCACAATCACCATGGCCGTTTAAACTTGTGCGGAGGCAGTTTCCAATTGTTGTATCGTTTGCAATGACAATTAATAAATCACAAGGTCAGTCTTTGGATCATGTAGGTTTATATTTACCAAAAGATGTTTTTAGTCATGGACAATTGTATGTGGCTTTATCGAGAGTCAAGAGCAAGGAAGGTCTTAGAATATTAATACATGACAAATCAAACAAAATGATATGTAATACAACAAATGTTGTGTTCAAGGAGGTGTTTCAAAATGTAAAATGATGTATGTATTTAATATAACTAAACAAGATTTTTATATCATCTTATAAATATATAGGCATTTAATATGCCCTTTTTGTGCATTTATTATTATTTTACCATGTAATTTCTATATTAGTTAAATAGTTACTAGAAATGACATTTTTACTTCATGCACCAAAGAGAGGAGAATGAGCTTTCCCATTATGTCAATGTAGTAGTGGACGAAATACCAAATCATGATTTTTTAGTTTGCTCTCAAATCTGAGGTGTACGACTATGTGGAGCGGATGTTTAAGTTCCATTGACAAGGTTGCTTAGCTAAAGTTTCATGGGTTTAATCGATCGTTTCTGGTTTGACACATTTCTGTTATATTTTTTTAATTTAATGTGTCTATTTTATCAGATATAAAGTGGTGTTGCAAGTAGTTTGCGATGGTGACAAGTCTGAATTTGTGTTTGGGGGGGATAAGAAATCTCTTCAAATTATTGGTATCACTGCCCAAGCTCTTAGGAAGATCATGCAAGAGGTATCTTTAGTTCAAGTGTTTAGTTTTCATTTTATTTTAAATATTGTTTATGGGAATGTCATACCCTCATTTTGGACCTAAAAATACTCGTTCAAACTTCTTTTTGGTTCTGATTATTTCAAATTCACTATGTCTATTTTACAATTTTTTACTGTGCTACAAACACACATTTTACTGTTATTACCTCCAATCTTCTTGCATTTAAAACCATCCAAAGTGTTTTCTTGCATTACAAGTCCTTAAAAAGGGTTGCTAAAACCATCGCGTATTTTCTTGCATTTTATTCCAATTTTTTGCATAAAATCATACAAAAGGGCATTTTGGTCATTTCCTACAAAGGAACCCATTTTGGTCCCTACAATTTGTCCCTGAGTCTCTTTAACTTGTCTGCATAAGTCATCAATCAATTTCTATCCAAAAATCGTCCTAGTTTTGCATCTGAGTCGGTCTGAGTCGTTTTAGTCCCTAGGGGCATTTTGGTCTTTTCACATCAAATAAATTTTGGGCAGAGAGGTATTTTGAAATACCTCATTTTGGTAACTTGTTCATTTTAGTCCGTTTTGTCATTTTTAATTGTTTCACTTTATGTTTTTTTCAAATTACATTTTTTACCAATTTTATTTTTACTTTTTGCAAATAAGTCCAAATTTTATTTTAATTGCAAATATGTCCAATTTCTAATTTCAAAACAGTCCAATTCCTTTTTTTTCTTTTCTTTCAAGGCAGTCCAATTCCTTTTTTATTTCAGTTCGGTCCTTTAATTTTACAAAATTGCATTTTAGTCCTTTTTACAGTTTAGTCCAATATGCCACGCAAGCTGTCCAGGGCCAGGTGTCCAGGTCTCATTGGTTCAAAGGCCACATGGCAGCCTATATAAGGCCACGCCATTGTGCAAGTCAAAAAAAGGATCCCACTCATTACACGCCACATCAGAAACAGAGAAGAATCTTCTCTCTCTTGGCAGTTAAGATCAAAACAGAAAAATTCACCAAGAACAATTCATAAACCCTAAATTTCCAGAAGCAAAATTCAAGCGAATTCAATGGAGTTTTCGTTTGTTCTCAGTGATTCAAGGCCGAATCATCATCATTGAATCTTCTTTCTGCAATTCAAGCACAGAATTCGTCACTGAAAGCAACAAATTCCGTACGATCATAGAATTATAGAGTTTGAGAAGAAGAAGGTGAAGAATTCAAGGGTTTTGAACCGGTTAAGAAGAAGAAAGGAGAATCACGGTTTATTTCCGGATTTCAATCTCAAAATCAACAACAGAATCAAGATCGAAGAATTCTGAAGGTTCAAAATCGAATCTCCGAACAAAACCAGGTGAAAATCAAAAAAAACTTACCTCTTTCATACGCATGAACATCAAACGAGTCCGAATCACCGTAGATCCATAGGAGTTCAAAAGGTCCGGTTCAAAGAGAATGAAACCCTAACATTTTTTCAAAACCGTAAAGGATTTTAGGGTTTACAACATAAATCAATCATTGTAAACCTATGAATCCATGAGAAGTTTCATCAGAACAAAGATTTGAACCAAGAAAGAACCAAAGAACTGATTGAAATCCGTAAACAAGAATTCTAGATCTACGGTGATTTAGTCAATGCATGCGAATTCCAGTAACAGATTCGTGATTAGAACAATAGGACGAACCAAGTTAGGGTTAGGGTTTCAACGAAGAACGAAGAGAGAAACGGAGAAGAAGAGAGGAAGAGAGAGAGTGGAGCTGAGAAAATGAAGGAAATCCGGGTTCAAGGCTTTTATATAAGGCGCTGGACCGGGTGGGTTCTGACCCGATCCAGCGCCCCGCATTCGTGGCCTTTGGATCTAGATCCTATTGGATCCGGATCAATCCAACGCCCCTGATGCGTTCTGGAGATCCGGATCCATCTATTTGCGTGGGTTTGGGCCGGATACCTTAGGCCTTTGGTTCCTTTTCAGTTTCTTGAGAATCCTTGCTAATTGCACCTATTTTCTTGCTACCTGAACCCCTGTGTGTGTTAAGTTTCTTACAAAAATTCCTAAAAATTACTATGTGTTTTTTTTATGCATTTTTAACTATTTTGTGGTATTTTTACGTTTTGAGATGGATAAAAAATATGTGCGCCAATTATTCCTCTTGATTTGAATATTTTTGTGTTCCTTTGTGGAATTTCTTACATGATTTTTGTGCCAATTCAACGCCACATGATCTCAATGTTGGTTACATGATTTTGTGATGATTTTGCTCATGATTCTATGCCCTTGCTACTGTTTGAGTGTTTAGATCTTGATTTCTTATATTGCAAGTAACTTGATTGGTTTTAAAAGTTGAAATATGCAAATGTGATAACTTTGTGCCTAAAATTGCCTTGTAATTCACACTCCCATGTTTGAAATGAGCTTCTAAAATCATTGCTAGGATAGGTATTTTAGGTCATGTGTTAGATGAGCTTTACATCTAGGTTTTGTGTATTCTTTCATCATATTTTGGCTATTATTTTCATTATGTGTTGCATGCTTTTTACTAAGCGTTTTTGCCGTTTTATTTCTCATTCTTTACCTATTTCTATACCGTTTTATATTTTGTCTACTAACCATCTTATTCCATGTCTCATTCATAGAGCAAGCTTTGCATTACCTTCATCCTTTTCTCTAACTCTTTTATGCAATTTTCCATTGATTTCCATGTAAGATTTTTAGGTAGATTTACTTTCTTTTAAATTCTTGCAAGACCATAGAATGTAAATTAGGGCCAAATGTAAAGGACAATGGACACTATGACGATGTACACCGACACGCACACACGTTGTATGATTCACCGCTAGATGTATGCTTAGGAAGCGTGAAACTTAGAAAAATATTATGCTTTTTTCCAAAAAAAACCAAATAACACCTCACTTGAAAATCTTTTTCGCAATAACCTTGGAGTCAAAACTCCATAGTTTTTCCCTTTATTTTCTTAATCAAAAATATAAATGGATATTAAATTCCAACTTAAACCCTTTGCTTTAACAATTGAAACAACCTCACTTTTTCCAATCTCATGCCTTTAAGGCCCCTTTTCTCTTCTTCAAAATCATTTTCAAAATTAAAAACAAACTAACCCACAAAAATCTTTTTTGGAAGAGAACTACATGGAGTTTGATCCCTTAAAAGGGTATGTAGGCAAGAGACCAAAATCTCTCCAAGTCCACTAAAAATAAATCTACACTTCTCTCCCCCATTCTTAAAAACAACTTTTTTTCAAATAAATAGCATTAAAAGTAAAGCGTAAACATAGGTCAAGAAAAACGGCTCCTATAGAGTACTATAGTCGTTGCAGGTGCCTAACACCTTCCCGTAGCGAAAATTGCCCCGAACTTAGAATGTCTAAGGGTTTTCTCAATTTTACCCTTCCCCAAAAAAATAGAGACATCAATGATTGAAAGGTTCAAGTCTAATTAATGACTTGACACCCGAAAATCGCGATGACAGGGAATTATAGCCTTTGTGCTCTTCTTTTTTGGTGAAGATGATCCAAAGATATATCCAAGACATCTAGACAAAATGCTTGGCATTGAGCCTGCGTTGCGTGTTAAATATCAGCCTTACTATCATCAATCCTCTGTGAAGATGATAACGCATCTAATGACTATAATCTGACACAATTATCTTTCACTAAGTTGGCTAAGCACATCAAGGAGTGATCAGTTTTGTGTTTAGTTGTTGTTTTGAAGATATACCATTGCATCTTGCGAAGTTGCTTTGTTTGTGCTCCATAAAAGTTTTATGCTTTGCGCAACGGCTTTTGATTACGCTGTTTCCTTAACTTTGCTTAGCCTCTTAATAAGTTAAGGTCCCATGGCTTTTTTTGCTTAAGTGTAATATGGTAATCTGCATACTATTGGTTTCAATTAGAAACATGTTAATTATAATGTTGTTTTCCTAATTAGGATTGCTCTTCTAATGCATCAAAGCTTTGTAATTAAAGGGTAGGAATTTCATAGAAATATGTAGTTATTTTTCATAATTTGCTCATTTTTCCCTTAGAACAATTTTTTGGAAATATACGTAATTCAACCCGTGCGAAGCACGGGTTTGTAACTAGTAATACAATAAAAGAGATATTCGCCTTTACAAGGAAGAGAAATAAATGTGTTATACTCTCCTTTTCCCTTCAACATGGCTAGTTTTTAAGGAGGCGGTTTACACACAAATTATGCTATACTTTTTTTCCTGAACTATTTTTTTCTTTTTGATGGATTTTTTTATTAAGCTTTTAATAAGACATATCATTGATGAACATTGTAAGTGGATGTCCATTGGTTATCAAGTCATATTATTGACCCATATCATTGGCTCGTATCCTTGTATTTTCCTATAAATATGGATCCCTTGCAACATAAAATAGAACAAGAGAATAATATACGGTCTCTTCTCTCTTTATATCCTTCATCTCTATTATTGTTCTTATTTAAAGAGTTTCTTAACACAACAAATTTCTACTTTGAAAAATAAATTAAACGTTTTAGGGTGCTATTTCCCTCACTCCCACCATCGGGAGAGAGAGAGAGAGAGAGAGAGAGAGAGAGAGAGAGAGAGAGTAACACAAATGCACACTTCCAAAAATAGAGTTTTCAGTAGTTATGTAGGAGTGACAACGTCCTACGTTTTAAAATGAAGTCTACAACCATTCTACCATATTCTCCTAGAATGTGGTTAAATTACCTTTCTAACTAAACTTAATATGACATTTCGCATAAAGTTATAATTACAAACCAAAAAATAAACATTACCCTCCCAATCCCCACATTAGGCACAGAAATAATGTGTACACATGGATAAAAATTGCCTCAGTCAAGGTAGAAGAGAGTCACAATTTTCCGCAAATTTTTTGCTTCTTGACAAGTTTCCATGAGCAACCTACTGTCATGGAAAGCAAAGCAAATGACTTGCTGGACGTGTGAAATGATATCCATATTACATAGCCTGAAATTGAAACAATGGTAGAGAAAATAATGTCATAATCTTACAAGCTGCTATGACAACATAGTTTGCTCAAAAAACTAATTACAAGCTGGTCGCAGTAGCAACTTGCAACCAATACCAAGCTTATTTATCCAATTTACATTAGACTAAACGTGCAAAACAATCATGCACTTTTGGATTAGAAAACAATTTTTTTTTCCAAACAATATAATATAAGTAACTAACAAACCGTATGCATTACAATATCATACAGTGATATGTTCTATGCCATTGGTATACCCATATTATGCTCCCCCCATTTCTTATGTGAAGTTTTAACATACAAAAATTTTCATACTAGGGAAGTTTTAGGCTGTGAATTAAACATTAAATTTTTTATGCCAATTTTACCTCAAATAAATAACAATGCATTTATTAAATTATGAATTGAGGAAGAGAATCGTATATAGTTAAGTGAATTGTTACACATGAAAGAAAAAAATAATAATCCAAGAGAAAAAGTGTTAAATGCCACTGATATGAAACGATTAAGTATTAAAATATGCCACACATATGATCTTTTCCTAATTAGAAGATCCCTTCTTTCAGTTTAATTTATTTTTTTCAATGAATAAAATGAATAAAGCTAAATGCACAAACATTAAACTAAGAAATCCCTACAGTGAGAGACTCATGGACTATTCAGAAAAAGTTATAGCAGGACAAAGCTATTGCCCTTGCACGAGAGTCTATGACGGGGCTTGTGAGTGTAAAGCCTGTGAAATTATAATCACTCCAAAATAAAAGACAGCAAGAAAAGGCTAGTAGTATAAACCTGCTGGCTTCTAATAGAGGTAGATGATCGTTATAGGGCTTCTCTATCACATTTTTCACCTGCACATTCAACAAAATCATTGGAATCACAACTAATGATTATAAATTCGACCATAATACGGGGAATCTTGTGCACAGCACAACCCTTATGAAGTGTTCTTTATCCATGTGCAAGGTTATTTTTCTCCACATTTAGGGAGCTTAAGAACTTCGGTCAGAATATGGATTTGAGTATTTTACACTACAATCTAGTCCAAGGTTATTTGGAACACCGTACCCTACTTAAAGAAAAAGGAACATTAAGGGTGTGTTTGCACATAGAGTATATTCAGGGAGAAAGGAGAGTAAAAAGAAAGAGAACAAGACATCCTCACAGCAAGGCAACAAAAGAAAGCAACTGAAATTGAGATGTAACAGAACATGTGTTTCTCTGTAGGTCTAACAAAGAAATACCCATAATCACAAACAAACATGCTCTGGTCTGCATTCTTTGTTGTTCTGCACTTTCTCACCCCAGCCATGCCTATTTCCAGCCACGGCTATCGTAAACACCAGTGAACAGCAAATATGAAGTAATTCAACACAGACCATAGCTTCTATTCATGAGTGCCAAAACAACAAAAGAGCATAGAGCATAACCAATGTCTAAAGGACCTGAAGAGTTCATGCCAAAGAAAAATCGCAGCATACCAATGCAAAAAGAGATAAATCCAGTTTTGGATCGAGAACGGTACAATATATACAAACTAGGAGACAGAGCAGAATGAAACCCTGTGTTGCACGGGTGCGGGTACGGGATACAGCATTTTTCAAAAAACAAAGGTACGGGTAAGTTAGGATAATATTTTTTTTATTTAAAATAACATAGCATGAGGAAATTATATTGCTCATATTACGACAAAAATTCAACCAAAAAAAATCACGACGCTAAAACATCCAAATTGAAAAACTAAAGTACGGGATAAAACTTAATATCTATGCATGAATAGGAAAAATCACACTCCAATAGTGTCAATATCACTATTTCATTCCTCATCTTTAGTAAAAACACTAGTATAGAATACGAAAAAGGAAGGATTGGCTTTTATAGAATACCAAAAAGGAAGACAAGAAGATACAAGAAAAGGCTTGAGTACTAGACTTTTCTACTTCTGCAACTATTGGCAGACAAGAAAAAGTGGACATTAAGTAAGTAGCAGCAGTTCCAGAGTCTAGTAAATGTTGTTGTGGCTCTTGAACCGTTTGAGTTTATAAAAAAACTATAATTGCTATTAATTCTCATGAAAAAAAAAAACTATAATTACTATAAATTCTCATGAAAAGCCTCATTTTCTCAAGAAAAAAGGGTTATGTGTACCCTGAGAGTACCACCGCCGTACCATAACCGTACCAAGGTTTGAAAACAAAAAAAAAAAAATTGGTGCGTCATGGGTGCGTGCCATACGCGTACCATACGAGTACCAGTACCCACGTAGTACCCGGTACGGGTACGTTTTGCAAATTGGAGTACCCGTGCTTCAGAGATGAAACCTAAATTTTTATAGCATGCATTAGTGTTCATCTGGTTCAGTACAGCAGTCCAGATTAAAAGGTAAATAAATAGACTTGAAAGGGGGATTTTGATTGCCAGGTGGTTTGTAAAAAAAATCTACATCTACTAGGAGAATGAATCCAGACCAAAAAGAGATCTAAAACATAAAAGAAAAAGTCAAGAGTCTGAGTTCTTATACCAAAATTGGTAGAAAAATGAACAAATTCGAACAAAAGCAAAAGTCAAGAGTTAGACAAAGTAGACGAGTAAAACTGACAAATTGGAGTATTATGTAGGGTGATATAGTATCAGCAGACTATTAGCATTCAGCTTAGCTTCTAGCAACTTGCAGTAGTTCATGTTTTAGCCCAAGAACAATGGGTGATATTCTCATCACACCTCTCCCCTACCAGATTTCTTGGGTTGTGCTCCAAGCTTAGTGTGTGTGTGTGTGTGTGAGCCTTCTGCTCCCAAACTCGTTGACCTTGCAAAGGGTGTAATAGAGTTGTTCCGATCCCCACGTTGGATGAAGTATGGTTTGAAAATGTGCTTAGAAGTGTGTACCATCTCTCGCCTTACAAGCCGATTCTGTGTGAGTTGAATCAAGCCCAGCCCAAATTTTAAGATGTATCAAAGTTATTCAAGATTCGTTGGGCCACCCACTATTGGGCTACTCATGTCACACTCCAGATGTCTAGTCCTAGGCATGAAGGGTGTGTGCTGAGACTCCCACGTTGGATGAAATATGAGTATGACATGAAAACGTGTTTACAAGTGGAAAACATCCCTCCGCTTACAAGCCGATATTGCAATGGTTGAGTTAGACCCAACCCAAATTTTAAGAAGAGTATTAACTATCATTTTAGCTCCAGGTTTCGTCGCTCCATTTTCATAAATCTAGGGTCTTCTATTTTAATATTTTCTACAATATCCGGTAACTATTTTACAACTTCTGGTTACCAGTTGGTTGTAACTATAGTAACTGTTACTCTACTATAAATCACATGTACCTCGTTGATTAATTATGTGTAATACAAAATGTTCAGATTGAACTCAGAATTTTCTTTCAAAGTTTATTTTCAGTTTGTATGAAAACCAATATGGTGTTGGACCAATGGTCTTATGAGAAGCACAGTGATCATAACTTCCTTCCATGGACCAATGGTTGAATAGGTTTTTTTTATAAGAATTGCTGAACATGTTATAAAATATTTTTGTTTTCACCACTATGAGGTGACTCCAATTTTTTGTTGATATTCTTATCAGAAGAAGACAGAGATGTAGAAAATATAATGAAGCCTATCTGGCTAAAGGACAACAAGACCAGTTTCTGCCTTGGTTACAGCTGTCACTTTACAGTGCTATTTTGACCAGTGTAATTGGATCTGTGCCCACATAAGAACTCAGAGATGATTCATACATATTTTCATGCGCAAACTTGAGCAAAAGCTCATCAATTGCATACTAAACTATGCAACAACACTTTGGAAGGAAATTCCAGTTTAGAGTTCCTTTTATAAGTCAAAGCCGTCATTGGTTTTGATATCATCCTTAAACGTCTACTACAAGAATGAGTCTCTGAATGCTTTGCCAATAGCAAGTTTGAGCCTATCAATGTGGATGAATTAAAGCCCTAATGTTGGCCCACAAAACTTGCATCGAAAGATGCAGAAATTTTTTTCTAATGCCCCGCTATTAATCTTTCTCAATAATCAGCTATCGTCCACCACAAGCAAGTATTACTCAGCCAGAGTTGATTCCATATTCTCGTCAAATCAGCCCAACTCCTTATCGAATTATGGCCATTCTAGTCGTGGCTGTGCAGGTCATTATAACTCAGCAATAGCATGTCTGCTTCAAGTTCAGCCACATAGCTGGAGTTAGCTATCAGCATTTTAACATGCTGTTCAACCCTCCCGTACCTCAAGGGAGAGTCACCTGCCACTAATGCTCTTCCATGGTCATCATCTTTGCCCCCACCTCAACAATAGTCCTATGGACAACCTCCTCCAGCAATTTTGCCCACAGAAACCTCAAGTTTTTTCCAATAATAATGGTCTCGTGCAACAGAAACATCAAGCCCTGGTTGCCAATTACAGCAACTCACAAACTCTCAAAATTGGCACCCTAACTCGAGCTTCACAGAATATTAACAGATTGCTCTTTTTGAAGGACCAAACCATAATTTCACTGGTAATGGTCAAGTTCTATCAATTACTCTTCAGGTTCATCTTATTTTCCTTCCCCTTTAAATTCTCATATCTTATTTTCCTTCCCCTTTAAATTCTCATAAGAATCTGTTGCCTTCTGATCTGCTTTTGTCATGGAAAATCTCAATCCAAAACAATCTTTTGCATGTGTGCCACATTGAATATGATCCATAACAAATATAACACAGTCTTTTCCCCCTTCTGTGTAATTTGAGTTACTTATTATGAACTTATAATTTGAGTTACTTATAAATTGAGTTACTTATGAAGTTAATACTTGGGTGTTGTGAACTTAGGGAATGACGGTTATGAATTTTTTAATTAACTTAGTTTGATGATGTGATTTGGAGGTTATGTTGTTCATGTATGATAATTTTTATGCTTATGTTTGTGGGTGTGTGTACATTATGCATATAAGTGCAATTTTACCCTTAGGTAGGATATTACAAATTGTATTACAGTCGAGTTACGATCTTTTACCCCCCTCCTGATCATACTTTATCAGGATCTCGTTTTTGACTACATTGATTTAGAATGATCAACATGGATTGCACAAAAGAGATGTACTAATATATACAAAAGGGGATCTCTCAAAATAAGGAAAAATAATAATCTAAGGAAACTGCATTACGACATTAAATAGAGAGAATAATTATAATTATGACTATAATCAACAATTTTCTTTGATTTCTTAATTTTCTTTGATTCCCAATATTTTAAGAAACAAAAGACAAATCATCAAGACCAAGGAAACACGTTGAAAATAGTTATTTTCATTTAATATTACTATATATTTAAATTTATTTCATGTATACCCCTATATTAATTACTCTTAATTCCACAAACTTACTTTTAATATTCTCTCATAATAATTAAGGGCACAAATGAAATTTAGCTTCTAAGACAATTGAAAATTGGTCAATGTTTCTTATAAAAAGGACCAAAAATATTGACATTTTTTTTTCTTATAAAAAGGACCGGAAGCTAGACTAAAAACCAAGATAAGAAAATGATTTCGAAATTCACCATATAAAATACTCCCTCCAATCCCATATATAAGGAAAATATTGGAATTTTTTAAGTCCCAAATATAAGAAAAAGTCACACATGTTATGATGCATTGGTTGCTTAATTTACTTTTATGCCCTTATTTTATATTTAAAAAAATACATCATTGTCAAAAAATAAATGAATGAATTTTTTTCTATATATGTGGATGCTAAGAGCATTAAAGATAAGACAAAACTTAGGTGCATTTCCTTAGGTGCTTTTTGTATGTTTCTCAACTAAAAATACACTTTTGTTATCTTTGAGAAAATTATGGATTTGAGGAAATCATGGTTAACTTAGTTAAGAACCATGCGAAAAGCACCTAAGGAAATGCACATCCTTAAAATAGGGTCATATTTGGTACCTATCAAATTTATAACATTAAATAATTGCATTGGTCTTCGTAATTTTTGTTTTGTTCTTCTTATCCAATAATTTCATAAACATGTTTTAAATAAAAAATTGATATTTAACATTATAAATATATTCCTTAAAAAAAAACATTATAAATATATTAACTTTAGTTTAACTAATTTATGATTAAATTTTTAAATTTATGTGTGATTTTATCACAAGAGTAATTATTTTTATATAATCTTATTTTCGTTACATATCATTATAAGAATATTAAAACTGATCAAAATATAGAAATAATTTAAATTTAAGAATATAAAAAAATATATAGAAATAAAAATATACTTAAATTAAAACTAGAATTAATATTAAGAATATAAAATTAATTCAAATTTAAATTATTTCATAAATTAAATATACATTTATAACAAGTAGAATTTTGGCTATATATATCATTATTTGGTTTATCTCAAATATATAGTAGAGTAATATATTTAGTTTGTTACTGTGTGTGCATTAAACACCAGGTAGAATAAGACTTTATCGTGTCTCTATCATATTCTACCTTTTGTTGAACTCTCTTATCTTATCTGCCTTTATCCCAGTCATTCTACCTTTGTTCCAACTACAATTATATTCCCCAACTATCCAGTACCCGTACGGATGCACGGGTATGTAACTAGTTAAGGATAAAATATCACAAACAGGAAGAGAAAAAGGACAGATGTTCAGCAAATGATCCTACCACAAAGTTAAAATAATCCAATGTAAAATAGATTATGAGAACACTTTAAAATTCAAACCTTAAAGATATTGTATAAAAACTTTCAAATGTAACTTTACCTTGGATAACAGCTCCTGACTCTCTGGAGGCTGTTTGCTTAAACTTTGGGGTAATATAACAGTAAGTAATTCCGGTTTCTCTGCTCTTAAAGCACCCCGAATAACAGCTGCGTTGGTCCCAGATGCTCCAGATGTGTATATGTGGTTTTTCTACAAAGAAAAATTTGCAATCTAAGTTGTGAACTACAAGGAAAAATTTGCAGCCTAAGTTGAGAAACATAGTCATAGGTATTGCCAACAAAAATCATAGAGCTTGTACGGCATCACTTGTGCTGTACAAGCAAGTAGCATCTCTTACAGTTATAACCATGGCATAGCTAAGAATCTCAATTAGTTCCTGGTGCATGAATCCCATGTTCCGTGTTCCAAAAAAGCCAATAGCTCTAGGTCCTTGTTGTTGAATAGCCAATAACTCCTGCAACAAATCAATTTAATTACCGCACAACTTAATGTCCAACAGACAACTGAGGTTGCTTTTAAGATTGTAACCATCATAGTTAATGAACATTTGATGATTGTGTGAAAAGGCATTGTCAAGTCAAAAACAAGTGCAGTGTTATCAATGGCTGCAGTTCATGGTCAATAGCGATGTGGCAGGGGGGTAGCGTCCACAATAACACACACACACACACAATATAGGGGGCAGATAAGAAGGAGGATACAGGGGGGTCATAAAGAAAATGAGCAAATGGAAAATTCCCAATTGCCAGTAGTGTCTGACGTTATGGTCAGAAATTAGTGTATCAGTGTTACGTTAGCAGTTGGTTCTACAGGGATGATGAAGATGATGGATAGTATTTCTTCAAAAGAAAACTAACTTCGTTTTAAAAAAGTGAATTACTTTATTACCCTTTAATTTAAACTATTGTGAAAAGAAAAAATTGGGTTTTCAGTCAGAATTAAGTAGGTGTAAATTGCTAACTTACTCGTGTTTTTAGGTGGGAGTAAGTTAGCGGCCCCCATATGTATACAATATTTATATTTATATACGAGGCATATCTTCATGGAATGAGTTTTTTATATGAGAGTGAGAGGAGTTCTCTTAAGCCATTAGATCAAAATTAATACATGAGATTAAAGACTTGATTAAAATAATCATATGACCTCACTAAAATGTGACTCAACTTATTCTCCTATCTCCTTGAATTTCCACTGAAATCCCCTTAAACCCACTTCACAATAAAGCTTGGAGTGCTGTGATTTCTTCTACAGTCTTACGAACCAGGTCTCAATGCAGAAAACAAAACCCACTCAAATCCTTCAACCACATCAATATCCAAATTTTTAAAGAAAATCCCTCTTTTGTTTATTAAAAAATTGCATGTTTGTACATAAATATGCAACCATGTATCAAATCCAAAAGCCAAAAGAAAGATGAAAACAAAAATCAAATTTACCCAAAATATCATAATATAAACTGATGGCTTCACCATTTCTTGACATGCTCTTAATATTTTTGGATCAGAATATTTTTCGGTTACAAAAAAAGGCATTTAAACCAAATAACTATGCAGGAGTAAAATATTTCCCCTAACAAAATATGTGAAGAACAGTAATAAATTAAGCTGATAGTGGAGTGTTTGAGAGAGAGACCTGTAGATAATCAACATCAGGAGCAGGGTTGTAGTCGGATACCCTGATAGAACCTGAACCTTCGACCATAGTTTGAACCTGGGTTGGAATTTGAGTGCCTACTAGTTGTTCTTCATCTGAATCAAATAAGCCTGGACCATTCTGGAATTCGTAATCGGGATCTTGATCTCTATTCATGTTATTACGTCCATAAATACACTGTAATGTAACAAACAATAATAGGATTGGGAAGTGTGTGGATGTTGCTAGTAATCCATTGAAATTCAAAAAAAAAAAAAAAAAAAGAGTAAGAGTATGAAAGAGAGATACCGTTTTCCGTGTTGAGAGGGATGGTTTGGGTTTGTGCGAGAGAGACGCAGACAAGGAGGAGGAGGAGGAGAAGGAGAAGACATTGAAATTAGGGTTTGGCTTGTCCTTGTTGAAAGAAGAATAATAATGTGGATAGAATAGATATGAAGATGAAGCGATTATGGTATTGGTGGTGTAGTAACCCCCAAACAGGTTTGGAGTAAGAGTAGCAGTAGCAATCATTCCTTCTTCCTCGATTTTCCCCTCACTCACCTCTGCTTTGCTTTCTTTCTTCTTTTTTTAATATTCTATTCTTTCTTTACGATTATTCGAATCCTACTCCTGCTAAATGCTTATACCTTTCTCAGATAATAAAACGCCTCCACCCACTCTTTTCTCTCATATTCCGTTATCAAAAATAAATTCCTCTTATTTTCATATAAATTAAATATAAACTAGCGAAAAGACATATAGCTACGTTGCGTACTCGTATTTTTGTTTTATTTTCTTTGCGTTAATGTTTAAAAATTATCAACAATGTTTTTATCAAATTTTGAATTTTGATTCAAAGTAAAAATATGAATGTTTGTTGCATTTAAAGTATAACAAATTAAATTAACCATGTTTATATATTTCAATGACACTAACAATATAAAAAAAAAAATATCATCCAAATTCTTATCTTTGTAATGACATCAACAACAATCATATATATCGACTAAATGGTCACTTTGATTTCGGACTTAGCACATCGTTGTCAAAAAGTTCTTTCACTCAGGATTAAATACAAATTAGTATCTGAATGTGCAATTCTGCTATCACTTTAGTTCATGACGTTAAATAATTTTGTTAACTAATGATGTGACAAAGGTTTTATGTTGACAAGGGATATGAGGTGTCACATAAACTGAAGTGAAAGTAAAAAATTGTTACTTTGATCCCTGAATCGAAAATTAATATCTCTTAAAATCATATCCTCAAATTCATTCCAACGAAGTGTTGCTCTTCGTCAAGAATTGGGTCATCTTCCTAGATAAAGTTGTTTTGTGGTTGTAGGAAACTTGTTGTTAGGTCTCTGACTATGCATACTTACTATCAGTTATGTCCTTGACAATAAACACTTATTGTCACCAAGGTCTCTGATAGTAAACACTTACAAGCACAAAGTAGACCTACTATGATGTTATTTTATATCAATTTATCAATAGTAATATGAAGAATTATTTCAAGCTCTCAGGTCTGGTTATGAATCACATTTTTTCAAATTTTGTATTTGTATATCTTGAATTCTTTCATGGTTTCTTCTTTTTAATCTCAATGTTAACTTCAAATTATACAATTTCATTTTTTTAAGAAAGATTATTAGCTTCAGTAATACATATTCAACAACGTCAATTGATTATTTACAAATATTGTCAGTATATTTATCTTAGGATGTCCATTTTTGTTGTATGATTGCAAAACAGAAACTTAAGCCACTTGATTCAATATTTGTTTTCATATTAACTATCATGATAATCACTGGTATAACGCCAAACATGTTATGTGAATTGTTAGTAGGGGCGGATCCAGACATTTAGTATATGTGGAGCTAAAATTTTGAAGAACCAATAATGCAAACTATGTTAAAAATAAGAAGAGTTTTTTTTTATCATGTGCAAATTTGCTAATGTTAAAAATTTAAAATGGTAAGTTTGTCTTGTAATTTGTGTATTTTATATTAAATATAAAACTTTTTATTAAATAATTAGTGTTTTTCAATGAAAAGTTATTACTTTTAGAGGCCTCAACATATGCAATATTGCACATGTTAAACAAACCCTTATAAACAAACTTAACATTGAGCTCTTACATGTGCGAATCTAAAATACTAAACAAGCAATCATTCTCATAATCATGCAAGTTAGAAACACTAGAAGTTGAAGAGTGTTGTCTAGGTTTTTTTCCTTTGCGCATACGGTGCATCCATATCAGACACATCAATATGATGCTTATTGCAAATTTTAATAACTTTAGATATAAGTTATTCTCATCCCTCATTTCTTGTAATTACTTTTTTGATATCATTAACAAGTGACAAATCATTCAAAATATCTTATTTTTAACATGTATTTTATTTATTAAAAAAAAGGAAAATTTCATGTGGAGCTAAAGCTCCACATATCTCTCAAATGCTTCCGCCCTTGATTGTTAGCTAATATTTAGCGCTAGCTGTCACACTTTCAGGCATGTTGGGTGTTACTATGTTCATAGAATAGCAGTTATTGCATGAAAGCATGACAAATGTTGTGTGCATGTAAGTGTTTACTGTAAAGGACCTAAATAATAGTAAGTATGCACAGTTAAGGACCTAACAACAAGTCTCCTGCAACCACATAACAACTTTATTGAGGAAGATGACCCAGTTTTTGATGAAGAGCAACACTTCGTTGGGACGAGTTTTGGGATATTGATTTTTGGTCAAGTAATATTGATTTCGGTGATATTGATTTTCGGTTCAGGGACGAAGGTGACAATTTTCTACTTTCACTTTAGTCCATGTGACATCTCGTACTCTTTGTGAGCATAAAACATTTGTCACATCATCAGTTAACAAAATTATTTAACGTCAGAGATTGAAGTGATAACATAAGTGCATATTCAAATACTACTTTGTATTTAATTCCGAGTCAAAAACTTTTATGACAACGAGGTGCAGAGTCAGAGACCAAAGTGACCATTTACTCTCTCTCACTCTCTCTCTCTACATACACACACACACACACACACACACACACACACATATATATACAGGCTTAATTGATCTGTCGGTCCCTTAACTTATTTCTTTTATTAAATTTGGTTCCATAAGTCTTAACTTTCTCAAACACATCCCTTAACTTATTTATTTTATTCAATTTGATCCAATTTTGATAATTTTAATCCCCTAAAAAAAAAGAGACCGTTGGATTACAGAGGTCTATCAGAGTTTATAGTGTATCACCAACACCTAATTTATTTACTTTCTTCTTCCTCTTTCCTCGTCTTTATCTACAGTCATCCTTCATCAATATTCAAGAAATCGACAATTACAGAAAAATCAAATCAAACAAAAAAAATCAAATCATCATCATTTCGTTATACACAGTGGAGTATACAAGAATCAACAATTACATAAAACAATCTTTTAATGGTGATTGAATTGAATCAAACAAACATTTCACAAAAACAGTAGCAATAACTCCTTAACTTCAACAACCATGGCAACATCTTCTCTAACATCCTCATTATACTCCTTCCCATTCACAACATCCCCCAAATCTTCTCACCTCAATTAAAATTGACAAATCCACAATCTCTGCTACTCAGTTTCTACAAACGAACCCAACTTCTACAAGAACTACAGGGAACCAAAGAAAATGAAAAATATTTTTTTTTCTGACAATAGAGTAACCTAGATAATAATAAAAGAGAGAAACCCAATTTACATTACAAAACCCTAATTGAATCCATTCATAACCAATAACAACCCATTAAATTTAACCACTATTCACACACCCCTTTCACACCTTCCGCTTCTTCTCACACCCTCATTTGTCGCTCTGCCGCCGCTAGATGCATTCCAGAACCAGACGAACCCACCGGAGCTTCACATTCCTGTTCAACTGGGTTTAAATCTTGATCTTAAACTTGTAGTTGTTGTTGCTCTCCCGTAGCTTTAAGCGAGCAACCATTCGCTTAAGCGAGCAGCACCCTGTTAAGCAATTATTCGTTTTTTGTTTCATACACTTGGGGACCAATTCGGACTTTCTAAAATGTTTCTTTTGACTTGTTTAATCACTGTTTTTACATCTGATCCTACTGGAACATCATTTGAAGTCAAATTGAACATGATTTTATGAAATGAACTTAACTTTTGGAAAATGTCCAAGAACACAGATTTTTCCGAAACTTGTTTTTCTCAAGTGAATGATGTAGGGTTAAGTATGTATGTTGTTTATGTGGTTACTAAAAATGGTATCGATTTATTTCATTGAGAGTTAAGTTGTTTTGCTTTGAAGATGGATTCTATTTGGAAAAGTGGTATTATGAGACGAACTTTGTGATTTGTGAGATTCCATAGTAATTGGATGGTGAAACGCTCATGTACGTACACCTACATTCATATGTGATTAGTGTGCATACATAGTTAAGGCAATTGAGTTGTTTCTCTTAGTTTTGGTTCAATAGCCTTAATTGTTTATAGTTGTGAAATATATTATACGAATTTGGTTGAAAATATTCATTGGACCTGATTACCTTGAAAATCCTTTATGAATAGTTTGTTATGAATAAATAAATATGTATGAATGATTGATGGGTGTTGAATATGATGTTTATCATAATGTGGTGTATTTTCTCCTTTACTTGAATTGTGAGAATTATATGAACTTGTTGAACTACTATGGTGATGTTGTTGGTGTTTATATATGTTATGTGCATATATGTTGTTGGTGAAATTTCTTACATGCTATTGGTGTTGAATTTCTGGTGAAAGCATGTAATCTTATAGCCGTTGAAATTGTGGTGAATATATGCATAGTTGATTGAGTCATATGTTCATGCATCGCATGTTGAGTCGGATGTTTACATCCATATTGCCGTTGACCGGATACTTGTATCCATATAGCCGTTGAAATTATAGCCGTTGACAATGATGTTCAGTTGGCATCAGGGGTGACGACCTGGAAGGTGATCTGGTACCACACGCGTCTAGAGTCGGTCTAGGCACATTCCATGTTTAGGATGAGTCATAATTGTTTTTGTGCTCGATGCGAATTACGCGTTGGTGTTGTTGTGTGTTTGGTGATTAGTTGCAATTGATGAATCTTATACTTGTGCAAATATTGTTGATGATAATTTATGACGATGCTCATTTATGAACGATGAAATATTATGTTTATTTAATCCTGTTTATCTTTTCGATTATGATTGATGTGAAGCTAACTCTCAATGGTCTGTGGTGGACCGCCTACCTATTTGTATGAATGGATAGACGGCGTGCATGATTAGTTGATTTGCATTGCTTGGTGAGTTGCTTGAGGATAGCGGGAGCTTCCTCCGTTTATTTCGCTTTCGTGTCTTAGATAGGCTCTGATCTAGGACGGCGTTTTCTTTTATCTTGCTTAGATTTATCTTTACGGTTGAGATTTGGCCTCATGTTGATTATTATACTATTTGGATGTATTTATGAGTTAATGACATGGCTACTCGAGGTGTATGTGATATTCCGCTGCGATGTTTTTAATTGTTGAAACTTTTATGCATGTTTATTATGGATTATTTGAAGACGTGACGTCTATTTCTTAATTATCTAGTATAATTGCGTGATTTATCGCTTTAATAAAAATAGAGCGTTACAATCGGGGGTTCAGGTTCCAAAGAGAAACGCACGGTACATGCCCTTTCAAAGGGAGACTGTGCGTTTTGTTTTTCAAGTTTTCCACTCCTTTCTACTCCGAATTGAGCTTATGCGTTTTCGTGAAAGTTGTAGATATTAATGTTAGCTTTCATTTGCCTTTGATTTGACTTTATTCTGACATCTTCAACTTAAGTCATGATCAAAATACTACACATGAGTCAACATAGACCGTGTGTTTTTCCAGCTATTCCTTTTTCTTGTTTTTCTTCAATTTATATGCTCCTTCCTCGGCCAAATGCTCTCATTTCTTCTAAACGTCATGAAAATAAAAACCAAAATTTTTGTAGTAAAATAGCTCTAAACTAGGATTAAAACTAACAATACTTTATTGAATTTGAATGCTAAAAACATGACAAACTACGACTTATCAATTTCTAGGTAACTTACATGAACTGAACTGCACAAGTATATTTGATCACATTTAACGTATGTCTACGAATTTGATCACTTGAAAAAGTTTGGACATTGCAACTAGAAAAATAAAGGGTTAAATATGTTTTTGGTCTTTATAAATATGTCAACTTTTTGTTTTAGTTGTTCTAAAAAATTTCTTCAACTTTTAGTCTCTCAAAAATTTTCCATCTTAACTTTTGGTCCCTTCTTTAAAGTAAACTCACATGTAAAATTCATAATATTATAAGAATAACCTAAAAAAAATAGATTTTTTTAACAAAACATGAATTTTTATATTTTTGATGATTAAAAATTCATATTTAATTTATGTTTTGGTAAAAAAATTATAACTTTTTTCGGAAAATATTTTACACATTTCTACGTAATTTTACTAAAAAATATAAAAATTAATTTAAAAATATGGATAAAAATAGTAATTAAAAATTGCATAGAGACTAAATATAGAAAGAATTTGTCAAAAAATAAATAAAAATAAAATATTTTTGAGAAAAAAAAAACATATTTAACCATGAATAAAAATGGACGGTGTAAGCAGCGGAAATGACTTTATCATGTTTTAGCGAATAATAAAATCCGCGGTGCGTGTTTCAATTTTAGTTAGTGTTGCAGAGTAGAGTGAGATAAGTGACTAGTGGGTGGCGGAGATGGATTCAGCAACCGGAAACCCTAATAATTACACGCTTCAAAAAATCCAATCCTCACCGGCGGTAGTCGACCCTCTGCCGCCGCCGTCGTCAGCCAATCATATCTTGTCATTTCCGAGTAGGCCTGCCCTCAGAATTACCACCGAGTTCGACAGCGAAAGCGCAAACTTCTTCCACAAAGTTTCCTGTAAATTTTTGGACAGCCTCGCCAAATTGAAATTATCTTTTCATAACAACAGCAAAGGCGATATCTCCGAGCCTCAGATCAGCTTCGTATCGAAGCACCTTAGCCTCCACTACGACCTTGAAGACCATAGTGCTCTCGTTAAGAGTTCCATTGACGTTGGTCCCAGATTCAAACTCACTGGTGCTCATGATGTCAAGGCTCAACAAGGAGAGGTTACAATGGTTGCTAACATCGCTGACCCCGGTTATGCACTTCAACTATCAACACCACTTCCATCCGCTGGATTGGTATGTTCTTTTCTTTTCTTGAGTTGATTTGATTTGATTGCCTTTAGTCTACTATCATTCATTTATTTCTATTTTGCAGCCAAAAGCAACTTTCAGATTTCCTCTAGGTGAAGTTTCGTTACAAGAGAAAGAGGAGGAGGAACAAGTCAAGATAAAAAATTCCTTGTCAGTCAGTGGGATTCTTAAAGGTCAATTTTTTAAAGGTGTCTGCACTGCCCATTACAAGGATGATGAATTGAAGTTAAGGTACCGCTACAAGGTATATTACTGTTTATCTTCCCAATTTTTATCATTTTATATATAATTTCTACCATCTCTTAAATTTATTAGCTTAGCTGCTTTAGTAGTTATTTTTGACACATAAGTTTCAAATAAATGCAGGACGACGAGATGTCATTTCTTCCCATACTTTCTCTCCCTTCAAATGATTTGTCATTTGCTTTCAAGCGTAGGTTTGGTCTTTCTGACAAGTTAAGGTTCGAACTCACAACACCCTCTTAAGAGTTTTTTCCTATTACTTGCAATAATATGTGATCCATCTATAAATGTTATGTTTAAATTGTTTTATCAAGTGGTGGTGACACTTGAGTTCAAATCTGATAAGAACTGATTTTAATGATAACAAAAGTGAAGACCACTCAGACTAGCTGCTTATCAGAATAGAATTCTGAATTTCTTGAAATACAAACATGTTAGAAAAGAAAGAAAATACAGCCTCAGGAAGTAGGAACAAAACAGTCAATCCCATCCAGAACTACTCTACACAAATTTGCTTGTCATGCCTTGCTACATTTCTTTGTTTTTAACCCTATGAGATAAATAAGAAAGAAAATGAAGAGAATGGAAAATCGAGGCCCCATTTACTTTGTGAAATCATTTTCCATTTTCCTTTTCTAAAAATACGTGTTCATTTTAACTTGATAATACAGGGATGTGGGGCTCTTAAATTGAACCCATTGCGATGAAGAGAAGATGAGATGTTAGTTAGAGATGATTCATTTCTTGAATGTTGAATTAATGAAAACAACATTTTGTCATTTTCATAGTTTCCAAAAAATGCAGACAATTGTTAACTGCAAGAGTCTATTAACTTCTTGTTAGCAAGTAAAATTAACATAAATCTTAGAAAATGAAAATAGGAAATGTTTTTGCAAATTAGACGGGTTTAGAGTAACTTCAACTAATAGACATAAGAGAATAAAAATCAAATGTTTCCTTCACCATTTTCTATTATGATATTTGAAAACAAATTTTCAGAAACTTTTAGTGGCACAACACTGTTTTCATTGTTCCTAAAATTACATTCTTCATAACCTGTCTTCCATCTTCTCTCTATTACAATTGTTACTACACAAGTCTTCTATCTCCTTGTAATTTAAAATAAACAAATTTTAGAAAGTGAAAATTAAAAATGTTTTTAAAAAGTGATTAGTCCGTAATTTTTTTATTTGTTGTGAGTGAGAACTATGACCCTCAATATAATTTCATTAGAATTACCGACTCTTATTACATGAAAGGTTCATTTATTGATTAGTACAACTTTAATCAACTACTTCACATTTGGACCAACACATAGTAATCAACTACAATGTAAGCACCAACTGGTTTCTGCATAATATAAAACAAGAACACTACTGAAACACGATACAGCTTACCCCAATTAAATGCTCCTTTGATGGCATACACTTACTGAATCCAACCTAAAAGTAATTGATTGTTAGCATTTTCTTTTTTGGCTATGGTTTGTGGGTTATTTCTTTTGTCTGTCTCTTCATTGGAGAGTGGAGACACATATTGATGGGTTAGGGCACCGACAAGAGAACAAGGTATTTTGGCCTAAGACACTCATTTGAGCCCTTATTTTGGTGTTTCCTTTGCAAATCACACGGGTCCCACTTACCTTTTTGGCCAAAGATGCTCTAAGGGTATTTGTTAACAAGACCCTTAAAATAATAAGCTCGTCTCCTTACTAACATGGCTTTTAAAATGCTTTATGGATAGTTACTGGTACAATTGTGATTCCAACTATTGGAGTGCTGTCTACAAGCATACCTATGGTGAAGATTTCAAATTTAAAGCTGGTTATGATTCAGAGGTTCGCCTTGGCTGGGCATCCCTTTGGGTATGTGTCTCATTTTGCAATTTTTTTTTTACCATAACCAATTTCATTAATGCCATCTGTGAATACTCTTGTCGATTTTGCATATCTAATTGTGGCTATACACTACTAACTATCTGTTGACTTTGGGCGCACATATTTCAAATTACAACTGATGTTACTATTAGAGATATGTTGCACTTACATTGGGATTTTACAGTTTTAGACATAACATGATACTGCTTCCATCCTGCATATAAATGATTTTTTGAACTATAGCAAATGATCTAGTTAAAATAGCTTAATGCTTTAGCAGTTTGTTCAGTATAACATTATTGTCAATACTTTGCTTTTATCTCCTTTTTACTTGAATTTTTTTTGTTGTAATTTCAAAATTCTACCAATTTTATCTCTCAACTATTAAATTAAAATTCAGTTTTCAGTATTCCGAAATTAGTCTCTCATCTTTATACTGAGAAATTCAGAATGATAGCATGAAAAGTATAAGCTTAGTGTCTGTAATTCATTAGTGACGCATTAGCTTCATTCAGGTTGGAGATGAAGGTGGGAAAGCAAAAACAGCTCCAATGAAGATGAAAGTTCAATTCATGCTTCAAGTGCCACAAGATGACATAAAATCTTCAGTTTTGATGTTTTGGATTAAGAAGAGATGGGACATTTAATGGTCTCCTACCGAAATTTCCTGCAATTTATGTCAATTATTAAAAAAAAAAAGGGTATTCTGCAAAGGTGACAATTTGCTAGTCGATATTCTCCAAGTCCATCTAATTCCTTAGCGGTGTGCCTGGCTAGATTGCATGAAGTTGCTGTAAGATAATAACAACATTCAATCCTACAAAATCTGTAAAGATTGTTTTCATCTTTGTATGCTGCTGGCGAATTATAGTTATCAGAAAGATAACGCTGAAGTTAGTTACTCTCCGTCTTGCAACGCGACCTTAAGTAAATGATTTTTAACTTGTTTGGATACAACTGTACAAAAGTGACTTTTTTATTGTAAAATTACTATGAAGGATACTAAAAATAGGGAAACACAAGGATAAAATTGAAATATTAATTTTTTTTAGATATCTTTATCCGAAAATACCTCTTTTATATTTTTTCTCTCCTTAAAAAGATGTATTTTTTGAGAAGCTATTCATAACTTCTCATTTGGAGTCTTTTTATGATAACAAAGAGATACAATATTGTTAAAAGTGATTATTTTAAAAAAAAACTAGAACAAGCAAACTCTAAATCTTTTGAACAATTAGATTTTATATTTTTGTGTACAGAGGTCATTTTTTTTTTTAAGAAACATAATTGTTTATCTTATTTATTGATTCTAGGGTTAGATAAGTTTTGGGTCTTGTAAATATGGGAAATGTTAACAAGTCTTCTAGGGTCATTCTTTTAGAAGTCAAAAGAAAAAACTTTTATTTGAAAATTTTGTATTCAACACATTAAAACTTAAAAAAAAAACTTTATTTATATAAAATTTCTTTTAAATCTTTAACAAGTGCTATATAATCTTATAAATATGGTGAATTTTGTTTGTAATCTTATATAAAAATTAGATTTTTTTAATATGAAATAAATTAAATACGGCTTGTTAGCATTTTTAGCACTTTTATTTTTCTTTATATAAGATCAAAATACGGTCTTTTGTAATGTCCAATATTGTTTTTTTTAAAGAATAGTGTCCATATTGTTATTCTATTGTGGATTTTTTCTCTGAGAGATGATACTATTGCGGATCGTTAATCATGTTGTTATGGATATGTTATATTTTAATAAGATTTAACTATTTTTTAATTGATAATTTAAATGATTTCACATGACAATAAAATAGAAGTTTAATATAGGGTATTTGCTTCTTTTTTTTTTGTTGACAAATAATATAGGGTATTTATTTATTTTTTTGACAATATATATAGGGTATTGCTATCATCTATATTTGGCGTCTTCCCTAAAAAAAAATAAATTTGGCGTCTGAAATGAAATGGAACTCGCATAAACAATCATAATTCTTCAAAAAGGAAAAAAAAAATCACAATTCATAGGTCAGGCAGAGTGGGTTTTCGTCTTTCTCTATCTCGTAACGCAATCAGGTTTTCTGCCAATTCATTTTCTTGCTTTTCGATTATTTATTATTATTATTATTATTATTATTATTATTATTATTTACGATTGATTCTTTTGTGGCATTTCTCAAATTCCCCGTCGCAACGCAACTATTACCTTTCGAAATGAAATCGTGTTGTATGCAATGTCAATTTCTAATTAATAATCGTTATTTACTGTGGCTGGGTTGATCGGACAATTTAGATTCCTTAATTTAATTTAAGCATATCATCACCATCTATCCATGTATGTATTCTCAATTGGTTGTTACAATATTAACTAACTCAATGGTGTTTGTTTGGGTTTGAAATTTCATATGCTATTTTTTGGATTGTCTCTTGAAGAATGAGTTTTAGCTTTTGATTAAAAGAGGACATCATGATATCTGTCTAAGGGAGAGTAATAATTTCTTTGTGACCATTGATTGAAACACCACCATTGGGTTTAATTAAATGGAAATCAAATCACAAGATAACAAAGTTGAATTCCAATTAAATGAAAATCAAGCTTATGCATCAGAGAAAGGAGAAAATAGCAGTGTAGTTTTCTCAAGGGAAACACCGCTTATGAGGAAAGACTCAACAATTTCCAGTACTCTTCATTGTTGTAATACCAAGAAGCTCAAATCCAGGGCCGCTACAACGGATCATCAGCTTGGGAGTAGTGACAATATTCTGTTGGAGAAGAAACTATGTAGACAAGACAGGATTGAATTGGGCCGGTCATTGCAAGGTGCAGTCAGTTCCCATAACTGGGAACTTGCAGAAAGTTTGATTCTTGTTGCCGATCCACAGACACTTAATGATGCCTTGTGTATTACCCTCGATTCCATCTGGTTCTTGACCACTGAGTTTGAACTTAATGGAATAACTCTATTTATCAAGAAGATCATTGCGAATGGTGCTTATGACTTCACTAGGGCTACTCTAAGGACTTCATTCCTTGCTTCATGTGTTTCTGCATGCCAGAGCAGAACAATGAGTCTTGTTGATACTATTACTGTAATGGCTCAGAGGTATGTACAAGTTTCCATTTCTACTCTAATCAGTAGTTGATTTTAAAGATTTTATTTTCGGGAGGGGAAAGAGGGTAGGATGGTAAGAGAACTTGTTTCTTGTCAGAACGAGAGAAAACATTAGCAGTTTTATTGGATGTTTTGTTAGGATTAAAACATTCTTAAAATGTTATATGATTTATATTTTATTTAATCTCGGTTATTCATGCAATGCATGGCTTACAAGTAAAATTTGATGCTAGTTTCTCTATGACTCTATCAGCTGGTGTGTTACTAGGTTATCTCAAATGATGCCTTTTCCAGTCATATGGTAGAGGGGTTGAATAATATGGAAACAATAAATGCATCGTTTAGTGCGTTTCTGTTTAAATTTCTGCAGCTATTCTAATTGCAGTAAAGTGAACTCCACTTTTTGCTAGGTTGCACGAGCGTCTCCAGGAATGCAATGGAGATGAAGTCTTGAAGGCAGAAGCTGGTGCTAAGGTGCAAAAGTTTACTGAATGGGCACTGAAATGTATTGGCATCCATTCCAATCTTCAGGATGATAGTGATAATGTGATACACATCTCAGCTGTTGAGACCCAGCTCCGATTATCTGCCTTTAAGACCTTCATTGATCTTGCTGGCAACCGCCTTACGGGGAAGGACTTCAGTGAGGCCTTTGATGCGGCTTGCTTTCCTCTTACTCTTTTCTCAAGCTCATTTGATCCAGGTTGGGCATTTAGCATGTCGGCTGCTGTGATCCAAGGGTTGCTGGGCATGTTAGTAGAGGGGGGTGCAGACAATGTCAATCAGTGTTTCTTGGAGGCTTCACGTTTTGGAAGTACAGAACTTGTCCGTGTACTGTTGCAGGTAATCTAGCTCTCGTATTCTTCTATTCCTTATTTTCTTGTTAATTCCATTAATTAATGTTTCCACATCTAAGATAAGAAAATCATACGAGGCATATACAAGGATATCTAAATATGTTTACAATCAAGATACGAGACGACCAAAATACGTTGCACACACACACTTCCTCCATAATGAAATATAAGCAAAAAGGGTATTTGAACAATTGATGTATGTGATCTAAATTTTGACCACATACGTCAACTTTTCAAATACACTTTTTGCTTATATTTCATTCCGGAGTGTGTGTGTGTGTGTAGGGGGTGTATCAAGTGAGACGAGTTTCTTAATATGAGAGATGAGAGGAATTCATAATAGCCATTAGATTAAATTAATCAGATTAAATTCCTTTTTAAAGTATACCACCCCTTCTGATTTCTCTCTCGCAAAAACCCACCCAAATTCACGTTAGACACTGTTGGATAATATAAACCCAAACTCTGTCTTCATCTTTCACATATGCATCGACTCTTCGACCCACCCGAGAATTACCTTTTCATTTGGGCAATTGTGTTTATATGTTAGTTTACAATATGTTTAATTTAATCCATAACAAAATAGGAGTATTTTTTATCCACTGAATGCTATAATCACTGCTTACTGCCTCTACCAATAAAAATCAACATACTGGGTATAATCAAATGACAATGAATGAGCGGAGAGTATAAGAGAAAAGATGCAAAAACAAAAGAGACAGCCACCGCTAAATCTTTGTTAGGTTTCTGCGACATAAATTATAGGCATAACAATTAGGTTTCTGCGAGAGAGAAATCAGAAGGGGCGAGGGCGACATACTTTAGAAAAGAATTTAATTGAAACCATGGACTTAATCTAATGGCTATTATGTATTCCTCTCACCTCTCATTAAAAAATCCTCTCACATGATGCATCCCATGTGTGTGTGTGTGTGTATTTGAGAATGATAGGAACAATTTACAACCATTAGATCAGAACTTATGGCTGAGATTCACATGACTTCTTTCATAGAATAAAACGCAGCGCCTGCACTTCTGCCTCATCCATACTTTCCTATTTTTCTCACTTTGCACAATATTGACATCTCTTTTATTTAGCAATTCTTGAGGCGAATCACAAAGGAAGTACATCAACCACTAAGTGTCGATTAATCTTTTCCAGCAATATCCATTTTCCTGCTAAAGAATAAATGGCTATCTTTTAAATATCTATGACAGAAGTATAAGTTCACGAATTAGTAAACTATTCCCACCAGCTTTATTCTGTGTGAAAATATATGATCCACACCACTTCAAAATTAGACAGGAATTTATTTTTGTATGTTTCTTCACCCCCAATTTCCATGAACACTTTTAAAAGGGTTTAATTTTTATTCCAACACCAGAAAGACACGGAAGATAACTGTTAAATGAAACAGTTAGGTGTATACAATATGAGAAAAGGTGTCGCTAAATAGAGATTGTGCGACAGGTGGATTTTAACATTTTGGGCTGTTTGCTTAGAAAGTAAAAAATGCAGAGATAGAATTCCAGTGAAATAAGGGAGAAAAATCATGTTAGTGGTGTAAGGGGATGATAGTGGGTGGGAGAAGATGAAAAGTTGAATTGAGTGAACAGTCTGCAAATGAAAATGGATCTGAAACGTCTGTGATACCTGGCACGTGATCATTCAAAATAGAACTTTTAATCCTAGCCATTTATTAATCCAAAGGTTAATAATTGCTCCTCTCATTCTCACATAAAAAATGCATTCTCATTAGATATGCCCCATATATATGAGATAGGATCAATTGACACCATGCGTCAAACTTTATTTTGACACCAAGCCATATCTATCTTATTTAATCTGAAGGCTCTGAATTCACTTAATCTTACATGTGACACTCATATTCTCCATTCTTCACTCTCTCATTCTTCTTTTGCGCTTTTTGTGGTTTTCGTTCATCTCCTTCTCCACTGCGTGCACCTGTTCATAGGTTTTGTTTATCTAATGTGCTGCTCATAGAAATTAAAAACCCATAATTCAATTAGTGATGGAGATGAATTGAAAAAAGAATAAAATATATTTATATTTAACTTAATATCCTTCCATGCCTTTTTTCCCTTTTAGATGATGAAGAATCACCAGTTTTATTTTGCGATCTCTTGATTCATTTTTCTCTCAAAAAAATCTCTTGATTCGTCCTATTATAATTTCGGTTAAGATTATTGCTTTTATTAAGATAATAGAATCATAATGTTTTTTGAATTTAGACATCAATTTTTTTTTTTTTTTGAATTTATAAGTCAAAACCCAGTAATAATAGCAATGGATGGTTTTTAGTCTTTGGGTTGAGAAAAAATCGAGATAAGATGCTGTTGAGGTCATGTGTAAACTGTAAACCATTTGTGTCACACATGAAGGGGAGCCAAAAATAGCAAGAACCAGAACCTGACTGCAGTGAGATGGTCACATGACTTTTTTTAAGTAAATAAATATCATCCTTGGATTAAATGAGATCAAGGGATATGATTTGGTGTTAACCATGTGTGTGTGTTTGTACCAAGATAACATTGCTAATTGCTCATCAGTGCATAAACATATCAGTAGCCAATATATGATAATCACAATTTAGAAAGAAAATATCTATATAAATGCTTGTGATCATAACAAGAAGACATAGTGACATATTTTCTCCATCTATATCAGAATATATCCTTCTAATTGAATGTGTCGCAAACACAGAAAAAAATATGTTTTTAGCGAGTAAAACGTTTCGAAGATGAATGTGTCGGACACGTTCTGGGCTTCATAGTATAGTTCCTCTTCCCTTTTAAATTTGTAATGGTATTAGCCAACTTCTTTTGTTATAATTAGTTAAAAGTAAACCAAGTGATTGAGCTCAAGTGGTTAATGAGCTCCCCTTAGGATGAATCGTTCGAGAGAACCTGAGTTCGATACCTGGTGGGAATAATTCTAGCCAGACTTTACTTATCCCCCCGAACTCCGGGTTACTAGGGCCCCGTCCCCTATGAACCGGAGGGTTAACACAGATTTTTTTTAGTTAAAAGCAGCTATTCAACCAATTTTTTTTAAAAGCAGCTATTTTGGAAGTATATTTATTAAATGATGGTGCATTTAGTTACGGTTGTATTATTACTGAGTGTCATATTAAAGGATTGTGTATATATGTTTTTGTCTTGTTTATGTTAATTTAGCAGTGGGTATCCATTCTATTACATATGTTAGAGGAATTTTGGGATGAGATGTTTCAGTATTATCACTTTCTCCCCTTTATATATGCATGTGAAGTTAAGTAATGAATTTTACTGATTTTGGATATTTTAATTATGCAAAGTGTTCTAAAAATATTTGGTTCATTGGGAATCAAACTGATGCAGATTGCACAAAGAAACAACTTGGATGTTGACGTTGACTTAGCCTTGGGCTTTGCCTCCCATTACTGCAAGATAGGCACTATGGAGTGCTTGGTGGAAGAGGGAAATGCCATAGCCTTTTTGGGCCCTTTGATGAGAGCTGCTGAAAGGGGTTGTATGCAAGTTGTTGAGTGGTTTGTGCAGAGGGGTTGCCGAGACATGGAACTCTGCCTTGCCCTTACTGCAGCCACTTCTAGCTGTCAAGTTCACATTGCTTCATATCTTCTTCCCCATGTACCTCAACAGGTTCTTGCAGCACTTAGTGTTGAAATTCTCAAAGCTGCTGGTGAACGCAGTGGTGGATCTCTTGATGGTGTGTCATTTCTCCTCCAATCTGACTTCTTAGGTGATCCCGCAGCAACTTATGCTGTTGCAGACATTATTGCTAAATTGGAGGATGAGGCTGTTGCTCCCGAGCTAAAGGCTTTTCTTAAAGAGCATTGGTCAGAAGGAGCTTACATAGAAGGATTAAAGTTAGGGCAAGAGCATTACATGAACCTTGTGAGAATCATTAAACGGGGTGAGTCTCCTATTTGCTTGAGAGATCTTCCATCCCCACTGACTGTGGCAATTGCTTATCTCCCACTTTATAGAGAGTGTGTCAAGGCGGGGGGCTGCTTGTTTTCTCAACGACTTAGGGGACAATTGGTTGAAGCTGCAAGAAGGCTTGGGGATAGGGTCTTTGATGAAGTGACTAATGGTAGAGATTTACTGGTGATTTTGGAGCGTCATCTTCCCCAATTTCTGCTCCCTCCTACCAGCGTCTCTTAGATAGATTTGGCTACCGTTGTTATATATTTTGCATTTTTATTTCCTTTTGCCACCCTTCTTTATTATGTAATGAACGCCACTATTGATGATTTTTATTTTTTTTACTTAGAAACGAAGTTTTATGGTAGGTTTTTCTTACCATCTACAACCTAGTGTCTTAAATTTCACATTTTTTTAATTTATTATTTGAACTAGCGTGCTATACCATGCATAGTAAGTTTATGAGTTGTTGGCTGTGTACATGAGTATAAAGTTAGCAATGGAGGTGGATACAATCGTGGAATTGGATGCTCTTATGGCAAAAAGTCTGCTATAGCAGAATTGTTGTCCGACTCATCTGTGTTATGTGCCGGTGGTCAGAATAGTGGATATGGCTAAGCCTATGGCGAGTAGTAGTTTTATATATGTTCCTACAAGTGCTAATCAAGCTGCAGATTGCTTGGCAAAGAGAGGGCTTTCTTTTGGACTGATTAGCGATGTATATGATAATGTTCCCATTTTGTTTTGTTAAGATTTCTGTTGGAAGATGTAATGCATTTTGGTAAGTTTATGAGATCCTTGTATATCACAAATGTCGATGTAACATTTCCAATTTTAAACATCAAGAAATAAAATGCCACAAATGCCTATGGCTGGGCATCGGTTCGGGTCCAAACCCCCAAACTAATATGTCTAAGCCCGACTAACTATATTTTTTGAAGACTTACTTTTTCCACACTATCTTATTCTTGCGAGTCTTATTTTTTCTTCTTCGAAAACACCCTCTGATTGGATTCTATAATCCGAAACAAATTATTTGGTATTTTGGGTTTTTATAATCTGAAACAAAACAAAACATAAAGAAAATATCGTATTTGATATCAAAGGTATCTGTTGACAGCCGTACAATTCTCGCATAAACTGTAAAGTAATTTCACGGATTGTATGAGCGGTTAGCAGTGACCATGATATCATAAACACTTCTAACTAAAAAAAAAAAGGAAAAAGTAAGAAAGAATAAGAAATGAAGAATGGATGAATATGTTGAAGCATGCAACTATAGTCAAATGAAATATTTAAAAAGCATAAACCGACCAAAAATGCATTAAACACACACAAACCGTCCAAATCTTGGGCAAAACACCACAATCCACACAATCTGGGAGATTTCAGTTCCAAAACTCAAACTTTTTCGGATTGTATAATCCGAACCGTCCCAGACCGTGTTTAAGTTTAATTTTTGAAGGGTTTTCATGGCGAATAAAGGGCAACCCGGTGCACATAAGCACTCACATACGCAGGGTCCGGGAAGGGGTCCCACCATTTGATGTATTGTACGCAGTCTTATCCTGTTTTTACACAAGAGGCTGTTTCCAGGACTTGAACCCGTGATCTTACAGTCACATGACAACAACTTTACCAGTTGCGAATGACATAGGAAAAAAATAAAAAAAGACACAAAACAAAATGAGTAAATTACGCTCTCCTCCCATCAGAGATGCTTGAATTACACTCCTCTGCCCTCTTATGTTAAAATATACACTCCCCTCCCACAAGAGAAGCTTAAATTACATTCCCCTCCCTTCTTATGTTAAAATCTACACTTTAATCCCTCGATAATTTTTTATATTTCTAGTAATCTAGAAAAAAATAATAATCTAACACACTTCGAAAAAAAAATAATATCGCAGGTCTATTTTAATATAATCAAAATTTGCATACATATTTTTCGCTATTTTTTATTCACAACTTGATTAACATTTAGTTTTAAACCCTAATATAAAATATGAAACAACCCAAACTAAAATTAAAATATGTGGAAAATCACTAAAGACAATAAAATATGGTTATTTAAAAGTTATTTTATACTCTAAAATATAAAATTAATAGAAAAATATTTAAATTTAATTATCATTGACATTTAAATTATAAAAGAAATGATTTTTTTTAAATGGTGGTTCAAAATTGGTATATGTTATAAATATATTTATAAGTTAAAATAGATTAAAGTGTAGTGCATATTTAATTATTAAGGGAGGGGGGTTGTAATTCAAGCATCGTATAGGGGAGGAGAGTATAAATTTTTCTTTTCAAGGAAGAGGAGTGTAATTCAAGCATCATTGAGGGGAGAGGAGTGTAATTTACACAAACATAATTAAACGGCTTAAAACAACATAATAACAAAAGTGATGAAATTTTTGAAAAGGTGTTTGAAGAGGTGCTTTTGTAGTTGATCCAGCTGGCCTGCCAACTGACATATTTTTTTCGGTAGGTCAACCAGATCAAGTTCACAACAACCTCTTCGTAATCAGATCTGCAACATAATGATGAAAGACAATGTGTTTCAAGATGATTGTTTTGAGTTATATCATGTTGCCTTGCCAATTAACATATTTATATTCCCAATGGTTTTAACACAGGGTGTAAGGTTGGTATTAGGGATGAGAATAGGCTAGGCCGAGCTAGGCTTTGCAAGGTCTAAGCCTGACCTGTCAACTTTTTTTAAGGCCTAAGCCTGGCCTGTGGCCTATTATAGGCTTACTTTTTAGACCCGAGTTTGACCTTATGAAAGTCTGATTAGGACAGCTAGCTGTTTAAAAGCCTATTTCATATGAACATCTTTAAATAAGTAATGTGATCTAAGGTTAAATTGACTAGCGAGCTAATAAATCAATGATATTAAATTTTCTTTCGATATTTAACATGAAGTTTTAGATAACTTTACTAAATATTATATCATATTTCAATTCTAATTTATAATAATACATTTAAATAAGTGAAAAAAATAATGTAAACTAATAAGCTTAAATTATTTTAAAGGTTGATAAATTTATAATTTAATTCAAAGTAAAGTATATAATATAATAATCAATAATATTATTTATATTTACCTAAGGAGGCCGACCTAATAGGCCTAACAGACTTTTTTAATAGCATGTGACCTGACCTTTTAAGCTAAATATGCTTATAAAAAAGCCTAGGCCTTGCCTATTTAAGAAAAAGTCTGGCCTTACCTATCATAGGCTAGGCCGTAGGCCCTTGTAGGTCGGCTTGACATATTCCCATCCCTAGTTGGTATGTTTGGATGAAACGCCACTGTCTACACAGTGTGGGAGGTTTCGGGGAAGGTGTTCAATCTTTTCTCTTCGTATCTTTTCTGTGTTCTTTCAGTATAGACATTGATCTTTGATGACATAACATCTTACGTTATTTTTAACATGTTTTTCAGTTATTTTCAGTTAGTCTTTCTCCCAAAATAGAGGTGTATTAGAGCAATTGCCAATGATTTTGGGACATTTGTAATGTTTTTTATATTGAGTCATGTAATTCTACTTTTCCCAAAACATAGCAATTCTTGGGTGTTTTGATGTAATTCACGAAGAAATCATGCAAATGGCAAAAGCAAGACATTTGAAGACTTTAGGAAGGTAATGAATGAAGTTTCAAGAGGTCTCAGAAGACAAATACAAAGGGAGAAATTTTGTTCCTAAGTTCCAATACATCTTATATTGAAGCAAACATCCAAAAAGACGAAGAAACATGCATTACACGCAAGAAAAGACATTAGGGCACCTCAAGCATGATACATGCGCCCCACAGATGGACCATGTGTAACAACCTGATTTTTTCGTTATGTTGTTTTTAATTATTTTATGTGTATTTATTTGTGCTTGTATGTGATTATTTATCCTTTGATGTATTTTCTTGGGTTTAGTGATTAGAAGGGTATTTTGGTCTCTTGATGAGCAAGGGTAAAATAGTAATTTTGGTCGAGGATCATTTGTAGCGTTTTAAGTGAGGACCGATTGTTTAGAGATTTGTTAGTTGGTAGTAATAATTAGAATTAGTGCCGGTAGTTGCTATTTATTTTATCTTTAGTAAGTTAGAAAACTAGTAAGTGAAATAATTAGAATTTAGCCTAATTAACATTTGGTCAGCTAGGCCCAATGGGTGTGACTATATAATCCAACCTTTAGAGAGAAACTAGGGTTAGAAACATTTGAAGAGGAGAAACTTGGAGAGGGGAAGAATTGGAGCAAAAGTGAAGCTTATGACTTAATTGTTGAAGATTAGAGGTAAGAGGGCTAGTCTTCTATCATAATCTCTTTTCTACCCATTTCTCATAAGTGATTAATTAAATAAGTGATTTTGAGAATAAGTGATTATTTGAATTTAAGTGAGTGAATTCATGTTTAGATGTTGATGTTATGATTGTACATGTGGATCGAATGATAAATTGTTGTTGATGATGAATTATATGTCAAAAATCATATATGTGGTTGTATTGTGTTTTTGTGGAAAATTGATGAATAATGAAATTGTGGTTTGTTGAACTTGGAATGAATTTCATGGTTAATTGTTGTTGATGATGTTCGAAATATGTGTTGCTGAATTGGTGTAGTGATTATGCCTATTGGTGAATTGATGATGAAAGTTGTTGTTGTTGAATATTTATGAAAGTTTGGTGAATTATTGAATTTTGACAAATTGGTGTTTGAATCTTGAGTTTTGAGCATCATTGAGTGTGTGTTCATGTATACATGCCTATAAACATTATTTGGGACGTGTTTTGAGTGTGGAAAGATCAAAATTGGAGTGTTTGGGAAAAATGGTTTTGAAATTCGAAGTTTTTTTTTCTGGACTGAAGAGTGTTCGCTCAAGCGAGCTCTAAGCGAACCTCAAGCGAGCGTGCCCAGTTCCTAAATGGTGATCTGTGTAATATAGTCCATTTGATCATTGTTGTTGTTAATTTTAATTTTTTGTTGATTTTCCCAAACTGGAGATTGTTCATTACTTGTTTATTTGCTTAAAGTAGTGAATAATCATGTAAACATGATTTGATATATTTGTATAATTTAAGACATTGTTGAAGTAATATAGCATGCAGAGTAAACTAATTTTTTCATTCTGTCTAATTCAGTCGTGGTCCTTATTTTTATGTTTTGTTCTTTAAACATTGTGTCTATTATTAGGAATAAGCATATTAGAAATAATACTGGTGTTTTGATCTTGTGGATCAATTGTTTGGGTTGAAACATTTCCAATGCATCGGGGGTTGAGTTTGCATAACATTGAATGTTTTGTTAGCAAGTACCAAACTGAGAGAATCATGTAGAGTTGATACACATCTTGACTCCTAAAAGATATATGTTATAAGAGTAATCTCTTGAAAGAGATAATAGGCAGGATCAATTTTGATCATGAAAGTTTGCTATATTTAAAATAGTTTGTGAATTAAGGAAGCTTTTGAAAGATTTAGTCTCTTGATTGTTTGCTATCCACATTCTATTTGCTTTACATGATTAATTTTGCTTTCATTTGTTAAGAGAAGTGCACTTTCTAATTTCATTGTCGATGTTTTGTGGTTATAAGAGAATTTTAAAAAGAAGTTACCATCGAATGAGCAAGAATCCAACAGTGATTTTGCCTGATGCCACAACAACCATTTAACTGTTCTTTTCTACTATGAAGATTGTGAGAATTAGATTGTGTAACCAAATCTAAAAAACCCTAAAATTACAGAATTCCTAAATCACAAAACCATGGATTCATTATCGTTCCTTTCCTTCTGTAGGGTAACATTAGGCAGCCTGTTAAGGTTACATGAAGCTTAAGTAGGATTACCGATCTTGATCTATCAACTGACAAAATACAGTTAATGGAAAATTTTGTATTTTACAAACTTGTACAAGATAAATATCCATGGCAGTGTTTTGCGCCTATGGATTCAGCACTGTGCAAATTCTATGACCCAATAAATCAATGTTTTGTCTTCAACGACAAAACATCGCTGCGTTTTTGCACGAAAGAGGTAGCCAATGTACTTGGCATCAAAGACGGGGGAGATCCATATAAATTTGTTTGTTCCAAAGATAATAAAATACCTGATTTTGTAGAAACCCTAAAAAAGGAACATTCTGTTCAAGGTACTTTGGAAATAAAAGATTTGAGACTAATCCTTCAAAATATGAAAGTAGATGATGAAGAGAGGAAGGTGTGGTTTAAAAAATTGATGTCATATTATGTAGTGGACCAATTATTGATGTGTTCTAGCAACACCAAAATTGTCCGTAAAAATAATTGGAGGGTTGTCGAAGATTTAGAGACTTTTGAAAAGATCAATTGGGCAAAAATTGTGTATGATAGCATCCATGAAGCTCTGGGAGATCTAAAAATGAAGATGGATACGCCGGGTGAACATGCGTTCAAGGGTGCCCCTCTAGTTTTTGAGGCAATTATGTTTGAAAGAATATCATCATTGCGTCCATCAGTATCACAATTTGTGGATCCTCCCATGCAAAAGTATATGTCCCAAAGGAAGTCGAAATGGTTGGATCTGGCCAAACTAGGCCCTGAGGTGGTACAAAATCAAAGGATGTCTTTTAATGTGATTTTTGTACTTAGAATTGTTTGACATTGATATATAAGCTGACTAAATCTTGTTTCCTATTTTCAGATTAACAAATGCAATTTTTGTTCATCGCGAGGTTTGGATTTGGTGGAGGCTGAGGATGGTGATGTGGCGGAGGATGTTGTTGAACCTGGTGCTGTGAACCAGAATGTTGTTGAACCTACTGATATGGTGGAGAATGATGTTGAGGGTACTGCTATGGTGGAGATTGATGTTGAGATTACTGCTGAGAATGATGTTGAGTCTACTGCTCTGGGGAAGAATGATGATGACCCTACTGCTGTTGCAGAGAATGTTGAGCCTACTGCTGCGGCAGCAAAGGTTGATGATACTTTGGAGAACCGTCTTGCCACAATGAATATGCAGCCAAAATACGAGAAACCAAAGCGGGATATAAAAGCTGTCAACCGGCTTACTTATGATGAAACACATTTCAACCCGAGAAAGAATAAGGGCAGAAGTGCAGGTGAAAGTGGCACAAGTGCGGGCGAGAGAGGCAGAGGTAGAGGTAGAGGCAGAGGTAGAAGAGGTTAAGGTTTGTGTCAATGGCAGTAACATCCTTAGAACTTTGGCATTAACGACACATATTAGTATGTAACAATGATGTTTTTTAGCAATGATTTTTTTTAGCAATCTTTTAACTATGGTGGTCTTTGATGAACTTTGGTGTTCATCCGTACAATTAATTGTGTTGGGTTCTTTTCCCCTCACTAACTTACTTTCGTAGGGTCAATCCCCTGATTTTAATTATTGTGTAATTTTATCTAGGTGACGTTTATGGTGGGAGCATCTATTAATTTTCTCACCGTGGGAAATTATCACTTCTACCATTGATATGTACTAAATTTGAAAAGGCATTAATCTTTTGCGAAACATTGTTGTATTAAATTTGAGATATTATTATGTGTTTTTGTTGCTTAAAAATAACATAAAAAGTTCATTCACACATTAAAATCAACCGAAAAACCAATGACCCAAAGAATATTTGATAACAAAATAAACCTTATTTCCATATCGGACTAACGAATACATGAATAATATACAATAAAATCTATAAAAACCGACAGTCCTTTAAAATAGACAGTTTCGAAGGTAATTTCTACTGGTAGAAAAGAAGTAAACAAAATGCTGATAGCAAAACAAACAATTTTAAAGGTAATATCTACTGGTGGAAAAGAAGTCATAAATGTTACGACTGCAATTTTGGGTGCACCATGGTAATTTCTCTATATTTGTTATACATGTGGATTGCGCATAATTCTAGTTAAACTTAATTTTAATGTTTGAACCATTGTGCCAAACAACTCATCACAAATTTGATAAAAAAACTTAATTCAAATGAACATAGTGATTACATACATGATGGGAACTGTAACGCCCACTTTAGATTATTTCAATTATTTAATTGTTTGAATTATTTGAAGAGTCTAGATATATTTTTATATATTTTAGGAGATGTGGAGATTAAGATTTATATGACTTTTATGTGATTTATGCGGTGTGGTGACTTATTTTATTGTTTAATAAAATAAGATTTGAAAATAAAATAAATATAGAGATGTGGGGTTGGTTTTGAGATTTTAGAGAGTTATGTGGGAGAAAGAGTAAATAAGATAAGATTTGTTGGGAGTATAAAAAGGGAAAATTAGGTCAGAATGTCAGTACGTACGTTTGGTGAAAAAGGGAGAAAAACCAGAGAAGAGAGAAGAACCAAGGAGAGCTGCGATTTTCTGCAATTTTAATGTAAGGGTGAGCCTAGCATTACAATTCTATTAAACCTGTGATTCATGTATTATAATTAACAAGAGTAGGAATGATTTGTGAGGAATTGGGAATTAGGTTAAAAGTGGAGAATTAATGATCTGATGATGTAAAGCTGTAGAACTGGTGTAGAAATTGTGTGCAGAACCTAGAATAATCATAGGGTTAATGTTCCTGATCGGTTTGAGGTTTAACATGGTGAGATTGATGAATTTTGGTGAGATTTTTGATGAACCCGTAGCTGTCTGTTCATCGCTCGCCTAGGCGAGCTAAGCAACTCGCCGCGACGAGTAGACCTTCATCGCTCGCGAGGCGAGTAACCCAACTCGCCATAGCGAGTAACCTTTGATCACTCGCGAGGCGAGCAATCCCACTCGCCATAGCGAGTTGACCTGAGAGAATCTTGATTTTTTAGAATGTTGTTTTAAGACGTGTTTTAGATGGTTTTGAGTGTCTTGAAGTATATAAGAATGGTTAGGTAAGTTTTTAGGATCAAATTGGACCTAGGGAACTTAAAACTGACGTTTTTGGATTAAAAATGTGAAAAAGGCCGAGAGCACCCAGTATTGCTCGCTTCCAGTTCTCCCCCAACTCGCCAGAGGCGAGTAACCTCTAGTTGAGCTCGCGAGGGCGAGCAGATCAACTCGCCACGGCGAGTAGTGCGGTCTCAGACTGCCATAACTTTGCAGTGAGGGATCTGTTTTGTGTAGAACTTAGAGAGTTGGTCCTTGAGTAGTAATGGAAGATGAATATGATATAAATGATGATATGTGATGACGCTTCGTGATAATTTGATGTCGTTGAGAATGATTTATGAATTCATATGTGTATTATGCGAACTATATGTGTAATAAATGTGATGCTTACGTGATGAATTCTTGATGTTGCTATATGCCATGATTGATGAGTTGTTGCCATGTAGTTGTTTACATTTAAAACTGCATGTGTCAATCAAAGATGTTTAAGATGTTGAGACGTAGACTTGTTTAAGTCATAAGATGTGAGTCCATGCATATTCATTTAAAAGCGACGATGGAGCTTTTGCTCAAAGCGACGATGGAGCTTTTGCTCAAAGCGACGATGGAGTATATTAATGCGGAGGATACCAAGGCTCATTACAAGGTTGTTAATGAGAGGAAAGGTAAAGGTCAACAGAGTCGTCCTAAGCCTTATAGTGCCCCTGTGGATAAGGGTAAACAAAGAGTTAATGATGAGAGGAGACCTATTTAGAAAGATGCTCCTGCTGAGATTGTCTGCTATACTTGTGGTGCGAAGGGCCATAAGAGTAATGCTTGTCCTGGAGAGGTTAAACGGTGTTTCCGTTGCGGCAAGAAAGGTCATACTACTGCTGAATGCAAACATGATGATAATGTGTGCTTTAATTGCAATGAGGAGGGTCACATTGGTTCTCAATGCAAGAAGCCTAAGAAGGCTCAGTCTACTGGGAGAGTTTTTGCGTTGACTGGTACTCAGACGGAGAATGAGGATCGTTTGATCAAAGGTACTTGTTATTTTGATAATATACCTTTAGTTGCTATTATTGATACTAGTGCTACACATTGTTTTATTGCTCTTGATTGTGCTGCTAAGTTGAATCTTGCTGTGTCTGAGATGAATGGGGAGATGATTGTCAAAACTCCAGCTAAGGGTTCGGTGACTACTTCCCTTGTGTGTTTGAGATGTCCTGTGTCTATGTTTGGTCGTGATTTTGATATTGATTTAGTGTGTCTACCGTTGATCGGAATGGATGTAATCCTGGGGATGAATTAGCTAGAGTACAATCACGTTCTTATTAATTGTTTTAGCAAGACGGTGCATTTTTCTTCTGCTGAGGAAGAGAGTGGAGCAGTGTTCTTATCTACTAAGCAGCTGAAGCAGTTGGAACGCGATGGAATTATGATGTTTTCTTTGATGGCGTCGTTATCTATTGAGAATCAGGCGATGATTGATAAGTTACAAGTGGTATGTGATTTTCCAGAAGTATTCCCTGATGAAATTCCTGATGTGCCTCCGGAGAGAGAAGTGGAATTTGCGATTGATCTTGTTCCTGGAACGAAGCCTGTGTCTATGACACCTTATCGTATGTCAGCTTCTGAGTTGGCTGAGTTGAAGAAACAGTTGGAGGACTTGCTTGATAAGAAGTTTGTTAGGCCGAGTGTTTCACCTTGGGGAGCGCCGGTGTTGCTAGTAAAGAAGAAAGACGGCAGTATGAGGTTGTGCATCGACTATCGACAGTTGAATAAAGTGACGATAAAGAACAGGTATCCACTCCCTAGAATTGATGACTTGATGGATCAGTTAGTGGGTGCATGTGTGTTTAGCAAGATAGATTTGAGATCAGGTTACCACCAGATTAAAGTGAAAGATGAAGATATGCAGAAGACGGCGTTTAGGACGCGTTATGGGCATTATGAGTATACGGTGATGCCTTTCGGTGTTACTAATGCACCTGGTGTATTTATGGAGTATATGAATAGGATCTTTCATGCTTATTTGGATCGTTTTGTGGTGGTTTTCATTGATGATATTTTGGTATACTCTAAGACTGAAGAGGAACATGATGAGCATTTGAAGATTGTTTTACAAGTGTTGAAGGAGAAGAAGTTATTTGCTAAATTGTCAAAGTGTGAATTCTGGTTGAAAGAGGTGAGTTTTCTTGGCCATGTTATTTCTGGTGATGGTATTGTAGTGGATCCGTCTAAAGTTGAAGCGGTATCACAATGGGAGACTCCTAAGTCGGTTACAGAGATTAGAAGCTTTTTGGGATTAGCAGGTTATTACCGAAGATTTATATAAGGATTTTCTAAGTTGGCTCTTCCGTTAACGCAGTTGACGTGTAAAGGTAAATCTTTTGTGTGGGATGTTCATTGTGAGAATAGTTTTAATGAGTTGAAGTAGCGTTTGACGACGGCTCCATTTTTGATTTTGCCGAAGTCCGACAAACCTTTTGTGGTGTATTGTGATGCGTCCAAGTTGGGTTTAGGTGGTGTGCTTATGCAAGATGGTAAAGTGGTTGCTTATGCATCAAGACAGTTGAGGATTCATGAACGAAATTATCCTACTCATGATCTTGAATTGGCTGCAGTTGTGTTTGTGCTTAAGATTTGGAGACATTACTTGTATGGTTCGAGATTTGAAGTGTTCAGTGATCACAAGAGCTTGAAGTATTTATTTGACCAGAAGGAACTGAATGTGAGGCAGCGAAGGTGGCTTGAATTGTTGAAAGATTATGACTTTGGTTTGAATTATCATCCGGGCAAAGCTAATATGGTTGCAGATGCCTTAAGTAGGAAGACTTTACATATGTCTGCTATGATTGTGAAGGAGTTTGAGTTGCTTGAACAGTTTAGAGATTTGAGTTTAGTCTGTGAAAGGACACCTCAGAGTGTAAAGCTGGGGATGCTGAAGATTGATAGTGATTTCTTGAAAAGCATTAAAGAAGCACAGAAAGAAGATGTTAAGTTTGTGGACTTATTGGTTGCTAGTAATCAGACTGAAGATAGTGACTTTAAAGTCGATGATCAAGGAGTGTTGAGATTCCGAGGTAGAATTTGCATTCCTGACAATGATGAAATAAAGAAGATGATTCTTGAGGAGAGTCACAGAAGTAGCTTGAGTATTCATCCGGGAGCTACCAAGATGTATCATGATTTGAAGAAGTTGTTTTGGTGGTCTGGATTGAAACGCGACGTGGCACAGTTTGTTTATTCTTGTTTGATTTGTCAGAAGTCGAAGGTTGAGCATCAGAAACCTGCTGGATTGATGACACCTTTGGATGTGCCAGAGTGGAAATGGGATAGTATATCCATGGATTTTGTGACGAGTTTGCCTACTACTCCTAAAGGGAATGACGTTATTTGGGTGATTGTTGATAGATTGACGAAGTCAGCTCATTTTGTTCCGATTAATATCACTTTTCCTGTAGCTCAGTTGGCAGAGATTTATATTCGAGACATAGTGAAGCTGCATGGTGTTCCTTCGAGCATCGTATCAGATAGAGATCCAAGGTTTACTTCTAGATTTTGGAAGAGTTTGCAAGAGGCTTTAGGTTCTCAACTGATGTTGAGTTCGGCTTATCATCCGCAGATAGATGGTCAGTCGGAGAGGACGATCCAGTCGTTGGAAGATTTGTTGAGAGTTTGTGTACTTGAGCAAGGAGGGACTTGGGATAGTCATCTTCCGTTGATAGAGTTCACGTACAACAACAGTTACCATTCGAGTATTGGAATAGCACCTTTTGAGGCTTTGTATGGTCGGAGATGCAGAACTCCGTTGTGTTGGTTTGAGTCAGGTGAGAATGTGGTTTTAGGACCAGAGATTGTTCAACAGACTACCGAGAAGGTAAGAATGATCCAAGAGAAGATGAAAGCGTCGCAGAGTCGACAAAAGAGTTATCATGACAAATGAAGGAAAGACCTTGAGTTTTAAGAAGGAGATCATGTGTTCTTAAGAGTTACTCCCATGACCGGTGTTGGTCGTGCATTGAAGTCAAAGAAGTTGACTCCAAAGTTTATTGGTCCGTATCAGATATCGGAAAGAGTTGGAACGATGGCGTACCGAGTGGGTTTACCACCGCATCTTTCGAATTTGCACGATGTGTTTCATGTGTCGCAACTTCGGAAGTATGTTCCGGATCCATCTCATGTGATCCAGAGAGATGATGTACAAGTCGGAGATAACCTTACGGTTGAGACCTTACCAGTGAGGATTGAAGGTCGTGAAGTGAAGCGTTTGAGAGGCAAGGAGATACCTCTTGTGAAAGTCGTTTGGGACGGATCGACTGGTGAAAGCTTAATGTGGGAGCTAGAGAGTAAGATGCTGGAATCTTATCCAGAGTTGTTTGCTTGAGGTAATTTCTACTGGTAGAAAAGAAGTAAACAAAATGATGATAGCAAAACAAACAATTTTAAAGGTAATATCTACTGGTGGAAAAGAAGTCATAAATGTTACGACTGCAATTTTGGGTGCACCATGGTAATTTCTCTATATTTGTTATACATGTGGATTGCGCATAATTCTAGTTAAACTTAATTTTAATGTTTGAACCATTGTGCCAAACAACTCATCACAGATTTGATAAAAAAAACTTAATTCAAATGAACATAGTGATTACATACATGATGGGAACTGTAACGCCCACTTTAGATTATTTCAATTATTTAATTATTTGAATTATTTGAAGAGTCTAGATATATTTTTATATATTTTAGGAGATGTGGAGATTAAGATTTATATGACTTTTATGTGATTTATGCGGTGTAGTGACTTATTTTATTGTTTAATAAAATAAGATTTGAAAATAAAATAAATATAGAGATGTGGGGTTGGTTTTGAGATTTTAGAGAGTTATGTGGGAGAAAGAGAAAATTAGATAAGATTTGTTGGGAGTATAAAAAGGGAAAATTAGGTCAGAATGTCAGTACGTACGTTTTGGTGAAAAAGGGAGAAAGACCAACGAAGAGAGAAGAACCAAGGAGAGCTGCGATTTTCTGCAATTTTAAGGTAAGGATGAGCCTAGCATTACAATTCTATTAAACCTGTGATTCATGTATTATAATTAACAAGAGTAGGAATGATTTGTGAGGAATTGGGAATTAGGTTAAAAGTGGAGAATTAATGATCTGATGATGTAAAACTGTAGAACTGGTGTAGAAATTGTGTGCAGAACCTAGAATAATCATAGGGTTAATGTTCCTGATCGGTTTGAGGTTTAACATGGTGAGATTGATGACTTTTGGTGAGATTTTTGATGAACCCGTAGCTGTCTGTTCATCGCTCGCCTAGGCGAGCTAAGCAACTCGCCGCGGCGAGTAGACCTTCATCGCTCGCGAGGCGAGTAACCCAACTCGCCATAGCGAGTAACCTTTGATCACTCGCGAGGCGAGCAATCCCACTCGCCATAGCAAGTTGACCTGAGAGAATCTTGATTTTTTAGAATGTTGTTTTAAGACGTGTTTTAGATGGTTTCGAGTGTCTTGAAGTATATAAGAATGATTAGGTAAGTTTTTAGGATCAAATTGGACCTAGGGAACTTAAAACTGACGTTTTTGGATGAAAAATGTGAAAAAGGCTGAGAGCACCCAGTATTGCTCGCTTCCAGTTCGCCCCCAACTCGCTAGAGGCGAGTAACCCCTAGTTGAGCTCGCGAGGGCGAGCAGATAAACTCCTCACGGCGAGTAGTGCGGTCTCAGACTGCCATAACTTTGCAGTGAGGGATCTGTTTTGTGTAGAACTTATAGAGTTGGTCCTTGAGTAGTAATGGAAGATGAATATGATATAAATGATGATATGTGATGACGCTTCGTGATAATTTGATGTCGTTGAGAATGATTTATGAATTCATATGTGTATTATGCAAACTATATGTGTAATAAATGTGATGCTTACGTGATGAATTCTTGATGTTGCTATATGCCATGATTGATGAGTTGTTGCCATGTAGTTGTTTACATTTAAAACTGCATGTGTCAATCAAAGATGTTTAAGATGTTGAGTTGTAGACTTGTTTAAGTCATAAGATGTAAGTCCATGCATATTCATTTAAAAGCGACGATGGAGCTTTTGCTCAAAGCGACGATGGAGCTTTTGCTCAAAGCGTCGATGGAGTATATTAATGCTCAAAATATTGTACCACATGCATGATGTCTAAGATGTTAGAGTTGCATAGTCGAGTTGCATTTGTCGAGTCAATTGTTTAAGAGGTTTATGATGATGCTTGAGATGTTAAATGATGTGATGTGATGTGTTTATGTGATGATTTATTGTTAACTGTAATTATTGAATTATATGTTTAATGTTATTGTTTTGTGAATCTCACCCCTTCTGCTTGAAAATGTTGCTCTTCGTATGGGTAACTTGCAGGTAATCAAAATTAGGTGCAGGCGTGTGAGGACTTCCTCGGTTGAGTCTTAGGTGCTCTGATATGTAACGGGATGGGGAAACTTGTCTAATTCTTTTCTATTCCTTGCATGTCATTTATGATTTCATAAAACTACTTTGAGTTGATTTTATGAGACGTTTAATGAGGCCTGCGTGCCAAGACTTTTAAGATTCCGCTGCAATGTTTTGAGAAGTTTAATAACTATTTTTATGATGAATGAATTGTTATTCATTTCCTTTGAGATGTTTTAAGAATGTGATACTCCTTTATGTGAAAAACTCTGATTTATTTAAAGAAATTTTTAAGTCGGGAAAACGGGGTGTTACAGGAACAGTCGTGGAGATCTCTGGCCAGAAGCTATCAACCAGATTGTTAAGGTTGGTGAGAGCATGATGCGTAACTATACAGACCATATAATTGGCTAGTTTATCTTTCCCAAGAGTAAATAATATCGTTTTAGGCGAATCAAACACATATTCTCAGATCACTACACTAAAAGCCTTTCCATATAAACATTAATGGTTGATAATAAAACACTAACTTACATAATATTTTTTAAAAATAATTAAATATAGTTTCAAATTTTTAACTACTAATAAAAAATAATAAGTCCTTTCATAAATAATTAAATATAATTTTTTAGCCTATGAAAACGCGCGGTTTTGAGGAATAGTCATGTAGCATGTGGATAAGCATGTTTCTGCTTCAGATTAACCACAATCATATTCGATGTCTTTCCGTTGTTTGCTTCCACGTTTATCTACTACATCAATATCAAGCACTACAGTTACCTTCCATATTGTACATTTTTTTTCTCCAAAACACCTATAATCCTCTTGGTCTCAAATTTTGGACCATCGGAATTTTATTCATGGATTTATATTTTGAAAAAGTTAGGTTTATGAATAGGAACGATGAACCCTAAACCTAGATGGATGCGAGGCGGTGGAGAAAAGGTATGAAAAATGATGTGCCTTCTAGTTAAACTTAGAACCACGTATTTCTCCATATTTGTTATACATGTGGATTGCGCCAACGTTGGGATAGTGAATGCACCTTCCAATTACTTATGTATACACTTCTTCCTCCGTTAAAAATATAATAGTATGACATTAGTTTGTTTTTCTTTAAGGATTTGATATTTTCTATCCTAGTGGTTGGTTGTTCTGAAATTTCAAGATTATTGGATTCATTGTTTGAAATTTTGATTTTTGGACCCTTTTTCTTTTGGTATCATATTCTATTGGTTACTTAATTTTCACAAAAATTTGTGAGTTGTCACTTTCTGCAATACCAAGAAACTATTTTTGAGATGAAGTTTTTGTTGAAGGAATATTTTGCTTTATCAGGTTGTTTTGTGAAGAGAACTAGCCAAATATACGGTTTGTATGACCACAATTTTAAAAATGCATATTATTCATGACTACTTATTATTCACTGTCCTTACTAATTGCGAAACATTGTTGTATTAAATTTGAGATATTATAATGTGTTTTTGTTGCTTAAAAATAACAAAGAATATTTGATAACAAAATAAACCTTATTTCCATATCGGACTAACGAATACATGAATTATATACAATAAAATCTATAAAAACCGACAGTCCTTCAAAATAGACGACTGTTTCGAAGGTAACTTCTACTGTGTCATACCCTCATTTTGGACCTAAAAATACTCATTCAAATTCCTCTGCTATTTTCTAATACTTTCAAATTCACCGTGTTTTCTACTGTGCTTCAGCTGCATACGTTACTGCTTCAGTCTTTTAATTTTCGCATAAAATCGTACAAAAGGGTATTTTGGTCATTTCCTACAAAGGAACCCATTTTAGTCCCTACAATTTGTCCCTGAGCTTTTTCAATTTGTTTGCATGAATCATTAATCAAATTCTATACAAAAATCATCTTAGTTTTGCATCTGAGTCAGTCTGAGTCAGTTTGAGTCGTTTTTGCCCCCAGGGGCATTTTAGTCTTTTCACATCAAATAAATTTTGGGCAGAGAGGTATTTTAAAATACCTCATTTGTGGTAATTTGTTCGTTTTAGTCCGTTTTGTCAATTTTAATTGTTTCACTTTACGTTGCATTTCAGATTACATTTTTTAACCAATTTTATTATTTTTACATTTTCAGTCCAAACATTTTTAGAAATTGCAATTCAGTCCAAATATTATGTATTTTTGCAAATTAGTCCCAATTCTTTTAGAAACAGTCCAGTCTAGATTTTTTTTATTTTTGCATTTCAGTCCTTAAAATTTTAAAATTGCAGAACAGTCCTTTTAGTTTCATTAATTGCAGATTGGTCCAATTTCAAGTCCAGGGCCACGCAAGCAAGGTCAATCCCACGTGTCACATTCCTATTGGGTCAGAGGCCACATGGCAGCTTATAAATAGTGAACAGTGTCAGAATTTTCAGAAAAGGAGAGCCACATCACACAAACAGATTCAGCTTTCTCTCTCTTGGCAGTTACGGATCAAAACCACAAAGTTCACAAAAGCTCAAGAACAAATGCATAAACCCTAATTTTCCAGAACCAAATCCGATCCAAATCCAGTGAAATCCGTAGCGATTCTCAGAAATTCATTGCTGAATCGTCATCATCGAATCACTTCTTCTGCAATTCGAGCACCAAGTTCGTCACCAATGGCAACAAACTCAGTACGATCGCAGAAACAAGGCTTTGAGAAGAAGAGGGAAAGAATTTCACGGTTCTGAACCAGTAAGAAGAAGAAGAAGATTCACGGTTTCGTTCGAATTTCAAGCAAGAACCAGCAAGAAAAAACAGAATCAAAGCCAAGAGTTCTGAAGATTCAAGTCCAAATCTCCGAACAAAACCAGGTTTGAATCAAAACTTACCTCCATTATGCGCATAAACATCAATGAATCTGAATCAACGTAGTTCTGTAGGAATTCAAAAGGTCCGGTTCCAAAATAACGAAACCCTAAGAAATTTTCAAAACCGTAACAGATCTTAGGGTTTACAACGCGAATCAACCGTTGTAAACCTCTAAATCCGTGAGAGGTTTCATTAGAACAAAGTTTTGGAAGCAAGAACGAACCAAGAACCGTTTGAAATCCGTGAGCAAAGGCTCAAGATCTACGATGATTCAGCCAACGTATGCGGTTTCTAGTGATTGATTCGTGCTTAGAATAGCCACATAATTTGTTTAAGCCGTGTTTCTTTGATTCCTGGGCCATGTAAACAAAATTAGGGTTAGGGTTTGTGAAGAGAAGAGAGAACGGCGGAGAAGAAGAGAGGAAGAAAGAGAAAGGTTTTGAAAAAAATGAAGGGGAACGGGTTTGAAACCCTTTTATATATGTGCTTGGGTCGGGTTGACCCAAACCCGACCCACTCTCTCCTATTCCTGGCCGTTTGTTCAAGATCCTGATGGATCTGGATCAATCCAACGCTCCTGGAGCGTTTGTTTGATCCGGATCCATCAGATCTGTGGGTTTGGGCTTTTTACCCGCAGGCTTTTGGTTTTCTTTCAATTTCTTGAGTTTTTCTTGTCATGTGCACCCCTGTGTTTGCTATTTGGACCTCTTGTGCGTCTTGACTTCTTTACAAAATTCCAAAAAAATTGCTATGCGTTCTTGGTATATTTGTGACTGTTTTGTGATATTTTACATGTGAAAATTGATGAAAATTTGGCAAGTGCTAATTTCCCATTTGATTGGGATATCTTGTGTTTTTTTATATAAAATTTTCTCGCATGTTTGCTCATCCAAATTCTTGTCCCATGATTTTGGTGGTTAGCACTTGATTCCATGGTGATTTACCCCTGTTCTCATAATAGCTCATTGAATTGTGTTAAGTTTGATGCTTTTGTAACATTCTCAATGTTGTTAAACTTGATCCTGGATACCAATTGTGTGATATTTTGCAATTTTGTTAAACTTGATTCTTGATACCAATTGTGTGATATTTTGCAATTTTGTTACATTTGATTCTTGATTACATTTTTGTGATATTTCCATTTCCTTGTTAAATTTGATTCTTGATTACAATTTTGTGATATTTTATAACTTTGCCAAATTTGATTCTTGATTACTATTTTGTGATATTTCTATTTCCTTGTTACATTTGATTCTTGATTACTATTTTGTGATATTTCCACTTTCTTGTTAAATTTGATTCTTGATTACCATTTGGTGATGTTTGGCAATTATGTGATATTTTGCAATGTTGTTTAGTGTGATTTCATGCCAATCTTTGTGATAGTTACCATTTGGTTTAGGATTAGTATTGCATTACTATTTCATCTTGTTTTACTAACCACTCTACTCTATGTCTCATGCATACTAAGCATCTCATCTCATTCCTATTTCTTCCTTCAACCCTTTCATGGAACGTCCAACTAATTCGTATGTAATATTTAGGTAGTTTACTTTCCTTTAAATTCTTGCAAGACCGTAGCATGTAAACTAGGACCCAATGTAAAGGACTATGGACTATAATGATGTACACCGACACACGCACCGACACGCACACACGTTGCATGAGCTAACGCTAGGTGTATGTTTAGGAAGCGCGAAACTTAGGAAAAGATTATTCTTTCAAAAATGTTAACAATTCTATCACTTGAAAACCTTTTTTAATAAACCTTGGAGCCAAAACTCCATTGTATTTCCTTTCTTTTCTTAATCAAATTCAAAAAATGGAAATAATTCCTACTTGAACCTTTTTTGTAAATAATTGACCAACCTCACCGTTTTATTTTCTCAAGCCTTTGCGGCCTCGTTCTCTTCTTCAAAACTCTTTTTTTCAAAAAAAACTAAAATTGAACCAACCCACAAAAAATATTTTGGAAGAGAACTACATGGAATTTTGATCCCTTAAAAGGTAATGTAGGCAAGAGACTCAAAATCTCTCCAAGTCCAATAAAAACAACCCAAAATCTTCTTTCTCTCATTCTTAAAATCAATATTTTTTACAAATAGCAATAAAAGCAAAGCGTATACGTAAAGCATAGTAAAACGGTTCCTATAGGATACTATAGTCATTGCGGGTGCCTAACACCTTCCCGTAGTGAAATCAGCCCCGAACTTAGAATTTCTGAGGTTTTCTCTCGATTTTACCTCTCCCCAAAAAAATAGAGATATCAATGATTGAAAGGTTCAAATCTAATCAATGATTTGACACCCGAAAATCGCGATAACATACTGGTAGAAAAGAAGTAAACAAAATGCTGATAGCAAAACAGACAGTTTTAAAGGTAATATCTACTGGTGGAAAAGAAGTCATAAACGTTACGACTGCAATTTTGGGTGCACCATGGTAATTTCTCCATATTTGTTATACATGTGGATTGCGCATAATTCTAGTTAAACTTAATTTTAATGTTTGAACCATTGTGCCAAACAACTTATCACAGATTTGATAAAAAAAACTTAATTCAAATGAACAGAGTGATTACATACATGATGGGAACAGTTGTGGAGATCTCTGGCCAGGAGCTATCAACCTTAGATAGCTTCCGGCCAATAAACCAAGTAAAAAAAAATGGTAGTGACGGTCAGCTGGTCACCCGTCATGACGACCGTCATCCACCAAGTAAAAAAAAATGATAGTGACGTTCAGCTGGTCACCTGTCGTGACGGCCGTCATCCACCAAGTTAAAAAAAACGTGTTCCAAGGATTTGAAGAAGAAAAAGAAAAAAATCTGTTGGGTCCCACCAATCCTACCCCATCCACTCCTTTTAAAACTCAATTTTTATCTCTCTTCCCCCACTTCCAATTCACAACGGTACTCCCTTATTCTTCCCCACCCTTCTTATTACCAAACACACAAAAACACCATTTTTACACAAACAAATAGCTCCATTAACACCCAAAAATCCTACTTCCATCAACACCCATAAACAAAAACTCATCCTACACATCATAAACCTTCCAAATACACATTTTATTACCAAAAAACATCATAACATTCCCAAATCCGAAAATCCAACCCTACCCTCTAAAAATTCGAATTTCACATATACACAACCTCAAAAATTCGAATTCTCCAATACCCATCCCCAAAAATTCGAAATAGTACATAACCCTCACCCAAAACCTCACAAAAATCACCTTTTCCACTAAAACCTAAATTCGGGTTCCAACATTTTTCCATTTAAAAATCCGAATTTCACCACCACAATGCCTGCAAGAAACCAACGGGTGGATTCTATGGGGATCGACTTCAAGGATGAGGAGCAGCGGAAATGTTTTGAGAAGTTGGCTAGCCGAGCTATCACACCCACAAGGTATGCCGACTGCTCTTGCCTTCAAACTTTAGGCTTGCTTGATAATGTTAACTGGATGTTTGATTGAATAGGGTGGAGTCATTTTCTGACTTTGCAGCACCCAACTTACAAGAGACTCACACTTGAGTTTCTCAGTTCCTTCACTTACAAGTATGCTAATATGATTCGCGGTAAATTTGGAGGGACTAGGTTTAGACTTTTTGGCCAGGATTATAATTTTAACCATGATGAGATAGGAAACTACCTACATTTTCAAACATCCCTTAGAGCCGTTGATAAAGTCCCCAATGACAGACCTTGGACACAAAACTTTGGTTATTTCTGGAAGCGGTTAACAGGGAAATATGCTACTAAAATGGCAGGGAAGAAATCTTCCCACATTCACAACCCCGTTATCCGTTATTTTCATAGGATCCTAGCGCACACTGTTTTTGGCCGAGGTGAGAGCACTAGCACTGTGAACATGAGGGAGCTTTACATTATTAACTGCCTCTTTGAGCCTAGGGAGGTCCACACAGCGGCATTTATGCTCGCTCACATGGACATGATAGCTAATGCACCATCAGGGGGTATCGCGTTTGGGGGATTAATCACATCCTTAGCTTATGCTTTAGGTTTAGGTGCATAAGTGGATCAGCTGTCTGTTCTTGAGGGCAGCATGTTGGTTAATTTGAGTACGTGTCTGAACCAAAAGCTAGTTAAAATTCAAGGACAAAATGAATATATTTTGTGCATTCAAGGCGAGATGGTGAATCAAATTGTGTTACCTAACCCAAGTGCAACCGATGTCCGAAATGAGGAAAATTGGTTATATCCCCTAGACACTGTAGACAGCGAGCCGGGTGAGGACACCGACACTGAGATGAACCGACAAACTAGATTGTCTCCACCTCACCCGCACATGTCTCACACATCCACATCCCATGCACCACCTCCCCACTATGATCCACCCCCTCCCCCATATATGCATGCTGGTTTCCCTGCAGGTACATCTTACACTTCCTAGAGCAGCGTCGAGTATGAGCTTAATGCTCTCAGATACGAGGTTGCAGAGTTATGCGCATCACAGCAGGAAAGAAACGATCGGGAGGCGGAACGAGATCATCAAATGCGCGTTAACAACCACATGATTCGACAAATGTTCACCTGGATGACTCGGCACGGCATGCCTCCTGCCGACTCTGATGATGATGTTTGATCCAGGTTATGTTTTCTTTCTTGCACTTGTATCGCTACATTGGGGACAATGTATGGTTCAAGTGTAGGGGAGGAAATTTATCACTTTTATTTTATGTTATTATCTAGTTTAATTTACTTACATTAATAATGTAGTGTTATCGAGTCAATGCATGTGTTGTCGAGTCATTGATATCCATTATTATATTTTTAATAGTTACGAAGATTTGACATTATGTTTAATAACTCATGAATTGTAATAACTCATAAAGAAGGGCATTCATAATTTGCTATGTTTAGATCTATATGATGCATTCATCATTTGCTATGTTTAGATCTATATGCCCTGGCTTCTAAATTGTAATTATGGTGTGTGATTTTAGTTGTCATCTGGTCAATTACTTATACTAATTGTAATTATCATTTCTTTCCTGCTGTGCTGCGCGTAAGTCTGCAACCTCGTGTCTGAGAGCATTAAGCTCATACTCGACGCTGCTCTAGGAAGTGTAAGATGTACCTGCAGGGAAACCAGCATGCATATATGGGGGAGGGGGTGGATCATAGTGGGGAGGTGGTGCATGGGATGTGGATGTGTGAGACATGTGCGGGTGAGGTGGAGACAATCTAGTTTGTCGGTTCATCTCAGTGTCGGTGTCCTCACCCGGCTCGCTGTCTACAGTGTCTAGGGGATATAACCAATTTTCCTCATTTCGGACATCGGTTGCACTTGGGTTAGGTAACACGATTTGATTCACCATCTCGCCTTGAATGCACAAAATATATTCATTTTGTCCTTGAATTTTAACTAGCTTTTGGTTCAGACACGTACTCAAATTAACCAACATGCTGCCCTCAAGAACAGGCAGTTGGTCCACTTGTGCACCTAAACCTAAAGCATAAGCTAAGGATGTGATTAATCCCCCAAACGCGATACCCCCTGATGGTGCATTAGCTATCATGTCCATGTGAGCGAGCATAAATGCCGCTGTGTGGACCTCCCTAGGCTCAAAGACGCAGTTAATAATGTAAAGCTCCCTCATGTTCACAATGCTAGTGCTCTCACCTCGGCCAAAAACAGTGTGCGGTAGGATCCTATGAAAATAACGGATAGCGGGGTTGTGAATGTGGGAAGATTTCTTCCCTGCCTTTTTAGTAGCATAATCCCCTGTTAACCGCTTCCAGAAATAACCAAAGTTTTGTGTCCAGGGTCTGTCATTGGGGACTTTATCAACGGCTCTAAGGGATGTTTGAAAATGTAGGTAGTTTCCTATCTCATCGTGGTTAAAATTATAATCCTGCCCAAAAAGTCTAAACCTAGTCCCTCTAAATTTACCGCGAATCATATTAGCATACTTGTAAGTGAAGGAACTGAGAAACTCAAGTGTGAGTCTCTTGTAAGTTGGGTGCTGCAAAGTCAGAAAATGACTCCACCCTATTCAATCAAACATCCAGTTAACACTATCAAGCAAGCCTAAAGTTTGAAGGCAAGAGCGGTCGGCATACCTTGTGGGTGTGATAGCTCGGCTAGCCAACTTCTCAAAACGTTTCCGCTGCTCCTCATCCTTGAAGTCGATCCCCATAGAATCCACCCGTTGGTTTCTTGCAGGCATTGTGGTGGTGAAATTCGGATTTTTAAATGGAAAAATGTTGGAACCCGAATTTAGGTTTTAGTGGAAAAGGTGATTTTTGTGAGGTTTTGGGTGAGGGTTATGTACTATTTCGAATTTTTGGGGATGGGTATTGGAGAATTCGAATTTTTGAGGTTGTGTATATGTGAAATTCGAATTTTTAGAGGGTAGGGTTGGATTTTCGGATTTGGGAATGTTATGATGTTTTTTGGTAATAAAATGTGTATTTGGAAGGTTTATGATGTGTAGGATGAGTTTTTGTTTATGGGTGTTGATGGAAGTAGGATTTTTGAGTGTTAATGGAGATATTTGTTTGTGTAAAAATGGTTTTTTGTGTGTTTGGAAATGAGAAGGGTGGGGAAGAATGAGGGAGTACCGTTGTGAATTGGAAGTGGGGGAAGAGAGATAAAAATTGAGTTTTAAAAGGAGTGGATGGGGTAGGATTGGTGGGACCCAACATATTTTTTTCTTTTTCTTCTTCAAAGCCTTGGAACACGTTTTCTTTTACTTGGTGGATGACGGCCGTCATGACGGGTGACCAGCTGACCGTCACTACCATTTTTTTTTTACTTGGTTTATTGGCCAGAAGCTATCTAAGGTTGATAGCTTCTGGCCAGAGATCTCCACAACTGTTCCCATCATGTATGTAGTCACTATGTTCATTTGAATTAAGTTTTTTTTTATCAAATCTGTGATGAGTTGTTTGGCACAATGGTTCAAACATTAAAATTAAGTTTAACTAGAATTATGCGCAATCCACATGTATTACAAATATGGAGAAATTACCATGGTGCACCCAAAATTGCAGTCGTAACGTTTATGACTTCTTTTCCACCAGTAGATATTACCTTTAAAACTGTTTGTTTTGCTATCAACATTTTGTTTACTTCTTTGCTACCAGTAGAAGTTACCTTCGAAACTGTCGTCTATTTTGAAGGACTGTCGGTTTTTTTTATAGATTTTATTGTATATAATTCATGTATTCGTTAGTCCGATATGGAAATATGGTTTATTTTGTTATCAAATATTCTTTGTTATTTTTAAGCAACAAAAACACATTATAATATCTCAAATTTAATACAACAGTGCTGAATCCATAGGCGCAAAACACATTATAATAATTCATGTATTCGTTGAAGACAAAACATTGATTTATCGGGTCATAGAATTTGCACAGTGCTGAATCCATAGGCGCAAAACACTGCCTTGGATATTTATCTTGTACAAGTTTGTAAAATAAAGAATTTTCCATTAACTGTATTTTGTCAGTTGATAGATCAAGATCGGTAATCCTACTTAAGCTTCCTGTAACCTTAACAGGCTGCCTAATGTTACCCTACAGAAGGAAAGGAACGATAATGAATCCATGGTTTTGTGATTTAGGAATTCTGTAATTTTAGGGTTTTTTAGATTTGGTTACACAATCTAATTCTCACAATCTTCATAGTAGAAAAGAACAGTTAAATGGTTGTTGTGGCATCAGGCAAAATCACTGTTGGATTCTTGCTCATTCGATGGTAACTTCTTTTTAAAATTTTCTTATAACCACAAAACATCGACAATGAAATTAGAAAGTGCACTTCTCTTAACAAATGAAAGCAAAATTAATCATGTAAAGCAAATAGAATGTGGATAGCAAACAATCAAAAGACTAAATCTTTCAAAAGCTTCCTTAATTCACAAACTATTTTAAATATAGCAAACTTTCATGATCAAAATTGATCCTGCCTATTATCTCTTTCAAGAGATTACACTTATAACACATATCTTTTAGGAGTCAAGATGTGTATCAACTCTACAGCATCAACTCTACATGATTCTCTCAGTTTGGTACTTGCTAACAAAACATTCAATGTTATGCAAACTCAACCCCCAATGCATTGGAAATGTTTAAACCCAAACAATTGATCCACAAGATCAAAACACCAGTATTATTTCTAATATGCTTATTCCTAATAATAGACACAATGTTTAAAGAACACAACATAAAAACAAGGACCACAACTGAATTATACGGAATGAGAAAATTAGTTTACTCTGCATGCTATATTACTTCAACAATGTCTTAAATTATACAAATATATCAAATCATGTTTACATGATTATTCACTACTTTAAGCAAATAAACAAGTAATGAACAATCTCCAGTTTGGGAAACTCAAAAAAAAATAAAAATTAACAACAACAATGATCAAATGCCCAATGTGGCTTAGTGGTTGAAAGTGTATGCTTGTGAGGAAAAAGACACTTGTTCAACTCCCAACGGCTCCACTTTTTATTTAACCCTTTTTTTTCTTTCTATTTTATCTTCTTTTATATGTTTATATACATTATTTAAAATATGTAAAAAATACCAAACAAAATATGTTTGATTTTTTTGTTTGTTGTGTTAATCTCAAATATGTAAAATATGTTATAATTTTACTTTCTTTCATAAGTTGAAGAATTGAAAGATACGAAACGCTCATGGGAATTGAAAGATATGAAGAATTACTATCAAATTTACTAAATTATCCTAAATATTCCTAATAAAATTTCTAATTTTTTTTTATTAAAAACTATACACGGGGACTATTATTTGTGACGAATACATAAATTTTTTGATAATTTATCATTGATAATTATAATCAAATTTATTCATTTAATAAATTTTACAAAAAATAACACAATAGTTTTACTTATATCTACTACTAATATATAAAAATCGATTACCACCAAATTTACTAATTTATCCTTATTAGTTTTAACCACGTAGGTGTTTGCCAAATATATCCCTAACATTATTTTAGTCGTAAGCTCGTTTTGCCAAATATATCCCTAATAATAGCATGACTTTTGTTTTTTAGAAGTTAATGTAATGTTCAATGATACTGCACAAAACTGAACAATAACACTAATGAATGAATCTATCAAATTAAAGAAAGCTATGGTGGCCAACTTTCATATCTTATGTCATTGAACGCTTTAGGTGTTTGCATATATATTACAGAATGCAATCATGATGTTAAAAGTAATAGGACTTTTATTAAATTAACCCTACTTTTGCATTTGTTTTCTTAGAAAAAGTGTATAAAGTAATAATTAAATTGTAGAATTGATCTAAAACAATTTTTTTGAGCTAAAACGACAATTATTTTATTTTTATTTTACCAATACTCTTATTAGTATTAATCAACCCGTATAATGTCCAATTAGCTTGTTGGTATAGATAATGCATAAAAATATGCAAGGTCTGGAGTTCAAACCCCGACCACCATAAAAAAAATCAACCCGTATATTATCCACATCACCATTGGTTGGTGATCTTTATTTATAGCTTCAACGTTCATTGAATTAGGTGGCAATTGCTATAGTGTGTTAAACAAACAACCCTGTTTTATGTCAGCCATTGGATCAACTTGCCATTTAGTCAATGATTGGAATAAGGGATAATCATAACCGTTCAACAGAATCCAACGGACACAAATTTATGTTACAAAATTTATTATATTTAGGGGATTAGAATGAAGGTGCTTCTTGTGTTTTGGGAGGGTATGAGTAAAAATGGGCCTTAAGTTAGAATGTCAATAGTTAATCGTAAGTATATGAGATTAACCAACAAGAATTTGGCATCCAACATGGCTTAAGATCCTTGAAAAGATGCTTAAGAAGTGTAATTATGAAGGTTTGTTTCTTAAATTGCGACGATTATCGATGCCAGTGAAGTTAATTCGGAAAAATTCAACGGTGATGCTAATGTCCTATCATTTTCCTCATACTAAAAAAAATATATTTTAAGGCTGAGAATTTTATCGCTCGAATATAATGATTAATAATTTGGGTACTCAATTTACCCAGAGGAATTCGGTTCACTTTATTAATTAATCTGGGTTCTCAAAATCCAAAGGTGGATACACTATCCCAACGTTGGGATAATGTAAGTAATTTTTTTTTTTTGATACATATTAATAAAAAAATATATTTTAAGGCTGAGAATTTTGTCATCGCTCGAATATAATGATTAATAAAAAAAATAATAATATGTCCTATCATTTTCCTCATACTAAAAAAAATATATTTAAAGGCTGAAAATTTTATCGCTCGAATATAATGATTAATAATTTGGGTACTCAATTTATCCGGGGGAATTCGGTTCACTTTATTAATTAATCTGGGTTCTCAAAATTCAAAGGTGGATTCACTATCCAACGTTGGGATAATGTAAGTAATTTTTTTTTGATACATATTAATAAAAAAAATATATTTTAAGGCTGAGAATTTTGTCATCGCTCGAATATAATGATTAATAAAAAAAATAATATGTCCTATTATTTTCCTCATACTAAAAAAATATATATTTTAAGGCTGAGAATTTTGTCATCGCTTGAATATAATGATTAATAAAATAAAATCATATGTCCTATTATTTTCCTCATACTAAAAAAAAAATATTATAAGGCTGAGAATTTTATCGCTTGAATATAATGATTAATAATTTGGGTACTCAATTTACCCGGGGGAATTCGGTTCACTTTATTAATTAATCTGGGTTCTCAAAATCCAAAGGTGGATACACTATCCCAACGTTGGGATAATGTAAGTAATAGATTTTAAGCTCCATTTTTTAGATTTAAAGAAAATCAAAACCAGCTTTAAAATCTACATGCAAGACATGCATAATGTCATCTCAATGTATCCAAACAAAATAATGAAAAGAAAAAAAATTGAAAAGAAAAATAAGCATCTTCTTGCTATGTGTAACTCAACCTACACTACACCAAAAACACAATGAAATAAATTTTCACAATATCAACTTTAAGAGTTAAATTTTTGGATTTAAATGACATGCATGCATGTTATAACAAAAAAAAAAAAAAGAGAGGTGAAACAGAAGGTAACTATACTTGAATGAGCTCCATGAGAAAATGAACATCTTTTGCATAAAGTTCAGCCGAGAGATTCTTCACCGCATTATGAAGATCCTGTGTCAAAAGATTGGGTTCCCCTCCAATAGAGAACTTTGTCCTTCGTATATCTTCAATATGCTCCTTCGGTGAACGTGTACTCATTTTTGTTCTAGACTTCAAAATGAACTAGCAGTGAGTGAGTGAAGTGAACATACTACTTGGTGTGAAATGAAATGTGTGAAGAGAAAACAAGAAGAGTGTATTAATACGTGCTGGCTTACTTGAAATGTCACGTCAAAGGAAAGGGAAGACTCCTTGGAGAAGTAAGGTTGAAAAAGGTAAAGAGTTGATCATTATATATAGAAAAATAATAGGGTTAAATAAGTTTTTAGTCTTATAAATATTTACAGTTTTGTTTTTAGTCCCTATAAAATAAAATCACACTTTTTAGTTCCTGTGACATTTTCCTTAAGCATTTTAGGGACAAAAATTGTTGATGGAAATTTTTGATAGGGACTAAAATGCTGATGGAAATTTTTTGTAGGGACTATAAATGTTGATGGAAAATTTTATAGGGACTAAAAAGTGCGATTTTATTTTGTAGGGACTAAAAACAAAATTCTGAATATTTATAGAGACCATTTACTTAATTAACCCAAAATAATATATGAGTTTGTCTGACATGTGCAATTTTGTACATGTTAAGAAAACTAAATGTAGGAATTTTTTATTGAAAAATACTCATTATTATTAAAGAATTATATATTTAATATAGAGTGTACTGATAGACGTTTGGCAAGTGCACCAAATACTATCGAAGTAGTAAAATATCGATCCCACGAGGATTGTTTTTAATCGCAATAAGTTAATTTCGTTATGCAATAGGATGTTTAAAGGTTATTATAGTTTTGCCACTAGGCGGTAGATTTGTTTGTTTTAATAACAAAAATAACAAAATGATAAAGTTTGTTTAGAAAATATGGAGAGAGATGAGATCGGATCGTCGAATCCTCTATGTTTCCCCTAATTGGTTACTGTATTCTATTCCTATTAATGGTTCTTTAAGTCCCACGATAGTTAACAAAATAGCCCTAATCAATCCCTTGAGTTAGGACCCTCTTCTTAAACTACAGCCCCTAATTCCTTAGGTGGTCTAATAATTCTCGAAGGTTTAAGCACGTTAACCTAATATCACTAATAAACGATTATCCATTCCTAGACTAACCATGTTTATTAGAACAATTCAATTAAGTCTAAGTTGAAAGCTAGGGTTAGTAGTCATTCATTCTCACGAAAACATATTTATATTTGATCAGGATATAAAAAGCATTAAGAACAATTGAATTGAATAAAGACTTAAATAATCATTAATATGGAATAGAGTTTCATCACAGCAACATAAGATCAACTAGGGTTTACACAGAATCATCTCGGATCCAATCTCTAAGAGATTTAGCTACTCATACTGATGTTTACAAATAGCATAATCAATTGAATCGTTAAAACATACATGTAACTGGTAAAAGGATGAAGAAATCGTCCTCCTTGCAGTCGCCTTTATGTCCAAATCGCACTTTGCTCTCCAAGATTCGTAACCCTTGTTTTCGGAAAAGACTTCAGCTTAAATAGGCCCAGAAATTCGCCCAAAACGTGTCGCGTTTTAAGTAAAACGTGTCACGTTTTTTTCTTCAGTAGCAAGTAACCAAATTAGGGTTTCACAAAACGTGTCACGTTTTTGCCAACGTGACACGTTCTTCTTTCTTCTCAAAACATGCTCTCTGACTTGTGAAAACGTGTCACGTTTTTTAGCAAGCGTGACACGTTTTTGTGACTTGCACCATTCTTCAGTTTTCTTGCTTTTTCTTGCTTTTCATGCGTTTCTTGCTGCTTAAGTTGCTTTGTGACTCCATAAAATGATAACATATACATAGAAATTACGTAATGACAGCATGTCATCATGTACTAATACGGCCGTCATGACACATGACCGGCAAACTGTCACAACCCATGACCAGCAAACTGTCACCCCATGTGACGGCCGTCATGGTGATAAGTTGAAAAAGTCTCCCCACGTTCAGTAGCAGTTTTCCCCTTTTTCTGCATTTCCTCCACCATAAGGGACACGACCAGAGGCACCTCAGTGGGAGTTTTTGCCTATAAATATACCTGGAAGAATCAGATAGAGACACAAAAAGCTTTTTAGAGAGAAATTTAGTAAATTTAGAAACAACTTATCTTCATTTTAAGTGCTTATTGTAGTCAAGTTTTCAGTTTCTTTTTCATTCAAAGGTGGCTGAAACAACTTTCTGCAACGACATAGTCCTTTCATAAATAACTAAATATAATTTTTTAGCCTATGAAAACGCGCGGTTTTGAGGCATAGTCATGTAACATGTGGATAAGCATGTTTCCGCTTCAGATTAACCACAATCATATCCGATGTCTTTCCGTTGTTTGCTTCCACGTTTATCTACTAGATCAATATCAAGCACTGCAGTTACCTTCCATATTGTACATTTTTTTTCTCCAAAACACCTATAATCCTCTTGGTCTCAAATTTCGACCATTAGAATTTTATTCATGGATTTATATTTTGAAAAAGTTAGGTTTATGAATAGGAACGATGAACCCTAAACCTAGATGGAAGCGAGGCGGTGGAGAAAAGGTATGAAAAACGACGCGCCTTCTAGTTAAACTTAGAACCACGTATTTCTCCATATTTGTTATACATGTGGATTGCGCCAACGTTGGGATAGTGAATGCACCTTCCAATCACTTATGTATACACTTCTTCCTCCGTTAAAAATATAATAGTATGACATTAGTTTGTTTTTCTTTAAGGATTTGATATTTTCTATCCTAGTGGTTGGTTGTTTTGAAATTTCAAGATTATTGGATTCATTGTTTGAAATTTTGATTTTTGGACCCTTTTTCTTTTGGTATCATATTCTATTGGTTACTTAATTTTCACAAAAATTTGTCAGTTGTCACTTTCTACAAGGAGTGGATGGGGTAGGATTGGTGGGACCCAACATATTTTTTCTTTTTCTTCTTTAAAGCCTTGGAACACGTTTTTTTTTACTTGGTGGATGACGGCCGTCACGACGGGTGACCAGCTGACCGTCACTACCATTTTATTTTTACTTGGTACACGTTGCGAGTAGGTACACGTTGCAAGTAACCTAAGCTTACAAGGTACATGTTGCGTATGATCAAGATTATGCGAATTGAATCACCGCTAAAGCGAGTAGGTTACGGACTTGTGGTGGACATTCAATGAAGTTATGTATAGGCTCCGTTTGATGTCACGATAAGTAAGTGGTGCATATCAAATGTAGGAGGATCCCTCATAGGAAACATTTACGAAAAAAACCCATTTATCTTATTTTTCGCATAACTTATTGACCAATTATTGTTTAGTTTATGGTTTTGTATGTTTTAGATGACCAATGGTTGATTTTTAGAACTTTTGAAAATTCGGGCCAAATAGAGGCCAAGTGAATAACCTTGTTAATTTTAGGATTTTACATGTTTTTGACCCTTTCTCACTAAAACGGCCATAACTTGGGATTTCCTTATCCAGTGGGAGCTTGTAAACATTCGTTGGAAAGCTAACAAGAATTGCTACGACCTCGGCTTGTCGGAAATTTTTTTTAAAAAAGAAATCTTGGATTTTTTTTTTGCAAAATACCATTATAAAGGATCCCTATCCTTTACCCTTTTATGATTTTTCAACCGAATTTTGGAGGAATCGCTCCAAATTGGCTTTTTTTTTTACAACGAGAGGCATAGTCGAGCCCTATAACATGAGACTAAACCATATTGAAAAAGGTTTAGGGTTCAGGGTCTAGGGTCTAGGGTTCAGGGTTCAGGGTTCAGGGTCTAGGGTCTAGGGTCTAGGGTCTAGGGTACAGGGCCTAGGGTCTAGGGTGTAGGGTCTAGGGTCTAGGGTTCAGGGTCTAGGGGTCTAGGGTTCAGGGTGTAGGGTCTAGGGTCTAGGGTGTAGGGTCTAGGGTCTAGGGTCTAGGGTCTAGGGTGTAGGGTGTAGGGTCTAGGGTCTAGGGTCTAGGGTCTAGGGTCTAGGGTCTAGGGTCTAGGGTCTAGGGTCTAGGGTCTAGGGTCTAGGGTCTAGGGTCTAGGGTCTAGGGTGTAGGGTCTAGGGTTTAGGGTCTAGGGTTTAGGGTCTAGGGTTTAGGGTCTAGGGTTTAGGGTCTAGGGTTTAGGGTCTAGGGTTTAGGGTTTAGGGTTTAGGGTCTAGGGTTTAGGGTCTAGGGTCTAGGGTTTAGGGTCTAGGGTCTAGGGTCTAGGGTCTAGGGTCTAGGGTCTAGGGTCTAGGGTCTAGGGTCTAGGGTTTAGGGTTTAGGGTCTAGGGTTTAGGGTTTAGGGTTTAGGGTTTAGGGTCTAGGGTGTAGGGTCTAGGGTGTAGGGTCTAGGGTGTAGGGTCTAGGGTGTAGGGTCTAGGGTCTAGGGTCTAGGGTCTAGGGTCTAGGGTGTAGGGTGTAGGGTCTAGGGTCTAGGGTCTAGGGTCTAGGGTCTAGGGTCTAGGGTCTAGGGTCTAGGGTCTAGGGTCTAGGGTCTAGGGTCTAGGGTGTAGGGTCTAGGGTGTAGGGTCTAGGGTGTAGGGTCTAGGGTCTAGGGTCTAGGGTTTAGGGTGTAGGGTGTAGGGTCTAGGGTCTAGGGTTTAGGGTCTAGGGTCTAGGGTTTAGGGTGTAGGGTCTAGGGTCTAGGGTCTAGGGTTTAGGGTTTAGGGTGTAGGGTCTAGGGTGTAGGGTTTAGGGTGTAGGGTGTAGGGTTTAGGGTTTAGGGTTTAGGGTTTAGGGTTTAGGGTTTAGGGTTTAGGGTCTAGGGTTTAGGGTCTAGGGTTTAGGGTCTAGGGTTTAGGGTCTAGGGTTTAGGGTCTAGGGTTTAGGGTCTAGGGTTTAGGGTCTAGGGTTTAGGGTCTAGGGTTTAGGGTCTAGGGTTTAGGGTCTAGGGTTTAGGGTCTAGGGTTTAGGGTCTAGGGTTTAGGGTCTAGGGTTTAGGGTCTAGGGTTTAGGGTCTAGGGTTTAGGGTCTAGGGTTTAGGGTCTAGGGTTTAGGGTCTAGGGTTTAGGGTCTAGGGTTTAGGGTCTAGGGTTTAGGGTCTAGGGTTTAGGGTCTAGGGTTTAGGGTCTAGGGTTTAGGGTCTAGGGTTTAGGGTCTAGGGTTTAGGGTCTAGGGTTTAGGGTCTAGGGTTTAGGGTCTAGGGTTTAGGGTCTAGGGTTTAGGGTCTAGGGTTTAGGGTCTAGGGTTTAGGGTCTAGGGTTTAGGGTCTAGGGTTTAGGGTCTAGGGTTTAGGGTCTAGGGTTTAGGGTCTAGGGTTTAGGGTCTAGGGTTTAGGGTCTAGGGTTTAGGGTCTAGGGTTTAGGGTCTAGGGTTTAGGGTCTAGGGTTTAGGGTCTAGGGTTTAGGGTCTAGGGTTTAGGGTCTAGGGTTTAGGGTCTAGGGTCTAGGGTCTAGGGTCTAGGGTCTAGGGTCTAGGGTCTAGGGTCTAGGGTCTAGGGTCTAGGGTCTAGGGTCTAGGGTTTAGGGTCTAGGGTCTAGGGTCTAGGGTCTAGGGTCTAGGGTCTAGGGTCTAGGGTCTAGGGTCTAGGGTCTAGGGTCTAGGGTCTAGGGTCTAGGGTCTAGGGTGTAGGGTCTAGGGTGTAGGGTCTAGGGTGTAGGGTCTAGGGTTTAGGGTTTAGGGTTTAGGGTTTAGGGTTTAGGGTTTAGGGTCTAGGGTTTAGGGTCTAGGGTTTAGGGTCTAGGGTTTAGGGTTTAGGGTTTAGGGTTTAGGGTTTAGGGTTTAGGGTTTAGGGTTTAGGGTTTAGGGTTTAGGGTTTAGGGTTTAGGGTTTAGGGTTTAGGGTTTAGGGTTTAGGGTTTAGGGTTTAGGGTTTAGGGTTTAGGGTTTAGGGTTTAGGGTTTAGGGTTTAGGGTTTAGGGTTTAGGGTTTAGGGTTTAGGGTTTAGGGTTTAGGGTTTAGGGTTTAGGGTTTAGGGTTTAGGGTTTAGGGTTTAGGGTTTAGGGTTTAGGGTTTAGGGTTTAGGGTTTAGGGTTTAGGGTTTAGGGTTTAGGGTTTAGGGTTTAGGGTTTAGGGTTTAGGGTTTAGGGTTTAGGGTTTAGGGTTTAGGGTTTAGGGTTTAGGGTTTAGGGTTTAGGGTTTAGGGTTTAGGGTTTAGGGTTTAGGGTTTAGGGTTTAGGGTTTAGGGTTTAGGGTTTAGGGTTTAGGGTTTAGGGTTTAGGGTTTAGGGTTTAGGGTTTAGGGTTTAGGGTTTAGGGTTTAGGGTTTAGGGTTTAGGGTTTAGGGTTTAGGGTTTAGGGTTTAGGGTTTAGGGTTTAGGGTTTAGGGTTTAGGGTTTAGGGTTTAGGGTTTAGGGTTTAGGGTTTAGGGTTTAGGGTTTAGGGTTTAGGGTTTAGGGTTTAGGGTTTAGGGTTTAGGGTTTAGGGTTTAGGGTTTAGGGTTTAGGGTTTAGGGTTTAGGGTTTAGGGTTTAGGGTTTAGGGTTTAGGGTTTAGGGTTTAGGGTTTAGGGTTTAGGGTTTAGGGTTTAGGGTTTAGGGTTTAGGGTTTAGGGTTTAGGGTTTAGGGTTTAGGGTTTAGGGTTTAGGGTTTAGGGTTTAGGGTTTAGGGTTTAGGGTTTAGGGTTTAGGGTTTAGGGTTTAGGGTTTAGGGTTTAGGGTTTAGGGTTTAGGGTTTAGGGTTTAGGGTTTAGGGTTTAGGGTTTAGGGTTTAGGGTTTAGGGTTTAGGGTTTAGGGTTTAGGGTTTAGGGTTTAGGGTTTAGGGTTTAGGGTTTAGGGTTTAGGGTTTAGGGTTTAGGGTTTAGGGTTTAGGGTTTAGGGTTTAGGGTTTAGGGTTTAGGGTTTAGGGTTTAGGGTGTAGGGTCTAGGGTGTAGGGTCTAGGGTGTAGGGTCTAGGGTGTAGGGTCTAGGGTCTAGGGTCTAGGGTCTAGGGTCTAGGGTGTAGGGTGTAGGGTGTAGGGTCTAGGGTTTAGGGTGTAGGGTCTAGGGTCTAGGGTCTAGGGTGTAGGGTCTAGGGTCTAGGGTCTAGGGTCTAGGGTCTAGGGTCTAGGGTCTAGGGTCTAGGGTCTAGGGTCTAGGGTCTAGGGTCTAGGGTCTAGGGTCTAGGGTCTAGGGTCTAGGGTGTAGGGTCTAGGGTCTAGGGTCTAGGGTCTAGGGTCTAGGGTCTAGGGTCTAGGGTCTAGGGTGTAGGGTCTAGGGTCTAGGGTCTAGGGTTTAGGGTGTAGGGTGTAGGGTCTAGGGTCTAGGGTTTAGGGTCTAGGGTCTAGGGTTTAGGGTGTAGGGTCTAGGGTCTAGGGTCTAGGGTTTAGGGTTTAGGGTGTAGGGTCTAGGGTGTAGGGTTTAGGGTGTAGGGTGTAGGGTTTAGGGTTTAGGGTTTAGGGTCTAGGGTTTAGGGTCTAGGGTTTAGGGTCTAGGGTTTAGGGTCTAGGGTTTAGGGTCTAGGGTTTAGGGTCTAGGGTTTAGGGTCTAGGGTTTAGGGTCTAGGGTTTAGGGTCTAGGGTTTAGGGTCTAGGGTTTAGGGTCTAGGGTTTAGGGTCTAGGGTTTAGGGTCTAGGGTTTAGGGTCTAGGGTTTAGGGTCTAGGGTTTAGGGTCTAGGGTTTAGGGTCTAGGGTTTAGGGTCTAGGGTTTAGGGTCTAGGGTTTAGGGTCTAGGGTTTAGGGTCTAGGGTTTAGGGTCTAGGGTTTAGGGTCTAGGGTTTAGGGTCTAGGGTTTAGGGTCTAGGGTTTAGGGTCTAGGGTTTAGGGTCTAGGGTTTAGGGTCTAGGGTTTAGGGTCTAGGGTTTAGGGTCTAGGGTTTAGGGTCTAGGGTTTAGGGTCTAGGGTTTAGGGTCTAGGGTTTAGGGTCTAGGGTTTAGGGTCTAGGGTTTAGGGTCTAGGGTTTAGGGTCTAGGGTTTAGGGTCTAGGGTTTAGGGTCTAGGGTTTAGGGTCTAGGGTTTAGGGTCTAGGGTTTAGGGTCTAGGGTCTAGGGTCTAGGGTCTAGGGTCTAGGGTCTAGGGTCTAGGGTCTAGGGTCTAGGGTCTAGGGTCTAGGGTCTAGGGTCTAGGGTCTAGGGTCTAGGGTCTAGGGTCTAGGGTCTAGGGTCTAGGGTCTAGGGTCTAGGGTTTAGGGTTTAGGGTTTAGGGTTTAGGGTTTAGGGTTTAGGGTTTAGGGTTTAGGGTTTAGGGTTTAGGGTTTAGGGTTTAGGGTTTAGGGTTTAGGGTTTAGGGTTTAGGGTTTAGGGTTTAGGGTTTAGGGTTTAGGGTTTAGGGTTTAGGGTTTAGGGTTTAGGGTTTAGGGTTTAGGGTTTAGGGTTTAGGGTTTAGGGTTTAGGGTTTAGGGTTTAGGGTTTAGGGTTTAGGGTTTAGGGTTTAGGGTTTAGGGTTTAGGGTTTAGGGTTTAGGGTTTAGGGTTTAGGGTTTAGGGTTTAGGGTTTAGGGTTTAGGGTTTAGGGTTTAGGGTTTAGGGTTTAGGGTTTAGGGTTTAGGGTTTAGGGTTTAGGGTTTAGGGTTTAGGGTTTAGGGTTTAGGGTTTAGGGTTTAGGGTTTAGGGTTTAGGGTTTAGGGTTTAGGGTTTAGGGTTTAGGGTTTAGGGTTTAGGGTTTAGGGTTTAGGGTTTAGGGTTTAGGGTTTAGGGTTTAGGGTTTAGGGTTTAGGGTTTAGGGTTTAGGGTTTAGGGTTTAGGGTTTAGGGTTTAGGGTTTAGGGTTTAGGGTTTAGGGTTTAGGGTTTAGGGTTTAGGGTTTAGGGTTTAGGGTTTAGGGTTTAGGGTTTAGGGTTTAGGGTTTAGGGTTTAGGGTTTAGGGTTTAGGGTTTAGGGTTTAGGGTTTAGGGTTTAGGGTTTAGGGTTTAGGGTTTAGGGTTTAGGGTTTAGGGTTTAGGGTTTAGGGTTTAGGGTTTAGGGTTTAGGGTTTAGGGTTTAGGGTTTAGGGTTTAGGGTTTAGGGTTTAGGGTTTAGGGTTTAGGGTTTAGGGTTTAGGGTTTAGGGTTTAGGGTTTAGGGTTTAGGGTTTAGGGTTTAGGGTTTAGGGTTTAGGGTTTAGGGTTTAGGGTTTAGGGTTTAGGGTTTAGGGTTTAGGGTTTAGGGTTTAGGGTTTAGGGTTTAGGGTTTAGGGTTTAGGGTTTAGGGTTTAGGGTTTAGGGTTTAGGGTTTAGGGTTTAGGGTTTAGGGTTTAGGGTTTAGGGTTTAGGGTTTAGGGTTTAGGGTTTAGGGTTTAGGGTTTAGGGTTTAGGGTTTAGGGTTTAGGGTTTAGGGTTTAGGGTTTAGGGTTTAGGGTTTAGGGTTTAGGGTTTAGGGTTTAGGGTTTAGGGTTTAGGGTTTAGGGTTTAGGGTTTAGGGTTTAGGGTTTAGGGTTTAGGGTTTAGGGTTTAGGGTTTAGGGTTTAGGGTTTAGGGTTTAGGGTTTAGGGTTTAGGGTTTAGGGTTTAGGGTTTAGGGTTTAGGGTTTAGGGTTTAGGGTTTAGGGTTTAGGGTTTAGGGTTTAGGGTTTAGGGTTTAGGGTTTAGGGTTTAGGGTTTAGGGTTTAGGGTTTAGGGTTTAGGGTTTAGGGTTTAGGGTTTAGGGTTTAGGGTTTAGGGTTTAGGGTTTAGGGTTTAGGGTTTAGGGTTTAGGGTTTAGGGTTTAGGGTTTAGGGTTTAGGGTTTAGGGTTTAGGGTTTAGGGTTTAGGGTTTAGGGTTTAGGGTTTAGGGTTTAGGGTTTAGGGTTTAGGGTTTAGGGTTTAGGGTTTAGGGTTTAGGGTTTAGGGTTTAGGGTTTAGGGTTTAGGGTTTAGGGTTTAGGGTTTAGGGTTTAGGGTTTAGGGTTTAGGGTTTAGGGTTTAGGGTTTAGGGTTTAGGGTTTAGGGTTTAGGGTTTAGGGTTTAGGGTTTAGGGTTTAGGGTTTAGGGTTTAGGGTTTAGGGTTTAGGGTTTAGGGTTTAGGGTTTAGGGTTTAGGGTTTAGGGTTTAGGGTTTAGGGTTTAGGGTTTAGGGTTTAGGGTTTAGGGTTTAGGGTTTAGGGTTTAGGGTTTAGGGTTTAGGGTTTAGGGTTTAGGGTTTAGGGTTTAGGGTTTAGGGTTTAGGGTTTAGGGTTTAGGGTTTAGGGTTTAGGGTTTAGGGTTTAGGGTTTAGGGTTTAGGGTTTAGGGTTTAGGGTTTAGGGTTTAGGGTTTAGGGTTTAGGGTTTAGGGTTTAGGGTTTAGGGTTTAGGGTTTAGGGTTTAGGGTTTAGGGTTTAGGGTTTAGGGTTTAGGGTTTAGGGTTTAGGGTTTAGGGTTTAGGGTTTAGGGTTTAGGGTTTAGGGTTTAGGGTTTAGGGTTTAGGGTTTAGGGTTTAGGGTTTAGGGTTTAGGGTTTAGGGTTTAGGGTTTAGGGTTTAGGGTTTAGGGTTTAGGGTTTAGGGTTTAGGGTTTAGGGTTTAGGGTTTAGGGTTTAGGGTTTAGGGTTTAGGGTTTAGGGTTTAGGGTTTAGGGTTTAGGGTTTAGGGTTTAGGGTTTAGGGTTTAGGGTTTAGGGTTTAGGGTTTAGGGTTTAGGGTTTAGGGTTTAGGGTTTAGGGTTTAGGGTTTAGGGTTTAGGGTTTAGGGTTTAGGGTTTAGGGTTTAGGGTTTAGGGTTTAGGGTTTAGGGTTTAGGGTTTAGGGTTTAGGGTTTAGGGTTTAGGGTTTAGGGTTTAGGGTTTAGGGTTTAGGGTTTAGGGTTTAGGGTTTAGGGTTTAGGGTTTAGGGTTTAGGGTTTAGGGTTTAGGGTTTAGGGTTTAGGGTTTAGGGTTTAGGGTTTAGGGTTTAGGGTTTAGGGTTTAGGGTTTAGGGTTTAGGGTTTAGGGTTTAGGGTTTAGGGTTTAGGGTTTAGGGTTTAGGGTTTAGGGTTTAGGGTTTAGGGTTTAGGGTTTAGGGTTTAGGGTTTAGGGTTTAGGGTTTAGGGTTTAGGGTTTAGGGTTTAGGGTTTAGGGTTTAGGGTTTAGGGTTTAGGGTTTAGGGTTTAGGGTTTAGGGTTTAGGGTTTAGGGTTTAGGGTTTAGGGTTTAGGGTTTAGGGTTTAGGGTTTAGGGTTTAGGGTTTAGGGTTTAGGGTTTAGGGTTTAGGGTTTAGGGTTTAGGGTTTAGGGTTTAGGGTTTAGGGTTTAGGGTTTAGGGTTTAGGGTTTAGGGTTTAGGGTTTAGGGTTTAGGGTTTAGGGTTTAGGGTTTAGGGTTTAGGGTTTAGGGTTTAGGGTTTAGGGTTTAGGGTTTAGGGTTTAGGGTTTAGGGTTTAGGGTTTAGGGTTTAGGGTTTAGGGTTTAGGGTTTAGGGTTTAGGGTTTAGGGTTTAGGGTTTAGGGTTTAGGGTTTAGGGTTTAGGGTTTAGGGTTTAGGGTTTAGGGTTTAGGGTTTAGGGTTTAGGGTTTAGGGTTTAGGGTTTAGGGTTTAGGGTTTAGGGTTTAGGGTTTAGGGTTTAGGGTTTAGGGTTTAGGGTTTAGGGTTTAGGGTTTAGGGTTTAGGGTTTAGGGTTTAGGGTTTAGGGTTTAGGGTTTAGGGTTTAGGGTTTAGGGTTTAGGGTTTAGGGTTTAGGGTTTAGGGTTTAGGGTTTAGGGTTTAGGGTTTAGGGTTTAGGGTTTAGGGTTTAGGGTTTAGGGTTTAGGGTTTAGGGTTTAGGGTTTAGGGTTTAGGGTTTAGGGTTTAGGGTTTAGGGTTTAGGGTTTAGGGTTTAGGGTTTAGGGTTTAGGGTTTAGGGTTTAGGGTTTAGGGTTTAGGGTTTAGGGTTTAGGGTTTAGGGTTTAGGGTTTAGGGTTTAGGGTTTAGGGTTTAGGGTTTAGGGTTTAGGGTTTAGGGTTTAGGGTTTAGGGTTTAGGGTTTAGGGTTTAGGGTTTAGGGTTTAGGGTTTAGGGTTTAGGGTTTAGGGTTTAGGGTTTAGGGTTTAGGGTTTAGGGTTTAGGGTTTAGGGTTTAGGGTTTAGGGTTTAGGGTTTAGGGTTTAGGGTTTAGGGTTTAGGGTTTAGGGTTTAGGGTTTAGGGTTTAGGGTTTAGGGTTTAGGGTTTAGGGTTTAGGGTTTAGGGTTTAGGGTTTAGGGTTTAGGGTTTAGGGTTTAGGGTTTAGGGTTTAGGGTTTAGGGTTTAGGGTTTAGGGTTTAGGGTTTAGGGTTTAGGGTTTAGGGTTTAGGGTTTAGGGTTTAGGGTTTAGGGTTTAGGGTTTAGGGTTTAGGGTTTAGGGTTTAGGGTTTAGGGTTTAGGGTTTAGGGTTTAGGGTTTAGGGTTTAGGGTTTAGGGTTTAGGGTTTAGGGTTTAGGGTTTAGGGTTTAGGGTTTAGGGTTTAGGGTTTAGGGTTTAGGGTTTAGGGTTTAGGGTTTAGGGTTTAGGGTTTAGGGTTTAGGGTTTAGGGTTTAGGGTTTAGGGTTTAGGGTTTAGGGTTTAGGGTTTAGGGTTTAGGGTTTAGGGTTTAGGGTTTAGGGTTTAGGGTTTAGGGTTTAGGGTTTAGGGTTTAGGGTTTAGGGTTTAGGGTTTAGGGTTTAGGGTTTAGGGTTTAGGGTTTAGGGTTTAGGGTTTAGGGTTTAGGGTTTAGGGTTTAGGGTTTAGGGTTTAGGGTTTAGGGTTTAGGGTTTAGGGTTTAGGGTTTAGGGTTTAGGGTTTAGGGTTTAGGGTTTAGGGTTTAGGGTTTAGGGTTTAGG